>OZ023327.1:3485925-3518425 GCA_964007535.1 Brachyptera risi | reverse complement strand
AAAACCACACTCACAAAAACTTATTTTATCAGCTGAAAATATTAATCAGCACCGAATTAAATGCTTCATTCTTGATTTATAGTGAATCAAAATGACTTGTCATCCTACAATTGGTCTTATAATGAATTTAGTTACATCAGAGGCATTTCAAATATCAAATGGTAACCCAAATTTTGAATTTCATTCAACATTCTTACAAATCTGACCAAATTGTTCAACGTGTTCACATTGTTCAATATCAAGAGAACTAAGGCCCGGTATTACCAAGTCCAGTTAGCCTTAATCTGATCGTTCAAACTTGTTATCACCATGGTTACCTGTGGTATTTGTTTTCACCAACTCTCAGATAAATACTAACTGGACTTGGTAATACTGGGCCTTAGTCAGATTGTTGACTAGAATCGAGCTCCATCACTTTTACTATCAGGTATGGAATTGGAATTATATAACTATTTTGTTTTATTCTATAGCATGACTGTTATGAAAGCTGAAATATAGATTAACATCATAAATTGCTTTTCCAACGTTATAATAATATATACTCATTGTATTTCTCTATAATATTTATATACTGAGTACCTTAAAAATCATTTCAAAGTTTTTAATTGAATGATTAAAAAATAATCAGGGATGAAACCAGTATTTTTTTGTGATGAGAAACTCGAATTTTCTCTTATGTTTTTCAGCAAAAACTGAGAATCCGAGCTGCATATATTTTATTTGTATTTTTCCTCTCCAACATTGTTACTTTTGAGACTAATTTATTCGTCCTTTGCCTTAATTGGGGAACAATGATTTTGTATTGATTTTGATATTGTATTGATTTTGATTTTGTATTGATTTTGTATATGATTTTGATTTTGATTTTGTAAAAAAAATTATCAATATATCGTTATGTAGAGTAACTCTTCATATCGAGTCATATATTTGTTTCATATTTGTACCACGTATTGTTGATGAGATAATAAATAAAAACCAAGTGCGAGCAGGGACAATTGGATGAGATTGATGTTCTAATATCTTTTGAACCCGTTCTGAAAGTTCATTCTCTAGTCGCAAAATGCACAAATTACCTCTTTTGTCATTTGATGCCATATAATATTCAAGTTTAATACGTTGTATTCGAATAAACTGAGAAATATTCCACCAATAAGTTGACAATCTATTTCATTTGCATTTAATTCTTACCACACCAATTCCTTCCATGGCGAAAATCACAGTACTGAAGAAGAGTGGTAATTGTCCAGCCGAGGCAATCATTTTCCTCTCGCTTAGCGGTGGCAAATCTTGAAACATGTAATAGAGTGTGATGGAGAAGCCAATCACGATGAAGATGTTGGCCATTATCGAGAAGGGAACCAAGTGTTTCAGATTTCTTATCAAACTGATTCCGATCAATGGCAAAAGGAAGATGAGCATGTAGATCCGGATATCCAAGATGGTATCTGGATAGTAATGATCAAACACCTGTAAACAGATTGATTATTAAAATAAATTGGTTGAACATCTGGTATTATAACTATATTATTCATGTTCCTTATTTCGATACCCAGAAATGTTAATTAGTACACAAATATCGAACGAATTGATCTAGCAGCACAAGATTAATTACGGAATATAGTTCAATGAGGACCGAATTGATTATTTTACTCGAGGTATTGTTTTGAATATTCTGCCAATTTCGATCATATACGGTAACAAAATGTTATCAAAATTCGGGATGATTCATATATCACCTCAAGGACATCATACAATCTAGCTATTCTGAACTAACAGAGTATTTTATCATTTTTCAAACCTACCATTAGATAACTAATAATCTAGTATTCTAGTATATCATTATTCGGTATGAAATCAATATAGGCCTATAGATGGAGGTATTCTGAATTATGTGTGGTCACCTCAAATTGTCACACCTTTACTCAGAGTCTCAGACGCAAACATATTTCTATTTCAAATCTATTGTTGCAATATATTACTCATTCATTGAGAATGACTACAGTCTCTTGATCCATGAATTATTTTATGTTATTCAACTAATATTATGTTTGTTTTGTTATATTCTTCTCAAGTTGGTTTCCATGTATTTATTCATTTGTTTGTATGTTTCATTTGTATGTTTGTATTTATTCATTATCTACACTTGGAAAATCAAGGACAATGAATTAATGTGATAGAATCGAATCATTATTTGTTATAGTTTCGTCAATAATCAACATAAATATTAACTTTTGTTTGTAATGCCCGCACACAAGATTTAGTTCTTACGCGAGCTTTTTCTTCTTTTCTTCTTCTTTTGATTTTCATAATCCACATGTATATATTTAGTTCACTTTGTTACTGTTTGTATTGTTTTCTTGTTATCCTATTTTGAATAAGATGAAGAATGAAGAGATTTATAAATTCAATTGAATTCGAACTGAAATTAATACGCAATTAATATGTTATGAATAAGTCATTTTAAAATGTGTAGAATAGAACATAGCTCGGCTGATATAGGCTAGCCGGATTGTATATTTATTATTACATCATTCATAAAGAGTTACTTGAGAAAAAAAATCGTTCTAATAATGAGCTATTGAACATATTTCGTAAGTTCACTTGATTATGATGTGAGATATCGACTGGAAACCGGAATGTTGATCCCAAATCATTTGTTGTTTCTATACAATTATTCAGCACTATGTGAGGAATAGAATATTATCATCAACTTTTTTTTTGTTACAGTTCGAGGACATATTACATAGATGATGTAATTAATTAATATATATACATATATATATATATATATATATATATATATATATATAAATATATACATATATATATATATATATATATATATATATATGAATTATTTATATATATATATATATATATATACATATATATATATATATATATATATATATATATATATATATATATATGTATATATATATATATATATATATATATATATATATATATATATATATATATATATATATACATATATGTATATATCTATATATCTATATATATATATATATATATATATATATATATATATATATATATATATATATATATATATGAATATATATATATATATATATATATATATATATATATATATATATATATATATATATATATAAATGAACATTTACATTCACATACCTGTTTGAACGATTCCGATATGAAGACCACATAGACACAAGCTGCGCTGTAGTACGTCGCAATCAACGATCCATTCACGAAATTCCTGTCAACAGATTTACATTTTCATGTCGAATTAATAAAATTATTGAGGGTTGAAGAATATCTCGGAATTCGGAATCACGCATGGCTGACATACTGAATGTTTCAAAATGTGTCTAATATATTGTAGCCATTATAAAATGTACACTCATCACCCTTTACTAGTAGACCTTGACATGCATACCTATATGGGATGCTGAGTGATCCGAACGAGAGAGAGAGAGAGAGAGAGAGAGAGAGAGAGAGAAAGAGAGAGAGAGAGAGAGAGATGGGGGAATTGGCGTGGTTTGAATGGAACGTCAAAGCGAGGTGATGATTTGCATATCGTTTATCGCAAATTGAGATTATAACTGCTGTAGGGTGGTGGAATGAGAGAGAAATAAAATACTTCTGAATAGGCTCTACGTAGAGCTAGGTTAAGAGAGAGAGTTGAAATTGGTTAGTCAAGTTTCGCTGAGATTGGATCAATTTGGATGAACTGTTTCAGTGGATAAGGATTAGGGGAAAGTGTCAATCTCAATTTGAAAAGTGAATAATATCATACATATATGTATATATATATATATATATATATATATATATATATATATATATATATATATATATATATATATATATATATATATATATATATATGAATATATATATATATATATATATATATATATATATATATATACATATATATATATATATATATATATATATATATATATATATATATATACATATATATATGGGCCTATATATATTTACTTTTATATATATATTTATATATATATATATATATATATATATATATATATATATATATATATATATATATATATATATATATATATATATATATATATGTATATAAATGTATATATTCATATTCATTTGGAAATATAATTTGTATTAATTGAAATAGTGTAGTTCAATATTTTGATAATAACGATGAACAATGCAGTTGACAACTTGGTCAGTCAAGTACTACAGGTTTCTCGATCGTGATTGTAATCCAATCAATCAGGTATCTCTAGTGTGCCTATAGTTGCTAGTTTCAAATCTCAGACCCAAAGAAAGTGCTATACATGAATGGTTATCGAAAGTGAAATGGTCCTTAAATGATCCGAACGGTGAGCGTTGTAGAATTATCTTTTCGAATATAATATAATATGTGCTACAATCGTATTACACACCACTGCAATAATAATAGGGTGACACAATTGGATTGAATAATAATCTTCAATTAACATGCAAATACTTGATATACTTGTATTCACGCGCGGTGGAGGTGGTTTCCTACCAACATATAAACAATTACTATGTCGCCGTTATCTTTCTAGGGGAAGATGAACGAAACACATCTGAATCTTTCAAAAGTGTCAATAAGGATACAGTGAGATTCTGTACAAATAATGGAGTTTTTCTCTATAATTGCGTTGATGGACCAACTTCAACCCTTGATAATAGAGGTATACTTAGTCAGCAAGTAAGCTTGCCTCCGTGAATAACCTTCTCTCATAATGTCAACTTATCACTGGTAAAACAGCTGGCATGATTCCAATGAAAGTTTTGGTGTGATACAAGCATACATTTGTTACAGCATTTTAAAAAAAGAGCAGTACAGAAATGAATTTTTGAGATACTCTCGGACAATATTGAGATTGAATTAGGGAATCAAAGTACTGCGAATAATTTATGTCTGAAAGACAAAAACACAATTTTCTCACCACGCATGTTCATCCAACAATTGACATTATCCAAATACTTTTGAAGATATACTTGATAATAGTAATGTAATAAATGTTATTGATTCACTGATATATGTGAAAACCGCCGCTTATAGGTTTTGTTCATAAAAACTAAAAACTGAATGATTGAAATCGCTATTATGCAAATGTATTGTACATGTGTGGTCCATGGGCCTGTTTGCTGTCAGATTGTGTCATATAGGATCAGTACATGCATTCCAAGAGTCGTGCAGTCAACCGTACAGTCAGTCTTTGCAGTGAAGAAGCAAGATGAGGCTAGCTTATTCGCCCATATCCTTGTAGAAGAATAGTATTATATTATACTCATCTTTCGTCTTTGCATGGTATTTACTACCGTTACATGACAATGAATAAGGTTTTAGATGCATGTGTACTAGTTTGAACACACATTAATTGTAAACTTTCACTTTACTATACGCATATCAAATATGCACCATCATAATTTTCATTGTAAAATCATTCAAGTCAAGAAACGTTTCAAATCCAGCAATTCTTTGGTGAGTAAAAGGTAATTCGGAACTTCTATAATTGCTTGATTAGTAAATGTTAGTTCATAGTTTTCACAAATGATATAGTTTCTACTTTTCCATAGTTGAGATATACTGGCGTCGTTTTCAACTTTTTTCTCAAAGTATTTTTTCTGTTCATCTCGATTCAGGAAGAAGAAACTTTCATATCAATATGGTTTTAGTTGATGATCGAGTGAAGTATGGAGAGGAAGATGCTGGCAAATTACTGATAATTTGATGATAGTATGAAGTTGTGCAATAATGCAATAAATACAATTACTCTTTAATAACAACTGGGCAACTAACGCCGTTGAAAGATATCCAAATTTCAAGTTCAACCTTATGATGAATTCAATTTGAGATTGTTCATAACATAATTAGGAGTCACATTTTTTCAACATACTCTTTCAGTTCGTTATGATTGTTAAGGATTTTTGAAAACAATTAGGAAGTTGATTGAGATTGACTGTGACTCAACCCAACAGCTCATATAACTTTAGTGTGATTCCAATCTTTTCTAACCATATTTATTATTCCAAGAAGGAATCTGAAATGTCTCAATTGTCGCTAATCTTGTATCAACAGGGTGAATATTCATAACTTTGTATCCCTCTTTGAAATAACATAAAAGAATCAATCTACAACAATACAGCTCTGTGATAGGATGAACATTGCAGTGAAAATAATATTTAGGTGCATTAAAGTCCATTTTTTCCTAATAACTTCCAGATGATTAAGTGAGGCAATTCCTCGAACTAACCATCTATATAGCATAGTGTGGTGATCCCAGCTCATCATAGACTATTTACACTAATTGAAATAGTAAAATGCATTCAAGATTATAAATGCAAGATGCAAGGGAACGTAGCCTGTTACATAATCAGTCTATGTGTGACCGTTAGGAGAAAGAACTGTCAATGACTAAACCTGAATAAACAGGTGTATTTACTATTTCTATATCAGTTTCACAATTACAAATATTGTCAGGAGTTCTTCATTTCAGAGTGTAAAGACATTAATTTGAATGAAATAATATACTAAATGAAAACGAATTTGAGTGATTCAAGGCTGTACAAATATACACTACTTCAGTTACACCAGCGTTCAAAGTTGAATCGTGGTCGCGTGTAGGCCTAAGCTTCAATGAATTTTAAAAAATCGTTCTGCAAATTTTTGACAGCACTATTGAATTGTTTGAGCCGATAAAATCAGGGTTTCATCAGCGCACATGGAGGTTTCACAATTATTCATATGTTTGATCATTTCATTCACGTAAATGAGATATAATGTGGGTCCTAGAATGGATCCCTGAGCTACTCCTGTTTTGCATATTTTAGCTTCACTAAATTTACCATCAACTTTCAGTACAATCCCTTGAATCACTTGAATGACTTTTGAATCAACTAGGCATATATTCCCTTATCCCTATGGTGTTTAACAATTTGACTAATTTGTTGTTAATTTGTTTGTTGTTTGTAAGTTGTTGGTGTTGTTCAACGTATCGAATGCTTTCTCAGATCAATTGATGAAGCCATAATATCCATAGTATCATTTAATTCAGAATCAACAATATTTGAAAACATGACAAGGAAGTGATTAGTTCCTTTTTTTCGAAAACTAAAGTGCATTGAATTTACTAGATCATGTGTACATAAATGATCAAATAAAATATCAGCTATACACGTCTGTCCATTATTTTATCCATAGTGGATAATAAACCAATGTGCCTGTATTTCAATAACTTGGATGGTTATCCTTCTTTAATACAGGGCGAACTGCATTTTTTTGTGTGGAACTTTTATTTTTATGAATTTTAGAAATTTCAAAAATACCCGTTAGAATAACACGACGTAAAAAATATTCAGAACATTTTATTTTCAAAAAAATTGAAATTTTGTGTGAAGTTGAATAACATCTTGATACACATTTCTGGAAATTCTCAGCTTGATCGGGTCAGCCATTTTGAAGAAACAAACATGAAATATGCTAAATTAGTACCACTCGAAGCCGTTTTTACTCATTTATAACTAAAATGTTACCCAATTGGCGAATTTAGGCAAAAGTTTGGCAATGAAGTCGACATACTATTACTTTCCGCTCGTCTAACAACCCGTATATAGCGTTCACCTAGTGTATATATACCAAATACCTACCACGAACTCGCTTGCGACAAATCTTTCAACAACTTATAAGCTAACTTACTTTTGTCAGTATCCACTACCCAAATTTGTCATTTATCTACATACAGTCATACAATAGACTATTCCACAAATCAACATCACTGAAATATCTGAATTATTCTTATGATTTGACTACAGATTGAATTGACATATGATAGATATAGACAATTCATCAAACCTTTCTAAACAATTCAATCAAAATTTCATCTTGCCACGTGTAAAATTGCAAAAAGACTCCAACACCCCTGGAAAAATATATTCAAATCTTAATCGTGATGATTGAGTAAGTTTCTATAGGCGACAACTTACTTGGCTGACTTTGAAAATCGGTGTAATTTCTTCGGTCCAGTTTTGAAAGCAACTTCTGCAGTTACGGCGTATCCCATCATTGGTATTTGAGCTCTTTTACAGAGGACGTGAGATGTCCGTACCTAGAACAATTATTGCTTACAGTTAATGAGTGAATGATAATGAATGTTTGTATTTTCTGTTTTTTTTTTTTTTTGGAGTGTCAATACGATTTAATTGCCATATGAATTTCAAAAAATTGTATTTGTATCAATTTTTTGTGAGAATTCCCTTGGATAAGAATAGTGCAGAGTTCTTCCTTTACGATTTAACGTATTAAAATCATGAGTTTTGTTTTCATAGAAGCCTGCCATAATTTTCAAATATTATTCGGTCTCTAAAGCTGAAACACCTCCATAATATTATTGGACGAGCTTTAGCGAGGATTCAATTTTACATACTGAAAAAAATTGGTGTCCGTTTTTATGTTTTTTTATGTTTTTTTGTTGGTTTTCCACAGGTCAAACGGCTACAGCTATCAACTTCAAATTTTTTTCTTTATGGTTCCTCATCTAACTTAGATCTGTATAGTTTTGTGGCATTATCACATGGTAACTTTTTTTCTATGAATTTTAGAAATTTCAAAAATACCCATTAGAATAACACAGCGGAAAAAAGAGAATGTTTTTATTTTCCCCAAAAATATAATTTTGTATGAAGTTGAGTTACATTCTGATACACATTTCTGAGAACTTTCATCTTGATTGGGTGAGCCATTTTGAAGAAAAACCATAAAAAGTGCTAAATTGGTACCACTCGAAGCAGTTTTTACTCATTTCTAGCTTGAATGTCACCCAATTGGCGAATGTAGGCAAAAGTTTGGCAAAAAAGTCGACATATATAAATCTTTATTAGACTATGTCATGGTATACATGAATGCCTTTTGACACATAATAATAATCAAATACAAAATTAATGAAGTAGAAAAAACACATAATAATAATAAATCACACATGAATGATTGATAAAAAATATCCGCTCGTCTAACAACGCATATATGGCGTTTTTCTAGTAGAATTGCACTTAATTCTATTATTGTGAAAGTAGTTGACTTTATCTTGAAATATTCAACGGCAGGCTACCATAGGCCTACACAACACATGCACTTGATAATAATAATTATTAATATGTATTGTTCCACTGTGCATGTACACAGTTACAATCGTCCTTATACTATGACTCTTTTCTTTTACAGTATGCATTACCTTGTTTCATGATGGATTTCGCGACGGACCCTAAAGATAATGAAAATCTCCTGGCGTCTTTTAAAGATCAATGATTTGATAAGAAGATGATAATATAACATTATATTTCATCAGGTGTATTGGACAGTGTTAAGATAACGGCCGTGGCCTGCTCATAAGGAAGATCCAGTTATCCCTATTCCAGCATTTCCCAAGTCACGAACAATCTCTGCCAGGATGGTCAACACTCAACCATGGCGGGAATCGAACCCATGTCTCCTCAATGACGGCTCAGCTCACTGTTACGACTATAATTTTTCTATAATTTTATAACTATAATTTTTAATTTCTACCCGTCTAAGTGAAGAATCAAGAGGCTACTTTACATCTCACAACCCATGATTAAAACCTGCAGGGAACGAACAAAACAGGACAAAAAGCGTCAATACAGGCTATTAGCTCCCAAGACATGGTTGGTAAACGGTAGAACCAATCAGTCTAATTATTTTTGTAATGAAAAAAATGAAAATATCTGTGCATCTACGTTCACTAAGAATCATAATTTTCTATTAAATTACTCTAAAAAAATCGTAAAAACAATGGAAAACAGGTGGAAACATGTTGATTTTTGACAATTATTTTAAAAGGGTTGAAAACATACTACGAACCAAAGCTCTTCGTACGAGCACGTATTGAATACTAGTGATAATCTAACCGAAAACTGTAAGTCAATACGATGATTGGTTTTCCGTTTCCAACTTGGGCCCTAGTCTGCAATCAAGCCGGTAGGCAAGATGTAAAGAGGCCTCTTAATCAAATAACCACAGCGAATAATCATGTCCTCATTAGTAGTGACAGAGTGGCCGTGACTCGTGAGCGTAGTGAAGACATACCCCTCACTGTATGCGAACAATGAACAGTTGCTTTGGGATTGTGATACAAACATAGAACAATCTTTAAGGACGAGAAGCGCTGTCGAAAAACAAACCAGTTGTAAGGTCTATCCAGTGTAGCAAGACTAAAGAGCATGTATAGGCCCATTCGCGACCACCGCAACATATAATACCTTATTACCCATATTGAATTAGCATAAAATTGTGATGAATATTATTTTCATTGAGGTTGATTTTATAATCGTGAATATATTATCACGTTATTAGCTGAAGGAACTTGAAACACGTTTAGAAATTTAACATACTATTTGCTGTATCTGGTTGAATTGATAAATTATATAGATAATATAGAAAATTAGATGCTCTAGTTGTTAATTAATTTAATTAGTCCTTTGTGAAGACAATGTTCGTATGTAATTTTCAATACAAATTTTTTCTTTTCTTTTCGGTTATGTCATACAAAATTCTTAAATTCTTGAATTCTCAAAATTCAGAATTTCATTGAAGATGGCTATACGACACATCAATATTGTCATCAAAGTTGACGCTGTATGGTTTCTGAGACCGAATGAATGTCCATATAACACAACGTCCACCACGTTGCAGACATTGATAGTTCACCAATTGCTTCCAAATATAGAAAAAATATTTCATTTATACATTTTTATTAGTAGAGTGATTCGGAAACCATGACAATAGATAATTTGCTCACACATCAATTACCATTTGAAGTTAAACTTCACATTACACAGCCGAAAACCTTGTGCCATTTTCGCTGTTTTATTAATTGATGTAAGAAGATGATCGTTTTACAAATGACAGCATTCAGCTGAACGTGATGCAATTATTATAACCACTTTAATTAGTAAGTTATATACTTACAAGGATGTGTACACAATGGGTGCAAATCAAACCCACTACTATTGTGCCTACTAATCCAAAAGCAAGACCACCATTCTTGAATGCAAGTGGCATGGCCAAAATACCGGAGCCCAAACTACTCTTCAACAAGTGGGCCAATGCGCCAGCGTCACTGTAACAAAGAAAATATAAACACAGATATGGTGTTATTCAATTAAGTTTTGTTTTGTATCATATTGTTCTTATATATATATATATATATTGTTGTATTTCTTTCTATATATGGGACTCGAGTGAATTGGGCTGTACGTATATATACATAATTATTGTAATGACCTCAAATCTTCTCAAATAAAGACTTCTTCTGAGTGGT
This sequence comes from Brachyptera risi, assembly GCA_964007535.1. NCBI lineage: Eukaryota > Metazoa > Arthropoda > Insecta > Plecoptera > Taeniopterygidae > Brachyptera > Brachyptera risi. Next base: position 3,507,074 of record OZ023327.1, on the reverse strand, counting down.
TCTATACAGTAGTGATGGTTCCGAAGGTGTCAGCCGTGACTTATAAAATGAAACCATAACCTTGGCATTGTCTCTGGTAGATAATATCTATGAAATGCATGTGAAGGTAGTGGTGTTATGACGAGTATCTGACTGAAGGACCTTTTGTGTTTGAAATGATCTTCAAGAGGAAGGACCACTTGTGGGGCCTTGTTTATATATATATATATATATATAAATATATATATATATATATATATATATATATATATATATATATATATATATATGAATATATATATATTTATATATATAAAAATATATATATATATTTATATATATGAACATATATATATATATATATATATATATATATATATATATATATATATATATATATATATATATATATATATTTTTTTTTTTTTTTTTCCAATTTTTCATCCCTCATTATTGTTTATTAATGCAGATTGATCATGAACATGATATTGCTACCGTCATTAAAGCAAGATACAATATATAGTAGATTACGGTACATATAAAATAGTAGTAGAAACAAGTTGGCAAGGCTAATATAATTAAATCCAAAGCAGCAGATAGCTATAGAACAAGGTACAAAAATGAGTATGATGTTGAAGTGCAATTATAATGATATATTATATTTTCTTATTTACGGTGCATTATCTTGAATAATTCTTGAACACTATAGTAACACTTTATTTTTCGTGCCTGTTTTGAGTATCACGGGTGAGGCGTTTAATGGGTTAGTACCGATACCGGCGTGAGCCCTATACATGATTTAGGTTCTTTTTTAATAAGTCAGATTGTGAGTTGCGACTTTATTCATTCATTCATTTATTTTAATGCTACTCAACGATCCCATCATCAACCAGGTTATATGGGGGTACGAATGAGCGGGGGTGGTATAGTCAAAAGATTAAGTGGAGATAAGTGGAAAGACGTTCACAAAACCCACGCCTTTTGCGAGACTCGAACCCACGCCCGACCTGAGTCCAGTTCCTAATGCAGTACCATAGTTGACTGAGCCACGAGGACTATCCTATTATTTTGTATCGTATTTCAACTATGTTTGTTTCTAAAATTAAAATCATTAATCCGATATTGATTATCTAGTAGGCCTATGCTTCACAGTGTCATAGTTGCCATAGGGCATGGGCCGTGACATAGTGTCATAGGTCTTTTATAAAAAAAACACTTCAGAGTAATGGCTGAAACCATTGATGGCTCTCTTTTGAAGCAGAAAAATGTAAGCTCTCTGGAGGGACGTGTCCCCATAATATGATTTCATGTTGTCAATTGGAGAGTGAAAAATGAACAAGCTTTGCCTTCACACAATCACGTATATCCACCATACATTTGATCAAGTAGTATCCTGATGCTAATTTCTTTAAAACATATTCTATATGACTACAGACCACGACAAATCATCATCGAGGATGATGCCTGAAAATGCAGCATCCTTTTTTCTATACTTTCGTTTGTTTATATACTGAAAGACTTTTATCTACGGCGAAAAATTATGATCACAGACAGCGCAGTCCTGGTGTTGAAGTTCATCAGTTTTAAATAATCAAAATGGGGTGGTAAGATCACCCTTGTGGTGCTCCGTCCAAACGATCCTATCTTTCATCCATAGCCTTAATTGGGGAACAATGATTTTGTATCAAGTTTCGATGTTATTAAAAAAAAAAAAAATTCACGCTCAAAGTGAATTAGTGGTGATGACATATCTTCTACAGTTTGTGAATTCATACTCATTACATTGTGCTGAAACTGTATGAAGACTGTTCTCGAGCTATTTATAAAGAAGTCATTATAGCGTAGATAACACTTTTAGCACTCTTAGATAACTTTTTTACTACTGCATTAGTGCTGGGATGACAATTATTATTGTTGCATATTGTTTCACACATTTACATATATATATATATATATATATATATATATATATATATATATATATATATATATATATATATATATATATATGAATATATATATATATATATATATATATATATATATATATATATATATATATATATGGATATATATATATATATATATATATATATACATATATATATATATATATATGTATATATATATATTTATATATATATATATATATATATATATATATATATATATATATTCATATATATATATATATATATATATATATATATATATATATATATATATATATATATATATATACATACACACGTTGCATGTAGAACAAATGATTTCGATTCGTTTTTCAAATGGTTTTTCAAATCCTTGGTATGTGATATATTTTTGATGTACTCTTCATCATTATTATCATTTTTTTTTGGGGGGGGGGGGGGGTTGTGACAGTTTTGCTCTCACTGTAAGTTTGGAATAATTTTGTTATCTCTAAGAAAATCAGGTTTTATTCTTAATTTATTTCATATATTATCTCTAGATTCTTGCATCTAGACGAATATCCTCTATTATACTTTCATTCTCATTATTTTCATTCTCTTAACTCAGATGTCTTGAAATACGTCATTCATAATTTTGCACTTCATTGTCAAATCAACTGTTCATTTTTCACCATTATTAATTTATATCCAGCATTGTATTTTCTTTATTTGAAACCAAAGACAAGCCTGTATCAAACTTTGTGAACTTTTGTGTACTAGTATGTATTTATATTGGAAATCAATAAAAGAAATTTCAACGTCAACAAAAAAAGAAAAAAAAAAAGGGAAAATTATATTAATTAAAACGTACATCTGAACATCCACCCACGTATGAGTGGACAATACCTCCATGAACGTCAATCTTGCTCACTGATTTATATTGCAATACTACTTTATTGACGTAATAACCATCTTTTCACTTGTTCTCATATATGGATACATTTCAATTTCATATCTAGAAGTTTGCGACGGTATTTTCATAGATCATATTAATTCATTCCAAGATTACTCATCATAATATCACAATAATTTTGATGTTCAATGTTCCAACACCATCTGCAGTTCTGTGTATTACATCAGCTAAAATATGTGGCCTTCGTTACCGTGAAGATAATCACATTCAGCATTCAACATTAATTGCATTCAGTTCTCTTTCTCAAACGAAAATATAACAGAATCAGTACCACGGATATAGAAAGGTGCCGGTACTTTCAATTTCAATATGTTCTGTTTAGATTCATAATTCAAAACCAAATACAAAATACTTCTGACAAATGTCTATTTCAGTCTCGAGGAGTTGAGGACAGATAAAAAGAATGCCTAATTCATTATTATTGAAGTATGTATTCTAAAATCACATCAACAATAATTATTCATTGATTGAAAACGAATTCAAAGATACTACATTTTGGCAATTTCGATATCAATTATTATCAACTTGTAAACAGGCAATGTACATTCAGGGGCCCTAAAATAACGACCCCCGACCTGATTTGGTTTGAACCAACGAGAGTGCAATCATTATTTGCAGTATAATATTTTCATCTAGCTCACCTGTTGGAATGCTCCACTACACGATTGGCGAAAGGATCATAGAGATCCTGCTTTTCTTGTGATCCACTTTTGGTTGAGATAGTTGTTAGCTGTGTCCTGCAGAAAAAAGACAAAACCAATCTATATTTTAATCATGTCTCGTGCGTGTATCTTCACATACTACTAGTTGACCTAATCATGTCATACATCATATACTTGTTCTCTACATTATGTAAAAAGTATGAAGAATCGCAAAAAACAAGCAAACTGTTGATTAGGTTCAACACAAAACATTATTTAAAACGAACTGTAGAATTGAGAGTATCTTGGGAAAAATTGAACGACGCATTCCTCTAAAACAGCACACAATATATTTGAAATTCAACGATATGTGAAGTTTGGTTGGACAGACAGTGAAGAGGAGGTCATGGAACAACCGTCAGATGGAGAGTAAAGACATCAACACTGGCTGAACATTCCAATTGGACAGAGGACATATGGGACTTCGGGACTTTCGGACTTCGCCAGAACAAAATTGTTCGTCGTAGAAAAGCGTATATCTTTCCTTGATCAGTCCGCGAATCCAGAAATAGAGAAAAGGACTTGATGAAGGATTAATGAATTTAATAGATGATGTAGAGTGACTTCCTCCTGCCTGGAAATCTGGTTTGGAAACCTACCGACTAGTTGATTCAGAGAGCGAAATCACAACCTGTATAAGAAAAGAAAAGGAAACGGGTAAGGAAAGAAGACGGAAGGTGTGGGAGAAATTGATTCCCAACAAAATATAGGTCCCATTATTTATATATATATATATATATATATATATATATATATATATATATATATATATATATATATATATATATATATATATGTGTATATATATATATATATATATATATATATATATATATATATATATATATATATATATATATATATATTTATATATAAATATATATATATATATATATATATATATGAATACATATATATATATATATATATATATATATATATATATATATATATTTATATATATATATATATATATATATATATATATATATATATATATATATATATATATATATATATATATATATATATATATATATGATATGGACTTTGCTGCCTGAATGATAACATGAACTCTATATCCCCTTTCAATTAATATGAAGAACCACTCTAACAATTTCAATTTCATGACTCCATTTGATCTGATCCTGCAGGATGTGGATAGCACTACTTATCAGAACTCAGGTGGAGAGAGAATGACAATTTATTGACGGCTGTCCGCATAGCGGGATACCAAGATGGTACAGCGTAATAGTCAATACAATATAGTACAATGGTTATTTACAAAAGTGATAAAAAATTGAATACAGAAAAATCTTGAAATATTATAAAACTAACTTAATTGAGGGTAGATAACAAAAGTATGAGAAAAATATGAAAATGGAACAAGGTAATAGAAAAAGAAGGTATTATTAATATTATTAAAATGATTGAAATTATTTGAAAGAATATAAATGGTGCTGTAAAAGACCTACCGAATCTATCAAAACTGAGTTCACAATATTTCTTAATAATACCTTCTTTGGGATTTTTTGATTATCAAGAAAAGTGCATAAAAATTGAGGAATGGTGCCGCGAGCTCCCACCATCAATCCCACTACATCCCAGTACTTCGCATCAATGTGGTATTTCGTTGACAGGTCTTTGATGCATGGAATGTAGTGTTCTCTCTTTTCAGTATTTATATGAGATGGTTGTTCATATTCAGTCTCATATCTGATAGTGGGGTCCATAATGATAACTTTCTTCTCATCAGGTCGTATAGCAATGATATCGACTCGTTTGTTGGAACCATCCTCTGCTACACATGGGATTTCCTCGTGAACATTCCATTTTTGTTGTCGAAAGGCGTCAGCGATCAAAGTCCTAATTTTGTGGTGTCGAGTATTTCTCAGAAGTTCACCCTTCGCGCATTTTCCAAGGACGTGGGGGAGGGTTTCTGTCTCGTCGCAGCCAGGGTGGCGACAACGGGTTCCGTCCTTGGATCTGCCGGGGATGGCTCTAACAGCAGCCACATTGCAGTTCATTTTGATTGCATTTGTCCATTGAGATGAAGATAAGCCCGAGTGATCGAATACCCATGAATTACCGCGAGGATACTCTTTATAAAGGCAAATACCTTTTCCTTTTGAAGGTAGATTGGCCCATGATTCAAATGCCTTATCTCGAAGCTTATTTCTTATGGTGCGTGCAGTTAGGTTTCCTTCTTCGTTTACTTGAAACATTTCTAACTTCTCTAAACAGTTTTTCATTTCCTTCACAAAATCATAGTGGTGAAGGTGGTCATCCTGTACTTTCAAAAGTTTTATACATATATTATAATGTTGCAGGTATGCTTCCCAACCAGCACGCATTATACCAAGACCTTTGTATTTTCTTGGCGCATATAGCATTCCTGTAGGAGTATCGCCAGGTAAACCGATAATCTCTTTGATACCGCTGCGTACAATCCGGTCTATGTCCTCAAGAAACTCTTTTGATAGTTGACTTAATGGCGCACACTGTAGGGGGTAAATCAGTGAAGGCCATAGATATTGATTTACAATATTCAGTTTTTGGTCAGGTTTCAGAAGATTAGATGTTGTTAGATTCTGTATATCCTCACGTAGGTGTTCGATCACTTTTGCCCGATCAAACGATATTTCGTTCTTGAAATCTATTCCAAGATATCTAATTCGTTCCTCACGTGTGATGGAGCGAATAGATGACCCTTGGTCGAGAGTGATCACCGAGTCAGAAAGCATACCATTCATTATATTGATTGCACTACTCTTCGCTCCATTCATTTGTAGGCCTATAGTATTTAGGGCTAACTCGGCCATGGATCCAAGTTTGGAGGCTCCAATAACATCTTTTGCTATGACGGCAATATCATCTGCAAATGCCAAGGCTGAAATATTGTCAAGATCATGAACCAAGCTGTATCCATAGGAATCGGAAATGCTTTTGTCTGTTAAATTTTTTATTATATGGTCTATTGCAATATTGAAAAGCGTTGGTGATAGTGGTGCTCCTTGTGGAACGCCGCGCATGAATTTAATCGGTTTTGTTTTCTTTCTATTTGTTTCAACTTGAGTAGAATTTCCTTCCAGTAAGGATATTATCAGATTCTCCAATTTTTCCGGTACTCTTAGGTTTTTAAGACATGCATGTATATGGTGGTGGCCAACATTGTCAAAAGCTTTGCTGACATCAAGAAACGCAATGCAGCAATTCTTCTTCTGTATTTTTGCTTCTTTCAAACAGCTGTTTACAATGGATGCATTTATATACGTACCAGGAGTAGAAACAAATCCTCTTTGATGTGTTGAAAACTTGACGTAATAACGTAACTTTTTGTCAAGAACTCGTTCAATTATTCTTCTAATGATTGGAAATATCGTTATTGGACGCCAATTTTTCAACTCATTTTCATCCCCTCCTTTGTGAATGAGGATTGTTCTTCCTTTTTGCATGATCTTGGGTATATAATTCATTTCCATGATGATGGTTGCTAGTCTACTTATAACACTGGAGCATTTGAGTTCCTTAATTACTCGTAAAATAACTCTGTCCGGTCCGGCAGCCGTATCCATAGACATCCCTTTTATTGCAGCATTTACTTCGGCTAGTGTTACAGATGTGGTGAAAGTCTCTTCACTTTGCGCAAGTGTTACATCTCTAGGTATATTGGTTTCATGAGAGCTTAAATTGTTAGGTACAGAATATGTTGTTTCAAAGTATTTTTGTATGTCTTCCACATCTATTTTACAAGATACTGATCTGTTCGAATCCATTACTTTCCTGACTACCTTTTTTCTTTGATTATAGTAATGAAACTGTGCAACATCGTAGTTATACTGCTGTCTTACCTTTTCTTTATTCCTCTTCGATTTTCTTTGAGGGTTATTTGAGTTCTTGTATGTTAGATTTGGTACATTTTCTCTTGCTTTTTTTCTCGCTTCAAAGTGTTTCACCGCTGGATGCTTGGGCCCACGAATCGTATTAATGGCCCCTGCGAGGAATGTATGCAATTCTTCAACAATTAGGTCGAATAATTGCGGGTCACGAACAGGTGATGTTGAGAATGTAATCAATTTTTCTTCCCACATCGACATGGCATCATCTTTCAATTCGGGATAATTTGTAAGATTTGATTCTGATGGTTGTTTTTGGCAGTTTTTTGATAATTTTGGCTCTACTGGTGTTTCCACTATGCTTTTATCTGCATATTTATTTGCCGTACGACTCCTAGCCAAATCAGGATGAGCGCGAGAGATGTGAATGGGTAATCCCCTGGGCTTGAAAAAAATGCCACAATGGGGACATTCTGCTGTTCTTCCTTCATCCTTCCGTTCATCCGAACACTCATCCGAATGTTCAGTGACTTCCGACCTTGTATCATGGCTTCCATCAACGAGGCACGCAGCAGCTATAGTAGATGAGCCTCCCGGACTTTGTGACGAATTGGAATAAACATCCAAATGAAACAGTTGAATATGGTGAGCAAGATCTGCTGTAATCTCGTTGCTGCAATGCGGGCATTTCATTATATCGGTTTATTCATCATTGCTGAGACCTTGCAAAGGATTATCAAGAAGGCTCGCATGGAACCAAAAGAAAAAAGAGGATGAATCCAATTGGCAGTGACTTCTTGTGTCAGATTCCCATGTGATCAAAAATAAAAATTTCCATGAAAATGGTTATAAATTGAAATCCAATTCAAAACTCACTCGATGAAGACTCGACGATGATTTTTGGCTCAATCTTCATGGAAATTGATTTGGATCATAATAAACTCACACTTGAAGGTAATTACTTGATACTTCCGCCAATAATCAATTCAAATACGCGAGCAACCGTCTGGTCAGTCCATGTTTGACCACGGCCACGTGGATTTTTCAAAAAAACTGTCAAAAATGTTCATCATTTCGAAATTTGATTCATCATTCATCATTATCCTTCGGGACTGAATCTCTTTCACTGAATCATCGGAACAATACTCACGTCGAAGTAAAATTGTCCATCGGGATCGCCGACTGCTTATTTGTGGAATTTCTTGACGACTCCATATTTGAATCGCGTATCTGAAAATGAAGATAATCGTTATTAAAAACCTTATTTCAAATGCACAACTACTTGAGGTTGACAACTGGAGCTGGTAATAATAGAGTATTTCATGAGTACATAAATCATCATATATATTAACACTAGGAAAACGCTATATACGCGTTGTTAGACGAGCGGAAAGTAATAGTATGTCGACTTCATTGCCAAACTTTTGCCTAAATTCGCCAATTGGGTAACATTTTAGTTATACATGGGTAAAAACTGCTTTGAGTGGTACCAATTGAGCACATTTCATGTTTTTTCTTCCAAATGGCTGACCCGATCAAGCTGAGAATTTCCAAAAATGTGTATCAAAATGTTATTCAACTTCACAGAAAATTTCAATTATTTTGAAAATAAAATTTTTTAAATTTGTTTTCCGTCGTGTTATTCTAATGGGTATTTTTGAAATTTCTAAAATTCATAAAAATAAAAGTTACCACTCGATAATGCCACAAAACTATACAGATCTAAGCTAAATGCGGACCCATAATGGAAAAAAGTTTGAAGTTGATAGCTGAAGCCGTTTGACCTGTGGAGAACCGACAAAAAAACATATAAAAAAAAAAAAAAAAAAAAAAAAACGAACACCAATTTTTTTCAGTATGTCAAATTGAATCCTCGCTAAAGCTCGTCTAATAAACACAAATGTATTGGACACTAATAATTCACACGGACGTGTCAGAAGTTATGATGTTATGATGAAATCATTTCACCATGGTCTTTTCTAAGTTTTATTAACCCTTGAATTTGTCTTTTGTTATCTCAAATAAGACAATTGAGTTCATCGAAAGATATCACGACCAAGTAATTTATACTTCAAATCAAACGAGAACGTTTACTTTTCTCAGGATTGTTGAAAAATAAATTGTAGTAAGGACTTATATCGTTCATCAGATAATATATCATGAGAATATGAGATTCATCATCTCAGACATTTTTTTCATTTACTCTTTGAGTATGTATTATAATAATAGATGTGAATGTGAGTATTTTGTTTGGGTTTATTCAATTGATGGGAGTAACAATTGACATGAAACAAAATCGTAACATATTACACACAATAATGTATATTATATATATATATATATATATATATATATATATATATATATATATGTATATATATATATATTTATATATATATATATATATATATATATATATATATATATATATATATATATATATATATATATAATATATATATATATATATATATATATATATATATATATATATATATATATATATATATATATATATATGCCTACATAATATATATGGAAATTGCTACCAAAAATCACAAGAGAAGTGTGCGTGTGACATGAAATAGAAAATGATTTCCCAAATAACCTAGCTGTTCAGGAATATCAGAAGGCAATTACTAAGTAACCAATCAGAATTCAACATGGTTAACTATTTCATTTTCTTATTACAATAAACTCTGATACTACCATGTATGACAAGACTCGTCTGGAAATGAGTATTTACCCTCCTCACAGACTCCACACTCCAATGGTACAGAGAGAGAAAGAGAATGCATATCATTATAATTTGATACAGTATTTGTCTATACTCTTCTCAACAATAACAAAATCATAATAGATTCAAAGTCATTAGCTTTCTTACTATTTGTTTCTATTCAAGTATATAGCTGTCATAAAATAACCTTCGAATGGAAATTCGAAACAGGTATTAATTTTCATGAGAAAAATTTACATAGTTCGCCCCGTATAGTATATATTGTATTGTCTTTTACTTGTACTATGTCTACTTCATTGTTAGACTCTATAGATACTATTCTAGTCTGTCATTTGACAAGTACCGTCAGTCATTAGGATGATTATTATTTGTAGGATCACCGATTATAACCTTGAATTAAGAAAAGTTATGATCAATGTTGTATGACACGAATTAGGCCTAGACCTCCAACATTCAATCTATTGAAACCTGATTTGAACACTGACAAAAATGGACAATCCATAAGATTGTATTATTGAGAATTATCCTTTACTCATAATAATTCATTCAGACGGGATATATATGCCTTCAATTGACATAGTTTTGATAACTATTTAATAACCTGTCATTATTCGTACTTATCTTGCAAGGTCTGAAGTATAAATTCTTACTCTAGTTCCGTATTTGCTTTCCGGGACGCTTTGAATAACTTTTTTTTTATCTTTTATATTGGGTTTAACGACGCACTGCTATGATAACTAAGATCTACTGACGTCGGATGAATAAATAATGGGATGGTGAGAAGATGAAGGTTTCGTAGGTAATGGGAAGGAAAGTGGGAAGAAAGCGGGCATGGATTTATTGTATAGGGACCATCCTGGCATCACCCTATGCAGCCCCACAGAGCTTCCACCCTACACCTTACAGAGGGAAACCACGAAATAAACCTGTACAAATGGATGGTGGTGGGGATCGAACCAAGGCCATATTGCCCCTCACCTCCCGAATCGCACGAAGCGAGCGCGTTATCAACCGAGGTAAATGTGCCGGTACGTAATTCGTAAATGATATAAATAATATAAGTTCCTAATAATGTGATGCACGAGATTTGGGAATACGCTGTACTGTAATAGGTTTTTACTTCATGCGATAACATATATACAGTTATGAACTTTAATTCGAAAATCTTATTTCTAAGGTTGATCACATATTTACGATATATTTAGAGAACATTATGCTGTGCGAAAAAAATGTATGTGTACAGTTATTTTTGTATTAACTGACGACCTTCCAAACAAACTTCAACCATCTAAAATTCAAAATCCCAAGGCCCGGGTTCACAAAAAGTCATATAATTTTGATCCGTCTCAAAGTTACGACAATTTCTAGAGATAATACCATATTTGATATATTATTTTTGATTTTTTAATTTTAATTTTTGATTGAATCCATTATTATTTTCAATCTACTATTTGATAGAATCAAAAAATCAAAAATGATAGATCAAATATGGTATATTATCTCTAGAAATTGTCGTAACTTTCAGCGGGATCATAGTTATGACCTTTTGCGAATCCGGGCCCAACTATACATATATTGACTGATGGGACATATGATTAACATCCCCCCCCCTCCCCTCCCCTCAGTGCGCCTTGAGGCAGACAATTTGTGGTAATGTATTCAAGAAATTGTGTCTTTTCGATTGATATTTGTCGGTTACGCGACAAATCGTGAATTTAGATTCCCACCATGGTAATCTTAAGTAGCACAAAGTTTTATTGTTATTGTTGTTTTCAGATTGAACAGAATTCAAAATACAATTAATACAGCCTCCGATCCCACTGGATTGAAAACTATTGAAATGGCGAAGTTTATAAGCCTACTACTACTATTTTCTCATGTTGCAAGTGAAATATGTTGGCTCCTCGGAAAATGATAGGTTTAGCCTAGGGCTATTTAAATTAATGCAAAAGTTATTGTTAATAATTTCTGATGATTATAAATTGCATACTCTAATTTACATATCATTATATATGGCTAGTAGTGCGGGAAGTTTGAAGATAGGCCACATTTACAAGTTTGTAATTGTTGAAGTGGTTATTTTTGTGTTTTAAAATTCTACTAATATCACGCTTGGCCACTGACTGGGAACATAAGTGGTTTGTACTGGCTATATATCGAAATTAATCGATCATATAAACAAATAGAGAAATGTAGTTCAATACAAATCCTCTTTTTCATGAATCGACCATTGAATATTACTTCACAATAACCATATTACATTTACAGGTTTTCTGTTAATCGGTGAATCTATTTCATATATAAGTGATGTATAAAAATATAACAACATATATAGTATAAATCTATAAGAATCAAATCATAAATGAATCAAACCAATAAATATGAAATAAAAACACCTTTCTCATTACTGCTTGAAGTTTGCTATTTTTTGGTTGTAGAACCTGATCCGATATTAACAACAATCGCACGGAATCAAATGGATGTTCTCCTTCTAATTGATCATTCTCGTCACCTCAAATCATTTGAGCCATCCATACGATAGTCATATAACTGAATGACCCGATTGATTTCAATCAAGTACAAGTTTCAGGTATGTCTTTTGATTGTTAATTAGTTGCCTACTATACTTTGTTCTACCTGGAAGATGGCAACCTCATTGAATACCGCTATTCCACATCAATTAGGCCTCCTGCACTGACAACTGTATACATCAATTTAGAAAATGATAGTTCAACGCCAGATAAGATCCAATTAAAATAATATATCACCTAATCTCAATAGGCTTACCTATATACCAAAGGTCGAGTGTAATTATGATATATTTTTTTAGGAATACTAGATAGTGCTGAGACCTGAAGTGATTAATGTATCATTTTTATCGCTGACTTCGATAATTTTTCTATCTCAATTAATGAACCGCGATGTGGACAAATGGGTAGCAATTTGCATAATTACATTTCGTAAGCTAAGCATCGTCGAATATTCTTGGTGAAAATTTCATACGAATAGATATTCATCTGTGGCTTCTAAAATTATATGAAATAATAACTATTCATTCATGTTCTATTCATTCATGTGCAAGAGCATGAGCATTGCAAAAATGACCCACGCATAATATTCGACCTATATTCGACATGTATTAGGGTTCAAAAACCGAGACATAATTCTTATATATTAGGGTATAGGGTATTAGGGTATTGTGACTATTGCATTGATGAACATTTATTCATACATTTATGATTTATAAGTTGTAACATTTCGTCTATTGATTTGAATGACTAAATCAACTATCAACATTTCATTAATATTTAAATGCCTGAAAAGTGAAGGCATAGACCAAGGAGGTAAGAACAAGATTGAGCTGGAAAATATTGTGGTTTACCCTGAAAGTTCAAGGGGACAAGCCAATGAAATTGCTATCTTCCTAGATAAGGGTTCAAAGGTATGATGACATTTTCGCACATGATGTCTTTTTGATCAAAACGGAATTATATGGGGAAAAATTGTTGGCAATTTTTCTTGTTTTTTATTTTTCCAATATAAAATTTGAATTTAAAAAAAAAATACTACGCTCCTCTCACACTTTTCATGTTTTTGAAGTTATTATCTTTTCATATTTTTTAGCATGAATGTATGAAATATGAATGGGGAGCACATTTTCCAATTTGGGCCAAATTTTCTTTCAAATAAATTTTCCAATTAATTCTTTTTCCTAACTGGAATTTCGCAAATATTTTTCTTCTCAATTTTAGACCAAATAATTGAATTTGATAATTTATTTGAAGGAAAATTTTGCCCAAATTGAAAGCGTGCTCCCCATTTATTGTCAAGAATATGACATTGGACTCACATTTAAAAATCAGTTCTTTGAGTATTATCACTAAAAAGGAGTATCGATTTTCAACATCGCATGCGTATGAAAATACTGCAAGGAGTTACAGGCAATACAAATGTTTGGTCTTGATTCACTACAATGGCTTGAAATATGACATCTTCACCTCTGATAGTGTGACAGGTGTATATACAAAAATTATTTAGCGTGATAAGGAAGTCTCCAAATGTGAAAAAACTTTTTGAGGTTCTTTAATAGAGTGTGAATAAAAAAAAAATACGAAAAAAAAATTAAAAATCGTGATTTCCAGTGGCTTGTCCCCCTAAAATCGTTCCATCAAATACATAAATATTTCTTCAGTTTATTGAGACAACTAATTTTAAGTTGTTTGGTCTTTTGTGTCTCTGGAATTATGTTGGCCACAAATTATTATGTAGCTAATTGACAAAGTGAACTTCCAAGAAATCTACTTCAGTACTGGTATTTTATGTCAGTCACCTTTGGCAACACAGCGTATTTGTTGTGCCATAAGATGGATAACATTACGTTTATAAGTAATGCAATTGAGGGGTTGTATGTCATGAAGGAAATTGTGTGTTTTGATTTTCAAGTGTGTGTTCATAGATATTGTTGTCGTATAGCACGTCGAAAATCTCAATATAGGCCCCTATATATATATGAATGAATATAGACCTATATATATATATATATATATATATATATATATATATATATATATATGAATGAATATAGACCTATTTATATATATATATATATATATATATATATATATATATATATATATATATATATATATATATATATATATATATATATATATATATATATATATACATCATTCAGACATTACCTTCAATAAGTATTTATTTATACTTATATTGAGTTTTAACGACGCACTATACTGATGGCTACGATCTATTGGCGTCGGTGGATGATGAATGAGATGATAGGATGATGAGATGAAAGGTTATTTTATTAGGTGTTTTTGGATGGAGGGAAGGATGGTGGGAGTGGCCTGTTGTTAAGTAACCATCCCAGTATCAACCTGAACGACAGAGGGAAACCACGAAAAACCCCTGTCAGGATGGTCGACCATGGCGGGAATCGAACCCCGGTCTCCCGAATGACGGTTCAGTGTGTTACCACTCGGCCACGCGTCTCGGTTTCAATAAGTACTCAAGTCTACGAATAACGTTCAACTAAGTGGTAGTATAGGTATTTTTTAAAATTTTCTCATATGGTACTTCATTGTGATTGAAGGTATCTATGAAATCACGCCTCCGGAGATGCCATTAAATGTAGCCACGTAGTTTGAATCAACTCAAAAACTTATTGTAGGTACTTTTATATATTTGTAGGCCTACTCTCCAAATATTTGCAATTTTGTTTCATCAAGGGAAAAACAAATACATTGGCCTACACACACACACACACACACACACACACACCCCAACACACACACTTGAATTCATCTATATTTCTACTTCGTACGAAATTAAAACAAAGGCACATGTAGCTTAGATGCTATATAACGCGCTCGCTTCATGTGATCTGGTACATTCGGGGCATATCGGACCTCAGTTCAATTCCCCCCCCCCTCCTCTCTCTTACAATGCCACCACAATCTTAACATGGGTTTTTCATTGTTTCCCTCCTTTTCTGTAATGACGGAATGGTTCCTACATAGGCCACAGTCGCTTCCTTTCCACTGCCTCCCCATAATCTATGATACATTCATCATATCAATTCATTATCTCATTATTCATCCAAACAACACCAATAAATCTTATTCATCAGTATATTTCATCGATAAACTCACTATAAATACATGAATGAGGAATTGCAGAACAAAATAAATTGATAATTTCGAAAAAAGCCGTACCGGTATGATATAATCTATTCTTATATTAGTTTCCTCGGCGTTTTTCATGCTGGCGACATTTTGGCAAGTACAAATATCACACAAATATCGTACATAACTGAAGGCCATTTCATTATTCTGGCCTTTTTTTCAATAAGCACACGAAATAATTGCCATAGCTGGTAAGCGATAAGAGTATAATTGAAAGATAATATTATTGATTGTTACAAGTATGTAATAACCTTATGTTCTAATAGTTTTCCTGCGTTGATGAATCTACATTTATTGATTATACTAACCGACTCATTAGAACTAGATCATGATTGATAATACTATCAATTAGGTCGATAATATCGGAATAATTATGAGGAAAATCTGTTCACGAATAAAATGACAAGCTGGGCATGGAGGAGAATCTCACAAACACTTTCGTCAAACTGCATCAGTTTTACTACGACAAGTGTAATCAAGAATTGTATATATATATATATATATATATATATATATATATATATATATATATATATATATATAAATATATATATATATATATATATATATATAAATATATATATATATATATATATATATATATAAATATATGTATATATATATATATATATATATATATATATATATATATATATAATATATATATATATATATATATATATATATATATATATATATATATATATATATATATATATATCCATATATATACGAATATATTTATACATATATGTATATATAATTTATATATATATATATATATATATATATATATATATATATATATATATATATGTATATATATATATATATATATATATATATATATATATATATATATATATATGTATTTATATGAATTTGTGTAGGCCTATGAATATAACAGTTTTATATATTGATATTTATACATGAGAAATACTGAGAAGAGTGGTCGAGTGGCCAGCACACTGAACCGCCATTGAGGAAGCCGGGTTTCGATTCCCACCCTGGTCGACCGTGGGTGACAGGAGGCTTTCGTGGTTTCCCTCTGTCATTCAGGTAAATACTAAAATAATTCCCTAACATCAGGCCACGACCGACTCCCTTTCCCTGTTCAAAAACATCTTATGAAATGATTTTTCATCTCATCATCCCATCATTTCATATATAATTCACCGACGCCAATAGATCGTACATCGTCATGAGTGCGGTGCGTCGTGCCCAATATAAATCAATAAATACATGAGAAATGAAAAAATGTCAGACCTGTACGCTACATAAACTTTTCCGTGTCGTACATACTGTGTAAAATTTTATGGCGAATCCAATTCAACTGTAATCATAGAGAATAATATCTCCATATCAATATTTGTGTAGTTCACATATACAAAAAAATCATTCCATACATCAAGTTGGAGTGATTTAATTAATTGCCACGGGTCTCAATTCATTTTAATTTCAAATCTTCTCATTTCTTCGTCGTATTTCTGTGTAAAAATGACATTGAAATTATATATCAGTGCATTTTTGGTGAATATCAAGTGTCTCATTCAAATAGATCTTCAATAATTCACTCACACGTGTATAAAAATGCCGTGTATTCTTATAATTAGATATACATCGAAACAGTTTCTCCTACATTTCAAACCAAACTATAGGCTGTCATTTTCTTTTGCATTTACACGAGTGAACATTTTCGCAAGCGTGACAATGCAAGTGTTTTTTATGTTTATTTCAATTAAATGGATGTCCTAGTGATTGTTCGTATAATGCCAGTTACGGTTGTGAACACGTAAAATGGCTAAGCATTCGTGACCGTCGTTCCACATACAAGGTAACAATAACATCAAATAATTAATTATTAATCACGTATACAAATATAATCAAATACAACTCCGGTATTCGAATTCAATACCTAAAGATATTATGAAATATGGTGATTATTGTTTGCACGACCCAAGGGGTAAACAACTAGTAAATTTGGTGTACACCTGATTTCAGATTTCAATGGATTTCAGGGAGATTTCACGAGATTTAAAGAGGATATTAAGGGATTTCATGAAGATTTCATGACAAATGGGTACATCAGATTTCAGGAGTTGTGAACCCATCGGCTCGACCCCACCAACAGCTAGGTTATACGAGGGTACGAATGAGCAGGTGATTATGAAACTATGGAGTGATAATAAGTGAGAGGACATTCACAAAAACCCATGCCTTATGCGGGACTCGAGCCCGAGCCCAACGGTGACATCATTTTCTGATACTATGTCTTAGCTGATCTAGCTACAGAGGGAGGCATGCAATATTTATCATCAATACCGATATAGTATTAGTTGGCTCGGTGTTCTTTCAGAATACAATGAAAAGAACCAGGACCTTCCCTCAAAAATTGAACTGCAGAGAACGAATGATCAGTATTTTTTTAAATCCAAAGTATGTTTTTAAAGTGAAGGGATGGTAAAAGTGAGGGTGAATGCCGCGTACATGTTGTTGTGGGTCTGTTACGCATCGCACCACGCAATTCACTAACACTTGACACTTCGTCCTCGATCAAATTATCTGAGGCGTATACACCAACAATCATTGGGTTTGGGCATTGGGGTAGAGAAAGAAAATGGAGATAATATTGATTGAAAAAATATAGTGTTGCTATACGTCATTTTTATATGCATTGTTGCAAATATGTTGCATCTAGTACAATCACTAGCTAAAGTACGAATCAAAAATGCTTATTGGAAGAGGAACATAGCTTTATCCCTTAAAAAAGTCAGTTGTTTGTAAATTAGTTTTTGAGAATTAATGCATTCGAAATAGCTCAACTTACGAGGATTCACATCGTCTATTGTTCACATTTCAAGCGTGCATATATACTTTATTATAACATGAAAGACAAAATCTCACTGTCCCTAAGAAATCTGTTTCAGGAATTCCATTCGTATTTTATTCATTGTTACGATCTAAGTTCAAGTCCTGTTATAATGTAATTAATTTGAATGTCCTTTGTGTATCACGGATGATAAACATGTCATTACACAGTGTATTATGTAATGAATTGTATTAGTTGCCATTGAAGCACGCAACTCAATTGCTATGAAATGTCTGTATACAAGCAAGGTAGGGCTTGACTGAACTGAACGCATCTTTATTG
Source organism: Brachyptera risi (assembly GCA_964007535.1). Taxonomy (NCBI): domain Eukaryota; kingdom Metazoa; phylum Arthropoda; class Insecta; order Plecoptera; family Taeniopterygidae; genus Brachyptera; species Brachyptera risi. The sequence continues at coordinate 3,488,082 of OZ023327.1, read as the reverse complement.
TACAATACTTCTCTGAATACACGACCAAAGAGTTCATTTTTACCAAACAACTCACTGTTTTTATCACTGATATTCCAATATATTTGTGAGAGAAGTGTAATGCAGTTATGTAGCCTATTAAAAAATAACAAATGCAAATTTGAATGAAAGCGTTCGTTGAGAATATTGAAATGTAAGGTATTGATATTTATAGTGACAGGCTCTTTTGTTTCTATTTAATTTCTGATTATCTTTCTGATTCAATTCAAGTGCATGACTATGTAAATCTATGTCCAAAATATATAAACTCATTGATTTACTTGTAGTCAAGTGATAAAGAATTCTTTACGAGTAGAAATAACCTTCGATACTATAATCTAACACTTGAAGTAAAATAGGTTAATTCAAATTAATAAAACTATTGTAACATTGCCACATTTATATCTGGTAATTTTCTCTGTAGTCTACGTTGATGCCGAGATGGTTCCTACACCATAGGCAACGGCCGCTTCCTTCCCACTATCTTCCGAATTATCGGTCGGTACCTTATACGAAACCTTAATCTCCACATCCCATCATCTCATTGATCATTCATCCGGCGCCAATAGATCTCAGCTATCATCACATTGCGTCGTTAAAACACAATATAATTATATATATAGGAATAAAATTGTAACGATGATTATACTATAACTTATAGGTAACAGAATGTTTGAAAATTATATTTTATTTATCAAAAGTCCGAATAATTTGAGTAACTGTGACTTCGAAACGTCCGGATTCCATTACACAAAATAATAAAAAGTTGCTTCAAATTCCAATTTATTTTAATGTACCACATGGATAATGTAAACCTGAATTTCGCCATTTTTTGTGTTTTATACAAAAATAAAGACAATTGAATTGAATTGAATTGAAAGGATTGTTTTAGTTTTTTAATACATTGTTGGTGCATCCTTTTCAGATGGGGAATTTTCAAATAAACATTATTTAATTCATAAAATATATTGAACAGTCCGATATGAAGAAAATTAAAAAATACAATATCTTTGAACGAATCAAAATTTTCGTAACCTAATTTGATGTAGACCTACAATAATAATTATATAGTAATAATACGTAAGAATAGACAATATTTTATCATTTTTTCTAGTTTTCCTCTCAATTGCTCGTTCAATGAAGATGAACAATTAGAAAAATTGAAAAATTGAAAAAGATCAATGCTGAAATGAAATTATCACGGACATAATGCATCTCAACATATTTGTAGACTCAATTCTCTCTACACAAGTTTTCAATAAATCCTTATTTTATGTATGTATCTTTATTCAGACTCTGTCTTACATTATAAGATTGCAAAAACGCAGAATAAAAATCAATTAATTAAAATATAGAAAAAATTATCGATAACAACATTTTAGAGAATAGAAAAATAAATATAATTTGATTAGGTTTGAATAAGAAAATGTAGAAAAAAGAAATAATTAAATGATGATAACGAAATAGTACAAACTTGCATACTCTTGCATTCAACTCTCTGATAATGTCAAACTGTCAAACTGCATCATGTCTATTCTGAAAATTATATATATATATATATATATATATATATATATATATATATATATATATATATATATATATATATATATATATATATATATATATATATATATATATATATATATATATATATATATATATATATATATATATATATATATATATATATATAAATTCGAATTCCAGAATCAAAATCATGTTTGTTGATATATTCTCAACCCAATCAACCCAAACATAATTCGAAGCCATATGAAAAAAGCCCAATCTATACTGATGAACAGTCTTATATAATAATTTGCCACCAACAATGAAATCTAAACCTGGAACCAATCGTTTTGAAAATGAACTCAAGAAATACCTTGTTGCATTATGTCCTTATACAGTAGGAGAGTACCTATCAATCAATAACACACAATAATTCGTTGCCATCGTAATTGAATGTCATTTTAGTCTGTAATTTTGAATATGTAATCTCATATATCTAATAATATATTGACTAATTTCATAGCATTTACTTTTAATGCAGAGTGTAAAATATTACTGCTCAAGAAATGAATAAACGAATTGAATTGAATTGAATTGAACCACCTAATCAGTTATCGGTTTGTATATTTC
>OZ023327.1:3385925-3480925 GCA_964007535.1 Brachyptera risi | reverse complement strand
GTATACAATATTTAGTTACATTTGGAACAAAGACATTATGAAGAAGAGTAGTCTCACGAAAGATTTGCCAAGGAGTATCTGGCATTAATTACAAATATGTTTCGAAAAGAATGTTTGGTTTGAGGTAACCTGGTCATGTGTTTTAAAAACAACATATACCGGCTAGTTTGGTAGTTGTTTTATTATTATTATCAGCTTTACGACTGCGTCAACAGCTAGGTTAATTGAAAGTACGAATTAGCGGTTGATACATGATTATACACAACCCATATGCATGTGGCGGGACTCAAACTCACGCTCGACTTGATTTCAGTATATGAAGCAGAGCCTTAGCTAAATGAGTCACGGGAGAGGCGTCGCTTTGTTGTTTTCTTCACTTTCCTACAATTGAGTTAATTAGATCGGTTCCAATTGAATTGAAAACTTGGTATTATTGTACTGTAGAGTTTGAAGCGTCAGTCATCAGTCCATAGAATATTAATTCGATATCATTATTTCATTTGTTTGATGAATAGGTAATATATAATCAGTACATTATCCATTTACTGTGAATGAATTGAAAATCATCAATGAATAGACACAAATAAATTGAAAATATCTCTCGTATACATGTTGTGCTTAATATCTGAATAATTGATAATTTTGATTGAAATCAATATTGAGATGTCATAAGAAGCATTATGAAAATCTATTGTAGGTATGAGCCTACCTGATAGTGATAATATTATATGTGTCTAATGATTGAGCGTATTTTTGGGAATCGTACCAGATAATACCGTAGAAAAATCAGTAATGCATTATGAGAAATATGAATTTTATCAATATTACGAAATAAAATCGGAACAAGAATGATCAATATTAAAATGTTAACAAGAACAATGAAGAGAGAAAAGAAGAGAAGAATTCAATAATAATAATGATCAGGACAATAAGAAATTACAATGAGATTTTTTATCCCCCATGCGAGTGTTTGAATTGTTTGCTAAGTTACCCCTGGAATTACTATACTTCAAGATTTATTGTGTGATGAAAGAGTTACCGTATTTTAATTATTCTTCGGTGTGGTAATTAGTCACCTTTGTGGTGCCCTGTACGAACGATCCTACTTTTTATCTATGTAGCTTTAATAATAAAACAATGATTTTGTATGAAGTTTTGATGTTAATGAAAAAATATATATAAAAGATACAATTATTGTAGCGTTTTCAGATCATGTGAGATTTATACTATTCGTTCAAAGTAAATTGTGATCGCTTACTAATTCTCATACTAATATCTTATAGGCTACATAACTAACAGTGAGATGATTTTCTTCCTCATTTTATTCAAAACACTTTTTCTTTCCTAATGATAATCATTCAAGGGCTGACATTTTATAGAAATCGAAGTAAAAGTAGAATTGTAATTGAAAAAAATGTGTATTGGTCCGTAAACCATTAGACTATTTCAAAGGTTAATTCTATCGAAATTCCGTTCCAAGATTTCGCTTTAACGTCAAGCAATTCAATCTTCAAGCTATGGATGATTTATTTCAGTTCTAAGTGATCTATTGAAGTGAAACCCATTGTAATCGCAGTAGAGATTGACTTAATCAACAATTCATGATAGTGTGCGTTAATTGTCAAGAACATTTATGTCACTGTCACTTTCTGGGTTAACTATGCCGATGGATATTTATCTAAACACATTTTTTTTGTTATAAAAAGTTATTGTCATATAGAGTGACCTTTCAACTCGAAACTTTAGAGATGGTAATTCTGAAGCCGTATCTTCAATGTCACAGTTATCATCACAATAGTAATGACATTCATCGCGCGTAAAGATCCTTATCGCAAGATAATTGCACATTAATTGCATGAGAATGAATGCGTTTTCTACCATTGTTTACATGCATTTTGATAATGACATTGTACCATTTTCTGTATTATGACAATGACACATTTTTTAATATAAAAGTAGATATACCAACAAACATACAAATGTCAATGCCAATACAGTCTATGGTACCAACTGTTGAGTATACTTTGTCAGAAGAAAAGTGATTATTATTCAATATATATATATATATATATATATATATATATATATATATATATATATATATATATATTTATTTATATATATATATATATATATATATATATATATATATATATATATATATATATATATATTTAAATATATATAAATGATGACTTCCTATAACTTCCTACTTGAAGGTTCAAGCATCCCCTCCTAAATCGACCACTACAATTCAGCCAGGAGTATATACTTTGACAAAAAAAATGAAAAATGAAAAATGAAGTGGATCAAGACATATTCAAAATGTCGCCGGTTTTCAAAGTCGAACGAAATGATGAAAATAACCGAGACATTTGAGTGGCACAAGAAAATCACATGGAATGAAAAATCTACGATTGATTTAAAAATTCGATGTGATCGAAAAAAATCGTCAATACGCAATAAATAATCAATTTAGGCATATACCAAAATGTCAAAAAGTTGACCCGTCGATCGTGATTATCGTGGTGAAATGGTGATGGTTCACTCTATGCGAGGACGCAGCAAACGACTGTTTATATTATTCGAGCTGACGAAAAAGTGTATAGACTTACATATTATTGTGATCCGTAATAATGACTTCACCGGCACATGTAGCTGAGTGGTTAAAGCACTTGCTCCATGTGACCCGGGAGGTAGTGGGCATGTCGGACCCGGTTCGATCCCCGCTACCGTCCATCTTTACAGGGTTTTTTCGTGGTATTCCCTCTGTAGTCTAGGCTAATGCCGGGATGGTTCCCACAATATAGGCCACGACCGCTTCCTTCCCACTATCCTTCCCATTACCCATAAAAACCTTCTTCTCATCATCCCATCATCTTATTAATCACCCGTCCGACGCTAATAGATCTTAGTCATCATTACAGTGCGTCGTTGAACCCAATATAAAAAAATAAAAAATAATAACGACTTCTAAAAAGGAACAATATTGTATTCCATATACAGATGGGCTATAAAATTATTACAAATTCATTCTAAGCATGTACCTCATACGACACAAGTGCAATTAAAAATAGTAATCATTTCTCAACTCGTTATTTCATCATGAGATACAATATGGTGTGTATAGAGAGGATATATTAGGCATAGGGCATACTCAATAAAAATGTCAACGATCCTAATTTCACGCATTAGTATAATATACATAATATTATTATTGCTTCATTATCCGTTGGTAAAAAGAACCGAATTTATCAAGCAAGCTCAATTACCGGACGAAATGTAATCTTCTGAAAAAAAAGTGAAATATCTCACGGAAACTTGAATGTGTTAATTCACCTATTAGCTGTTATGATATTCCATGGCCATCACTTTCTTTTTGTTTCACTCACTCACTCATTACTGCCATTGAGTAGTACACATGCAGAGTGCGTGTCTTCCAAGACCCCACTAACATTTTGGACAAATGGGTATAAATGGATAAATGGGGGCGACCAATGTAATGCTGCATGCCGTTATGAGGTAATATCAATAATAAGTTGCAAAGCACACTTAGAAAGTATGGAATGTCTAGTAGGTTATAGTCTATGTAATTATTATAATGTTGGATTTTTTTATCTATATCATTTATGAAGAAGCTTCTGGTGTCAGCCCGTATAATATCGTCAAACGTATTTATTTACATAAATGGCAAAAGTCAACCTATTTTTTGTATTATTATTAATCATGATACATGAACGCGGCACTTAATTCATAGAACGTCAAGTCTGCATAATATGCTAATGAATGGAACTCATTATACCTTGAGTATCTTATACCACATTATTCCTAGATGAAGGAATAATATACTACTGGATAATACTTGACATGCACTTATACGCTTGGCACATTTACTTGCACTTTTTTGTGTGAAAACACAGTGTCAGAATAGTCGATGTGAGCGATTCCCATCTATCTATACTTTCTCATACAAATTGATAATATTAAATTAAATTTACTGAATAATATTAGATTCATAGCCTGATGTAATTTCTGAATTCTTGAATGAACTTGATTTTGATTCTGTGTTCAGCAATCTCAAGTGTGATGCGGAATCTTTATTGAGAGAAAAAAAAATATATATACATATATATATATATATACATATATATATATATGAATATATATATATATATATATATATATATATATATATATATATATATATATATATATATATATATATATATGAATATATCTATAAATATATATATATATATATATATATTTTTTTTTTATATATATATATATATATATATATATATATATATATATATATATATATATATACATATATATATATATATATATATATATATATATATATATATATATATATATATACATATATATATATATATATATATATATATATATATATATATATATATATATATATATATATATATATATATATATATATGTGTGTGTATATTCATACAAATGTTCCATCTTGTCATTTTCATGACGTCCTTATGATCTGATTTTATCGATGTATACAAATGATTATTATTCTGATTTGACCACAATTAAGACTAAGCTGCATGCTAGACCAATTGATGGTCACAAGACATCATTGTGATAATAATAATAATAATATTAATCATCATAATCATTATTATTATCATTATAACGGAAGTATGAATAATAATAATAATAATAATGATATTATTGATAATATTGAAATATTGACATTTTCCTATATTCTCATATTTTTGTATTCATTTATCTATAAATATTTATTCTCTCATCATTATTATCATTTCGTGATTGATATTATTATTATCATTATAACGGAAGTATGAATAATAATAATAATGATATTATTGATAATATTGAAATATTGACATTTTCCTATATTCTCATATTTTTGTATTCATTTATCTATAAATATTTATTCTCTCATCATTATTATCATTTCGAGATTGGTATTATTATTATCACACAGTAGGCCTAATGTGAGAGGATGTTGAATTTCCACACAAGTATGTATAATACTCCTGTATATGACCGGATAGGAGACGTAACGTATAAATAATGATTATAGCAGAACGAAATCGTGGTGAATGATTCTACAATTCACTTGTACAATGAAACTTTATGATTTGAACCGTGATGTGTGCTCCAAAAATACGTGATCAATCTAAAACATCATTAAATGCGACATATGTGAAGAGTGAAGAGTCATTGAGAATCTCGAATAGATTGAGATTCTTCATATTTACTCAAGGCCCTATCTTCAACAAATTTAGATTTTTAAAGAAAATCGTGAATCTGAAATCATTAATAATATTAGTTGTTTCATAAATGTCTGAGTATTGCAAAGAATAATTGATTCCTTCCGAATTGAATTCTATTTCATCAGAAAATATTGAGCTTCTTGAATTTCTTTATATAGTTATTTTTCAAGTTATCAGAATAAAATATAGTATTTCATATTTCGTTGATATTAATGAAGGTTCAGAAATAATTAGGTTACAGAATGTAGATAAATAAGATAGGCTACTTATCAATCTTGAAACAAATTAAAATAAAATAAATCCCTCAATGATCCAGCTATGCCACGCCATACGGCGTGTTTGCAATGCTAAACTATAGACCCCAATCTGATTCAATTGCCTGAATCGCACTAGTTAATTTAATATAAGAGTAACACAATCGAGCTACACCATCACGATGTCAGCCTTCTTCATGTGTCTGTTCTTTTCAGTTGTTCATCTCTTATTTCTATTCATGTTAGTAATATTGAAATTAATTTGTTCTCGATTTTTATACTTTCATATATTATAAAATAGGAAAACGCTATTCGGGACCGCGTTGAAGGATGAGCTCGAAGATGTGAGAAAATAGTCAATATTCTGAAATCGTTTATTCGATTTACATCTTACTCGTCAAACGAATCCGTCAATGTTGTTCTTACAACACTTCAAAATTTCAATTTCTTTAGAAAAATATTTCTAGCCTTTTTTTCGTTATTTCATTCATACGGGTATTTTCAACATTTCTTTCATCAATTTGGAAAATCGAAAGGACCGATTGTTTTCCATAACTTGACAAGTCTAAGGAAAAGATGAGTGGCTCCTAAAATAGTTTCATGTATATCGGTTAGCATGCCAAAAAAAAAAAAAAAATGAGTGACAAACAAACAAACGAACAAGCAAACAAACAAACAAACAAACAACAGTGAATGAAGATAGAGAGATTACATTTGGATCGAATGAAATTCTTCACCGTAGCATATTCAATCAATTATTGTTTTCCCAATAATTGTGTAGCCTGACTAAGTGTATGCATTACTTTTTACTTCAACAAGTTTAAAAATGGCAAATTATTAATTTTCAATCTATGATTTCTCTTCTATGATATCGCTTTCATAACTACTTCAGATATTATTGATACAGATATCTTGATTGAATATATATAAATTAATCGTAGAGGGTCAAATAGATTAGACTATAATTAATTTTTTACCTAATATAATTTGTCAGAGTACGGTACTCGACTTTCAGTTTTATCAAACAAGATTCAATTTATAACCAGCATCGAATACAATATTACCAATGCAACTGAGAAAAATTCAAAATTAGAGTTGACTTTGACATTTCGGTACCTAATTTTGACTATATGACCAAAAACACACTACAAGCCAGTAATATTGATGTTACTGGTCTAATAATAATGCAAATTACATTAACGCTTCCTAAACCTAAACGTATTCCAAGAATTCATCCACTCCAAGTTACAAGAGCTATTCACTTTGCAATCAGTTGATTCATTCTCTTCACCAATTAATCACGTCTTGAATAAAAAAAACATCCAAGATTGATTTTACCCAAATTCATTGACCACTTGACAACTAGGTTAAAACAGTTGCTATACAAACTTTCTCCCCTTAAATCATCAAATCAAATTACCAATTTTCAATCAGATTATACCGTAGAAAAATCAATAATCCATGTTGTAATCACTGCCTCAATTCAATCGAGAATATACATATCGATTTAAAAAATTAAAATACTAATAAAAATATAATCTTACCTTTCTAATATAATTTGCACAAATTCCTTTCTTCACTTTCTATCCTTAAAAATAAGTTTATAATATTATTCAACAGTATCTTCGATTACAAATGCACATATGAACACACGCGATACCATTCGTATGGTGGCAATCACTCAGCATGCGAAAAGTCCGCGAGTGGCTAGAACTCGCGGACCGTCTAGTTGGGTAGTTTCGGCAATACTAATGTGGTGCTGGTGCTGAGAGTGTAGTGTCGGCAACAGATTCGCCGTATTATCATGGAGGACAATAGTAGTAGACACACTCACACGTACATTTACCACCACCCAGCGCCTACCTCTCACATCCAAGCGTGCGTCCGTGACGTCACACCGATGTCCTGCTACCGGTACTTGATTCAAGACAATCGAACGATAGCCGAAGATGAGAGGCGTGAATTATGACGAAAACAATGATAGACTACAACTATCATAGTGTCAATCGCTATTCAGAGAGAAAAAAACAAATCATGAAGTACGGCCTATAATGTAGATATATTCCAACTTTGACAACCTGTTTGAAACATCTTCAGAATAAGTTCGTTTATTATAATAATTATAGAGTTGTGTTGATTTTATAATTATTTTGACCTGATAGATGACTAGATAACAAAGCCTCGAGCCTTTATTATGAATTTGTATACATATAACAGACCTGTATATGCAGATTCTACCCCTCCATGATATCATAGTGTATAGTTGATTTCAAATTTCCAAGAACATCATATTTATAATCGATTAAATAATTAATTGAATTCGGTTTCTTTACACCATTGATTCGGGTGTTAGAGAATGAATCACTCGTATGAATATGCATATATATATATATATATATATATATATATATATATATATATATATATATATATATATATATATATAGAGAGAGAGAGAGAGAGAGAGAGAGAGAGAGAGAGAGAGATCATATATAGCCACCCTCGGTAGCTCGGTCAGCTGAGGCACCGCTTCAGAAACTGAAGTCACCGTTGGGCGTGGGTTCGAGTCCCGCATAAGGCATGGGTTTTTGTAAATGTCCTCTCACTATTCATCACTTCATACATTCTTAATCACCTGCTCATTCGTACCCCCGTATAACCTAGCTGTTGGTGGGGTCGTTAAGCAAACAATAATCATCATCGAGATCATATATTTAGTTCGATATATTTCCGGTATGACATTTTATGTGCGTTATGCATAATTGATGAATAATGATGAAGATAGATATTTACAATCTATTGAGTAATTAATCAAATTTGGTTCCTTCATAACTTTAATCCACTTGCTAAAAAATAAATTATTTTCGGAGTAAACGTTCAGATGATATATATATATATATATATGTATATATATATATATATATATATATATATATATATATATATATATATATATTTATATGTATATATATATATATATTCATAAATATATATATATATATATATATATATATATATATATATATATATATATATATATATTTATAAATATATATATATATATATATATATATATATATATATATATATATATATTTATATATATATATATATATATATATATATATATATATATATATATATATATATAGGCCTATATATATATATTTATATATATATATATATATATATATATATATATATATATATATATATATATATACATATATATATATATACACATATATATATATATATATATATATATATATATATATATATATATATATATATATATATATATATATATTTGTCATATTTGCACGCGCGAGGGTGAAAGGCGAGTTTTACTGAAAATGTAGTGATATTTCTGTTGTCAATGCATTGGATGAGGAATAAAAGAGAATTCGTACAAAGTTTTTATTATTTTCAACTATCGAATAATAACTCAATACAATTTGCTTCGATGGTACAATACCTGTGAAATGAGGAATGATTCTATATCAAAATAATGTTGTGGACTCAATTCTCTCAGGAGGTGAGAGGAAATTATATCAATCAAATTCAGTTGTAAAGATAGTAAAGATGGCTTGTCCGAAAACACAGCATACTTTTCTCCATGATCAATTTTTATTTATTTTTATTTATTTTTATTCAAATTTTTTTTTTTTATTATTAATTAGACGATTCCTGAAGTTTGTGACTGAGAATATAATGTTAGCTTCTCTCTCAAATTATCATACCGATTTCTATTCTCTAAAATGCCGTATTTGTGGGGTCAAGTCTCAAGTTCTCTAACTTTAGTGCAAATCGTGATCCTACGTGATTATTGGTACACCAACTGATGATTGAGCAATGAGGATGTCAAGATTTGATGGTTAAAAGCTGGATTCTAATAACTTTGAGAGTTATTGCTCTTGAATCCGAGAATGGTATCATCATCAAATTCAACGAATATTTTGAAGGATGAATGCGTAGCTCAATGGTCGATTTTTATTAATTACACTATAATAATTACAACTATCTAGTACTGTGTTGGAGTTACATTAATACGTACCTTGTGAAGTTGTGAATATCTCCTACGGCTCTTCATGCGATTCTCAAATCTAAGAAACACTGTTTCCTTAAAATAATCCGTTATTGATGTGTACATCACACGTAAAAGTGATTCGATATTGATTCAAAACTAACAAAAATAGAATAATGTTATACACATCATTATGGCTGTTCATGCCTATACTAGCGATGGAAATAATGAACGGAAATGAAAATGGAAAATGGGAGTATGAAAATACCATCTAATTCTGTCAAAAAAACAATATTTTCATCCAACTGTTGCTAGATCATTGAAGTAATTTGATATCAAACTCTGAAATTAATAAAATGTGTCTCATTTTATCAGCGCACCGATAAAATAATTGGGACCTTCTTAAGGTATAGAGAGGATCTCTGCAAAAATATATGTGACAATTCTATACTTTTCAGAGTTTATCTTCTTCCATTTTTGAACACGTCCTAGCTCATATGATTGATATAGGCCTACTTGTATGTCTTGCCATTTAATCAAAGTCAGTGTTTGAGCACGCAATAATAGTGCTGGAATGGACTTAGTTTACATACTGATTATATTTTTGATTTGTATTTAATTATTATTATTTTGATATTATTCAGAATTAAGACTTTGCCATCCGGTACATTAAACAAACTGTGAAGATAATAAACAATTCGCAAGACATTTTGTTGAGTTTACATAAGATGATATAGACCTGTAACAATAAAATGGCAAGACTCTTGAAAATAGCAGATATATCTACGAATGTGTCCAGTATGTAGACCGACAGCGACAAGATTATAGTTTTTAATCATTTCATTTCATTTTATTTTCGTCTAATCAAGGATTTACAAGTTTACCATTGAAAAAAAAAAATAAATAAAATGTAGATCATAAAGACAGTCACTGAAAAATTTAAAAAAAAATGTCACAATCCCTTTTGTGAAATAATGACCGAATGATATATATGGCAATTTTAATTTCAATTTTTTCTAATGATTCTAGTGATTTTGTATCGATGATTGATAGATAGTAATAATTCCAATTCATGCAACGCTCGAATATATATTGATATTTCACCATTAATTTACGAGGAAAACCATGCATTTTGATATCTCACATGATAAGTTTCATTGATTGTTTCAAATTATTCTACTTTTCATTTATGTATGATTGAATGATGTTTAGAGAGGGACATTAATTATTCTGTCTTCATTATTTCTAAATTGATATCAGTTCGCATTTGTGCTCCATAAATTGAATCAAAATGGAATTATTTGTAGGAAGAAGTGTTTCTCATATTTGTTGCTTGCATGAAGATCCACCCTTGTGAGCTAATTAATACCTCACAACGTACGTATATGCAACTCTCCACAACGCTAAATAGTTGTAATTATGTTGTAATCAATGAAAGTCAGCAAATTGAGTTATCTATTGGTCCGTCGAAATATTCTTCAAAATTGATGATCATACGATCCTTTGGAGGGTAAAGTGATAATAACTGAATTTATCATTAATAATAATAATAATAATAATAATATTTATTTCCATCCAGAATTGATCAATACATGATATTGGATAAGTCATATAATGATTTTCCTCATTCTGGGGTTTTTTACTGATAATTATTCGATACAAAATAATCCTTATCAATAAATTCTCATTGGATATATGAATACCACTGTAACTTATATTCAGGAGAAAGCCATACAATTGTATATACCGGTATGTCACAAGGTGGGTTTCATTGATGATTTGATTTTTGTTCATAATTCATTTTCTCATATAATTATAACATCATATAACTGACCCTTGATGCTATACTGTTATATAATTTGATAGTGCTCATCGTGACACCACATTTTGCACACGAAAAACATCCACATATGACTCTTACAAGTTTCATTGATTCATTAATTGTTTTATTGATTAATTCATTTTAAGGATAGACGGATCGGGATGATTTTTCAATCATTCTCACAATCCTGTTATCATGAACGGCTCTCGTTTGCCCCCCCCCCCCCCCCCCCCGTTACACCCACTGAATTTGACTCCATTTTTGAATAACTCAGATTCAATTGAATCAACAAATTTATTGAATCAATAACTCTGGAAATTAATCGTATTAATTTGAGGCCATCAAAATTTCAACTTCTCATTATCTGATTAGTAAGTGTATCAAACTTCATGTTGATATCATGATTTGCACAAAATTGTGATTTTGAAGAGAACTTCACTCAACTATATGTATAAGTGCTCATCGTTGTCAATAAAAACAGTTATCGATATAATATTGTATGCTTTATTAGATGAGCGTAGCGAAGTCTCCATCCCACTCTTATAGGGCTTTGTCTGTATGTTTTTTTTTTTTTTTTGTGGGCACTGCACAGGTCGCAGGGTTTGACTGATCAACATGAAAATTTTTTGTACGGGCCAAATTCTACAAATTAGAACTGTACAGTTTTTGGAATGAATCGGTCGAATGGATTTTGAGAAATATCATGTCAAAGTTTTTAAAAACCCCATAAGATTAGGCTGGGTGAGAAAATTTGAAAAAATGAAACCTCTCCGAAAAAAATAAAATCTTCTTGAGTGTTCAAACATGAATGATACACATAACCACCATTTTGTAAGCAATTCGAACCAGCCGTTTCGAAGAAACAAATTCAAATAACTGTTTTTATACATCAAATATATGGAAATGAGCCAAGATTCACTGCTTCCTAGATTCGATATTTGCCCAAGGATTAAATATTCTTCATATTCGTCAAGGTGTGTAGAAAACCAGGGAAGATAAAGTAGCAATTGAATGAAGTACAAGGTGTGTAGAATACCAGAGTCGATAAAGTAGCAAATGTAGGACTGTTATTATACCTTATTCAGATATCTCGCTCATCTTACAACGCATATTTCGCGTTTGCCTAGTTCAATTTCAAGATTGAAAAACTTATAAGAATTCATTTGTGGATTGAATTTTCCTTTCTAGATTCAGCAGGTTAAATACACACACTGCATGACACTATATGGTGTACGAAAATGGACCATCAAATCACACTGCTCAAAGATAGATATTACAATTGAAAGCATAGACAAATGTGTGTTGGATACTTTGCCAGATAAAAATGTCTATTTGTACTGGAAGATTAGCGATAGTAAAATTACCAAACTCATAATATCACTTGAATTGAAGAATTGATTGACATGAAGTGGATAATAATGATGTGAATATTGATAACAATAATTTTAGGACAATTTTTCCAAAGCATTATGAAATTGCTTTTCCACCAATGAGAGTTCAAGAAAGAAAACCAAGTTGTGATAGGAATCCGTGGATTTCTGATGAAATCAGGGCAGGTAGTATAAATCTGAGATATATATAGAAAAAAAAGAAAATTTGATGGAAGTGCAGATATGGGTATGAGATATGAGACCTAAAAAAAAAACATTCCGCATCAATCGCTGAGGTAATTAAACAAAATAAAATACCAAACAGTCCAAATTTGTCAACAATGCTGCCAATAATCATAAAATGTTAAGGAATATAGTTAAGAAGAAAACAGGTAAATTCAAAAAGCAGAAAAGAGAAAATATAGAGATACAAATTGATGATAATATGAAAATAAAAAAAAACACGTGAAATTGCTAATGAATTTAACGACTTCTACTTGAATGTTGCTTACACCATATGTAAGAATAATAGTACTACAGAGGAATAAAGGTATAAAATGATTTGCGGAATCAACGCAATAGAAAATACAATGTATCTTGAATCTATCCGAAATGTTAGTAGATGTAATAAAAATTGTTGAAAAATTGAAAAACAATAGAGTAGCAGGTAATGATGTTATGCAAGTGGAAGTGATGAAGAGAAGCATCAACTCACTCATCAATATATTTAAATATCTAATTAATCAAATGTTCAGCCAAGGAGTATATCCTGATTATCTTGAAGTTGCTTTTTTGAAACCATAGGACGAAATAAAACGAGATATAAATGATATGAACAACTTTAGGCCTTTATTTCCTCAAAAGTGTATGAAAAGGTTTTAGAAAATAAGATGAATGTATTTATCAAAAGAATGAAGGTATTATGAAGCAATCAACAGCTCTACCGTAGATCCTACAACTAACAATACGACACTAAACATTGACTCAGTTAATAACCTAACTTTTCTGAGGGTGCAAATCACATGAAAATTTCATGACTATAATCCAATAAATAAATCATCCAAAGCCTGTTAAGCATTGACACATTTCAACGTGGATATACCAAAAATTATTAATTATGGATATTTTGAAACATTATTGCGATATGGTATAATTGTATGGAGGGGGGGGGGGGGGGGTGCAAGTCACAAGGTTCTCAAAATACAAAAACAGCAATGATAATAATATTTTTAAAAATAGAGACCATTCATGTGGACATTATTCAAAGAATTGGGAGTCATGACGTAACCTGGTCTATACATATATGAACTGATGGGACATACAAGAAAACACTTACACTTACTTAACATAAATTCTGATATAAATAGTTATGACACGAGGTAAAAATATCAATTGGTAACGCAAATGCGGAAAACTACACTGCTCGAGTAAGACACTAATGTTCGAGTTACATCGCTGTACAACCAAATGTGACAAACCTTGAACAGTTTAGCCGGAGTTCTTTGAAAATCTTTGTTAGAACAAATGTATTATACAGTATTGAGAGGTTTTATACTAGCTAAAAGCATACTAAATAACGTCATTTTGAAGTAATAAAAATATATAACCTTCATTTCATATTAAAACTTGACAACTCAAACTATAATCATTGGCCAATTGACTTTTAATTTTGACTTCCATTTGTAACTTTTCGATTTTAATTTAAAAATTTGATTTTCATATTGACTCGTTTGTTTTTATACTTAGTTCTCAATTCCAAAACTTGACTTTGTATAGTTGCTGAGTATAAAATATTATTCATTCATTCATTCATTCATTCATTCATTCATTCATTCAAGAAATAGTCTTCGAGAAAATAAGGCAAAAGAAGTCGAGTATTCAGTACTAATAATTTTTAATACAATTCCATTCAATTTAAGGCATTTAACAAAGTATAAAAATATCAAAACCGAAATTAAAATATGGTTACTCTTCAACTCTTAATTACAGTTAACTTCCTCCCTATATGTATTATTGTTATGAAAGAAGGTTTGTCCAATCATGAGTATTGATTTAATTCAGTTCTAATCAGGTATATATACTTGAATTAGATTTTTTGAGTGATGTAATTTCAGAACAAGGTTGAATCTTTTCGTTGTATGCTTTTTCTAGTAACTGTTTTTTCTTTATAATACGTTATCGCATCTTGAATGCTCAAGTGTGAATTTTCTGTTTTCGCACAAGCATTTTTCTCAGTAATTCATTGTGTGCTTACTTCTTTCTTCAGTTGATTAACTTTGCACATGTCTCGTTTTCTATCGTAATTTTAGGTTGCACTTTTTTTCCCCTGTTTCTTAACTTATTTTGTGTGTGTTTTATAGAGTTATTTTATTTATGTTATAGCCACAGTCAAGCCCTTATAAGGCTTTGTGGACTAAGCGATGTGAAATTTGTTAATTGTAATGTTCTAACTTTTGTTTTCCTAATGAAAAAAAAAAAAAAAATCTTGAGTAAATCATCACATATTCTCCACAATCATCTCTTCAGCGTTAATCAATCAACTTGAAATATGATTATATTAATTATATCATTCTGATAATTCTAATTCTATTATTACTCAATTAAGACAAGTATATTGTTTTTGATTTGACTACCATAATTTTATAACTCTTTTTCACTTTCGGCAATTATAATTCCAAATTTATAGTAAGCTGGACCTTCATGGTCAGTCATCGTCAAGATGAACAGCCGTCATAAATGAATGATTTTCTCTCTCTATCTCTCTCTCTCTCTCTATATATATATATATATATATATATATATATATATATATATATATATATATATATATATATATATATATATATATATATATATTTTTTTTTTTTTTCATTCTTCTTTTTTTCTTTTTTCACATAAAACAGCATCCACCGTATATATCAAATCCATGTACTTTACATGTTTTCGTTTGCATATTGTGTGCATTCCGCAATCTTTCATTTCATTCTTGACTGTCCACATGATTCACTTTTAAATGTTCCATACATTCTATTTTGTTGATCTACTTAAACAAAAATGAAAATGGAATTAATGGAAAGATGAATGAATGAGGAAAAATGAATGGATAAATACAAAATACAACCATTTCATTCAATTCGTATCATTTCCTATTTTCGTTCTTCCCTGTATCCTGCCCACAATCATTTTAATTGATAAACCATTTGCACTCTTCTATCAGTTTCATTAATTCAGAAGTTTTTCAAATTATACTCGAATCTCGATTATTCGTTTCATTCATCCAATTTCTTCGGTTCATTTGTTTCGTACATTTGTGTAATTGTACTTTATTTATTTTATTTTCAATTCCTGTTTATTCTGTCACATCCTTCTGAGCCATTTGCCAGATATCAACAAACACCAACAGTCAACATCAATCAGAGTATAAATATTTGTTTCGTGCACCTGCACCTGCAATAATCTATGATTACACATCAATCACACAAATCGAATATATTATTAAACATTTCACTTTTCGTACCGGAAATACAAATTTATTTTGAAATGGCTATTCACCGGATCGAAAGTAGGTTTTAGATTGATTTTAATTTGGACTGAATCAGTTCAGGATGTTTTTTTTTGCATGAGGTGAGTTAGTTTGGGTTGGTTTGGGTTAGATTGGTTTGATTGGAAATTGATTCAGGTGAGTTTAGGTTGCGTGCAAGAACAATAACAGCAACGTTCGAATGAGGTGACAGATCGATGGTCCGATTAAAAGCGACTACCAATTTGTTTCGATTCTGAAATTGGAAAGTATCGCTTGAATCGGGATTCGAACCCAGCGAGAATAATGAGCGTTTTACTGCCATGTATGTAGCCAGGATTAGGAACCAGTTCTAATTTTTCATTCGATTTAATATTTTTGTTTTGTATTACAAAACTCGAGTCAATGTTAGCTATAGCAATCGGTTATCGTTCTGTTGCATGATTATTCGTTCAACATAATGGATGATCGACTTGAGATATTTTGATCGTAATATAAACATGATTCAAAGTTGGTTCAGAAAAAGTAATCGTTAAAGAGCTTTATGTAGGAAGTATTTTTGTTTTTCTCAAGGTGTCCGAAAAGTGAGACTACAATGAGTAATATACCATAAATTGTGAGACTATATTGTGTGCCAATTTTAACAAAATGTCAATGTGATATATGAAACTATATGTGACAAGAGAGACATACATTCATATAGGACTACATTCATGAAATATTTTTTATCAATGTTTCATTTCCAACTTTTTTCAAATATTGAGTTTTCTTTATGAAAAAAAAGTATGTTTTTACACTACTACAGATTATTGCGACGTTTCGTAAGACAGAAACTTTCGGGTAAAACAACACTATTTACAATTCTACGAAAAGGGTATAGGCCTATATATATATATATATATATATATATATATATATATATATATATATACACATGTATTCACATATATATATATATATATATATATATATATATATATATATATATATATATATATATATTTTGCATTACCTAATTTGTGAGTGTGATGAATATCTACATCCACTCCGCATACGAAGCTCATCAAGTGCAAGGACCTATCATAGCATTTTCCGGTCGAAGATTCATTTTTCTTTTTCAAATACACGTTCTCGATGATTTTGAAGGATGGACAGTGTTTTCCAGATAAATAGTCTGACGCTTATCTACAGGCGCAATATACGTTCATCGATGCGGGTTTGGTTCCAAATTTCTCTCAAACATTATCTTTTATTATAGTTACTTAAGCGATATTAAGTTGTTCAAATCCACTACACTAAAATTTGAGTTATATTCATTATTTTACAGTTTGCATAACTTTCTACACCTATGTCAATAAAATTTGAAAAACAACCTTTGATTACCTAAAATTACCCCTTTCACTTTCAATTTTCTCTCAATTTTTATTGTCGAATGGAAATTTTTATATATTTTGAAATTATAATAATGAGGAGGATGGAAAAAAACTCATATATATATTGTTATATTGGCACATTATAATATCATTGAAACTCGTATAATTCACAAAACTAAACACGCCATCACTATACCTGTAATTATTTTGTATCAGTTATGTTTTTCATGTGTTATAATTATAATGCAAACCATAGATAATCCTGTTTACAGGCTTTGTGGAATATTGTGAACTTTTCTGTATAATCTTGAATTGACAAATAAATAAATAAATACATCACCAAAAAAAAAAAAAAATAGTATTAAGGATAATTATTGATATTACCAATCCACCCACTCCGGTATAGTTTATCATTTCAGTATATCAGTAAACTTGATTATTTTATATTATTTGAGCAATACCAGAATGAATATATCAAGATTTAGTTTGGATACTTCAATCTCTTTGTCAACGAGATGATAGTGGTGATTTTCTGATGTTCCATTAAAAGGTATTAAGGTACGCATTTTTCGATTTTTAAAATAAATTACCACACTTTGTGGCCTTTGATTCCCGTACTAAAGCACATCAAACCTGCCTGAACGCATGGAGTTGAGGTCGTATAATGGGCTAATCACTAGATTCATATTTTAGCACTTTGGCGTTATATATCTCAACATATAGTCGTATTAGTCAACGTTTCCTTATTCGTGATCGCTCTTTTGAATAAAATACATTCAATGTTCATCAGACTACTTGTTTGGACACGATTATAGTCAAATTACGTTAGAAAATGTGAAAAAAAATCCTTGCGGTTTTAGGTGCAACCACCACACGGTTACTTTGAGTTTGACCTATATACATCCTACTAATAATGCACTATGTTTTCATGTCAATTTCATGACAATATTTGATACCTCGAACTTCATCATAATATTAGAGGAGGATGGAAGACAGACAAAGTAGTCAATATCATAATTACTCATCAATACTCAGAAGTGGGAATAGCTAGAATTAAACTTGAACATCATTTCTTCCATCTCAAGCAGCCGTCACTTTGAACTAATAGTAATCAATAATAATAATATTAATAATTTATTTTATATATATTTCTCTATTTAGCAATTTCAAACAAGTACATAAAAGTCCACATACACCTCCACAAAGCCTCAACACAATAAGTATAACATGGCAATAATAATGATAATAATAATTCCTTCATTCTGACCATTGATCTTTTACACAGGATATATATCACCATCTCGTCAAGGTACATAATATATAACATATAACTATATAGGCCTATAACTATATAAGTATTATATGATGACATATATAACTATTTACTTTGATACACGATGGATATTATCATGAATTCACATTCCGCTATTATTTTGACATTTTTTCTGCAATATAATTCATTTTTCAATTTTTGTACTACTTACGGTATTTCATATCAAAAGTGCCATGGCCTTCTATTTCATTCGAATGTGTGTTTTATTTGACAACATTTAAAATACGTGGAAAAATTTAAAAAAAGTGAATATTCATTAAATTGCGATTACACTTTATTATGGGTTGGCCCGGGTTGGCCTTCAAATATATGATATCAATTCTCAAAGGGTAGTGGAATGAGGACCATACATCTTGTCCTATATATATATATATATAAGGGCTACGGAAATCGCTCTACTGAGTGTGTACTACTCTGCTCTGAAAGGTCTCAATTGATTTAGTTTCAGTTACAAGCGATTTAATTGCATATCATCATTTTATAACAAAAATGAAAGAATAGTATAAGCCAGAAATGAAACCTTTCATATTTAATGAGAGCAGTTTTTTTATTTGAATGGCTTCCGTTTTTGCGATTCGTTATTCTTACTTGTTGGTGGAGAAAGCATTCATATGTATACATTGAATATTTGAGATGGGAAATATATCTTGAAACCTTCTGATTCCTTTTAGAGAACCTTCATAGAATCGAAAAGAAAAATATTTCGGATAAAATAGGTTCGTCATACGGGTTTTAAAGGGTTCTGATTTCATTCTGTTCTGTTGTGGTCCCTGTTCTCAATTCCAATCTCTAGCTTTCTTTTATCTTCCTGTTGAACGATAAATGTTGTATCAAGCTATACATCTGTATCTCCCGAGAGTTCCCACCTCTCTCACGAGGGAAATATTCATGATAACAAAATACGATGACTGGAAAAATGGGGGTATATTGGCGGCAGCCAAGTTGAATGATGGACACATCCAATCGTTAGTGATAATTGATAAGGAAAACGGTCGTTTGGGTTCGCCAATATGAGGGAAAGAATCCAAACACGCTGATACAGCAAAAACAAAAAAAAATCACGAACACTGAAGAAAAATTATTCCTATAGAATACGATGGTTATTTATATTGGATTTTAACGACGCACTATACTGATGGCTACGATCTATTGGCGTCGGTGGATGATGAATGAGATGATGGGATGATGAGATGGAAGGTTATTTTATCAGGTGTTTTGGATGGTGGGAAGGAGTCGGTCGTGGCCTGTTGTTAAGGAACCATACCAGTATTAACCTGAACGACAGAGGGAAATCACGAAAAAACCTTGTCAGGATGGTCGACCATGGCGGGAATCGAAACCCGGTCTCCCGGATGACGGTTCAGTGTGTTACCACTCGGCCACGCGTTACATTTTTCTTAGAGTTCGTTTATTATATCATTCCTTGTTTCGCGTGACAGAAACTGTACAATAATTGGTGCATGACGATCCAATTGATTGTTTCTAGACAGGACTCGGTGAACGACCTCTAAGTCGTCCACCCCTAACTCAACCCCTAATGTGGCAATAAACTTTGAAACATTTTCAGTAATGTTTTCACTCCCCATCTCATTTAAATTACATTATTCAATAGAATGAAATTAAAACTAATTATTTTTTTAAAATTTTGAAATTTGAATTCTGTTATGTGAATATTACTCCATATTTTCGATTCGAACAATTAAATCTTTGATAATGATATGTTTAACAGCGATTGTTTTAGACAGTTCACTCACGTGGTTTGTTCCACGTCTAGCATATTCTTGATTGTTCTGCGAGAAAAACTTGACTTTTTAGTTTTGACACATTCTTGCAATTTGTTGGAAATCATGGATAGTTTCTCATCACCTGTGAGTCTTCCAGAGCTAGTTGAGCTTTCTGGTTCTCGTCTCGTTGGTGAATCATCAATATTTTGATCTTCCTCACCCAAACCATTGAACACTATAAACTCAATAGCCAAACTGGCCACGCTGGAAACACTCTGTCGTCAGAGGAGATGTTCTTTCTTCCCATCACGACAATATTGGCTGCTCCATCGCTTTCTAAGATATCTTGATTTTGAAGTCCATGTCTCACTAGATATGCCAGCACACTTGGTGCCATGGTGGACATTATTATTGCACCCCATACAACTGGACCCCTATTCCTGAGATAAATGAGATGTGAGAAAAAAGTGAGTGAGAAATCTCACTTAAAATGGCCGATTTACCATTACTAACCGGCCATTTTAAGTGAGATAATCGTTTTCTCACTCACTTTTATTTTTCTCACTTCTCATTTATCTCAGGAATAGGGGTCCTGACGTAATCACCGTCCGCAGGCAAGTCTACAGAGCACTTGCTGCACAACATAGTCAAATAGTAATAATGATGACAGAAGACCTATACGGAGCGACCATCCAGGGATGACAATGTCTGACAAAATGATGACAAAAATAATAATAATGATAGTAATAATTTTATTTTAACAAAATGTTCGATCGAATCAATTTCATATATACATAAAGGTTTTGAAATAGCACCAAAAGGGAAATAGCAGAAAACCTTAGAAAGAAAAATGAGAATAATGACAAGAATTCATTAAATGAAATGAAACTCTTTTCCACAAAGCCTGGGAAGGCTTATCTGTGGGTTAAGAATAACAGAGAATATATATTATAATAAGTCAAGTTCAGACTAAGATGTAAGAAAGGAATACGTTTAGTGCCAAAATGTAGGGTGTTTAGATTTGAAGTGATGGTAAGAGAATAATTTATATTATTTTTTTTATTTGAAGATGTTTATTTGTCAATTTAAGATTATACATTGAAGTTCAAAATAATCCACAGATAAGCCTGTAAACAGGCTCATCTGTGGTTTGCATTATAATTACAACACATGAAAAACATGTAAACATGTAACATGACTGATACAAAATAATGACAGGAATAGTGATGGCGTGTTCAGTTTTGTGAGTCATATGAGTTCCAATGATAGTATGAAGTGCCAATATAACAATACATATATGAGTTTTTTATTTTCCTCATTATTATGATTTCAGAATATATATACATTTTCGTTTGACATGAAAAATTGAGAGAATATATATATATATATATATATATATATATATATATATATATATATATATATATATATATATATATACATATATGTATATATATATATATATATATATTTACATATATATATATATATATATATATATATATATATATATATATATATATTATATATATATATATATATATATATATATATATATATATATATATATATATATATATATATAAATATATATATATATATATATATATGATGATTTTATTATGAAACAATAGCAAAATTTCCTGTTTGTAAAAATATTGGACTTATTAGATATACGATTGATACTTATAACTACAAAATAATTCAGGATAATACTAGGTGATTGATTATAATAATAATAATAATAATAAAAATGATGCACTTATATATATGTCTGTGTGTAAGTTATATGTGGACTGCTCTGATTGGAAGGGTTGATTGATGAACAAATTTTTTTGTGAGACTGGCGGATTGATACAACTTGACACATCGTTTGATTCCCAGATTATTTAATTGGTAGTACTGCTTTTGGAAAGAAGGAATAATTTCGAAGAATCACCCTGAAATTCACATCGTGGGAGAAAAATTGGATTTTGATTAATATCATAATGCAATTTTGTATTCACTGGACTAATGTCAAAAGCTATATGTTTTGAAATTATTATGCAAACCAGATAAACAGTTTAGAGGTAATTATACTTCATTTTATGAATTTTCAACTATTCAGTTCACTTTTTGCTCAACTATTAATATGGTAAATGAATGGCGTTTTCTAGACAGTAGGGGTATTACAAGGTCTTCAACTTGTTGCCCTTAACTGTAAGATTTTGGGTCACGACTAGACGGTTCATTCTCTAGAGAGAGACAGCTGGTTCCATGAATTCCAAAACTAATATTTGTATACAATGTGTACACTCACATTTCTTCGGTGTCATTTTGAAATAATATTGTGATTACATTTAGATCTTTCGTTCCAAGTGATTTATTTGATAAGTAATAAAAATTCAGTGAAACCATTATAATTTTTTTCTTCAGGTTGTCACTATGGAATCTCTTGTCCTTGTAATTATTTTCTTCGACTTCTCGATGTGATTTTAATCCAATATCAACAGTTGAACAGCTGGTATTACAAAGTCCAGATAAGCAAGTTCGAGTTTATTTCCTCATACTTTGAGGAAATATAACAAAACTCACCATGGTCACTGCCAATTGGATCTTAATTATTCCATGAATAACTATTTAATTGGGCTACAAAATATGGGTCCCAAGGCATTTAAAAAAACCACAATATGGAGCATACAATATATGTGAAATATAAATAGATAACCATATATAACATGAGGCATTACAATTGATTGATTATGATTTGTTTGATGAATTCACCAATAACTAGTTTATTTGGAGGTAAGAAGTGATGAAAAAAAAGACGTTCACGAAAACCTATGTCTTAATTTGGACTCAAGACACACCCATCGGTGACTTCAGTTTCCAAAGCGGTGCCTTAATTGAGTGAGCTACAGAGGGTGGTAATATATCACTATGTTATCATTGGATTAGCACTCAATACAATTACAAATAATTTTAACATTAAGATTAAGATTTTTTTCTCATAAAAGAAATTATTTACTGAGGTGATGATATGTATCAGAGAGAGAGAGAGAGAGAGAGAGAGAGAGAGAGAGAGAGAGAGAGAGAGAGAGAGAGAGAGAGAGAGAGGCGAATTGTACTTTTCTTGATTACTGCTCGCCAACAACTAGTTTTTTGGGGGGTATACAAAAGAAAGGGTGATAGATGAATGATGTTTACAAAAACCCTTACCATAAACCGGACTCGAACCAAGGTCAGCACGACTTGATTTCAATTATACTATTAGTTGACTCAGCCAGCCCAATGGTAATTTCACATAATTTTGATTTTTATAAACCTATTTGTTTCACTTTCATATCTAATCTTCATATATAATCTATCATCTCCTGAACTGAATGTGTATTAACTAGTATACTTGAATAGTGGTCCATACGTGATGTAAACGTCCTTCCATGGCTACCTGCTGACCCGGTAACACCTATGCAGATAGCACGCAGCACTGGCAATTCAGGTGATGACATGCACTTCCATGGCCAAACAATCATCCGTGCAATTTCCAAGGGTATTTCACTGCAGTTTCACATCTCGAAGGGATACTAAATGACACAAAGGAGGTGCAAGCTGGATACGCCGAACTGCGATTAGATATACAGATACCGGTACACGAATTATTATTGTGGATATATATATGCATTTTAACGGTTCCAAGTCGTTTTCTTCCGTAGAGGGATGAAAATTAAAACTCCTATGATTACAAATGAGTATAATTGAGATTACGATAATATTAATGATATTTTGAAATGATGATTATGGTACGTGGTAGATAGTTGATGGTTGTTAATTTTCCACTCATTCACATAGAACAAATCAGTCCACATTTTACACAAAGCCTGAAACGAGGGATATCTGTGGATTAAACAGAAATTAAAAATAAATAATGAAAACACCATAACTGCGTATATAAATAACATTATGCATAAATTAGAAAATTAGAATATTAACAAAGTTGATTAACAAGGTTGAGTCTTTTACTGTCTTTTAGTTTTTTAGTCATTTAGTGTGAAATAATGTATTAGCTTTGAACATACTTGGATATGTCTCATTCATCAACTTAAATTTCTCTCTAAAAAACGATTAATTCTATTTGAATACATATTATAGGGATTTTATATTGTTTTTGCTACCCGGTCTCTCACAATTGTGCGAATCGTGACTGAAGAATTGAACTTGTGCATGTAACTAATATGACCACAAGAAATCGAGATATTTATTACCAAGAGCTGAGTTTCTGTGACTTGAGGAAAAAATGAATCAATTGAATGTTCAGTTAATTGTAAATAAAAGTATGAATACCATGATGGTACATCAAGATGAATGAAAATGAGAGAATTGTTTGTCTTCAATGATATTAAATTTTCGTTTTCTTATATTTTCTTCTCTTCTGCTCTATTTTTCTTGAAATGTTTTGATTTCTTGAATATTCATTGGTCTTGAATTATACGCTTCCACGATTCGAATCTTTTTCTCTTCTTTTTTTTGAAACCTTGATAGTTGTGATCACATGCATGCAAGAGCCAACAAGTGGAAGTGGAAGTGAAAGGTCTTGTTCCTCCATAGCCCTGTTGACGTTGATGACATCCTGATAGCCGTGCACGAAATGTTTCTTCCAAGGTTCCTGTATTCTAGTGAGTGATTTTCAAACATCTGAGACTCAAGTAAATATCGTGAACATTCGGATTCTGGAAATGAGAAAATGTACTCACATAAATCTATTCCAGAATATATTATATATTAGAACAAGAATATCGAAATCCTATCTCGAAATCAAAAAAAACTTTGTATGATCACTAAATTTAAAATTAGCTGTATGGCAGCCTTTTTTCTGGCTAGCCCATGCAGATGTCAAAATCTTGTATCGTAAATATTTCGCAAAATGACCAGAACTGTTACTTTCCTTATATGTTCACTCGTTGTATGTTGCTCAAAGATTGGGTTGGCAACACAGAAAATGAAATTGGTTTACTGTGAATACTTCGAAACATTATTCATACACGACAGATAGAATTTCAAAAACAGTTTTTATCCATTGTGGCCATGGTTATTGGTTATCATGTTCATACACCATCTTTTGGCTTACAGTCAAGTTATAAGTTCATTAATACAATTCGGTTTCAGTTATACGAGCAATACGCGCAAAAATATGGTATTGTATAACATACTGTCGTTTTACGAAAACTCATTATTTTGTCCAATACTTTTTCTTTGACAAATATGATAATTCTGTACCCTAATGATAGATGAAAACAAATTTCAAAATTTCCTGAGAAAACAAATGAATATTTTCTTACGGGGTTACTTATACTTACTTTGAAAAGTTCAAATTTGTTCTTCTCAAAAGTGGTGAGACCGATTGCACCAACAATGGGGGATTCTCGACGGATCGAATTAGATGATGTGAAATTGTTGCCGTAAAAATCTTCCTGTAAATCTGAAGAATCGTTTGATCTGTGGAGATCACTTCTCCCCCTTTCGCATCAGCTCAAGAGTTTCACTTCCTTCACCCAATAAGAATTGGAACGAATATGCAATGCATTAATTAGATGCAATTCGAATACAAACTATTTGAAACGACATTCATGAAGAGAGAGGTATAGCTAGGTGAGAAAGAGAGAGAGAGAGAGAGAGAGAGAGAGTTATTAGATAATGAGTGATGGCCAAATATACAGATTACGGGTCATGCTAGCAGTATTTCTATGGTCTTGCTATTATTTCGGGTCATAGATGTCATGAACGTTCGTTCATACGTGGAGCAACTTTCGTGAATTGCGATATTGGCAATCGTCACTGGGCACTGGCGCAATCATGAGCATGATGAGTTGAATCGTGATGCAGATTGGATATCTTTGGTCCAATGTTCTTCGTGACTGTAGAAAAGATGAATAAAGAAACATAGGGAACCTAATGCACTTCTGATCAATCCCTATATGAATATTGATATTACGTTAGATTAATAACCTATTAGCGGAATAAGATGATCATTCTGAATATAAATATATATATATATATATATATATATATATATATATATATATATATATATATATATGAATATATATATATATATATATATATATATATATATATATATATATATATATATGAATATATATATATATATATATATATATATATATATATGTATATATATATATATATATATATATATATATATATATATATATATATATATATATATATAGATATATATATATCTATATATCTATATATATATCTATATATATATATATATATATATATATATATATATATGTATATATATATATATATATATATATATATATATATATATATATGTATATATATATATATATGTATATATATATATATATACATATATATATATATATATATACATATATATATATATATATATATATATATATATATATATCCATATATATATATATATATATATATATATATATATATATATATATATATATATATATCCATATATATATATATATATATATATATATATATATATATATATATATATATACACATATGTATATATATATATATATATCGTATTTATGTATTTTGTGATCATTTTAGAATCAAATAACTCTTATTTTTGTGTGCACATATTGTTAAATGTTCATGGTCTCATATATTTTGTGAACATTCAAATTGGTTTACTCAGTTAATTGTTCAGTGAATTGACAGGCACACTTGTCACATATTTGTTCACTCCTGCTCATCTAAGATCACAACAAAGTTCAATCGTTACATGCTCATTCAAACCTTTTTTCTCCAAGAATGTCAGTCTCAATTCACTCACCTGACACTCACGTAATGTTTCACTCCGCATTTCAAACAGATACTTTATCATATCTTTCGAAATCCTTCATTCACATCAGACGTATTATGATTATGAAAATTGACTTGTCCAATTAATTCCATCTTATAATTATTATGCACGAATATCGCGAGAGATCTGTAATGATCTATACGAAGTTGTACTTATATTCAGAGTTTTTGGGAAAGTTCCCCTAAGGCAATGTCAGATTTTTTTGTCTTTAGTAAATATCGGTTACTACGACCTTATTATACTATACAGGTTGATATTATGAATGATGATGCTCCGCTGGGTAGATGAGCAGCGAAGCAAGACACAGTATGCTGGTGGCGATGAATATTCAGTCAATTATTGCTTCGACTTGAAATTACAATATAGACACTTTCATCAACAGAACTATTTCAATGAGGTTATCAACTCCTGGAATACGTTATACACTTTCAAAAGAAACAGCAAAAATCGAGAGGATGAAATTAAAAATGTCATCGAAATAATTAAACAATGGAATCAAAGAATTTAATGGAAAAATAATGGAATGGAATCACATGAGATCAAGCAAACTAAAAATCGAGTAGACCTACTGTAGAATGAAAAATTTCAGGAGGAAAAAAATGTAACAGGAATCGGTATATAGAAACTTCGAAATGATGTGAAATCAAGAATAATCAGAATAATTAAGTGGTACTAAATAAAATTACCATCACCAAGAAAAGAAAAAATCAATAAAAAAAAAACAGATTGAAAGATCAGTGGAATCACGTGGGATCAATAAAATGGAACAAATCGAGTGACATCAAAAAAGTTACTGAAATGAAAAAACAATGGAATGGAAAAAATCGCCACCGAATCACGTCAAATCAAGTAAGAATCACTGGAATAAAAACTCTAATGGTGACAAAATATCTAGAAGAGTCACTGCGACGGAAAAATAAAGAATAGTTTTTACTTCTCTCGAATCGTTCAACAAATGAATCCTTGAAAAATTCTGTATACTCGAATACTGAAGTGCAGAAATCTTATTTTGTCTAGTTTTTACTGTTGTTGTTGTTGTTGTTGTTGTTGTTGTTGTAATTGTTAGTATTGTTTCTAAGGGGGATAGATTTAAATAATTAAACATTCTATATTCTTGAACCAAAAGTCAACCTTAGGTTTTCACTTATAATATAGAATTTATGAATTCGAATTCGTCCTTCAAATATTTCATTGTAACTCGTTATATTGTATCAAGTTATCATCCTTCTGAAAGCGAATACATCCACATCCTCTTGTTGTATAAATAATATCACAGGATGTTTTCGTATAAGAGAGGACGATAGGTATCCTCTATACAGTCATGGTGTTGAGGTGTAAAGGGACGCTCTAGAGCACAACTGTGAAACACAATATACTAGCTTGACATTGAAATGACGTGTCACAATAAATGACACATGTTTCTGCACCGATTTCCGTTGCACTACCATTTTATCGCCATTTAATGCAATATAATTAACCAATCTCATGCAATATCAATACAATTATTATTCAGTGCAGTGTATAATGCCCATTCTGGGTCACTGATTTCAATTTCCTATTCAGTTCATTTCTTTCGAATAGTGTAACTGTGTCGAGGGGCAGAATATGTTTTGAGAATGTTCAAAGTATAACGTATAATTTCATAGCAAATAATTTGTGAATAAAAATGAAGAGAATGAATGTAAGAGAATGTTGAAAACATAATACGTGTGACTCTATAGACAGAGTATGCCTATCGGAACCACACAATACTTGAGTAACAACAGTCAACACTAAGTCTTCCCTTGTGGAGTAGATACTTCTATTACCCTCAATATATTCTATGTCCATATCTTTGTATGGTGTTGCCATTTTTCAAATGAATATAATGTGAAATATTTCAATTTCAGACCGCGACTGAGCTTGATGAAAATAGCCTCCTGACTGTGGCGAAGTGGTAATTGATAAGGAAGACGGTCATGTTATTTTCGACAACATCAGCAAATGGCAAATGTACGGGACCTAAACACACTGACAAAGCAATTACAAAAATAAAGAATGATAAAAAATGAAAAAATTCATAGAAGATGAACGTGTGAACGTGTGTTAGTGGTGTGCAAGAAATAAGGGGAACTGTTGATCTGAAACTTCTCCTTTCGCTTATGCAAGTATGATAATTCCTCGTGCAAAATTGGTTTACTGTAACAAATATTCATTTTCTAGTAGTAAGAAAAAGTGGCAGGTTTATATATATATATATATATATATATATATATATATATATATATATATATATATATATATATATATATATGATATATATGACCCGTATATATATATATATATATATATATATATATATATATATATATATACATGCTTACAAAATAATAAATGTATACAATGTATACATTTAATATTTTTTTTTTTTTTTAATAACATCGAAACTTGATACAAAATCATTGTTCCCCAATTAAGGCTATGGATGAAAGATAGGATCGTTTTAATATAATTAATATAATTTAAATTATAATTTATATTTATATTTATATTTATATAAATTTATATATATATTATATATATATATATATATATATATATATATATATATATATATATATATATATATGTATATATATATATATATATATATATATATATATATATATATATATATATATATAATTATATATATATATATATATATATATATATATATAATATATATATATATATATATATATATATGTATATATATATATATATATATATATTTATATAAATTTATATTTATATATATAATTTATATTATAATTATAATTAATATATTTTAAATTAATATAATTTAATGTATATAATAGATACAAAATAATATATGATAATTATCAGGTGAGTGGTGAAATTTTCTCATTGAACATAAACCATACAGATTTCAAGAAAACAGATTGAGGAATCAAAAATTTAATTTGAAAATGGAAATTATCGACGTTTACAGGTACTACCTACCCCTCTTAGACCAATGGTTTCCTAATGATTGTATTTCCAACTGAGTCATTTTATTGTCTGCTTTTTTATCATACCAAACCCTTACTATTCATTGACAGAACTCCCGGAAGAGAAGGTCAATCAGCTCTGACCCCACTCTGTTGTCAAAATAAACACCAGAAAGTCAGCGTATTTGTAGAGCGCAATTTTTAAACAGTTTTAAAAATCATACAATTATAATAACCTACTGGTGGTCAACCAGGAAGCTATTGAAATCATATATATATATATATATATATATATATATATATATATATATATATATATATATATATATATATATATATATATATATATATATATATATATATATATAAATATGTTATGTGTGTGTTCATAATATATGAATATATAATCAAAAACACACTGGGAAAGAGTGAGCAGACCAGTCTTTCTCTTCAGCACAAAGTATATTGAATTAAACTGAACTGGACTTACATGAATGCCAAGAAACTGAAAGTTCTGAGGGAGTGTTGTGATACGTTCACACTCATCTCACGAAATATGTTCCGTTCTCCATGAAATATAAAAATATAAAAATACTAGGGATAACCTCGGTTCCAAAGAATCAGAACCGGATAACCGATTCACAGAACCGATTTAGAACCGATTCTCTGCCATTTTTTGGTCGAAAATGAGAGAAAACTTTCATCTAGACGCTCTCTCACATTGGCGCGAGTTTATTCCTCGTTTTTAGGCGTCATCATATCACTTGGTTATCTTTCGTCCCATCAACATCTTTTTTGACAAAACAAAACAGTGGTAGGACACATATTTTTTTGTGCATGGAGGAGAAAAGATGAATGAATAATGCACGCGTGAACTAGTATATTGAGAATCTATACAATTTATATTGCGACAACACACTTGAAAAATATCCGTCGATTGAACATATCTCAATCAACATGATGAATAATCAAAAAAATTATCGCAGAAGGAATCGATTCTCTATTTCAGAACCGATTGAACCTGGAACCGATTCAGAACCGGTTTTCGGTTGACCGAAGTTATCCCTAATAAATACACAGCAGCTTAGAGACGTCCATAATGAATCCTATCGAATTGAAATGATATAATAAAAGTTGATGTAATTAGATGAAACTTATATAAATGACTGTAATTTCAGCGGGAAATGCCCAATCAGTGAGAATATGCCTATTCATTCACGTCAACGTAATTATCATACAAGGTTTAATTGTGAGTAAGCACTGCATAAACTGATAACAAATAACGTACATGTTTTCTGATTGATACCAGTACATACACAATGTTTAATTATTACATCATCACTAAAGTCTGATCAACTATTCAGATTTTTAAAATTTGAATTCATAAATTAATTGTCAAATCACCCTCTATATTGTATTTGTAATCAGCACTACGCACTACAATTGAATGTGAATTGCTTTCTATTGATAGGCCTATACGTTATCTATGATTGTGTTCAGTTTTTTCAAAGAGAATTAATAATTATAATGTAATTTCGTTACTCATCATACTCAATTATGAACAAGTAAATCATCGAACGTGATATGAAAAATTACATCATCCAAGTTTTATAGACAAACCAATATTTGCTTATACCCATGTTGCAATACTGTTGAAAAAAATGTATTTGAAATATTTACTGAGTATGTACAGACGAAGATAGTAATGATTAGTCAATTACAATAAATAGGTCAATTGGAACATTTTAAATTTCAAAACTTTGATGTGACATGGAAATGCTGAATTTGTTATCATGTTTATTCAGTGGTAGTCATATATTGAAAAATACAATAATACGAATATAATAATACAAATAAAATACAACAATGACCATACAATCCAGCAACATCGATCAATCAGTAACAGTTATTCGATAAAATATATGATTGAAAACATCATAAACCAGATGAATCAAATTGTCGGGATTTAAACGAGTTGTAGTATACAGGGATGTTGGTGAATCAAGGGTGCAGGAGGATGGCGTCCTGTCACTAATTCAGGAGCCGGGTGAGCCACTGGTTCCTTGAAAAGTAAGAAATGATTATTATATATTAGGAAATAATTTTAATAATGACAAAAATAATCTTATTTTGGTACTAAACATTTGCATTCTCATATCAGCTATTATATTATTTCTATCATCTGGTGAGGCAAAACCTACCAATTCGAGTTCATTGTTGTTTGATTTATATTTATTTTTTATAAATTTTTTGATATATTTTTTTTTGTATTCATCATTATTTTTCCAAATGATGAAATAACTAACTCATTTCATTCTTATTATTACAACTCATCATTATTTTTCATTATTTCCATTCATTTTTTTCATTTCACTCGAGTGTAAATGTGATATTTGAAGAATATATCATGTTTAGTTTGGTTGATATTTGTAATTCTGTTAATTTTTTTTTGTTATAATGATAAATGTTCAATAAAGAAAAAAAAATTATATATAATCATATATTCTCAGTCTACTGATGATATAACATGCCTAACAATGAATGTGATTATATGAAAAATGGGAATTAAATAACAAAATAGTCTTGGTGTGTTTGGTAAATAGGTGTGTTTGGTATGAAATGTTTAAACTGATTCAATTTCGAACTTGAATAGAATGTATTGCATACAAAATGCGCAAAATCAGCGCTTACAAACAGGACAGCCAATGGGTATTGGCAAACGTCCTTTCACAAGTAGAAATACTGAAACTTGGGCCTGTATCTAAAAAACGTTGAAATATTCTAAAAACTTAGAGCATTCAGAACGATTCCTCGCGTTGGCTTCATTGGAATATGGAGTGCCTATATATATAGGACTATTACAGGACCACCATGTATATACACTCCACCTAACACTAACCCCCCCCCCCCCCCCATACGATTAATCAGATTTTTGGTCAAGTGACAATATTATATATCAATAGTTTTGTTCATAACAAGTCATTTTGGCATACAACAGTAGGCCCAACAATCAATTATAATTTATATCATGTTATAATTCATCACATGTCATTCTGCTGCATGGTTTGTTTCTCCTCATAATATCAAGAAATAATACTGTTGTTGAATATCATGAACAATATAAAAATGAATAATATCCACAGCCTGGAATGAATAAATGAATACAACTGGTATATATGAATATTGTTCAGCAATAACCAATAACACTAAACAATGATTGAGCATATATTCAGTCTGATGAGTACGCCTTTTAAGGCGTATCAGAAAGTAATAACAAAATTTTCACGTAAGCATCGATGAATCTTCTTGCTCACAATTATGAGATATTTCGTTTTTTGTGATAATTTTAACGATTCATCTATAAAGTGGATTTATGGAAGTGGATTGAACCGAAAATTTGAGGTGAGTCTCACCTTGTAAAAAAAAATGAAGATGTTATTAAATTCGCATTAGAACCAAAATTAAATTCTTGCAAGAAGTGTCGGCCAACTGAACTTTTCTCAATGGTAGGTGTAGTATGCAAAATGAAAGAAAAAATTATCCTCATTTTTTGAAAACACCTAACTGGAAGTTAAAACCGGCCACCCACCATATAGCTATAGGCCTACCAACGCTATAATTGGTTTCACCACCAACTCATAGAATAAGACAAACTGGACTTGGTAATAGCAGGTCTAATAAAACAAGTATAATTATTATGGTCATTTGAATAGTCAATGTATTTCAATAGTAGCTAGGCCTAGAATATAGCTGGGCTGTAGCTATAAGAAACTTATAAAAGGTCTATGCAATCATACAATAAGTAGCACACTTATGGCGACATTGCTAACATAAAAGAATATAAAAGACATAAAATATTTAGGCATAATAATTGATGATGAATTGAATTTTAAAAAACATGCTGATTATGTGAACAAGAAAATGGCCAGATAGGTTGGGTTATTGTGTAGAGTTAACGGATGTTTACCATTAACTGCTAAAATTACTTTATACGATTCCATAATTGCACTATATATTGATAACTGTGGTATTATCTTATTCTTATTACAAAAAAATGAAATTGTAACATTACAAAAATTACAGAACATGGCTACGAGGAGTATTCTGACAATTGGCAAAGATACATGTATTGGGAAAATGTGAAAGGCATTAAATTGTATAAATTGTTAAAGATAGAATCTTACTCAATACTCTCAGCTTAATATATAGAATGAATAATGGACTAGTTCCTCAATATCTCTGTGATAAAATTGAACTTACTAAAGATAAACACATGCATAATACTAGAGCGTGCAAGAATATAAATATCTCAAGAACGTCAAAAAAAGAAGAAGACAATTCAATATTTATTAAGGGAATTAGAATTCATAATAGATTAGAAAATAAAGTGAAAGAGCCAAAAACGTTCGGTCAATTAAAAAGAGAGTGTTGTAAAAGTATTGAAGATAAGAAGTTGTTTCCTATAATAAGTGTCAATTATTGGGATGGTCCAAATGTATATATTAATCAACTATAATCAAAATTTTGCATTTAGAATAGTAAATTGTGTCTTCTAATAATGTCATGTGAGTTATAATTAATAATATGTTGTAGTTTTGATATTACTATTATTTAATATTATTAATAGCTCATCTATAAAATGTAACTACACAAAAATATACAAAAATATGTTGGAGTGTAATTGACCATGTAAATAGCAAGAAATGCTAATAAAAATATTTACTACTATTTACTACTACTAATATACTATTTTAAAATACCCCCACATGACCTAGCTCTTGGTGGGGTCCACGAACAAAACAAACAATATCCATGAATTACTAAAGTTGGTGAATTGGCTATTTATACAGTTTCCACGCATACCTTAGCTGTTGTGCACTCTTAGGCTCTGTCCGAAATCTTAAAAAAGTTATTCAAAGCGTACTTTTACGTGAGATGTCGTGCAGTTGGCGACGAAATCTTAGCTAACATTCTATGTCAGCAAGTTTTGAAACATAGTTTAGTTTAGTTTATATTTGCCTTTCATTTCACCAGTATACATATGTAGAGGTTATGAAACAAAACTTACATCAAGGTTTTGAAAGATGTCAAAAGAAAAATAATTAAAATATTCACAAAGACCATACATGTTCATGTCAGCTTAGAGCCTGCTTATAAGTAGTCAAAAATAAAAATATCCTCAGAGTGACAGAGTTCTAAAATAGGTTGCACTTTTTTCTGTAGAAATTCGTCAATATTATAAAAACAGTTTTCCAGTAGAAATTTTGCTACTTCAGTCTTATAGATGTTATTATATTTTCATTCAGTTTTATTCTCTCTGGGAGCTTGTTTTTGTGCCTTTATACCTATGTTAACAGGTAAGGTCTCTGTCCGTTCTTTTCGTGTTGGGCTTGACATGTAAGTGTCTTCGGGTGCGTGTATTATAGCTGTGCATATCTTCATTTCGTTAGAGTTTATAGTCAATAAATAGTCAATAGTCAATAAATAGTCAATAGTCAATAAATAGTCAATAGTCAATAAATAGTCAATAGTCAATAAATAGTCAATATTCAATAGTTATCCACAAGTAATTTGACATAATCTTTAGTCTAGGCTGAATTAGGCTAGTTTCAGGTTAATTAGGTTGGGCGTAACAACAGCAATAACAACGCTTGGGCTACACTATACCATCGACTAAAGAAGTCTATGTATTAATATACCAAGTCCTGATTGTAAATAATCCTTGTATTATTGTAATTGAATATGTCAACGTATAAGACACGTTGTGAACATACTGTCGTTTCAGCCGACAAAGCAAAGTTTATAATCAAATGTGTGTACATTTTCTAAGCAATCAGTAACTAGAGGTCGTTATGAATAATTGTGTGTTTCAATAGAACTGTCCTAGTACAATATACCAACTCATGACCGTCCTTAAATCGCGTACATATATAGTAACATGAATTATATGACGAATTTATGAAGCTGATTTTAAATTATGAATTATGTGCTTCAAAGATGTATAGAAATAATAATCTGTAGCTCCACTCAACCAATATAGTCTCATCAAATTTAAAACGATTTTTTATGATTGCTCTATACGTGGATGAATGATAAAATGCCAAGGGTTAAAATCCTGGTGAATTCAGGCCAAGGCTATCCAGTAAAACACTGGAGTTGACAGAATATGCAATTAATTATATATGCGTCTATAATGTGATAAATTTTCCGTAAAAAAACTCACAGAAACTGGTCTTGCATCTTTTATACAACACATAGAGAAACCAGTTGTATTGGGGAGTAAAAAGGAGAACGCTTAGTCATATATTGATCAAGTCAAACATCATAGATTTTCTGGAAACATTTCATGAGTCGAATAAAAATGATATAATTGTGAGACTAATCTCAAATAAATGAGTGAGTTTCAGATTTCAATATGACTTGTATAGAAATAAAATGTATCGATATAGAATGAAGCCTACTGATAAAATAATATGCAATTAAATATTTTCAAATCTTCGACAAAATAGAACCCTGTTTTCT
Source organism: Brachyptera risi (assembly GCA_964007535.1). Taxonomy (NCBI): domain Eukaryota; kingdom Metazoa; phylum Arthropoda; class Insecta; order Plecoptera; family Taeniopterygidae; genus Brachyptera; species Brachyptera risi. The sequence goes on along the minus strand of OZ023327.1, from coordinate 3,443,867 downwards.
AATGGGCAATAAAGAAAGAAATTGAATAGTTTTCTAGTTTCGTGGAAAATTTCAAATCATTTGATTTATCATCATGACGTGAAGTTCGATTACATTCATGAACTCATCGGTCACATGAAAACTGAACTTCAAAAACATTATTGAATATGCCACACAACCTCATACTTCGACTTGCATCTGCGAATTGCTGCGTACATTGTGAGGAATATATTTTTTCTACAAATTACTGCTACTATCGAATTTTTGATATGCAATCATTGTTTCCCAATTGGGGCAAAGGATGGATTAATGAGATCGTTTACAGGCGGTCCCGGCACCTGTTGGTTGTTTTGGAACTTCGAGGGGTCTTGACTATCGAGGAAGATCAATATAATCGAAAATCGAGCAACATATTGATTCAAAACTCGAGGGGTAAACAACTAGTAAATTTCGCGTACACCTGATTTCACATTTCATGGGATTTCAAGGAGATTTCAAGGGATTTCAAGAAGATTTCAAGGGATTTCAAAAAGATTTCAAGGGATTTCAGGAGTTGTTAAGCCCTCGTCAAAACTGCTATATGTCTCTCATGAGTTGAAAACAATGTTTCGAGCAATTTCCACATAATTTGATCAAATATTTGAAGATTGATCTCTGGCTACAAAACTACAAAATCATTCTTCAGCTTATGAATTCTATTGTTTTAATCTCAATTACTTCGAAACTTTATGCTCATCGGAATATATATATATATATATATATATATATATATATATATATATATATATATATATATATATATATTTATATATATATATATATATATATATATATATATAAATATATATGTATATATATATATATATATATATATATATATATATATATATATATATATGAATATATATATATATATATATATATATATATATATATATATATATATATATATATATATATTTATTCATCATCATAATCAATCATAATATTATTAAAATATAATAATATTGAATAACATTATTCTAATTGAATCATCAATATAATATAGCATCATTTTGATATGGTGATGAATAATATATATCATATTATTATTAATTTTTGTACCATTATTATGAAACACGTCTTGATACCGAGTCAATCCAATGATGTGCGCGAGTTTTATCGATACTCCTCCCCAGTACTTGAATGTACGCTAAGTTGCCTATGTTCAAGGAATTTTAATCGTCATATTTCAGACTTATGGTAAACATTTTACTGATTTAAAATCGGTGTGCATGCTTTTTGCAATTAAGAACCTGGTCTTATCTGAAATTATTGAAAATAGTGCTTGACTTTTCATGAACAATTAATTACATAGTATGAAGCTTGTCAACCGGGACTAATCGTGAATGAAGGTGCGAGCATAGTTCGACTGAGCTCTCTATTATGTCTCTGGATATCAGCAAACAACAAACACAGCTGAAACTGCAAGAAACATCCATCAACAAATCAAGGCCAATTCGGTCAACCCGGAAAATGAGTACGCGTTTAACGTTTCTGACGATTCAATATATGAGTGCCCTATCCATAGCTTATTTAATCACACCTTAATTTGTCTCATACATTTTATATATCAGTGTTCATGGCTTTCGCATTGATCAGGATAAGCTAGTATCTAGTCGAGCGGTAGCTCGACGGGAGCCAAGTCCGCGCGAAGTCAGCTACACGCTTACACTGTTTGCACGAAGTACTTCCAGGTGGTTTTGAGCATACTATTTCTCCCGAACTAACAAACTTAGATACCTCTAGTTTGTTGTAATGGGTTGAGGTGCCATACAGGACACGATATATCAAGTTCAAGCTGTATCGGATCAAGCATGTGGAAGTTAAAGCACTGTGAAAATACTACTTTTTTCGTTTTCATCTCCTCCTCCTCCTCCTCCTCCTTTTTCCATCGTCACCTAAGAACTCGGCTACAGGCCAAACGAATCGTCCGATTTGTCTGATGTTTTCAGGGATTATGTGAACTCATGTGGAATTGTGACTTTTGAATGTTTCACTCGGAAGTTGCTTTTGAAAACCGGAAGTAAGGTCATTTTATACTAATTTTTCAAGTTTTTATCATTTTAAAAAACATTCCACGATATTTTTCAATGACATTCCAAAAATGTGTTCGTGTAAATATACCAGATCGATTGTGTGTGCGAGATTTGTCAATTAATCATTTTTACCCGGAAGAGATTGGAATAATAACTTTCAGAAATGCAGAATACTGTAGTATCGACGATTAGACCACGGTCACTAATAAACCATCAAAAACTTTGGATACTTTCTTCTGCGCTCCATCTATCTGACTGACCCTCATCAGGCACGACAGAGAGATAATGAACGTTGAATAAAACAGCTGATATTCATAAATTATCACGTTGATAGGCCCTACCTTATTGCCTGATAATGCAAATTTTAGTCATAAGTATATTTCAATTACCGGTATTAAAAGAATATTCCAACTTGACGACTATTTTGGGCCATTCAATGCTGATATATACCGATAGGCGAGGAAATCAATTAAAAGACTGTATTTATTCGAACAAAAATTTGATAACACAGACAAAAAATATATTCTGATGCTATCGTGAACAAGTAAATGCATCTAATCATTATAAAGCAACAAAATTTACTGATATCTCACCAAAAACCCTGATGGGTGAAAACTTGTAGCCAAGTCCTGAAATATTTGAGCAACTACAAAAACTTCCTGATAAAGAAGGTGAATTTCCCCACTCTGGTACTTGAACCCAGGACTATGTGTTCGATCACAAAGCTCTAACCCCGACTTCTTTGTATACAGCCGAGCCGTGCATGTGTTACCAGTGCCGATAGAGTTTGGTCATGAAAGGTTTTTCTAGTTATTATATTGCCCTGTTTTCTAGTGAGATAGTGAAACTGTGGTTCCTGTATAGTTCAAAAGTACTTTTGAATTATCGAATTATCGACACATTTTTATGACAAGACAAATATGAGAAATTACTCCCATGGGCTGTGTCCTTACAAATCAAAAATTCCAAGATCTAAGGATTGCATGTTTCTATATACAGACCTTTGTAGTCACAAGAGGTCCTGGGTTTAAGTCCCAGAGTGGGCACATTTTCATGATTTGACAAAATATTTTATGAGAGAGAGAGAGGAAGAGAGAGAGAGAGAGAGAGAGAGAGAGAGAAAGAGATAGAGATATGGATGAATGAATGAATGAATGGATGAATGAATGAATGGATCGATGGATGAATAAAGAGAGTGAGAGAGTGAGATATTTAAAAAACAATGTCACATATTCTATTTTCCCACAATGCATTGCTACATGTAATCGTTCACTGCTGTAGTTTATTATGTCTGGCTATTCTTCATTTATACAACAAAACTGGCAGATAGTTGCTACAGTGTGAAAATCCAAGATAGTGCCACTGCCATCTACTTTTTAATTCCTCATTTAAATGCTGTATTAGATTAGTATTAAATTACATGTCGACCGGGGTGTTTGCAGTTGAAGGTTGGTGCTTCGAATAACTGGAAAGAGAAAGATGTAAGTTCTTCCAAGTATTGTTTTCAATCCCAAGTTCTTAGAGGGTTTCACGTAGCTTGAGAATTGATTGAGTGCCATACACTAAATAGATCGCAATGTTTGGTTTATATTATTAATTGATAGGTTAATGATATTTAGATAGATCGGCACATGCAGCTGATTGGGTTGCTAACGCGCTCGCTTCATGTGATTCAGAAGGTGAGGGGCATATCGGGCCTCATTAGATCCCCGCCACCATCCATCTTTACAAGGGCTTTTAGTGGCTTTCATCTGTATAGTCTACAGACCAATTCTGGAATGGTTCCTTTAATATACGGCACTATCCCACTTCCTTCCCTCTATCCTTCCTATTACCTACGAAACATTCATCTCATTATCCCATCATATAATCACTCATTCATACGACGCCAATAGATCTTATTTATCATAACATTGCGTCGTTAAATCCGATATGAATAAATAAATAAATAGATGTATGTGGAAGATTCTTTATATAAGAATAGCTCGAAATTTAAAGTCACACGTTTTGAAAATGCAACAATTTAGAATAATTTCAACTTGTTATATAGAGATTGATTCTTCTATCTGTTCAAGAGGTAGCTGGACCCCTATTCCTGAGATAAATGAGATGTGAGAAAAGTAAAAATGAGTGAAAAAACGATTATCTCATTTAAAATGTTCGATTTACCATTACCAATCGACCATTTTAAGTGAGATAATCGTTTTCTCACTCATTTTTATTTTTCTCACATCTCATTTATCTCAGGAATAGGGGTCCTGGACGAGAGCTCCACCTCGCGTGGAGCTGCCCTAACTGTTACACGAAGTATTCATCTCCACAAGATTTTGAGCATAATTATTATCTCCGTGACTGAAATAAAACAATCGTTGAAAAATTGAAAGAAGCATCATATGTGAAGGGACAAACAAATATTGATAAATTCGAATAATCCTATTGTGTCTATATCGTTTATGATATTCTTTTCATTATAGAAGTGTACGAAATGTACGAAGCTATAGACTACAGTCCACATCACCAGGCCATGTATTCTCTGACACCCATTGACTATTCAACGTTTTGGAAATATCCTGGTAAGATATTAATTGTAATGATCGAGAGTGAATGATTCAAAGCAACTATCCCAACTTTTTTATTTCATCGATTTCATTATGATCACACATATATATTATGTATAGTATATGCAGCTTACCGCCCAATCGTCCATAGATTGATTACTTGCAGTCTAATTGTATATCTCACTGCAAACTGAAGTCATTTTACTATACAAATACTATCACACACACACACACACACACACACACACACATATATATATATATATATATATATATATATATATATATATATATATATATATATATATATATATATATATGTTATCTCGCATGCTTGCTGAACGACTCATAATGTAGGTTGATAATTCTTATAGATAAATCACGTCGTTTTATAATAAATAAACAATTCAACACAATACATATACTCTGTATATAAATTATATCATATTGAATAACTATAGTTTTGAATATATTGAATATAGTTATTCGATATCATATAATTAATATACATAGTATATGTATTGTGTTGAATTGTTTCTTTATTATAAAACGAATAGATTTATCCATAAGAATCATCGACCTCTCTCTCTCTCTCTCTCTCTCTCTCTCTATATATATATATATATATATATATATATATATATATATATATATATATATATATATATATATATATATATATATATATATATATATATATATATATACGCATATATATGTTCGCGTAGATTCTCGTGGCCGGTATTGAATGGTGAACCAATTTTTACGGTGAAACCACGTAGGCCTACTTGAGTATTTGCGTCTCGACGTTTCGACGGAATTTCACCCGTCATCTTCAGGAGTGTAGATCGGTGAAAGCTCAGCCAACTATATATATATATCATACTATCCAATTGATTGTAGACCTACATGCAACGAACTACTAACTCGACCCAACCCAAATAAATGATCTTATCCAATCGGCCATGAACTAAATCGCCCTTATACCAAATGCACGCATGCTTACATGTTCTATTCGTTCCGATTTACAGTGAGATGGCATAGGACTATAGGCAATACTTTTCTATTCATTCTTGTATTTCTTCTTTCAACTTATGCAGTTGAATAATACTAGGTAAACGCAACAAATGCGTTGTAAGATGACCGAGCTATCTGAATAAGGTATAATCACCAATCAGAGACGTCAAAGTTGTTATCTGTGCTACTTTATCGACTTTGGTATAATTGAAAACTACCTTGACCCTACACCCTCACACCTACCCTTTACCCCTACACCTTGACTGTATGGAGCGCATATAGTATGATTAAGTACGAAAGATTCAATTGGATGAAAGAAAAAAAATCAACAGAAAATTCAATTCAAAAGATTCAAATCAAGTGTGAGAAATTAAACAAATGAACATTCTGAATTTCATGAGTATATCTTTTTCCAATCTGGATGTGTGTATATACTGCCATATAATCTATAATTCCTAATACTTCGATCTCAATAAGCAAATAACTGAAACATGTAGGCACAGTATACCATTCGAAACGAGGCTATTTCCCTAACCGGAAGTGGGAACAGAAAATTTCTCAAAGCTGAATTTTTCATAATGTGACAAGAGAGCTAGGGAATTGTTTGTCGATGTAAAAACGTATATCGATTATCGTTTATATATAACAGCAATAACTATTTGTAATATATCGATATTTTTCTCCTATATTCGAAAATCGTATTGAGTGTCCAAATATCGTAAGTATTGGAATTCTCAATGTCTGGTTTGGTTCATAGCATTAACCACAATTCTATTTTTAGACACATTCGGACAAGAAATGCCCGAAAACGGTCCTCTTGATTATTATATGTCATCAAAATTTACATTAAAGAATCCTAAAATTCGATGTGGCTCTGATATTTGACGTCACCAAGTGGGTAATTGTGGTTAATGCTATTGGCTTTTCCGGTACAAGACAATCAAGATATTTTTGCGCCAAGAATTTTATTGGAGGAATCATACAGAATTAAGGGGAGTTTTGAAACGACCATATATGTACAGGACCGTTTCAATAATCGAAATGATTCATATCGATTATCGTATCGTAGGAATTGTATCGATTATCATCTTTAAAAAAAATATAGATCGTAATCGAAATATCGATTGTTGTTCACAACCCTAGCTATAATGTGTTTATCTTCTTCCAATTGAAGTGTATATTTACCTACCTTAAGATATTAAGACTACTCCCTCTTTCCTAAATTTCCTTCCTTGGACCAGATATAGAAATTTCCTCGTTTGGAATTATTACAATATTAGTTCATGAAGACTCAATAATCATAGAAAATGCGTATTATATGACAGTATTATGCAAACTTCTAGTTTGAGTGAATATGCATATGATATTCAGAAAGTGGAACAATATATAAGGTTCATTTTCATAGTAAGCATTTTGATGAGCCGGCCTACATTGAATATTTTTGGAACGTCTTTACAACGGCTGTCAAGATGAAAACCAGTATTAAAATTTAATTTTAACTTATTTCATTATGAGTTATTCCTCTATCCCATATACACATTTATGTTCAAACGATCAGCAATACCAACAAGACTGATGAGTACTGTTCTTGATGCATTAGGTACGGCCTGGGCCGACTTCACGTACCCTGTACGGGTGCGTATCGCTCCACCACACTATCCTTTGTGTTTGAAGACGCAATCGAGTGATCCTGCGCGAACCTACTGGGATATGAGGAATAATTTTCCATTAAGGCTAAGAGTAATAGTGAACAACGTTCCAGCTCATAGTAGGGTACCAAGTATACGTCCACCTGGAATGGAAATGAATGGCAACGGATTCGATCCGATGTGTAGGATTCACGGACTCAATCAATTCGGAAATGGATGGATTGAGACTCGAGTCAGTCCACAAAGAAACGTAAGTGTTGATTTGTTCTTTTTTTTGGAGGACACAATTGTGAATCGTTCCATATATCATGTTAACCATGAAATATTCTCAAAGGGGAAAGGAAGATTTTTATAAGAGAGATGTGGGGATACAATTTGGATTATGAACATATGTGCACATGCTTGTAACTTTTTTTTTTTTTTTCAATAACATCGAAACTTGATACAAAATCATTGTTTTCCAATTAAGGCTAAGGATGAAAAGTAGGATCGTTTGGACGGGGCACCACAAGGGCGATCTTACCACCCCATTTTAATTATTCAAAACCAATGAACTTCAACAACAGGACTGCGCTGTTGGTGACCATAACTTTCCGTCGCAGATAACAGTCTTTCAGTTTCCGAAAGTCAACATAGAAACATAAGACGTCGAACCATCTAAAAGTAGGAAGTGACAAATTGATATTTTTTACCATATACATATGTTATGGTAATTGTAATTTGAAAATAAATATACAATATTTCTCGCTGTGAAAGAGAAGGCGAATAAAATGAAAATCCTATATACAACTCAGATCAATCATTGTGTAATTAAGTTATAATATAAAATGCCAGAACTTGATTTTTTTTTTTTTTTGAAACCATTTTATTCACACTCAACGCTTACATATCAAGTACTACAACAATTGCATACAGGTAGTAGACAGAAAGGTACAAATGAACAAATAGACAGATAATAAAATCAAAAGTTAACAATTATAAACATATTGAAGCAATAGTGATAAATAATTTGATATGAAGTTCTGATATAAAATTTAGAAATTTATGAATGATATTTTGTAAGTGTGAAGCCCGCATAAGTTAAATCTTGTGCGCGGGCTGTCTTGCTTGAAACAAAATATTAATATAATTGATACAATCATCCGTTTACATGTGCACTTGCGGTGAGATAAAGTGGCCAACCAAGCCATAATAACATGCATATGCCTTACTGAAGAAAGTTTGAAGGCATTTAACTAACACTCTGGAACTAATTGACAAATTCCGGAACCCAAACACTTGGGTTTCCCGGAAGCTGCCCGCCGGGTCATCGGAGGAACACCGGCGGATCGCTAGTTGGCATCGTTTATGGTTAGAATATACGCCCTCCACATACCGGCTATAACAAAATTAAGAGAATGATATGTGTATATTGATATTATTTAAATTTAAATTCAAATTATTGAAAATATCATTTTATATGATCGCTAGTACTTTTAGGCTTCCTGGGAAATGAAAAACGAAATATTACAGACGGTTATTTTTTGTCTCAGGGTGCGCAAATGTTTAGCCAACACCTACAGAATTGTGCTGGAAATGAAAATATAAATATAGTAAGCTGGTCTAACTATATTAGGTATTCAAATGGCTGATATATCATATTATGGAGGTAGTGGATTTTTTTTGTATTTGCTCAAACAAACCAAACAATATGTATACAATAAAAATACAGTGAATCTTCCGAAATTTTAGAAACGCGCCAACTTCTCTATACCGTTTAGTTTGAAAATATTGTTTGTTTTCTATGGTCTGAATAAAAAACAAATCAACCTTTTCACAATCCCATGTTTAATTTTTTTTTTTTTTAATAACATCGAAACTTGATACAAAATCATTGTTCCCCAATTAAGGCTATGGATGAAAGATAGGATCGTTTGGACGGGGCACCACAAGGTCGATCTTACCACCCCATTTTGATTATTTAAAACTAATGGTCTTCAACACCAGGACTGCGCTGTCTGTGACCATAATTTGTCGCCGTAGATAAAAGTCTTTCAGTATAAACACACGAATGTTGATATCTTCCACTTTGAACTGAATCTCTTGGGCAATGATCACTTCTTTCTCTTGACAGCAGATGTAAAATTGTGTTTAATACACCATCATTTAAATAACTAATAGTCACTCTATTTATATTTTTGTTTTCAGCACAGTGTTTGAGCTGTTGGCTAAGAAATATCCGCTCCCGGGACACATATTAGTGGTCTGGTCTTGACCATCCCAAACGGTAATAATATATTTTTCAAATCTTTTCAGGTCGTTTTTCCGAGAAACATGGCGCAATACTCTATAGTGTGTACATGCCGTTTTCCTGCAAGACCCTATGCTATATCACAACATTTTTTGTAATTTGTCTCCAGTTTGGAGTGTTATTCTATTCGGAAAAAATGAATGGAGGTTTTCCGATTTATTTTATTATAAATAATTATTTCTGGATATAGTTTGCATGATATAAAATACGATTGGATTAGATTATTGAAATGATTGCTATACAGTACAGCATCAGTAAAGGTATACCTGTTATCGTTGTCAATTGCTAAAACTATCATTGTGAACCTAAACAAAGAGTTGATGAACAAATAATTTTGTCAAAGACTTCATATAAGTTTGACAATCATTGGCTGCCCTAACTCAGTGAAGTATAGAAATTATTCTAAGCAAACATTACAAAATTACAAAATACAGAGGTTCTTTGTGGTTTTCCTCCCCAGTCAATGTGAATACCTGGATAGTTCCTACGTTATAGACCATCTTCGCTTCCTAGTCTTTCTCAATCTTCATTACCCCAAAAAACCTTAATCTCATCAATTTCATCAATGATCCATCCGACGCCAATAGATCTTAGCTATATCAATATAGCTCGTGATCAAATCCAACATAATGGAACAGTAATATTAGGATACAAAATGTAATTGATCCAGTTTTAAAAGATTTCTGAATTTTTTCTGTAGGTATATAGATCTTTATTTTGTGAAGATCACTTTTTAAATTGAAACTAAAAATGTACCCATAGTTATTGGTTGCTAGAATAGCTCCTGAAATTCTGCATGGTTACCTGACTGGGCCTCATTTCACCAACTATTAACTGGAGTTTAAACCCGGTTTAAATTTTTAATCCAGGTTTAAATTTAGGAAGCCGTTTCATTAAGCCTAAACTGGGATTAGATTTGACTTAAACTGAGCTTATCCCCATGGCATTTAACCCAGTTTATCATTAAACCAAGTTTTACAAAGCCAAGTTTAAGCTGAAGTTAGTGAAACTGGGCCTAAGCGAGCAAGCCGCGAGTCACTTAGATATAAAAAGGCACTGAATGAAGTCAAGTTGGGTTTGTGTTTGAGTCCTATATTACGCATGGGATTTTGTAAACATCATTTATCTGTAATTCGCTCATTCGTACCAAATAACCCAGTTGCTGCCTGCTGGTGAGGTCGTTAAGCAAACATACATCATAATCATAAACAACAAGCAATACAAATCATCGTATAATAAATAATTTATATTTTATACAAATATAGTGTCACGTGAACAGACTATTCTCTCATATTACACCTGGGGAACGAGAAAACTTGGCCCACCCTTTATGTTGGGGAATATCATTTATTATTATTCACTTTAGTCTCTAGTATAGTACGCACAGCTTGAACTAATAGTAAAAGTCATTTTTCTATCTGACTAAGCCAGTAAACCTTGTGATATTTTTCACTGGTAAAATTGGACACCTAGTCGATTATTATTATTCAATAAACTGCCACTGCAAATAAAGACTACGCTTCACGACACCGCTTTCAAATCCAAACTTAAGAATTTCCTAATTGATAAAGCATTTTATTTCGTAGAAGAATATGAGCAGCTTCCAAGGATCATAATATAACCATAATGAATGAATAATTTCGATTTCAACACGGATTTTTATTTTAATAATTTCATTGTATCTTGTTTTGTTGATATCACTGTATCTTATTTTATCAATATTACTGTATCGTAGTTCATTAATACCACTGTATGTTATACAAGACACATTTGAAACAGTACTTTGTGAAAAAATGTTTTCACTCCGTTACAGAATTCCTGAATAACACGGATTAAGTTATTTCTCTTATGATCTGAAAGTTTGTATATGTTAGCCCATACTTGTTACATATTGTTTGTGTGTATCTTATTATATTACTTACTGTCGTCGTATATCATGTATATGTGATCTCAATGAAGACAATAAACTGCTATTATTATTATTATTATTATTATTATTATTATTGTTCTCTACTCACTACAACTGCAATTCGAATTTAATTTTGTTGGTTTATCCTATTTTGTTCATTCTTACACGTTCTCGTCAATGTGCTTCATTGTATTGTTATTATATTTTATTATCAGAAATGTATTTTATTTTTTTCATTGCATTATATTTAAGTGAATTGTTATTATATATCTCCACAGATAAACCCCATGAGGGTTTCGTGGAACCTCACAAGAGTACCCTTTATTGTTGCAACGCTTTTATTTGGAATCAGTAAAAAATGAATAAAAAAAAAAAATCATTTTATTAATACCACTGTATCTTATTTTATTTCTGAAAATGACGTATTCCATAACATGTATACTGTTCCTTGAATATATATTATTATTGTTATTATTACTATTATTCATATGATTAATATTCATGTATTTTACTAGGACAATAATACGATCAACTCAAGTTCTATTAAGTATTTATTGCCACCATTTATATCTGCGTCAACCAAACCTCGAACCTATGACCTATCCATCTCCCACAACTTTAATGGAAAGATGCATCATCCTCACCAAAAAGCTTATGAAGCTCACAAATAATCCTCATGCTCAGATCTGCTCAGACTCAACCACGGTGTGGACTCAACACTAATCGAACTGCTTTTATCGGCTAAACGTTGTAGCAAAGAGCTTGTAGTAGTTCGTAAAATCTTCGTTGGCGCTGTACTACGTTTGACCTGCAGACTTGACTCTCGATTCTCGAATCTCGAAGGTAGACTGATATCTGAAATAACAACCAGGAATAACATTTTGACGACATTTTGACAGAAAAATATAAATATATTTTATTAACGTTACTCCTAGACACATCAGTAGATTATACAACATGATGCACATTTTCACTGTCAAGGTACATTAGAGAAATACACTCGTGAAGTATCAAAACATTTATACCAAAGCTATAGTACTAGGATTAGACCAAGTCCTGATTTGTGATGATGTCTTGTTTCTAGAGTTTCTAGGTTAAAGCTGACAGATTGAAAAACTTGTAGGCTCAGCCTATAGAAACCCTCGGAGTGATAAGCAATCGAATTATGTGAACATATTTGTGTAATTTGACTTAGGTGCATACCTTGGTACGTTAGGATCGTGCAGTTGATTAATTGTCTCGGGAAGTGACATCTTGGGTGTCAGCTGTCATCCCCACTGAAAACATGCTAGGCCTACCTCGATCTCAAACGTTCGCCAAGTTCTTGTACCATAATGCAGCTAAGACGTCACACAATATGACATGCTGTGTGCAGCTTTATGTGGTCCATTCAGGTACGCCCTACTAATTTGTAATATATATAATGCCTATGATAATATTTCCAAGTCTGCCCAAGACTAGATCTAGGCATAGGCAATGACTTGATCTGTGGGCCTAGGACGACAATACATTTTTACACCTATGATGGGCATAGGTTAGGCTATGTTTAGTTTTATGGCAGGTGACTGCACTGGTAGGAAAGAGAATATACCATATTAGGTCTAGATCTAGATCTAATAAATAGCATAACTTCTAAAGACATTAGGCATGCATGGGTCTATGCCATAATAATGTCACTAGGCTCATCAGGTTATATTTGCTTCCTGATTCATACCAGCTAGACGTAGACATAGATAATTATGTAAGCCTACCAAGTGACGTAGGCCAACTGCCGTACATGTAGCGTGCAGTAGGCCTAACATATTCAAGCTCAGCTTGGAGCAATGCCCCAAAATATACATTACTTTATCATACAATTTCTTCCTATAAAATAGATATAGGCCTACTCAAGTCTTATATGCAGACAGTCACAATGTAGGCATATGTGTGTGTGTGTTAGCTATATGCCTACTCTTAAGTAGGCCTATTCAAGGATTTGATATTAAATTATGGTTTTAATTTAATTTATTCAATCCAAAGATTTACAAATATGGGAAATATAAAAATATACAACTAGACATAAAAATGAGTAGATAGAAGGATATAGTCGCTTAAGTGGCAATACCGCATAGGCCTATATCTCACAATTTGCTAATTGTTCAGGAGACAACAAAATGTGTTTCATAACTTCAGAACTGACTTAAGGAACATCCTATGAATGTGTATTTAGTAATTTGATACCCATAAACACGATTCTGTTCCTAATTTTGCTCGTTTGCTTTTGCTTTATTGATCCCTTACTTGGAAATGCGGTGCTGATTTATGCCACTTAGGCGGTGTTACAAGTTACAACACTATACTATGGAGCATACTAAAACCGCGTAAGTCAAACACGTGAGAAAAGTACCATGAAAGCTGGCTGATACGCGGTTTTGTCGTGGTCATCTGGATATTTGCGCTTTTGTTTTCAGTTCTTAGAGTGTTTTGATTGGTTCGGGGGCCGTGAGTTTCCCGCGTTACAAAATGAAGCCAATGACACCACAGAATACAAATCAATCAAAAAGTGATTTCTCGAAAAAATGTCAGATACGGGGTTTTGCCACTTGAGCGACGATATGATTAAAAAAGACAGAATGATATATATGTAATGGTGCAATGATAGTCTAAATGTGATTTTTAAGTAAGGAATTCGTTGAGGTCATAGAAGGGGTTTTGGAGTAGGAAATTGCTATTTACCAAAAGCATGACTAGACTTTCTTAGTTCAGACTGTTATCACAAAGAACGGTAGGCCTACTGGTAGTGAATATTAAAGTTAGATAGGCCCTGATGTAATTAATGGTCAAATGTGCCAATAGCCTACAAATATTGATAGTCCCATTCTCATTATCGTGCCAAACAAGCAACTTAGACCTTAATTTTTTTTAAATCCAGCCATGAAAACTAATCGTGTGATATTTTAAACCGTTTCAATCCAAACCATATTGAAAGTACATAACATTTGTAATTTAAGACTTTAAAAATACTATGCTTTTGATTACTTGCAAGTAGGGGCGGACTAGGTGGTAATGACCTGGGCGGTGATTGAATATAGGGGCCTGGAGAGAAAGAAAGTGAAAAAATTATAGGCCTATGCTTTTGCAAAATGGCACCGCTAAGCAATAGAAATTGGAATAATTTAAAATTAAATCCATAAGACGTGATCTGTGAAGGAGTATAGTGTTGTATGCAATATTGCCATCGCTTACTGAATTAATTGTATTAGTCTATTAGATTTATTTTCTAAAAAGTGTGAAATCGTAATTTGAATTATCCACACTCATCTCTTAATAGCTACAGTGTGGTGCCTCAACCAAGCTAAACATGATTAAAGGTCTGGACGAAGATCGCCACTAGAGCAAATCCACCCTTGCTCACAAGACATTTGTGAGCACAGGAAACTTGAAGGATTTAGAATTCAGTAGCTTAATAAAGTGCTCACATTTTTTTCATAGGTGATGAAAGTATGGTGGTTTAATGTTTTCTACGGATGTATTTGAATTCTGCTATTCATAATGTTCCAACATCTAGTAGGGCCTATTGGCAATGTAAGACTGGGATATACGTGTCCCTGTATTAGATTGCTAGTACTACAAGATGTTAAACCGTTATAGCGATTATTCAAAAGCATGTGTTGAAAATATAGAACCACCATACTTCATCTTCTATAAGAAAATGTGCTTTATTAGGCTACTAAATTCTGAATCTTTCAAGTTTCATCTTCATGGTCTATTTCTGCAGATGAAAATTTGATCCACTATGGTTATTCAAAAGACTATATTATATACCTAATCATGCAAATTAATTTTGTTCAATGTGTCTTTTCACACCTGCTATGACGGGTCATTCCAGTGTACCATAATATGTAAGGTTATTCACACAAACATGTACCCAGGTAGGATGTGCGAAATCTCTCATCGCACTACCCATAGCAGCCCAAAGTTTCCCTGTAAGACTTGACAATGTCTGGGTCAAGTAGTCCATGCTAGTACCACTAGGATGACGGAATGGGGGTGAGCATCGAGGACGATCATTTCGACACTCGGTCTTTTACCAATCGGGTTCTACCTAATTTTGTGATTTTATTTTAGGATGTGGGAGGCTGCAGTCAAGTTATGGCACGAGAAACGTTTTACAAACCGTAAATGTGAATCATGTGGGTCTTAATAGTAAACCAACATTTCACCGATGCCGCAGCAAACATTTTCACGATAATGTTCAAGTGACCGATGTTGGCAAAAACCGAAAGACTGATGTATGTGATCCAGCTTTGGCAGGGGATCCTGAGTTGAGCCTAAGCACACCTAAAATGCTGACGGATTCTGATTCGAGTGTCACCAGTTCAGTATTTGATACTGTCAATAATGCTCTTGGTGCGACAACAAAAGATACAATAGAAAATGTCTCTGCATCGGTGATGGTTCTTACGGAGGGAAGCGTATCGAAATGTAAAGTATTCAAATACCAGTTGAATCTGAACATATTATATAGGTCTACAATTATTTGTCACAGGTTTAGTTTACAATTACAAAACTGATTCAAGCTCTGAGCCAGCCATTTTGTCAGTCGACTTGTTTGGTAATATAGGCCTAGTTGGGTTACTGAAAAAAAATAGCATGAATAACCAAGAGTAGTAAGATATAGTTTTGAAAAATGAATTTTGTTCAAAATTGATTAATATTGGGCTTAATGGCGAGCTCCGAAATGAAGAATACAAAAAACACTGATAGCTTTCAAGTGGATGGATGATACACTGAAACTATGTTGTTATTTTCTTATTTGATTTATAATCTGGCATTGATACTCACATTTTTTAATTACGTATTGAAAAATAATGGTTTTAAAAAAATTGCTACATTATGAAACGTTGAAATATCATTATGCCTAGCCTCTACGGACAAGGTTAATGAATAGGCCTAATGTCCTAACAGTTTCACTGTCTGGTTTTGATCATAGGTATACGACAATGTAAATTGTTGAGCCAACTTTGTAACTTTTTTCTCTTCTTTGTTTTAAACACAAATTATCTTCATTACTTGTATATTTTTTATGAAATTGGTATATACACTGGCACATTCTATAACATTAAAGTCACTTTATATACTGGTATCATTTGTTCTACTAAATAAAGATCACTAATATGTTTATGCATTTGAAATGTTGAAGCAACTGGTCTAGCCCATATGTGGTACACCATCCCATGCCCAAATTTATGTCACATTCTTGAGCAGTGCCTCAACTGATTGAGCCAAGATAGACAGCCCAACTTTTAAAATGTAGAGAAAGTTGTGTATGCACTTGGTCCTATTTACCAGATTAGAGATAGACACATTTTCTAAAAAAATAGTCCCATAATAACAGCTAGGCCTATATAAGCATGATTCAATGAACAGATAGCTTATTTGTTACCACAATTAACCTGACTAAGTTTGTTGTCATCATAGAATGAGTCATTCATTTTCTGGTACAGTATAGTTATAAGGGACTAAGAAACCCATCTTAAACTTGAGCATATAACACTTTGAAGTTATCCATCCAGTCTCCTCACATTTTATATTTGATACAAACTGTATTTTGTTTTTATTCTTATTGATAGTTTGCAGAATATCTATACCGGTATAATCTTTGTTTTTAGTGCCGCCTCCAATACCACATAAACGTCTGAAACTTGATTTGACGGCTCAATCCCTAGAACGAAATTTCATCACTCCTGTACGAGCCATGTCAGACTTTCTTCTAAAACCAGCCGATCTAGAAGCATTACGTAAAACTAAACGTAGAAGTCCTTACGAGAATGAACCGCCGATTACCGTCTACTGGCGCAAAGATGTCGAAGCCAAGTAAGTGGATGGTTGAGTGATTCATAAGTAACCACTACCAGAGCACTCTTCATTCATTACACTTATCTCATGATTCTATAATCTCTTGTTACTCACATTCACTAACAGACTGATATTTAGAATTTGGCATCATTATTTAACAACAAAATTGCACATTGTAACACTCGAAGAAGGATGGCTGATAAATGTACGTGTTTTTACACTCACCTCATAGATAGTGAATGAACCTCACCAAACCTGGCATCCTCTTTCAACTTGTAGTACATTTAAAAGAAATATCAATTCATTCGTTAGTTTTAGTCGAGGCGAATTCATCTTACTGCATAATTTATATTTAAAACAATCAAAACCAATGCTATGATGTTCAAGCGTATGTGTTTCATAAGTATGTTTGACATCTCTTCAAAATAACGTAATTATCAACCTTTATTCAGACGTATTATATATAAGGACAAGTAATGGTAATTAATTCTCGTATTTGTCCTTATAAATGTTAATTAAGTGGTACTCTGATGGCTTCCAATTGCATGTTATTTATGTTAAACGTGTGCTTTGATACTTGCCGTTATTGTATGTCAAGAGGAGTGGATTGTTCCAAATGATTGTCTTGTTGATACGTAATCGTGGGCTAAAAATCTGAATCCTCAAATGTACAGATGAGCATCTCATTTCCGCAAGTGAGGCTTTCACAAGGTCAAACCCTCTAGATATCTAGTTCTAATGGGTCGAAAGTGAATGCTTTTCATTCTCTTCACCAGACTTTGAATATGTGATTTTAAGTAGGCCTAGCAAGTCCCCGGAAATAATATTCTTAATTTTTTGGTGAAAAAAATATCCATAGGAAATGATATCCTGGAAAAAATGTTTTCTTTTGGCCTAAATAATTTTTGGATGAACAAAGTGAGAATTTAACAGGGAACTCAAATGGACCTAACCTAAACCTATAGTAACCTGAAGAAAAATTGAAACACTACCGGTACTCAATTTGAGCCTTGGTGTAATTGTAAGTGATGATCAGCATTTGTTGTACTGCTATTCTGAGATGAAGTCATGATTAGTAGTTCATTTTCCATTCAAGATCTGTCTTGAAAATGAATTTCAAGGAGCCTATCCAGCCTCTGTCAAATTCCAACAAACCCTAGTTAATCGAATTCCTGGCTGGATATTTTTTCAAGGGGATGTTTTTTCTACGCACCTGCAAAAGTATTTCTTTCGAAGA
The DNA here is from genome assembly GCA_964007535.1 of Brachyptera risi. NCBI lineage: Eukaryota > Metazoa > Arthropoda > Insecta > Plecoptera > Taeniopterygidae > Brachyptera > Brachyptera risi. The sequence goes on along the minus strand of OZ023327.1, from coordinate 3,425,312 downwards.
ATAGGCCTACTAGAGACGTTTAGAATGTGAGGTTATGAAAAAATGTGGTTTGTTGAGAGTCAAGATTCATATTCACTTAGTATATTAATCACCTCCGTATTCACTCTAAATTCTCCCGAATAATCTTGTTGATGGTGGGGTCATTCCTCACCTTACCAAAATCTTACTAATTAGTAAGGTCGCCGTTCGATACAAAAATTGCAAACGATACGGAAACTTGAAATTTAACTAATATGTGTCAATATATTATACTGAAATTTTCAATCGATATCGAGCCGAATAAAACATGTTCTAACAAAAGAAATGCGAGATTGAAAGTCTTGAAAATGTCTCAATAATGTAGTAGTATTTCAGTTTCAGTTTATTTTTCATCCGTTATATGATGATACAGTATAATAATATACTTTTCTTTTTATTAATCTCAGGTTTAATGACAGTCTGTTATGACGACCAAGATCTATTGCTGTTGGTGAATGATGAATGAGAGATGGTGGAAAGATGAGATGAAAGGTTATTTTACTAGGTGTTCATGGATATACTAATATATAATATATATGTGCGTTGAAGGTTAATGCTCTTAATCGTTTGTGCTGGGTAGGGATGACATCGATTCTCAAAATCGGGAATCAATCCTCTATGCTCCAGAATCGATTACAAATCGATTCAGAAAAAAAATGAAAAAAAAAATTGGAAAAAAGTTTATTCTCAAAAAATTAGTGTAATTTGAAACTTTTTTTTAAACCTTCCCAAGGCGTTCACGTGAAAAATAGCTGCTAGAGACTTCTTTGAACTGTACTGTACCATTTGAGTATTTCAGTCTACGTTTGGCTGTCAGACGTAACCGAAGGGATAGCTTTGTCCAGATAGTAATATCTCAACAATACAGAATAATATGGACAGCGAAATAAGCACTTATTGCAACGTAAAGAAATACAGCACTGAACCAAAAAAAAAAAAAAATGTTTTTTTTTTGATAATCGATTTTTTGATTTGAAAATCGTTTTACATCAAAATCGATTCTAAATCGATTCTCGATTAATCGATGTTATCCCTAGTGCTGGGGCATAGTGACAGTTCATCAGAGCCAACCCATATAAGTTGGACATATCTACAAAACAAACAATGAATACCAAATAGAATGTGATGAAGAATATGAAAATAGTTGAATAATTCCAGTGGCAAAATGGAAATATTTTTGAAATTGAGTTCTTATGCGAATGTTGCACTCCCAAATATCTGAACGAGTTGGTCAGATTTACACTGGTTTGTCTGTTACCAGAGCAATGGATGTGTGGGGCTCGCGCGACAATCTACTCAAAGAGCTGCTTTACCGCGATGCCGAGCGAAGGCGATACCAGCAGAGTAAGACTTCTGATCCAGCTCTCCACATCCAACCCTCTCCGTATCCTTACTTTTCGTTCAGGCACTTCATCTGTAAGTTTAGATGTGGATTCGAAAGATACAAGCTAAGCATACCGATTCTTGGCTTTTGCTTTTAGTTTTGACGCCAGCTTGAGGCAAGTAGAGTTAGTATGTTATTATTCTTGAATCTGGTAGTTGAAAACTGATCTTCCTGTTACATATATAAATATGAGGGAAGCTACATCTATGTTACAATAGAACATATGGAAAGCATTGAAATTGAAAGAAGCTGAATAAAATTGAATAGTTTTGAATTTTTCCAAGTAAATTCTATGATATCCTATATAGTTCATAGACCCTATATATATATATTTTTTTTAATCAACCTACTTTTTGTATTCCTTTGCTTTGTTGTCAGTTAACAGTGTTTGCCTCACTATTTATTCATCATTACCATATTATAATGTGCCAAAGTAAGATGCATTTCTTTCTGCATGTTTAAAACTGTTTTACAGTTTGTTAATAGCTTATTATATTATTAACATTGTTGACGAGAGGAGTAGATAGTACCGTTGGCAATATTGATTGTGATCAGTCAGAAGCACTGTTGAACAATGAACTCTCACAGGGAAAGCATCCCACTTTTTAGCTGTTTCTGAATTTTTTGATGGACTTCAATTTTTCTCTAGATAACAAAAATTAACTCAAACTTTTAGGCCCAATAGATAGTTCTACACCCTATTTGTATTGAACTAAATGTAAAAAAAAAAAATCCTTTTGAAGAGTCAACTTTCCCAACACTAGTCCAAAGAATGAAATTACTTTTGAAATTTTCAGAAATATTCAGACCTGAATAATGGTAATTTTATTTATTATTGCAAGTTGACACCCATGAGATTTTTTTCGTTGAATGAAAAACCTTTCTCAATCATCTTTGGTTTTTTGGCATTTTTATGTTACTAGTTAATCAGTAATCATCAAACAAGCCAAGCAACATTTGCAAACAAACTGAGTTGAAAAATGGCAATGTGATACTATAATTTACTGCACCAAACTGTCAAAAACGTTCCTTATATGTTAGGCGGACAATAATTGAATCCAACACCAGTTGCTTATAATGTAGTGTGGATGCAAACAGTTTCTTGGCTGTTATTTGCTGAAAAGACATTAAGGTGCCAGAACATTCTATGTCAAAACAGTGCATCAAATATAAAAATAGGGCTACTTTAAATTGTTTGACAGCTAAAAATATTGCTTGGCAAACAAATGGATTTGACCACCAACTAAATGAACCTATTTTACAACTGATATGAGTGTGACACTATTACATAGTGATGCAGGGGCGGCAGATATTCTCCGAATTAGACAAGTTTGACTAGACCAAATTTATTCATTCTATTTAATAATGTCAATGGTTTATTGATTTGATGATTTTAATGATTTTTTCCATCTGCAACTGAATTTTATTTGCATTCCATCATACCTGTACCCAGATAGTATAGATGAAGGCCAGATATTCTCCGAATTAGAAAAGTTTGACTAGACCAAATTCATTCATTCTATTTAATAATGTCTATGGTTTATTGATTTGATCATTTTAATTTTTTTTTCCATTTGCAACTGAATTTTATTTGCATTCCATCATACCTGTACCCAGATAGTATAGATGAAGGCCAGATATTCTCCGAATTAGAAGAGTTTGACTAGACCAAATTTATTCATTCTATTTAATAATGTCAATGGTTTATTGATTTGATAATTTTAATGATTTTTTCCATCTGCAACTGAATTTTATTTGCATTCCATCATACCTGTACCTCAGTTACTTATAAGTGTTGATGATATTATCATTTACATCCTTCATACAGATTCAATCAAAGTTAGTACTACAAACTGATCCATTACCAGTATTCAGTGTTAGTGTTGCCACTAGATGGTGAATTTTATACGATGATCAATTGCGTTTCCACTTTTCAGTATCGATGAATTGATATAATCCATAAATCAATATGTATTTTCAATTTGAATAACTAGTATCCCATGAAAGTGGTTGGAACATTTTCCTGTATGCAATTGGTTAACACTCTGAAAAATTGAAAATACCCAATTAAATTACTCCCACATGTTTTTCTTACACACTTTTCCAACTCATTTTCCAAGTTAGTTCTGATCTAAATTAAAATAAATTGGGCACAAGTTATCAAGTACCGGTATTAGTAAGCTATTTTTGAGTATTTCAAGTTGATATTTAAATCATATCGAACTGAAATAATCAATATTTTCCAGTAAATGATTGCTATGTAGTCAATAATATTAACAATCTCAAAATTAATTTCAAGAGGCAACTCAATCCGATAGGTTGGCTGATCTTAGTCCTGAAATGGTCAATTCACAAAGAGTCCAATATAAATATTAAAAAAACAACAGCTTTTCATGGTCAGTATTACGTGTGTATGGAATATAATTTTAAACAATCTTTTGACAAAACAAAATTCCCAGGATATGTATGGAATTTTCACGGAAAATCCACATCACTCACTGCAGGAGTGAAATGTTTGAAGTCTTGAAGTTGTCGGCTCATGCTCACTTGCGTTGTTACTGGGATCTGGCATTATCCCCCACCAATGTCATTGGAAACTGTATTCTGCTAGGTCTTCTTCAGACTGGACTGGACTTTTATTCTGACTACATTGGCATTATTCTGGATGCTAGATGTGAACCCGACTATATTTAAATTTTTTTTTATTAACATCAAAACTTGATACAAAATCATTGTTCCCCAATTGAGGCTATGGATGAAAGATAGGACTATTTGTAAAAGCACGAAAAGAAACAATTGAGGAATATCAATTTGTGATGGATGATATGAGGGGTGAATAATAGATGATGATACAGGGTAAGAGAAACAATGGATATGAGAAAAACTTCTTTCTCTTACTCTGTATTAATCATCTATTGTTCTTATCCCATGGCCATATCAACTATCACAAATAGATATTTTTTCAATCAAGCCCCACCTTCCAAAAATGAAGAAACATTTCACTCCACTTCTGTCTCAAGAAAATGACCTCCCCAATTAAAACACATTTAAAATTTTGTAGATGCTGCTTGTCTCTTTCGAGTTTAAATCCATCGAAATACAGTATTCATATTTTTCAATTAATCTGTATATTTTTGTTGAGACTAATTGTGTATAAAATGAAGAACTCAAATTTCGAATCTACTGTTTTCTAAATTTTAATGGATTATGATTTTGATTAATTGTAAAATAGTTTCATGTACAGTGTATCAGTCAAGTAGAGCATCTGTGAATATCTTCTGTCAATGGTCAAAATTCATTCGAAAACTATGAATGTTTATTGTCCCTTAGTTATAACTAATCAATCTCTCATTACTTTGCCTTTGCTAGGTCTACTTGGTGGACCCTAATATCACAAGGTCTGTCCTTATTAGCCTAGTGTATGAATAATTCAATTATTATCGGAATTTTGGTCTAGCTTGTTTGTTGAGTGAGTCATGTGATGATTCTTTCATTAATGGGAGCAAACTAAAGGCCGTGCAAACTCATAATCAATTCAAATCATGGCTATTCGAAGACCAATCAACAGTGTCGTCTCACTTAGCGCTCTCTATTAATCAAAACCAATGATTGAGCCAGTCGGTCATCACTTATCCCGTTTGAAACCCGCCTCGCTCTAATAGTAACATCACACTAACCTACGGCGGAGGCAGGCTTATCTTGTTTCAAAAGTCAATATTACGCGCCCGGAAACTTGATATTACTCTCTGTAGGCCTAGCTATTGCGTTCAGACAAAAGATAAAGTTACTGTTGTCTTGTGTCATCTTTGCTCCAAAGAAACATCATTCAAAATAAACAGAAATGCTATTTTTAAATAGTTTTATTGTTTACAAAATAAATGCAATTTTAGTTGAAATGTTTTGCCTCAACATCTATCTTGATAGCATTTTAGAGTCACCAGAATCATGTGAGAAAAACTAGAAACAATCTTTATCTGCATAGATATATAAACTCAAATACTGAAAGAGAATGCCTTATTTTCAACTTGGAGAATAATTATTATATTGAGCAATGTTTGTCGTCCGGTTGACAGGTGGCAACTGCGGTATTAGTGATACATATTGCAATCTCCACCCCCCATCTAGACACAAACATTGTTGAATTTAATGATTATCTTCTTAGTTTAAAATTACCGGTAATCAATCTCTTGCATTTTGTAGTTTAGGCCTATGTATCTGCGCAGATAAAGCTCGTTTTTAGTCATTTTCAAGTGATTGTGGCGACTCTCGAATGCTATCGAGATAGATGTTGAAACAAGACATTTCAACTAAAATCTCGGTCATTTTGTAAACGGTAAAACTCTATCTAGAAATAGCATTTCTGTTCGTTTTGAACTATATTTGTTTTAGAGTGAAGATGATACAATAGTACAGTGAATTGATCTTTTGTCTGAAGTCTATGGCTAGGCCTACAGCGAGTGATATGAAGGGCACGCGGAGATGAGACGAGCCTCCACCTTTGGTTAATGTGATGTCACTATACGAGCAAGCTGGGGCTAATTGATTGGCTTACTCATTTGTTTTGATTAATACAGTGAGCTAAGTGAGTGAACAATGTGGATTCAAGTCTTCGAAAAGGCCATTCTACAAATGATTTGAATCAATTATAAGAGTTTACACTCTACAAATATTTGACACTTGAAGATTTTACGTTACAATACAAAGAAAGTTATAATAATTGATTTTTGAGTTTCTAAGTAATATTTGATAAAGTCACCTAAATGTTGACTTGCTTGTAATGAGCAAAACCTTATAAGTTATAAACCTTAATCTTTCAAACCCATAAAAAAGATTTAGTAACAGGCCAAGTGCATCAACTTGATATCAATTGAATGTTTTGACAAATTCAAATGTACAGTGAATATAAAATAACATCATAAGTGTAGGGCCTACTGTAGTACTGCCAATTCTTATATTTATAATGTGTATGTCTTGTGCTTAGTTGGCGAGGACAGACCAAAAAGTAGATTGGGTAAGATGTGATCATTAAAGACTATAACTAGTGACGTAGATGAGTGATTAAATATAATATTACCATAATGAAATTTGCCTCATAAGTAACTGTTATGAATACAAAAATAACATAAGTCTTGTAAGGTCGAGTTTGTAGTATTTAATCGATAAAATAGTTTATCATGCAACTTTATTTTCAAAATCGAATTATCTTTGAACCTAATTGTGGAATTAGCATTATTGAAGTGATAACTGTCAACACAAGCACATGCATTGTGAGATGATAAGAAATAAGTTGTAAGTTTTGGAACTTCAATTGTAAACTGTACTTCTTGAGAAATGTAGGCCTAATACTTGTATGGCAATTCTATGTAGACCTTAACACCTGTAGGGGCTCATAGTTTATGCCTATAAACTGTGGCACTGTATTAAACGCATGTAAACAGTGCCTACTTAAGACTATCTCACCTTTTCATACTTCTACAGTATTTTCAAAACCCCTCTTCTTTGATGCAGCAGTTTATTTCCTTCTTTCGTAAGAAACTTTCAACTTTTAAGAGACTTCTGAAGTCCACTATAAGTTGAAACGACACTCTTCAAACATGTTATAGCATACGTTGGTTCTTTATTGTAGAGTAGTATAGCTTTGAATGCTTCGTTACAATGCAATTAATGATGAGTGACCAATATTGTGAATATTTCAACTGTGGTTAGATAAAATGTCAACAGAAATTTTGAAATAATTTTCAACCAATATTCAATATTCAAAAGTATCTTCAACTAAAAATTAATGAAAAACCACAATGAACATTTTGAAAATTACCAACAAAATGTTCTACTTGAAACATTTTGAATCGGAAACAAAATATTTACAAAGTGCTTGTCTGACCTTGGGTCCTAGAAGGTCAAGAAACTTCCCAAACTGTAGATGGCATCAAGAAAATACAAAAGAAGAGACAAGAAAAACATTAAACAGACAAAGCATTGGAGCTATTGAATGTATCATTGACAATACTGGTATTTAACTATTTATAATCAAGCACTTACTTAACTCTTAAATCCAAATATTTCCTCAACATAATTTCATTCGCTCCCAGAGGAAAGATATTTAGGAAATGAAATTATTTTGATAGAATATTCAGATTTTCAAGTCAAATATTTGCTTTATACTAAAAATGGACAATGATATTCTATTGATCTTCTGCTATCTCTGTTCCAATATGTTCTTGTATTCCTGTTATCATCTACACTTTGGAAACTTCATGATGGCATTTGAATGCAAAATTGTAGTAACTAGGCCTAATTCATAGGTGTATGCACATCGTTTCGTGAATACGAAATTATTATAACTTGACTTACAATAGGTACTGACAGGAATTTCTTGAGCAATGAATGTACATTATAACCGATGAGTAGTTTCTATAATTCATGACATACGTCTGCGACTTATTATAAGTGCTTTTTAAACTTTGTGCATTCACAACTGCAATTGAGCGTGCACATACAAAAACTTCTGAACTTCATTGATTGCTGTCTTATCTTTGCTTGCAGACTTAGTATATTCTAAATTTAAAAACCTAATGTATGTTCTACCGTAGATAATATCCGCTAAATATTGTCATTCTTCAACAACATATTAAAACCAAATTTCATTGAATGACTTTATAATACTTAATTGTTTGGATGCTTCTATCAAACTTGATTCTTGCATGAACGTTTCTTAAATCAGTATCTAGCTAGTAATGGTATTGTGTGATTGTTATAAACATGTTTTTTTTTTGTGACCTGGCAGACATCTTCTCAGTGAAACGTCGCTTGAAGGAGTTTCGGAAAGCGCAAGTGCAGCAAGTACAGCGGGCAACACCCAGGGAATGCAATGCCGAATCTGGCCTCTTTGGCTCATCGGGTCGAGTAGTTATGACTGCTGTTGTCATGTACGTAACTAATAATATTAATATGAAAATATTTCACCTATTATTACCTCAATGTGTGAGTAGTCTACTTAAATATAAGTGCTTTATTTCCCATTGTTTTCAAAACACAATACAATCAAACAAGAAGTTCATGTACAGCGTTGAAAATAATACCTATAGAGATAAAACCCTTTTTTTAAGGTTTGGGGAAAAAGTTGTACATTTTATGCTAAACCGGGTCTATGATTTTGTTCACACTGGCAAAGGATTAAAGCATTTTAATTATACCAAGATGAGTTGATATATTTGATTCGGCTGTGTAGTTACTGAACAGGTACCGGTATATTATTTGATGTGTTGGGTCTGCTAATTCGAAATCTTTTTATGAGTTTAAAATGCATCAACCCTACTATTTATTATTTGTATGAGTTGATGATTTCGATGTTGGTTATTCTCAAAACAAATAACAACTCTACTGCATTTGGAAATCAGATGTCACTTACACTCTTAGCTAGGAAGTGATTTATTCATGCCATTTACGCCCTAATGGCAGCGGTTGCTTACGTCCATTTTATAGCGTTATTATCTCGGAGAGTATCATGATGTCGCTTATGCTGTATTTTTTTCATTCGATTCAGCATATAGAACTTGGTCGAAAACGACATACAGGTAATAGTGAAAAGGTGAAAAAATGGTTGACCTCTGCCTATTCTGCGTCGATATGTAAAAATTGATTTAGGCCTACTGAAGGTAATGTGATTAAGCAGAATTGAAGCGTTTGTAGGATTGTTCTATTTATTCATTATGCTTCATACATATGATATACAGTGAAACCTCTATCCATCATTTTTCAAGGGACCAGGAAAATAAAACTATCCATGCAGGAAAACAATCCATCCAGGAAAATTTTACATGGATTATATGGGACTGGGGTGAGAAAAAATGAATGATACAAGCAGGAAAACAATGGATCCGGGAACGATGCATAGAGGTTCCACTGTATGTGAATTGCTATTTGTCCAATAAACATTCTATTCCTTCTATTCAATAATTACCATTTATATAACTTATTGGTAGGCCTGTGCGAGACTTGAAACTTCGAGTCGAGTTCGAGCAGAGATTGCGCTCGAACTTGACTCGAGGAGACTGAGAGATTTGCTCGAAATTTCGGGTCTCAAACGTTTTTCGAGAGTAAAATCATTAAATTTCACAAATCGCGATATTTCAACTTTTTAGGTTAGGTTGCGATGTTTTTCCCGCCTAGAGGTATGACACATTGTATATTACCAACCTAAGAATATAAATCCCTTACATTATTTTGCGCTCTGATCGCTCGTGAGCGAGTGTATCGGCCTTAATAAATTATGAATTTCTGATCCTACTTCTACTCCGCCAATCGTCAAGAACTTTTGATTTTTCAGGAGAACATCTTTGCGTTTTAAAACACGTATTTTTGCGCAGTTTCGGTCATTTTTCTATTGTGCTTTTTGAAATACACTTACAAGTTACTATTTTTAAGTAAGAATGAATAGTGATGAAGAAGATGACATATTTATCGGAGAGGATGTAAGGCCTTCTGTTCATCATGCCGATGTGGTACTTACCTTACTTCCTTAACTTACTTAGGCCTACATGGCTTGCAGAACATTTAATTAAAAAAATTAATCCAGGGCTATTCTTGATAAAAGTTTTGTGAGCTAGAATAATGTGTTTTATCGCTCGAATTTTTACTCAAAATTCAAGCAAATTCACTTGCTCGCTCGAACTCACTCAAAGAAAACTGCTCGAACATCTATTTTTAAAGTGTGTGCTCGCTCGAAATTTGCTTGACATTCGAGCAAAAATTCAAATCTTCCTTCGAAATCTTTAATTTCGAATTCAAGCTCGCTCGAACTCGCTCAAATTAATAAAATGCCTGCTCGCACAGCTGTACTTATTGGTAGAGGTGTTTGTATTTTGCAAGCCACAAAATCGCACAATTCAATGATGAAACAACAATATCAGCACGTTTCTTTAAATTCTCAATTGATTAATATAATTTACGAGTTGCAAAAACGCCTGAAATATTCCCAAATTCGCTCCTCGCACTGAAATCAACTTGACATTGCAAAATATACCACGAAAAACTCGTTTGTTGAATGTTTTCATTAAGAGGTATGATTTTTTCTTTGTTGGTGAGAATAAGCCAAAGCCTGTTTAGCTGTTAGCTGCTTCGTGTGTGTTATTCAATTGTATGCGATCTGACCTTGACAAGCACGACACTATATTGAGCTCAAAACACTCATTTGTCAGCCGAGGGCCTTATAAGCGTGCCATATGACGATTGCGCGTCGTCAAAGCTGACGATCAGTGAGGCCCCTCTCAACGGTTTCTCACATATAGTTTTGCCCCCCGCTAGCATAGCTTTCTCTCGTGCTCAATACAAAATTGACTGAATTCCAGCCGGGAAGAGTGATGCTTTTTGTGGGGTTTTTTTTTGCGGTCAATTCAAGTTTTTATAAATCACAATTTTTTTTTGGTCCCTTTCATTTTGAATTGAAGAGGGTCTACTGTAATCCTGTTTTTCCTTTCAAAACTTCATGAAATGTCATCTCCACGTGACATTAGGCCTAAAAACCACAACGCTGCCAAACACCAAAATTTGCAAATACAGATGCGAAAAACAGGAAATGATAACACCATCTTCATATACCTCTACTTATTGGATGAACGAAGTGGAATCCTGCTTTGCTATTGAAACGGGAACTTCCTGTTCTATCTCTTTTGGTAGCGTGTATAAGTAGGTCAGTCCCCTAAACTGATGAACATCATTGCCACATTTCAGTATTCGGACCGTCTTATTGGAATCTGTGTAGTTTCGAGACACAATCGCTTTGACCACTTTTGACAAAAAAGTGATACAATATTCCAAAATATATCTCATCTTACAAAATAACCAAAAAAGAAGAGAGTGGAATGTTTCATCTTTTTAAAAATTTAAAACTTGAAAACTGGATATTGACTTACTAAATTGGACTAAATTATATATGCCTACATCTGCATTTCTTTAAGTCTTTCATCCTTCAACTTGACAAATGTGTAGTGTTCGCTTATTAAATGTTGAAAAATGCGCCTTCAAAGTGTCAGTCTGGGAAAATTTCTATTCTCTCCAACCAATGTATTACAATGATAGTAGGCCTACTACTGTTCTAGCCAATAAAGATTTATGACATTGGACTCTCCATTTCCTCATTTCCTCTATTAATTTCCAAGCTAAGCCTTCTGAAATTCATCATTTTTAAAATCTATTACTTCCATTTCTAATTAAATTTTTGTTCTTTCCAGAAACATGAGCAACTTTGCTTTCAAACTATTCGCGTGGCTTTACACTGGTAGCCACTCGATGTTCAGCGAATGTATCCATTCCCTAGCGGATACTATCAACCAACTGATTCTAGCTTACGGTATCCACAAGTCCATTCAAAGGGCAGACAGCGAACACCCGTACGGATACAGCAACATGAAGTATGTGGCCAGCTTGATATCCGGTGTCGGAATATTCTGCGTTGGAACAGGGTTGTCCATCTATCACGGTGTTACTGGACTGTTGCACCCGGTACCTCTCGAGTCTTTCTATTGGGTAAGAGAATAGTGATACTGTAGTACATATTAGGGATAACATCGATTAATCGAGAATCGATTAAGAATCGATTCTGATGTAAATCAATGATCAAATCAAAAAATCGATTTAAAAAAAAAAAAAAAAAATTCGGTTCAGTGCTGTACTTCTTTACGTTGTAATAAGTGCTCATTCCGTTGTCTATATTATTCTGTATTGTTGAGATATTACTATCTGGACAAAAGCTATCCCTTCGGTTACGTCTGACAGCCGAAAGTTGACGGAAATACCCAAATGGTGCAGTACAGTTCAAAGAAGTCTCTAGCAGCTATTTTTCACGTGAACGCTTTGGGAAGGTTGAAAAAAAAAGTTTCAAAAAACACTACTTTTTTGAGAATGAACTCTTCTTTTTTCAAATTTTTTTTTCAATTTTTTTTCTTCGATTTTTTAAAAGATTTTTTTTTCAAAATCGATTTTTAATCGATTCTGGAGCATAAAGAATCGATTCCCGATTTTGAGAATAGATGTCATCCCTAGTACATATCTATTAACATTCTTGTGCTTGAAATGTAATTAACTAATTATATTAGGCCTACAGTTGATAGTTTTCAAGTTTCCACTATCCATTCACTTTTTTATCAGCTCTTTTCTTATAAAGATTGAATACTGTATTTTAGAAAAGATGAAGCATATGCCTACTATAGATAGGATTGCAGACAGCTCTACATATAGAAATTGGTTATATTGTTTTCATCATCATATTATCATCATTAGACCTATATTCGTGGTTACTTATTTATTTGAAATGATATTTTTTATATTTTCTTCACTCAACAAATTGAACCAGTACATGAAGTTCACAAAAACCTCCACAAAGCCTGCAACACAGGCTTATCTATGGAAATAAATAATTATGCGTGCAGCGACTTGCATTTCCGTAGATTAAAACATAATATCAGAAGTACAAATAAACAGTAAACAGTAGGTACAACACAAAATCAAGAATTCCACAGAATCTGTTGTATAAAAATAATAATAATTTTAATAATAATGATGATAGTAATTCATCATAATTCATACATGATACAGTATGGTAAATCTCCACATTAAGTATGAAAACAATATAAATATAATATTAGTGATGACATCAATTCTAAAAATTGGGAATCGATTCTCTATGCTGCAGAATCGATTAAAAATCGATTTTGGAAAAAAAAAATTGAAAAAAAAAAAAAAAAATTTTTTCTCAAAAAAGTAGTCTAATTTAAAACTTTTTTTTTCAACCTTCCCAAGGTGTTCACGTGAAAAATAGCTGCTAGAGACTTCTTCGAACTGTACTTGTACCATTTGGGTATTTCCGTCAACGCTCGGCTGTCAGACGTAACCGAAGCGATAGCTTGTGTCCAGATAGTAAAATCTCAACAATACAGAATAATATGGACAACGAAATGAGCACTTATTGTGACGTAAAGAAATACAACACTGAACAATAATTTTTTTTTTTTTTTTTTTAAATCTATTTTTCGATTTGAGAATCGTTTTACATCAGAATCGATTTTTAATCGATTCTCAATCAATCGATGTTATCACTATATAATATATTGCTTCAGTACAGATAGGCATAATAATTTCTAGTCCAGAAATTGATGGTAGTTAAGGAAATCCTGTACAGGGTAAAATAAGTGAACAAATACAAATGTCTTCACATTGAACTTGAAGAGTATTGCTAGATACATGGTCTTGATATTAACTGGTAAGCTATTGTACAGACTAGACATAAAATAATGCGGGCTTCTGGTGAACAACATTAGTCCGTGCTGCTCGACTCACACATCGTCACGACGTCTAGTGCCGTGTTGGTCAACATTGCGGTTGCATTTACAGAGGTGAAAGTTCTCTTGGACAAAAACAACTGACTGCAGGATAAGAATGCTCAGCAGCGGTAGTATTGAGAAACCATAAAAAAAAACCTGTCAAGAGGGTGGTCCATGGCGGGAATCGATGCCCGGTCTCCTGAATGACGGTTCAGTGTATTAACCACTCGGTCACTCGTCATTTGTATTTCTTTATTCTTGTCAGGACATTATATAAGTCAACTGTAAAAATGTTGATAATGCAAAATAAAAGCTTTTCTTGACTGCTTGGGGACATATATTTTAGAGTCGGGAATGGCATCGGGTATTGAGTTTTACAATTGGACACCCGATTAATACAATCACTTTAAAACTGGGTTAATGATCGAGATAAATCCCAATTATTATTGTTGGGCTGCAACAGAGTGGTGCCATGAAAATATCCACTAGTCTGTGTCTTCGTCCGACTGGACGGCCTGATTTTACTACATAGGTATCATCTTGACAAGAGCAAGTGCTCTTCAACTCGAATAAATCACTCATCATCTCGGAACAGCTGAGCGACTATAGAAGCAGAGCATACGACGATTGTGAAAACATGATCAGTACGATAATTGAGGCAGCAACTAATGGTTTCTCACTTGTAGGCTAGGCCTGTGAAATGGCATTCTCACCCAATGTGGTACGAAAGTGACTAAGTTCCAATCCGGAAAAAAATGTGGTTTTATGTGAAAAATCGAGCATAAACGAAAATCAGGCCGGTTTCAGTGATTTGATATGGCAGCGATTAAAAAATTGGGATGCACAGAAATTTGTGGTCGGATGTCATCCGTAATATTCTCTTTCAGTTACTGGTAGCCAGTTTAATTAGCATGTGCTGTTTTGGATGAGCATATATCCAGTTTCTTGAATGAGAAAAAGGGATGGGCATCGATTAAAAAATCTAGATCGATTATTTTTTTTTTTTTATATGGTCAAATCGATTGAATAATCGATTAAAACCATCAAGTTTCGAAAAATATCGTTCTCGTAGCTCTGTAGTTTGCCGCTTATTTCACGATTTTAAATTTGAATTCTTTCTTCTCATTGGTTGTTGAAAGTTCTCGTTATGCATCGCGTAATATGTTGTTTGAGGTTAGATGTATTAGAACAGTATGTTATCTCTCGTTCACAGTGGTGACAGTACACAAAGTCTTCAGTCAAGATTTGAGGTGAAGTTGAATCTTGATTCTTAGCACAAAACTCAAAATTCAACCACACATCACTTCTCAAATTCGGAGGCGTAAACAGCGTTTTCTTCCCACTCCTAGTTGTAGACGCCATCTTTAGCAACTAGTTAAATCGCTCTGGTGATGGCCTCAAACTTCCATTTTTTAGGCCAGTATCAATACATGTGCCTCGTTAACCAGCAGGCCTACTAACCTGCGCGCGCGCGCGAGGCAATTTGAAAAGCGGCATTTTCAAAATATGGTACAGATTGGAGATATTGATTATTCAATAGCAATATCAATTAATCGAATATTTTGCGTAATCGATTAATCGAATCGATTAAATTGATTCAGTGCCCACCCCTAATGAGAAATAATACTGCCTGACCTCTGTGACTATTTTATAATGCATAGCTTGTCATTCAAGCATGTTGACTGTTTCAAGTGAATACCAATACAGTAGAACCTCTGTTATAAGTTTCTCATTTATACATTTATTATATTTATAAGTTTTATTTTTTGATCCAACCTACATGATTCAAATGTTAAATAGTTCCATTAGTAAGTTTTTCACTGTAATACATTTTTTTTTAGTCTGGTCCTCTAAAGAACGTATACAAGAGGTTCAACTGTACAAGAGTGATAGATAAGATTCACCGACACTCAGTTACTAGGCCTACTTGTGATACACCGGGCACCTGGAGACTGGTCCTGGACCTATCTTTAAACTACTCGGTTCTCTATTTCCAGGATTGGTCTTTTTATCGATTAGAATTTTTATTTGTAAGGCAAAAAAAGGAGAGCAGGGTCTCTTCAAAACTTTTCCAATCTGTTCCTCACTCTATTTTTTCCTCTTGCTATAACAATATTGCAACAAACAATTATTTTATATTTTCAGGTTTTTATTTGCTGAGGTTGGCCTAGAGAGGCTGTATTTGGGAGAGAGCGGCCAACTACGCGCACGGACGCCATTAATCGTCCAAACAGACTTCAGATGCCATAGTGACAGACAGCTGTTTGGACGATTAATGGCGTCCGTGCGCGTATTTGACCGCTCTCTCCCAAATACAGCCTCTCTAGGTTGGCCTACATCCTAATGCTGGAATATACATCATAATTCAATGTTGTTTGCCGGCATATGTCTTTTATTCTCTCTCTCTCTCTCTCTCTCTCTCTCTCTCTCTCTTTCTCTCTCTATCTCTCTCTCTGTTGCATTTGTTGCTCTGTTGAATCCTTCAGTTGCATTTCTTATCTCTTGCAGGCATACTTCATATTGGGTGGATCCCTGGTTTCCGAAGGTGCTACGCTATTGGTTGCCGTTCACTCGATCCGTAAAGGAGCTAAGCAAATGGAGATGAGTTTCTCTGATTACGGTGAGCTGAAGTACAAATGTAACAAGCCAACAGTAAAGGTTATTTTTTATGGAAGAAAAGTGGTTATATTGTCATGACAACTCACTTCTTGTCACTGCATTTCAGTTAGAAGGCACTGGATTTGACATCCTAATCACTTCAATTTATTAGATGAGCGTAGCAAAGATTCCATCCCACTCTTATAGAGCTTTGTCTGTGTGTTTTTTTTTTGTAAGCACTGCACAGGTCACATGGGTAGACTGATCAACATGGAATTTTTTTGTACGGGTCAACTTTTACAACTTAGAACTGTATAGATTTGGAATAAATTGGTTCCATAGATTTTTGAGAAATATCATGTCAAAGTTTTTAAAAACCCTATAAGATTAGGCTGGGTGAGAAAATTTGAAAAATGAAACCTCTCTTAAAAATAAAATTTTCTTCGAGTGTTCAAACATAAATGATACACATGACCACCATTTTGTGAGCAATTCGAACCAGCCGTTTCGAAGAAACAAATTCAAATTACTGTTTTTATACATCAAATATATGGAAATGAGCCAAGATTCACTGCTTCCTAGATTCGATATTTGCCCAAGAATCAACTATTCTTTATATTCGTCAAGGTGTGTAGAATACCAGAGAAGATAAAGTAGCAATCAAATGAACGACAAAGTGTGTAGAATACCAGAGTCGATAAAGTAGCAAATGTAGAACTGTTATTATACCTTATTCAGATATCTCGCTCATCTAACAACGCATATTTCGCGTTTGCCTAGTGGTAGAGAAATGTTATGGAAACTGGTGTATGACGGGTGCCACCAAAAAAATCGGTGGGTTTCCCTGCGTAACAGTATCGTGGTGAAAGCAGGTGTGTGAACTATATTCTTTTTCCAAGTTGGGTTTGCTTGATTATTTTTGTATGCTTTCAGTATTGCGCGGTCACGATCCCAGCGTAAACGTGGTGCTCTTGGAAGACTTTGCTGCCGTTATCGGTGTACTCGTTGCTGGCTCGTGCATGGGTCTCACCTCATACTACGGCTCTCCCATTCCTGATGCTGTCGGATCATTGTTAGTCGGAGGAATATTGGGAAGTGTTGCATCATTCATCATCTACACAAATGTGGCTGCGTTGGTGGGCAGGTAAGTTATTTTATTCGTGAGCACGTTGATGCAACCACTGAAAGTATCGGTCTTGTTTGAACAGTAGTGACGTAGTTAAAAAAGTACATCTATGTATTTGATTATAAATTTCATATTTTCTCGTGATACTAATAGGTTGAATAGAGCTAGGAGTTTTCAAGTGGTGACATAGGATCGACTGATGAATAGGCCTACCAGTCACAAAAATCTCATTTTTCTGTCTTGAACCATATCCACGTTAAAATGTTTCTTTAATGGAATTTCGAGGGGTGTGCGAATCCATGTTTTTCTAATCGAATCCGAATCCACTTTCAGATTCGGATTCGGTCCAACATAAAAGATTAGAAAATTTCGAATCTTGGCGCCAAAAACGTGGCAACGTTGAATTGTCAACTTTCTAGATCGCGTAAGCAAGTGCAAAGACCTCACTCAAAGACCTTCTTGTCAAAGACCTTAGTATCTAACTTCGTTAACGAAGTTAGATACTAAGATCTTTGGTCTCGTCCTTGTCAAGGTTAGACCACACAAGTCACGACCACGCAGTAGTAGGATAACAGATGTCATGCAGCAAACAGCTACGTTGTTTATAACTGCGCGTTAAATAAAAATGATAGAAATTGAGAAAATGATGCTTCTTCATGATAGAACATTTATTAAACGTGTTTTCAGTGGAATACCTCGCAGTTTCTAGTCATTATGAGAATGCTGAGATAGGATTTTCACTTCCTGGATCAAGTGTAACTTGATCAGCAGTGTCATTTTTCCCATTATCACTCTTCACAATGCATGTTAAAAAGATTCGGATTCGGTATTTTTTATGAAGTTTCGGTTTGGATTCGGTTCAAAATCAAAAACATGGATTTGCACACCCCTAGGAATTTCTAATTTTTGTAACATGAAGAATGGAGTCCACTTGGGCTTCTTATCAACATTATTGTGAACTAGAATCTCAATTGTTTCAATAATATATGCAATGGTAGCCTAGTTTGTATGTAATGAAAATTAGCTTCACCCTATATTATCTGTAGTGAAACTAAAATGAAATTAGATCAACTTGAATCCACGCTTGACTATTTCTAGCTTTTTCAAACTACTCGTGCTTAGCATAGGCTTAAAAAACAAAACTCAAAACATATATGTTTCTGTTACTTTGAAATTTATTTGAAAATTATTTTTTGAAAATAATTTGAAATTACCTTTGATATAACAATATATTGTCAAATGTTTTTTTCTCTATCAACATAAAAAACTTGACATGAAACCATTGTTTCCCAGTTATGGTGAAGGATGGAAGTTTAGGATCAGTTGAACGAGGCATCAAAAGGGCAATCTCACCACCCCAAAGAAGTAGTTGGATGTGATACAGCTCATTTGACAAATTGTCAAAACTATACTATACGGTGGAACCTCTTTTATCCGTTTTTCAAGGAACCAGACTAAAAAAGTGTATTAACGTGAAAAACTTATCAATGAAACTATTTAACATATGGAGCATGTGGGTTGGATCAAAAAATAAAACTTATGAATGTAATAAATGTGTGAAGGAGAAACTTATAACAGAGGTTCTACTGTATTGATAAAAATTCCCATAGGAACATTATTTAGGGATAACATCGATTAATAGAGAATCAATTAAGAATCGATTCTGATGTAAAACGATTCTCAAATCAAAAAATCGATTTTGATCGATTTTGAAAAAAAAATTTTTTTTTGGTCCAGTGCTGTATTTTTTTACGTCGTAATAAGTGCTAATTTCGTTGTCTATATTATTCTGTATTGTTGAGATATTACTATCTGGACAAAGCTATCCCTTCGGTTATGTCTGACAGCCGAACGTTGACGGAAATACCCAAATGGTACAGTACAGTTCAAAGAAGTCTCTAGCAGCTATTTTTCATGTGAACGCCTTGGAAAGGTAGAAAAAAAGTTTCAAATTACACTACTTTTTTGAGAATAAACTTTTTTTTAAATTTTTTTTCTCAATTTTTTTTTTTTAATTTTTTTTTCTTCAAAATTGATTTTTAATCGATTCTGGAGCATAGAGAATCGATTCCCTATTTTGAGAATCGATGTCATCCCTAGAACATATACAAACTGTATCATTAACTTAACGTAAATAGCTAAATTATGCGACTGTAATCTACTTGTCGTATAAAATGTGTGATCAGAAGCGGTGGATACCATCCATACTGAAACAGTTATTTAGACCAGAGTGAGTTACTGTAATGTGTTGGCAATTTCTACAATGACTAATTATTCTGTTTGCTTAGGTCAATTCAACAAGATAGGCTGGAGAAGATAAACGCTGAATTGGAGGCTGATGTGATGATACGGGCGATTCACGATGTGAAAGGCATCGACATGGGCAATTGTTTAGTGAGATATAAAGCCGAGATGGATTTCGACGGTCGAGAGCTCACTCGCTGCTACTTGGACAGGCAGGACCTTGGCCTACTATTCGAAGTAAGATTTTATCATGATAGGGAGAGAGAGGGCTGATGAGGTTTTGAAAAAATATCAAAATTCCAGTAGTTCATGCCAAATAACGCACTCTACTAATGACTACAATCTAGTGGCGTTGGTGGATGATATATGAGATGATAGGATGATGAGATTAAAGGTTATTCCATCAGATGTTTATGGATAGTGGGGAGGAGTTGGCTGTGGCCTGTTGTTCAGGAACCATCTCAGTATTGACCTGAACGACAGAGGGAAACCACGAGAACCTCTGTCAGGATGGTCGATCACGGCGGGAATCGAACCACGGTCTCTTGAATGATTGGCCAGTGTATTAACCACTCAGCCACACATCTCAGTCAGAGGATGCAGCTGCTGTCCAAAAAAATTATGAGTTGAAAGGTTAAAGGCGCATCGACAGTGAAGTAATTTGCGCCTGTGTTCATGTCTGTGTACTTTGTCATGGTTGTCAACGTTTATGAATATCCCCTTATGCAGGTAACGAAGAGAAAAGTGAGGGAAGGTGAGAGAAAAGAAAGTGACAAGAAAATAAAATGAAATGAGAACGTAATGCTCGATACTCCTTTCATATACTTCGTTCACTAAAAGACTTCCACTCGGCCAAAACGGTTCAAACTTGGTCTTGGCCCTCACTCCAGACTTCATCGTCATGAGTGACCCTTTTGGGAGCAAATTAATTGCTCCGGAGATCACGGAGCCATTATTATCGCGTTACTTCTTTGCGTTTCGTTCTTCTCAATCTCGCTTCTTGGTCACTCTTTTGAATCCCGTAAATTAGCCTTCACGGCCGCTTGGCGTTCACACATCCAGCCCACTTCAAATTCTTTCGTCGACTGATGTCTTCACTCCAACACTTACCTTTCTTTGTTCAAACCTTCATAGTCTGGATGGTGTGAAACATTGTCAAAGCCATCTTGATATACCGTATTGTCCCGAATATAAGCCGAGGGTTTTTCTCGAAATTTCAAGCCCAAAAGTCACCCTTCGCTTGTATGCGGATCTTGGCTTATAATCGGTCAAAAATACATTTTTTGCTCATTTTAATTGGGCATCCTACACCCGCACACTCTTGACAACGGAATCGACTAGAAACTGCGAGATATTCCACTAAGAACACGTTTAGTAATTGTTTTATCATAAAGAAGCATCATTTTCTCAGTTTCCATCATTTTTATTTGACGCGCAGTAATAAACATAAGCACGTCGAGCTGTTTGCTGCATGGTGTGTGTCATCCTACTGCGCGCTACTGCGTGTGATCTGACCGCGACAAGCACGAGACTGTTTAGCGTGAAAAACACTCGTTCGTCCGACTCGAGATGGCCGAGCGCCAAAAGAAACGGGCCGTATGACAATCACTTGAGGCACCTCTCACCGGTTTCTCACAAGTCGTTTCGGCCAATGGCATAGCTTTCTCTTGCGCGCAATACGGAATTGACTAAATTCTACTCAGGAAGACTGATGATTTATTTGTAAAAGGAGAGAAACTCTTTTTTCAATCACTGATTTAAAAGTTTGGGAGGTCAGCTTATATTCGGGACAATACGGTAATATAATATTCCGGCACGTCCGTTCCCCCTTGTCGTCGCACCGTCCCGATTGTTTCGACCATTTCCCTCCAGATTATAGACGGTAGACCATCAACAAGTTGAAACTTGATATCCGAAAATGTGTTGAAACATGGAATGTTTTGAACTCTTGTATATTTTCAATTGTGCTTACTTATCATGTGCAGGCTATTTTTTTGATGCAAAGAATCGAGTCGAAATACAAACTTGGTACGGTAGTCATAAATTACTTCTTTCAGCTAAAGCAGATTGCATGGCCGAATAACATTCAAAAATTATATTGTACTTCAACATTAACGAATACATAGTACATTTCACAACTATCAGAAAAACCAAACTTAACGTGTAAATAAAACCACTGGTCATAATCTGTAGTAACTAATAACTGTATTTAGATTTCAGAACAATTTGCCTTCAAACGTAAAAACAGAATGCAATTCTAATTCAATGGAGCCAGCAAAATGTAGTGAGAAATACTGCCAACAATTGAGCTTTTTGAATGAATGTCATTGTTGTCATTCGTGCACGTTTCTTTTCTACTTTTTTTCACGACTTCTTCATTTCAACACCGACAGTATAGCTGCGATGTTTACTGTCAAATGATACCAAAGCACCAAATGCACCAAGTGTTAAAGTTATCAAAATATATCAAACTGTTTTTTTTTCTGTTATTTCAGGAACTACAAGCCATGAAAAACATTGAAGAATTGGAATCGTTTATGCTGAAACATGGGGAAAATATTGTTGACATGATGGGCGGTGAAATTGATCGAATCGAGATGAAACTTCGGGTTTGTTTGATTGATATTTCCATAAGTAGGATCCAATCCAATCTTATACGATAATCGATATTGTATTCAAATACAAAAATTTTTTATCATTTGTATTTACATGTATAGTTGTGGTCGAGCATTTGTTTTCAATCCTCGAAGCAATGCCTTTCCCTGGGTAGTTCTACCAACAATATCTTGATAAGTAATGTTGTAAAATTTCCAGAAATTGAAAATGGAAATTCCTGGAAAAGTTGAACAAATTGGCTAGATTGATTTTGATAAAGAACTACAGTGAAACCTCTATGCATCGTTCCCGGATCCATCGTTTTCATGGATGTATCATTCATTTTTTCTAACCCCACTCCCATATAATCAATGTTGAATTTTCCTGGATGGATAGTTTTCCTGGATGGATGGTTTTATTTTCCTGGTCCCTTGAAAAACGATGGATAGAGGTTTCACTGTATTGTGTTTCACTTACGTAAAATGAAAGGATTGACTTTCAGTCAATAGCATATTATTAATTCATGATGATGATTATTGCTTGCTTAACGAACCCACCAACAGCTAGGTTATACGGGGGTATGAATGAGCAGGTTAGGCGATTATGAAACTATGAAGTGATGATTAGTGAGAGGACCTTCACAAAAACCCATGCCTTATGCGGGATTCAAACCCACGCCCAACGGTGACTTCAGTTTCTGAAGATGGTGCCTCAGCTGACCGAGTTACCGAGGGTGGTATTTTTTATCAATTCATTTTATGATATATTTTAGACTTATATGATATATTCAATGATTGACATGTCGTTGACCAATTTTCAAGTGTTTTATCATGTAGTATAATGTACATGTAATTTACATGAACCAATTTATATTCACATAAACTGACTCATGCCGATACCGAGGCTAAATATTACACACTGGCATAAATGAATTGATAAATCATAACGAAAGTTGGTTTCAATTTTCTTCCAATTCAATCGATATCGCGTGACGATTAGAAAGCCTCAAGTTTAAAATTTGATTCATTTTTCAATCAAACCAATTTCAATTTCAATTTGAAAAATATAAATATGTGTTCAAAATACATTAGGCCTCCAGTGTCAGAATGAAAAATCCACTAAGTTACTGTCATCCATTGCCCTTTAATTTCACTAAATAAGTAGGCCCTATATTAATGGATTCAGGCAGTTTTCAAACACTTTGGTCAATTTCTAGATATTTCCGAGGGAAATATTTCCATTTACATCACTATCAATAGATGATATCATTTCCACAGACCTACAACACATAGGTTGCCACCCTCGGTAGCTTGGTCAGCTGAGGCACTGCTTTAGAAACTGAAGTCACCGCTGAGCGTGGGTTCGAATCCCGCACAAGGCATGGGTTCTTGTAAATGTCCCATCACTAATCATCACTTCATAGTTTCGTACCCCCGTATAACTTAGCTGTTGGTGGGGTCGTTAAGCAAACAATAATCATCATACAACACATAGGCCACTACTGCACTAGAGGATTTTTATAAGGAATTTTTCAAATACTCGTAGAAATTTGATGCAACGTTACTTTTTGTGTTCCAGAAAAAACATCCCGAGATACGTCACTGTGATCTGGAGATCCTTTAAAGAATGGCTGTGATTCTACTTCATAGAATATGTATAGATAGATCTATCATAACTATATCTTAACTCACTGTATTAAGTATATACCTACCCATTTGAATGTAATATAATATTACTAAGTTATAGACGGTAAACTAGAAATAATATATTGAAGAAACATTGCTGTTACCTGTAGGTAGGACCTACTACTGTGGGAAGACGTTTTTGTCAGTTTGGTCAATGTGGGATTTTAAAGAATAGAATACGTACACTTTTAGCTTTGTCAACGTATCTTATGGGTTCATGGATATTTAGTTACCTATTGTTACACTTTGGAAAGACAGACAGTCTGTTGTTTTTTCTTTTGGAACTAGAAGATTTATTGCATATAACGTCTGAAACTATGGAGAAATGAAAGGGAACATGTTGCAAATTGGTGATGCAGTCTTGAGACAAGGGACCTCATGGTGAGGAAAGAGATTTTTGTTTTACGCGTCCAGTTTATAAAACTTGTTTCTGTGATCATTTCACACAAAATTACATTTCCATTTTGAAAATTGCCTGAGATACAATTTTATTCACATTTTTTTTTTTGTCCAAAAGGTCAACATTTTGAGAACATTTTATGAAGTTATTTTATTCATTTCAATTTTGTTAATGAATTCAATTGAAAAGTTATTTTAATTATTCACCATAGGCCTACTTGTATTTATATGTGATCAATGATAGCAAGCATGACATTACGCGCAAAAATACAAAATGAAGTAACGAAGGGAACAAAGACAGAAAATCCTATTTTAACACCTTTTCACCTTGTATGGTGATGTCTAGCAAATAGCCAATGCACCATAACTCCCTTGTCTCAGACCGCATCACATTTAGATTTCGTATTTTTGATATTTTTTTCTAGAGATTTTTTTGAAATGTCCGTGTATAGGTGTCTAAGCTATGTATGAGAATTTTCGCTGAAGGAAATGTGACTTGCTTTTCAGAAAATCATTTTCAATAGGTTTTACTCTTGTTTGCATGGATGCTATTCATTCTGTATCAGACCAGTTTTATAATTTTCTTGTGCTGTTTTCATAATCTAACTTACCTTACTTAGTAATTACTATAATTAATCATCTTGATATGACCTTGATAGTTAGTTCATGGCCTTATCAACTTGGTATTCGCCAATAAACGTATCAACATATTTTGATGCAAAGTGCAATGAATAATTGAATTGAAAGAACTGTCTGGAACAAGAGCACTCGAAGTAAATCGAACATTTCTACTGTTTTCTAAATCACTCTAACCCAACTACTAATACTGAATAGTGGTGATTTCGGTTCTTCGAGTGATTCTACCATTTCAAAACGATTGTGAATTTTGAAAATTAATTTTGTGAAAATATATTTCAATTTTTCATTAGCATGTGGGCATACGAGTAGTATGAATGTTCAAATTTTAGCAAATTCTGAATAAGTTGCATAAGTACTAGAGTAGTAGGCCCTACTAATTGTCTGTTTAACTTGAAATATCAGTTCATAATCCAGAATCCTAAACACTGTAATTGCTTAGTCCATTGCTGGTACAGACTTGGATATACTGTATGTATGTACGATGTATATAGGCATATACAGAGGCAAGCATTTGGGGTTTTAACGATAAACGTGAATTGTTTGTAAAGTATTTTTTTTCCTCAATATGTTAATGTTCCAGGTTTTCCCAATTTCCAAAATCCTAATGTTATTTTAGCAAATTTTCATCAAATCTTGTTTTTTTTGCGATCTCCCGCGGTTATCTCCTTCAAGTCACAAATATTGCATGAATGCAAAGAGAAAAATACATATGGGCTATATATGTATATATATATATATATATATATATATATATATATATATATATATATATATACAGTAGAACGTCAGTTATACGATTCTCATTTATACGATTTTTACATTTATACGACTTTTCCAGGTGGTCCCAACCATTCTCCATAAGACTACATGTTAAATTTCTTCTATTATACAACTCATTTATTCACGAATTTTCGTATATAGAACTGAATTTCTTGTCTCCTTCCAAAATTTTCAATAACTCCAGTGAGGTGTTCATCATAAAGTCGTAAAAACCCCAAAACGTAAACAACACATGCGTAAGCACACCTGTTTTTCCTATTAAAAATACCACCTTATCATGACTTCTTCACTCATACTCGGGTTTTTTCCACCCCAAAAAATATTTATAGATATTGTTTAGTCCTAAATCACTTATATTCATGAAGAGACGCATCAGTTTCCTAAACCAATCATCACTCTTTAGAGCAACAGGACCTCCAACCTCAAGGTTTGGAAGCACACTGCCAAGAATGTTGCAATCACACTGGCACATTTGCCCAGCCAGTGACAGCTGATAATGTGTGGGAGGGGGGGAGGGGTATGCAAGGCGTGTGCATGAGGAGCGCATTTCTTTCATGTCAACGAAAAGTGATTTCAAAATCGAAGTATTTTAAAAAGGCAATGATGATCGCTTTTCATTGTTTGAAGTCAAATGTCATTTCAATAATATTCCCTCTCTAACAGGGACAGAAAAACAAAAAAATGTAATTCTGTCATTGTCATGTCAAACATTTGAAGTAAATGCCACACTAAGAGTCGTCTGGACAGTGTTAATTGGTTGCTATGAGCATTGGTAAATGTCTGCGTCTGTCTCTCACTAAGCATATGTCATCTGAGAGCTGTCAAGGACATAATGGCATGCTGTAGTGGTGCGAGGGTTGGTGAGGGGGCGGAGGGGAGAGCTGTGACGCGTCTTTACTTACAGACCAGACCAAAAACATCATACACAAGAAAATAAAGACCAAAAAAAAACATTGATTATGCAGTGGGTAAATGTTTGAACCCAGATTCATTAATAAATCATTTATACGATTTTTTCCTCAGTCCCCTGAAAGTCGTATAAACGACGCTCTACTGATATATATATTTATATATATATATAGGTATCAATGGTAGCGGAGCATGGTTCATTGAAGCGAAGTTCGCTACTTGATCACACAAAGACACCATTAAATCGTAAACCAAATATTTATTGACGAACGTAGTAGGTCATAACTTACCACATTGCGATACAGCCTAACTTACTCTCTGTCTCATCCCTATGCAGGTAAAAATTATGGTAAAACTGGAATGAACAATTTACATCTGTACACCACTGAATGAGGAATGAAATAATCAAATAGATGTTATTTGCCATTCTTATGAGTGCATACACACGGTGAGTCGAGACGTGTCGGATGTAGGGCCTGCCACTTATATTGAAATTGTGAACAATCATGTATATTTAGGTTTATTAATCGACAAATCGTCTCTTGGAAAGATCATACTAATGGATCATGAAACAAATTGAGATATTGTGCCTTCATGCTGTGCTCGCTTGAATCTATTCTTCGCTCTCCACTCCTCCGCACAGTTCATTCAGAACTGGTAGAATCAATTCTTCCTTACGGGATTATAGCATGGGAAAATGCATCACATTCTTACATCAATGAAATTAAATCACTACAGTTCAGAATTATAAGAATTATCACACTAATCAGCTTTCCATCAGTAATCAATTATAACAAAACTGAAATGTATCAATACTGCAACATTCCTTCCAATTGAATCTGTATCCACTTATAAATTCGTTTTGAAATTTTATTTCGATAATCATCACAAAATTGTCAACAAGCATTAAAAAAACATCAGATTGACTGTCCAAGATGAATATGAAATTACTGAATTTGAAAACAAGAATGAACAGAGAGGATTAGAATATGCTGTACCAGCTATTTTCAATAACCTACTTACAGGTTTGAGAACAATAGATAAATATAGAATGGTGAAACGAGAGGTGAAGAAATAGTACATTTACACTATTTCATCATGACTTTCTCTATGTTTGGCTCCACTTCATATCGGGTACAAAATGTACTTCTCATGACCATGGACATTCTTGCTCAGTTTTTACTATCTCAAGTAAAATGTACATCTTATACTGAATGAGGTTATTGAAGTTGAAATAGATCTGATTTCTTATTTTAGTGGAATTCAGGTGTTAATTACCTGTTTCTTCGTCTGGTGTCCGTTTCTAAAAATAAATTACATAACCTAATTCACATAATTTAATTTCGCCATTTCCTTGCTACTTATTTCCAAGATATCCAAATTCTCGTATAACTTCAGTCACAACCTGGACATGATATTTTTCATGTGAACCCTGCATTTGATTATTATAATAATTTCAAACTGTTCTTTTTACCATTCATGATACATATATTTCAATATTCCACTTCATATAATTTACATTACTCACATGTACAGCACAATGTATATATACTTTGTAATTCATATGCACCCACAGAGGAGCCTGTTTCAGGCTCTGTGGTTATTCCATGAGCGTAAATTTCTATATATAACATTGTAGGCCTACGAAACTATTTAAATAATTATGAACGAAAAAAATATGGAAAATTACTATAATCATCCTTATTACTATTATAATTATCATCATCATCATCATTGCCTATCCAATTATATCAGTATGTCATACATGAACATGTATTTCTACAGCAAATGGTGATAAAATGCTCACTGCTACAGATCTTCAGCAGATCTTATTGGCCAGATACCAGAGATGGAAAGTGGTGCAAGCCATAGCTAGGATATTGCCGCTTGCGACCATCATGTGTGTGCTACGGAAAGCTTGGTGCTTGGCAAGGTAGAGCGGGCACAAAGCCAGCGGGCCGACACTGTGCTGGCCTACCTCCAAGCCGACCCCAGCCGCCAGCTCCATAGCGTTGCGCGCGGCCAGCAGCTCCAGCATGATGGGGGTCAGGTACAGCCGGGTCAATAGCTCGACGAACAGACACACCACCATGGAACAGACCTGCGAACAAGGGTCACTGTGATTCACCACACAGCTTCATCCAGCAGAGGTGGCTGGTCGATGCCCGAGGTGGGCATGTTGATATTCAGGGGCGGACCTGCCTAGTACGCGGGTCGGGGATTTACGACCAGGCCCGTGACCTATCCGGAGCCCCTTGGCAAGGTGCAAATTCGAATGGAATCGTATCAAAAGAAATGCAAAAATTGGGAAGAATAAGTAGTGAAGGTTCTTATTTCATTGAAATACGAAAATTGTATTCCACTTCCACATTTGCAGCTACATGATTTTTGTTTCCACACAATGATTATCGTGAATTTTTATCGAATACGCATCCATCACCGGTACTGTATTCAACATTTCTCAACAAGATCTTGATGAGTGTTGGAACTGAGCATCGCATACTATGGAAATACTACATCACAATAATACCTCTGGAATGTATGCTCAAGCTGGAAAGTGTAATTCATAAGTGCCCGCCGTGTGATTTGCACTGTTGCACAAATATGCGATATCTGCTTTCGAGATGTGCATATAAATCATGTAACATCAGTCTGCTGGGCATGCAGTGCGAATGCGATAAAACTCTCTCAATTGGCATCTCATATCTAGGCCCATCTTCTTTCATCACGAGGGAAAACAAATCGCTCTAATATGGTTATCCAATCATCTATGTCAAAGATCATCACAAACTATTATGTGCAGAGTGACTGAAATTTCTGTCATACCATCTTTTGAGTATGACTCCTAAAAAAATAAATGTCCCAAAGATATTCACTTCTTTTCAATCCATGATAGATATCCATTAACCAGAAGCTCCAGTTCCAGTGTACAGGTTCACAAGTTTCGTCAAATTGTGACCAATATAGGCTCACGGATTTTCGTCCAGTCCAGAACTAAAGGGCCCTGTTCAGCCCTTCCCGACCGGGTCCTTTAACCGACTGGAGTTTTTCATACTATAAATATGGATATGAATATATAGGATGCATTCCTTTTGGAATTTTGCATTCGGGAGACATGGACTATGTCAAAGGAGTTTCAATCTTCGCCACTAGGTGTCTCATTCAGGAAATAGGGTTACATGTAGTCATATTATTCTGATAATTTCAGACAAAATGATATTCTCAGCATGGAAAACTGGAGGTATTTACGTTTCGTTTGTTTTGTGAGAAGTTCTCTAACAAGCGGTCAGCCTACTTACCTACCTATATTCAAGACTTCCTAATTCTAGGACTTTTCATAATTATAGCCGTATGAATTCATACGCTATTTACGAGTTGCTATAACCCCTCGGACAGAAATTATGTGTAGTTTGATCTATCCTTTGAAGGACGGCATGAACTGGCTGCTCATCTAGTGGTTTACCTGTGCCAGCATGCACCAGAGACTGTTCCTTTAGGGCGGCATGAACTGGCTGCTCATCTAGTGGTTTACCTGTGCCAGTATGCGCCAGTCCCACGAGGACGCCGGGTGAAGTTTGACGAACACGATCACTGTGACGAGGCTGAGAAAGCTGTTGATGCCAAAGTACTTGGGGAACAGAACTTTCTGGACACTACCAAACGTGTGGCGCGGCATAGCGAAATACAGCGACAGCCCTGCACAGAAACATTTCTTTTCATATTTTCGATATTTCTATTTTCATGTTTGTCCACCAATACGTTCCACTGATACACAATCCTGATGGAACGTCTGGACACACAGTATCTAGAAGAGATACTTATATCAACAGATAATTGAATGCTCAATCGCATCATCATCCAGTACAAAAAAACTGCTGTACTCGACTCTCCAATTCGAAGATTCAAAAAGCTCTCTGACCATGACCATATTTCAGTTGCACTGAAAAATTTCAGGAGAATTCTCGAAAATAATGGCTATCCCAGTTCAGTTATCACACGAGCTATGTACAGAACAAAAAAACTTGAGCCAGATAAGGAAGATATAATATAGAATGTCAGCTCTTTTGCCTTATGCCAGTGGAATTACCGATAGAATGAGAAGATTGTTGGCTAAACATAACATGACAATTTCCACACCATATAATCGATTATAAAGAGCGTTTTCATCTGTTAAAGACAAGTTTCCTTTCAAGTCCTGTTGTTTTTATGCCTTGTGAATGTGGACTCGTATACCTTGTACAAACGATGAAATCTGTATCAGATGGGTTGAACGAAAATTCAAGGTCAAGATATTTGAGATCGATGAATTTTGATGTTTCACGTATCAGAAAAATATGGAGCATATTTCCAATCGAATTGACAAATCAAAATGTATTCTCGTTTATCAATTACCAAATAATTGAAAAACTCTAAATCTGACCTTGACGCAGATTGTGACACACCGTCAGTATATCATACTTCTTTGAAAAGATCACATCTCAAGCTTAGATTTCATATATTGTGTCAACCTTTGTCCCAATTCTGAAACCGTGTGAGAAAGTTCATGCAAATGACTACATAGCGCGCATGCGCAAGCTTACGTCAATCTCGAGGAAAACACAATGGTTTGTATTTTGTAACAAACTAGATGAACAATTACAAGAGAACTTTAATGGTCGGCGTATTGAAGTATTTTTGAAAATCGGAAAAAATTGCCAGAATATTTTGCATTTCCAGAAAGTATTTTTTTCTCTCACGTTATGTATGTAGATGGTTGTGAAAAAAAGTTGTATTTTATCGAAAAAAATAAATTTATCATGAAGTTCAATTGATTGGGAAAACTCTGGATAAGTTATCCAAAATATTATTCAAGCGTGTCAATATTTTCAGATTACAACTAAGCAATTTACTTTCATGAAGCTTTAAAAATAGAGCATATCATCGTCAGTGACAGATTTAGTACAACTGTGCGTGACATTTGGTGTTCCGTGAACGACGAGAAAATGAAATCGGGTAATGCTGACGTCACGTATCAGAAAGAGGGGGGGGGGGGTTATTTCCCTGATGAAGGAATTAATTTGAATTTGTGGGATGGAGATGCAGATTTTTGGTTTTCTCAAAAATTGGGGGAGAAAAAAGCATCATCACTCAATCAAATCCATTCCCAGGATTGTCAAGGTCCCCCAAAGTCAACTTGATCTATTCATATTGAAATCACGTAACAAGTATGTCGAGTCGCATTCCATAACGAGGAGAATCGAATAGCTATCAACTAGTCAAATCTTGACGTGAATTGAAGGTGTTGAATTAAATGGAATATAATGACAACTGGAAACCTAGTGATCATTACCAGAGACAAATGTCATCCACACTTGAGCACCAAAGTGAGTCATGAACGAAGTCAAGTAGATGAAGTTCATGAGCGGTGAATGCTGTACTGCATCCGGCTGCCCCGGGTTCACATCTCCTCTCGGGACGAACAGAGCCGCTACAATAGTGACGGCAAGGAACGTGATGAGATGAGCCGGCTGGGTGGTGTGGAACAACACTCTGGAACAACAATATGTTGCATGATATGAGCGGTGAATGCTGTACTGCATCCGGCTGCCCCGGGTTCACATCTCCTCTCGGGACGAACAGAGCCGCTACAATAGTGACGGCAAGGAACGTGATGAGATGAGCCGGCTGGGTGGTGTGGAACAACACTCTGGAACAACAATATGTTGCATGATATGAGCGGTGAATGCTGTCCTGCATCCGGCTGCCCCGGGTTCACATCTCCTCTCGGGACGAACAGAGCCGCTACAATAGTGACGGCAAGGAACGTGATGAGATGAGCCGGCTGGGTGGGTGGTGTGGAACAACACTCTGGAACAACAATATGTTGCATGATATGAGCGGTGAATGCTGTACTGCATCCGGCTGCCCCAGGTTTGCATCTTCTCTCGGTTAGGAACACGATCTACTCTTGTCT
The DNA here is from genome assembly GCA_964007535.1 of Brachyptera risi. Taxonomy (NCBI): domain Eukaryota; kingdom Metazoa; phylum Arthropoda; class Insecta; order Plecoptera; family Taeniopterygidae; genus Brachyptera; species Brachyptera risi. The sequence goes on along the minus strand of OZ023327.1, from coordinate 3,392,665 downwards.
CAATTCAATCAATTCAATTTCGAATCATTTCATTCCAGTTTATTCACATACATATATACAGAGGTACAACACTGATAAAATATAATCGAAATAATAATGATGATATATATATAGTCATGAAGAATCATTATTATCAGTAGCAACTTGTATCAAATTCTGTATTCCAGAATCAGATTCTGGGATCAAAACAAGATTCAACAATGATGTGAATGGTATCAACTGTAGGATATATCGATGTTATTTTCAATTTGTTACTTATCTTATTTATGTAGCTTCATTTCAAAAATTCAAGAGACGTAATTCTGAATTTGGGTATATTGATGATTCTAGAAGCCCGCGTAAGACAGTGATTCATAATCAGTTCAACATTGTTCTAGTTGAAATTTCCCAGTCTGTTATAATCCGTTCAACATTGTTCTAGTCGACAATTTCTAGTTGGTTCGAGTCTGTTCAACTTTGTTCTAGTTGGTATTTTCCTGGTTGGTATCTACTCTGTTCGAAATTGTTGAGGTTGACATTTTCTCGTTGATTCAACTCTGCTCAGCATTGTTCTGGTTGGTATTGTCCAATCGATTTTACCCCGTTCAACATCATTCTAGTTGGTTCTACTCGGTTCAATATTGTTCTAGTTGGTTCTACTGTGTTCAACATTGTTCTAGTTGGAAATTCCTAGTTTTTTCTTCTCTGTTCAACATTGTTCCAGTAGGTTTTACTCTGTTGAACATTGTTCTAGTTTGTTCTATTCCGTTCAACATTTTTCCAGTTGGTGTTTTGTAGTTTTTCGTACTCCGTTCAACATTGTTCTAGTTAGTATTCTCTGGTTTGTTCTACTCTGTTCAACGTTGTTGTAGTTGGTTTACTCTGTTTAACGTTGTTTCACTCTGTTCAACATTGTTCTATTGGTAGTTATGTTGGGATCTTCTCATTCGTTCTTACCATTGAGAAACAAAATGAAATATTTTTCATCAGTATTCAATACCATTTTACTTCACAAAACATCTTCAGTTCAACATGGTTCTATAGTGTGATCACATATCATCAGGGCTGTGCGAGTCTACCTAATTTAGAGTCCGAGTCTCCGGCAGAATCGGAATCGTAAAAGTGATTCCATTTGAGTCCTTGAATCCTCGCCGATTCCGAAATTTGAGTTCCCGATCATTTAGTTTCAATATTCATAAAACGAATGATATGTTCAAAAGATACAACAATATGACAGCCAAACTTATTGGATAATTAAAATAGATTCAGAATGGCATCGAAAATACTAGCAAAGGCCCTATGCATTTACTTTATTCAAGTGGAGTCTGATTTTGACATTTGAGTAACCTAGAATAAATTATTGAATATAGATCAAGAATGAATATGCCAGTAATTTTTTTCCATCTATTCCCTTGTATTCATTCATTTCCTTGATTGGTTAATACTATAACTGGCACATCACATTCAAAATTTGAAGTTGAAGTTTCCCCAATAAACACTGATCAGTTCCAGGAAGTGAACGATCCACTCCCAAGTTACTGCACAAACACGTGCCAGGGATTTAATATTTTGATGCCAACGTCCCGGCAGGCATGGATCTGTTCCATCCCACGTTACTGATCTGATCCTTCCTTGCCACCTCACATACTATATCTATCCCAGTTTGTGATGGATCAGTCACCTAACGACAATCTAACTTACCGTTATCATCCCACTCGGGATGGATCCGTCACCTCTAGGCAACGTAACGAGCCGTTATCATCCCACTCGGGATGGATCTGTCACCTTTCGGAAATAAATAAATACTTTGATAACACTTTTACAAACGATCACTTCAAATCCTATAAAAAAATACATGAAAAAGTATCAATATCAGCAAAACAACTGGAAGTACAAAATAAGATTGAAAATTGTGATGAAAAATGAATCAAAAATCATATGGGAAATAATACAAAATAAAATCGAACCAAAATAAAGAGCATGAGAGCGAAAATATTGAAATACGATATGATAGCTTGACCCTCACAGATCCAATAGATATATAGAATGCATTCAACTATGAATATGTTACTGTTGCACAAATTTGACATGTAATCAGAATGATACAGATGCATATTTAAAGTACATGGATATATTGCCCAAATAAATTCATTTGATTCGAAATACTTTGATAAAACTAATAAATCAGAAATATTGAAAGTAACATATAAATTGAAGAACAAAAAGTCGAGTGTAATGGACAATTTTTCTGTATCACTCATTAGAAAATGTATGACCGGAATTGTGAACCCTTCAGAAGATGTTTTCAACTCTCGCATTGCTAATGGTAAATTTCCAAATAAACTCAGGAGATCTAAAATTATTCCAATGTTAAAGAAAGGTAAAAAAAAAAAACGAAATTGGAAACTATTGCCCAATCTCTTCATCACCTGATTCCTCAAAAATATTAGATTCAATATTACACGTGAGATTAACCATTTTCTTAGAAGAGGAGAAATTGCTTTCTGGAAACCAAAATGGTTTCAGAAAGAATAGATCCACTACATGTACTATTGATAATTTAATTCAAAATTTAATTCAAGGAATAGAAAATAGAGAACAAGTCCTCGCTATATTTTGCGATCTATCGAATGCTTTCGACTGTATTGAACACATAAAATTACCAAATGAATTGAAATATTATGGTATACGTGGTGTAGCACATCAATTAATTGAATCTTACTTGACAGATAGAGTACAGCAAGTAGAATTGACATATCATAATGAAATTCGGGAAACACACCCTCGCACATCGCGAGGAAGAAGACCAGACTTCATAACATCGATGCAGTTATTGAGGAAGAAGGTGTCATTGACACTGTCCAGGACACATCCTTACCCGTTGCGGCGTCTACGTGAATTCATCTGTCGCCGTCGCAGTAAAATTTTCCCTCTTCTTAGTATTTTTTTGGTTCTTAATTCTTTATCTTCTGATAGCAACGTTACAACTCATTTTCATCTTGATGAATTGCAATTGCTTTGTTTTGTATCTGTATAATATTTCATGTCATTTTTTGATAAATAATCACGTCTCTTCGAAGTATTGGTTGTATATATTTCAAACCTCAACTCGATGATTCACTGAAACATACTCCACTGTTGCATGCAATTGATAATTTTGTGCATCTCTCATATATCAACTTTGATTTCAAGTTGACAGATAGATAGTGAAGCTGTATTTTACGAAGTGATTTTGTTTATGTTTCCAATATGTTACCAGAACAACGTTGAACGGAGTGGAACAAAAGCTGGAAAATACCAACTAGAACAAAGTTGACCGGAGTAGAAAAAAAGCTAGAAAATAAAGAGTAGAACAATGTTAAACAAAGTGGAAGAAACTAGAAAATACCAACTAGAACCAAGTTGAACAGAGTAGAACAAGCTAGAAAATACCAACTAGAACAAAGTTGAACAGAGTAGAACAAGCTAGAAAATACCAACTAGAACAAAGTTGAACAGAGTAGAACAAGCTAGAAAATACCAACTAGAACAAAGTTGAACAGAGTAGAACAAAAGCTAGAAAATACCGAGTAGAACAAAGTTGAACAGAGTAGAACAAGCTAGAAAATACCAACTAGAACAAAGTTGAACAGAGTAGAACAAGCTAGAAAATACCAACTAGAACAAAGTTGAACAGAGTAGAACAAAAGCTAGAAAATACCAACTAGAACAAAGTTGAACAGAGTAGAACAAGCTAGAAAATACCAACTAGAACAAAGTTGACCGGAGTAGAACAAAAGCTAGAAAATACCGAGTAGAACAATGTGAAACAGAGTGGAACAGACTGGGGAATACCAACTAGAAGAAAGTTGAACAGAGTAGAACAAGCTAGAAAATACCAACTAGTACAAAGTTAAACAGAGTAAAACAAACTAGAAATAATCAACTAGAACAATGTTGAACAGAGTGGAACAAACTAGGAATTACCAACTAGAAAAAGTTGAACAAAGTAAAACAAAATGGAAGATACCAACTAGAAAGTTAAAAAGGGTAGAACAAACTAGAAATTACCAACTAGAACAATGTTGAACAGAGTAGAACAAACTAGGAATTACCAACTAGGAAAAGTTGAATAGAGTAGAACAAATTAGAAAATACCAACTAGAACAGTGTTGAACAGAGTAGAACAAACTAGGAATTACCAACTAGGAAAAGTTGAATAGAGTTGAACAAATTAGAAAATACCAACTAGAACAGTGTTGAACAGAGTAGAACAAACTAGGAATTACCAACTAGAAAAAGTTGAACAAAGTAAAACAAAATGGAAGATACCAACTAGAAAGTTAAAAAGAGTAGAACAAGCTAGAAAATACCAACTAGAACAGTGTTGAACAGAGTAGAACAAACTAGGAATCACCAACTAGGAAAAGTTGAATAGAGTTGAACAAATTATAAAATACCAACTAGAACAGTGTTGAACAGAGAAGAACAAGCAAGAAAATACCAACTGAAACAACATTAGACAGAGCAAAACAAACCAGGAACAACCAACTAGAACAAAGTTGAACCAACCAGGAATTACGAACTATAACAACGTTAGAGTAGGAAAAACTACAACATGGTTCAACCAACTAGAAAATTATCAAACCTGAAAACAAAGTAGAAAGAGGCCAAATCAGTACTTCACAAAGTTAAAAAAAGGAATTTGATCAAACTGGAAACAAAGTAAAACATAGTTGAAAAATCAAACTCGAACAAACTAGAAACAAAGTTGAATTTTGAGTCTGTTTTCTACTCAGATTTTCACTAGGGTATAGTGGAAAAATACGTTAAACCGTTACATACAACAAAACCAGTAGACAGTTGGCTTGATTATGATTATTCATGCATTGTTTTTCTATTATTCATTTGGGTTTTGACGACACACTGTAATGATGCCGACTAGGATCTATTGGCAACCGATGAATGATTGACGAGATGATGGGATGAGATGGAGGTTTTATGAGTAATGGAGAGGAAACGATCGTGGCCTATATTGTGGGAACCATCCCGGCATTAGCCTGGACTACAGAGGGAAACCACGAAAAACCCCAGTGATGATGGACGACGGCGGGGACCGAACCGGGTCCGATATGCCCACTGCCTCCCGGGTCACGTGAAGCAAGTGCGTCAACACTCAGCTACATGCGCCGGTATACATTGGTTGAGCAAGCATTTCTCTATCAGATGAACTAAATTTCATCTGCTGACCCATGACCGTGTTAATACATATACATAGTTTCTGTGACCTTGATTTACAACAAAGAATGGCGTACATGACCCTGGTCTCTTTTGCCAAGCGCATATGGATACACTTCTTATATTCAGTTTAGCTCCTAAGCAGTTGTTTCACGAACACAATCATACATGATTAAATATGTCAAGAAATTATCAAATTGTGTATATAACGCGAGATGCATGCTTTGTGACCATTCTCATCAGTGCCAAGTGAAGCACAAACAACCGCACCGGTAGTGGCTCTGCGGATCAACGGATCAACGTATTGTTGTCAACTGCTTCACATCGTGCAAACAAGTAGGCCTACCTTCTCAAATATTGTCGATCCATAATCAACACTCACAATTTTTTCACTAATTAACACCCTGTTGGCAGCTTTTTGCCCCATTGAGACTCGAGGTGCCCTAATTGTGAATCGTGACTTGTTATGAGGTTATGGGTGAATACCGAATACTCCATTCAATTTTCAATTCATCCAATCCATGATCAACATGAAAAACAGGAACTCACCCCCCAGCCATACCAAAAAAAATAGTTGCGATGCGCTATTCTATTATGCCAATTATTCCGCTAGAACTCACTTGTAAGTATTGGATTTTTGAAAGCCATCAAACATGTCACCAACTGCTAACAAGAGCAGTTTATATTGAGCAGTGACTACCGCTATCATGTCCTGTTTTATCTTGGCTTGATTGCCAGAAGTGGTTGATTGCAAGTGTTGAAGGGAAGCTGTATGGAGGGCCATGGCTTCCAGCTTCTGTTTCCGTGTCTTCTTTTGCAGTGCTTTCTTCCTGATCTCTTCTTGGACCCCCAGTCCTTGACACTCCGAGCGCACGCACATCTTACTCATTCACTCAAACAAATTGATAGGTCACTGAATACAAAAAACCATATCCAATACATTCCCCAAGTATGGACAAATATCAAAATGAATATGATGGAAACTATTCGGGTGGCGAATTCACAATGTAATTCAGATGTGCCTTCATATAAATAAGGATCGAAAATGAATGGCAGCCTTCGAAATATTTATCAGCGTTTTTCCTTCACCAAAGTACCAACTATCACCAATTTTCACTCTCGATCAGCTTGCTTATTTTGATAATATCAAAAAGATAGAAAATGTTCAGATGCAACAAAATCGCTGAATTATTTTGTCTCTGCCGTTAAATGACGTCTGCTAACCAACTTGTTGAGACAGACGTGTTTAACGACAAACTGTTGTTCACGCGGAGTGATTGAAATGTTGCAATCATCGACTGGCTAGCCTGCCCACCGTCTTGCTTTGGTTCTCACAACTCGCTCGATTGTCTGTACGGTTTGTTTGAACACCTACTAACTATACACTGTTCACTATTGACTGTCGAGATCGGTGTGTTCTTGAGTCTTTATATGATATGGAGAGTTGACGTCACTCCCCCCACACCACACCTCACACTTACCAAGCCACAAGCTTGTACCACCGTATCACTGGGCGAGGGGGCTCGACATCGCGTCATGGAGAT
>OZ023327.1:3360925-3383425 GCA_964007535.1 Brachyptera risi | reverse complement strand
CCTGAATAGTTGGTAATAATTAAGTTCTCTCTTAAAAAAAAGATAAAACAAAATTAATGGGAAAAAAAGGAAAATCAGATAACTCAACGTTGAAATGGTAAGGCCCTTCCGAAATAGTGAAGAGCTTATCAGATCTCATAGAAACAAGTTAGTTTCTTCTTACAAAACAGTATACTGGAGTAATATTAGAATATACATTTAAATGTCATAAAATAACATGTAAAATTGGTCAGTAATTGGAAAAACTTTGAGATTCAAGTTGGCTAACGCAATAACAACCACCAGCAAGGATGAACGTACACAATACTTGGGTGACACTAACATTCAGTGTTGCCAGGTAGAACATGTATAATTATGTACAATTTTTGTTTTGGGGGAATTATTGACTTTTCCACGAAATCATGGTACGAATCTCTTGAAAAATATGGTTCTAATCATGGAACAACTACCAGCTTATTCACACATCAATCCGGAAGTGAGACCCATTTCTACACTTGACAATTCATTAATAACTCTCAATGTTGGTTTTCAACACAGTCCAAAGATTGGATATCAGTAGCATTAACGTTATCTGTCATTTTCTACTGTCACAATTCTCTCTGATCGAGACAAAATATAAAATCGATCGAGACGAAGACAAATACATTTAAATATGGGGAAGTTTTACTGAATTTAATATCACGAGGCATTCGCCGCGTAAAATCATGTGAGGACAATGGCACAGTAGGTACACCCAAAGAGGAATTCGATCATCGCAAGCTCATGTCAATCAACTGTCAATCGGTATTTATTTTTCTAATAGCTCACGTAATAAATTGATTCAGCAATACTTTGTCGTCGGGCACAGTCCAACTATCAGAAAAACAGCTGTGGACAGATATGCGATTTTGATTGTGTCATTGCCTTTCTTCCCCTCAAACTCCTCTTCCAAGCGCTCAGCAACACGCGTCCAGCAAGAACGTGCAGTCATCAGCGTTCGGATCAATGCAACAATATAATAATACAAACTATCCATAGGACTTTTTTGTTTTGACATTCATGCTGTTTATAATGTTGTTCCTCATTTAGTATATTATGCTTTATTGTATCATCCACTGTATTTATATATTCTTCACTATATGTTGCATCAACCAAGCCACCTCAAGGTTCAATTTCTCACATTCGCATTCTATTGTTATCATTATTACCATTATGATTATTACTATCATTTACTACTTTATTGGTTATATCATGTTCTTGATTTTGTCCTAATCCTAAACTTGACTATAAGGTAAAATCGTTATGATGAACTTGTACAACTGCAAACTTACATTGTATTGTAATATTTGTATTCATATTTTCACTTATAGACTATATATATGTACCAATTACCTCGGAAGAGGGTCAACGGTTCAATAAACATACATACATATGTATTGGTAGATCACATTTTTATTTTTCATTGGGATTTTTATAATTGTATCTTTTGTGATATTTTAGTCAATCTCTTAATCAGTGTAATTTCGAATCATTCTTTTGTGAATAATAGTCCATCGTGTGGATCATATTTCTTTTTTTCCACTCATATTTTTTATTGCCATTCAATTTATCAATTATGTTTATATTTTTCTCAATCACCATACATAACTAATGTATAAAATCTAGAGCCAAGCAATATACAGATATAATTTAATTTTTTTCTTCCCACAGTCAAGTCTCCCTTGGAGACTTTGTGGATAGTATTTGACTGTTCAGTGTTTTCATTTGTATGTACAAAACTGATGATGATAAAAATAAAAAAAACTTTCAAATTGTATTAATCATTGTTGTGTTTTTTTTCATCTTTATTGGCTTGGCGATTCTTATATGTAAAGAATAGCATTCACCGTATATTTACAGTTTGATATCATTTGTATGATGATTTTGTATTTTGAACTGACTGTCCATATGGTCTGCATTCTATTTATTGATGTTATTTTAATGGTGAACTTGTAAATCCTTAATGAGACGAAAATAAAATTGGATGAAATGAAAATAATAAGTGCATGTCAAACAACAATGTTAGAATAGGCTTAGAAGTGGTATTGGAAAAGACAATTGGAAATCGGTTGGAGATATTTGTCAAAGAGAATATATATTTCCTGAGAATTTATTGATTCCGATTCATTTCCAATATCGTTTCTCAAATGCGATAATTTTTGGATCCTTTGAATGTTTGAATGCAGATTGTATGCGAAGTTTGCGAGGTTGGCAAAAGAGTGGGCTAGGCTACCGGAAGGCAACGGCGTACCAGAAACTAGACCATCCAGGGGAAAAGGAGACAGTTAGACCTACTAAATGACCTACGTTCACCTAGAGAATGGAGCAGCGAACATTGGGGATAACAGAATTTCCTGATCAAACAGTTTGATCCCGGTTACTTGAAAAAAATAAGTTCAAATACTTACTCCCAAAGAAGGCTAAACGGAAATCGTGAAGCATCAAGGACAGAGTGGAGTGGACAGATATAAGAACTTGATTTATGTTCAATACAGGACGAATTATTGAGGACAAAATATGTCTCAGTCTCTCAGATCAATTGGCAAAAATATTTCAAGATCAATAATATTACGATGGTGACAAATGGCAAGCAAGTTTGCAAGCAAGCATACAAGCGAGCGAGAAATAAGCAAAAGGCAAAAGTCAAATAGCGAGCAAGCAAGCAGTCAAGCAAGCAAAGAGCAGAAAGCAAGCAAACACCAAGAAAGCAAGCATACAAGCGAGCGAGAAATAAGCAAAAGGCAAAAGTCAAAAAGCGAGCAAGCAAGCAGTCAAGCAAGCAAAGAGCAGAAAGCAAGCAAACACCAAGAAAGCAAGCATACAAGCGAGCGAGAAATAAGCAAAAGGCAAAAGTCAAAAAGCGAGCAAGCAGTCAAGCAAGCAAAGAGCAGAAAGCAAAAGGCAAAAAGCGAGCAAGCAAGCAAGCAAGCAGTCAAGCAAGCAAAGAGCAGAAAGCAGGCAAACACCAAGCAAGCAGTCAAGCAAGCAAAGAGCAGAAAGCAAGCAAGTTTGCGAGCAAGCATACAAGCGAGCGAGAAATAAGCAAAAGGCAAAAGTCAAAAAGCGAGCAAGCAAGCAGTCAAGCAAGCAAAGAGCAGAAAGCAAGCAAGCAAGTTGGTAGAAGAAGTGTCGAGTGTCAATGAGAGGAGAGCCAAGATGACGTGATACACTCAATGCCAAACGAGTTATCGTTTTCTAAGCTTATAACCACTCAGTCAGAATCCCATTTAATCTGAACCGGCCAGTGCTCTGACCACGCGAGCCAGTTATCAATGAATCTCCTTGATTGGTCGATATGATCTTTTTCAGCAACCATACTGTTCATCCTACTTTATCAATGTTACAGGACAATCAAATACATTCGTATTAAACAAAGAAGATTGGCTAAAGGATTGACAGCATTGGGGAAGGTCACGAAGGGTGAAGCTTCAGGTCAAATACAAGCCGCAAGTATTCCCTCCTAACAACACCCTTATCCCATAAAACAGGGAAAAGAAGATAAGAATCCCCTCGGTTCATTACAGGTCCAATAGACAAAAATATTTCAACCTACGATTACAGAATCCTTTTTTTTATATATATTTTCGGTAATTTTTTTTTCATCCAAGTCAGATAGCAGAGGCATATTACCCTTTGAATGAAAAATAATCCTCACATATGCCACAGATGTCACCAAATAGTATTTACTCTGGTTCGACGATCACACTCTGTCATATATATTCAATATTTTATTTCATTTCATTTTATTTATTTTTGACAGGGGGAGGTAGAAAAACTGAAGGTCAGAGACAAAACATTCCTCAATTTGGGTTAAGAAAGAATTAACGACACATTAATGAATTGGTTATTAATCAAAGTAGATGAGATGACGAATCTGATAATTATTAATGTCAGGAAATATTGCTATTGATAATGTGAAACATGATATTCGTCCAGTTCAGTTGGTAAAAGATGAAACAATCCACTGTCTTAACACACCTTGGGAGGTTATAACAAGGGCTATCACTGTTGAGCGATTCCAATACCACACAAAATGAAAACAAGATCATGTACCAAGTTATAGGATGCATCATTAGAGGGGGACCACATTTCGTGGTACATTTTCATCAAGTAAATCTCAATGTGATAAATGGTTTGAAGTATTATAATGAGGAAGGAAGAGTTTTGACAGCCCTAACGAGAGTACCATAAGTTAGGTTATGGTCTCATTAGATTCAGTTGGAAAAACGAGACTTTCTCAATGATCACGTCTATCATTATTGCACTTGAATTTTCAATTAAATCATTGTACACATGTAATCAACCAGTCTTTCTCACTCAGTCACTCGTCATTTCAAAAAGTAAGGCAAGTCCATAATCTTGGCATAATCTGTGTAAGCCATTATTTACAAACGCCAATATTTTATACGATTATTTGATTTCATTTGAATTATTTGATAATTATTTGATTTTTGATTAGTCAACACCCTGCGACGAAAAGCGATAACTTGATTTATATCTCATCATCAACAGAAATCAAACATCTGTTTAGTAAGGGTTGTTGACATGCCAGAGGCATTAGGGTTTGAACTTTTACATCTTCAATGTTCAAGACTTGCAATTTATATTTCTTTAGAATTTCACTTGGCACATAATCAGATGGAAGTTCAGCCACCATAGCAATGGAATGCCAGAAAATAACTCCAAAACTTGTATGAGAATAAGTAGTAACCAATAACTTTGTAACATTCGGTTTTGCTACATGATTAATTCTATATTGTATTTTCAGTCGTCAGGCATTAATTTTGATTTTTGCTATCATTTTTTAAATGTAAATTGTTGTAATTCTGTAAACTGTGAAGTTCAATTATGTTGTCTCCCTCACAGTATTCATGTGTTGTTGTGTTAAATAGAATTCAGAGAAATAATCTCGATAGAGTCTTCCATATAATCCATTTATTTAGCAAAGGAAACAGGTGACTAGATTATTTAGAAGTAGATAAGAAAAGTCTCGTAGCTTCGACGGACGCTATAGTCCGGTCCAGGGTGGAAGTAGGACCCTCGGGCCAACTGCAAGCAACCAGAAGCACAAAGGCGTATCGTTGTGGCAGTTACCCGAGGCTGGACTATAGCATAGACAGAATCATTGAGGAGTACCGTGGATAAAGTCACGTAGACCAACAACGCACTATTCGAAGGAAATATCCAGTGACGTCGATGGAACACGCGAGACCGGACGAAGGGCAGAAGACTTCGATTCCTCCAATGATACTGCGTTCGACTCAAGTAAACAGGATGTTAAGAAACTCACAGAATGGTGTTTCACAAATATATTTCTGCAATATTTTTCTAATCTCATCGTTATCAGGTTATTCAACTGAAAACTAGAAACACTCATTCTATTAGAGTATCACTCATTATTCACAGTATAACATTCCCAAAAGTATAATAAATCGAAATATTCTTAATGGCAATTCACTCATCCGTGTCAAATCGAGATCAGTAAATGATTGCATCTGACGTCATCCGATCAAATTATAAACAACAGAACCATACGATGATGTCGAGTGAAAGTGTTCGCTCGTCTATCGAATCACAACAGAAAGACGTCGTGATCGCCCGGGGCCCGCCAAGCTCGCCCTACAACAAGTTTCACGCGAGTATTATGCAACACTTCCTGATCGGTAAGCCAGTGCGTCGTTGTCTGTCAGCTGGCTCGCATCCTCTACCTCGACTGGACCATGTTGCTGCTCCTTGTCTGTCTGCTGCCGGCGCTGAGCGTCGGTTTCCCCGACGGCGCGCCGGTCGACGCCTGCGTCAAGGAGCGCTCCAACACGCCGCACCACGGCCAGCTGTTGCCGCAGCCGGTGCACACCCTGCCGTACACGGTGGCCGCATCCGGCAGCCAATACCAGCCGGGAGTCAACATCACTGGTGAGTGCGCCAACAGATTAGCACAACAATGTTTCTGTCCACCGTTTACAACTGATACAGGGGGTTAAGAAGACCTGGGTTTGATTCCCGCCATGGTCACCATGGTTTCCCTCTGTCGTTCAAGTCAATACTGGGATGGTTCCTCAACAACAGGCTACGACCAACTCCTTCCCAGTATCTGAAAATACCCGATAAAATCACCTTTCATCTCATCATCCCACCATCTCCTATATCATTCGCACTGACGCCATCAGCTATGGTAGCTATAGTCTTCAGAGCACTGCGTTGATTAACTCAATATGGTTAAGTGAATAAATGTATTAAGAAACAAGAAGAAGTAGGCCTACGACAACCAGATTCACAGCTAGTTCACACCAGGATCTCTCCGCATATGGATGATTTATTTAATTTTGTGTTCAACGAGGCACTGTACTGATGACTGTGGCGTATTGGCGTCGGTGGATAATATATGAGATGGTGGGATCATGAGATGAGAGATTATTTTCATGAAATGTGTTTGGACTGTGGGAAGGAGTCGGTCGTGGTTTGTTGTCAAGGAACCATCCCAGTGTTGACCTGGACGACTGAGGGAAACCACGGAAAGAGCAGCTGTTAGGATGGTCGACCATGGCGGGAATCGAACTCCGTCCTCCGAACTGTCATTCAAGAGATTGGGGTACGATTTCTGCAGTGATTGACCATCCTGATCGGGATGAATCGTTGTTACTCTTTGACGTTCAATTTGACCACGACCGACTCCTGTCTGCTATACAAAGATACCAGATGGAAATATGCATCTCACCCTCCCACCATCTCAACCATCAATCACCGACGCCAATAGATCTTACTCATCAATACAGTGCGTCTCGAAGTCTAATACAGATGTATTGAAAATGTCGGCGGCTCACTACAAGGGTTTTCAATGGGGGATGGGTCAACTGTACTGAAAAAAAAACTCATCTACGGACAAACTGTACCACAAACAAACTGTTCTGAAGTTTTAATTCTTGAGCAACCTGTAAGGACAAAGGCTCCTTCCCTCACGCATAGACACCTCCCATCATAGAAAATTACGTTGATTTTTACCATCTCATCTAAAACACGACTCTCTGAAGAAAAAAAGAAAAAATAAGAAAAACTCATCTACACACAAACTCATCTACGAACAAACTGTACCACAGAAAAACTCATCTACACAAACTCATCTACAAACAAACTGTACTACAGAAAAACTCATCTACACACAAACTCATCTACGAACAAACTGTACTACGGACAAACTGTACTACAGAAGAACTCATCCACACACAAACTCATCTACGAACAAACTGTACTACGGACAAACTGTACTACAGAAGAACTCATCCACACACAAACTCATCTACGAACAAACTGTACTACAGAAAAACTCATCCACACACAAACTCATCTACGAACAAACTGTACTACAGAAGAACTCATCCACACACAAACTCATCTACGAACAAACTGTACTACAGAAAAACTCATCCACACACAAACTCATCTACGAACAAACTGTACTACAGAAAAACTCACCTACACTCAAACTCATCTACGAACAAACTGTACTACAGAAAAACTCATCCACACACAAACTCACCTACGAAAAAACTGTACTACGGACAAATTGTACTACAGAAGAACTCATCTATACTCAAACTCATCTACAAACAAACTGCACTACAGAAAATCTCATCCACACACAAACTCATCTACGAACAAACTGTACTACGGACAAACTGTACTACAGAAGAACTCATCCACACACAAACTCATCTACGAACAAACTGTACTACAGCAAAACTCACCTACACTCAAACTCATCTACGAACAAACTGTACTACAGAAAATCTCATCCACACACAAACTCATCTACGAACAAACTGTACTACACAAAAACTGATAGTATTTTATTCTGACTAAATGTAGATACATCATCGTGACTCCACCCTGGATCGTCCTTCTACTCGCGTCCTGCTTTTTAGTACAGTCGCCCTATAAATGAAGTTTCCGGTGTAAACGTTATTTCCGGTGTTCGTTGTTTTTGGTGTACGCCATTTTCGATGTATGAACGGCAAGCCATGTGTAGAGATGACTGAGTTGCGTAGGCCTATATGTAACATGATCGTATGCTCAAATCATTAATGATATCTTATCATCAAATTTTGCGATATAGTTTAGTGAATACCCAAACATCTTTAGCCGAGTTGGGGAACAATGATTTGGTATCGGATTTCTATGTTGATGAAAATGAATAGTTCGATACACTGGCCACTATTTCACCGGTCATTTTCTATAGAAACGAGCCCGTTGTCAGCATGTGAAATAATATCACTTGGCACCACATCTTGAGTGTTGAAGCCCAACTCTCGATGTGGTTTGTATGGCCACTGGCCACAGCAGTCATAACATGTAGTAGTGTTTGACCGGCACAGTAGCTGAGTGGTTAGCGCACTTGCTTCGTGTGATCCGGGAGGTGAAGGGACATATCGGACCCGGTTCGATCCCCGCCACCGTCCATGTTTACAGGGGTTTTTCGTGGTTTCCCTCTGTAGTCCAGGCTAATGCCGGGATGGTTCCCACAATATAGGCCACGACCGCTTCCTTCCCACTATCCTTCCCACTACCCATAAAAACCTTCATCTCATCATCCCATCATCTCATTAATCATTCATCCGACGCCAATAGATCTTAGTTATCATTACAGTGCGTCGTTAATACTCAATATATATATATAAAAAAAAGTAGTTTGTTGCCATGTCGGTGAGAGAAATTTTGAAATGAGTTTCACTACATATTTCAGAATGGATGGGCTGAAGTACATTCGAAAAAGAATTGCTAATTACAAAAACTTGATACTTTGAAGAAATATGCATCAAGATTATCACGAATTGATTACCCCCAAAACTCGGAGAAAATGCTTTATGAGGTGTAAGAAAGAAATTGAAATCAATTTGGCCTTTCATACATTGGAAATAAAGAATGCGAGTGTTTGGCGGGAATCATCCATCTTTTTTGAAATTGAACAAAAACATCAATTCAATCAATTCAATTTCAATTTCAATATGTTTTTTATTCACATTAAACCATCACATGACAAATATGAAATAGAATAACAAACACATGGGGATAACAACAAATACATTCAATACGAATATAACGGTGAAATAAGAAAAATAAAGAAGAACTGCCATTAGTGCGAAATAAGTTGACTAATAATAACAAGCCCGCATAAGAACTAATTCTTGTGCGCGGGCAACATAACTTATGATTATCAAACAAGAGTTGGCTATGAAGCAAATAATAAAATAAGTAAAATAAGTACATCTATTTTGTTAGCAAAGAAGACAGAAACAAATATTGAAACAATTAGAATATGACAATCATCACATAACACTTCAAGTTCACCATACAAATACAATGATTGCTATCACATCTCTCAAGCAGTCCAGCGTTATCATCATGTAATGTCTTATGCTTGGTTAGCCTAAGTTGTGGAGATTAAAGCACGTGAGAAATGAGGAGATGATAAGACGGATGCGAGTGGGAGGGACAGTATTGGATTGTAAAGAATCGAAGAGACTTCTCTGGTATGGGCGTGTTCGGCGCATGGAACCTCATGACCCCTATTCCTGAGATAAATGAGATGTGAGAAAAATAAAAATGAGTGAGAAAACGATTATCTCACTTAAAATGGCCGATTGGTAATGGTAAATCGGCCATTTTTAGTGAGATGATCGTTTTCTCACTCACTTTTATTTTTCTCACATCTCATTTATCTCAGGAATAGGGGTCCAGAGGTGGCCGAAAAGACTGGAGGCGTGGATACCTCCTGGTACAAGAAGGCGAGGGCGACCAGAAGAGGGGTGAAAAAAGCAGGTGCTGCTGGACATCATGTCGAGAAGAGGAATGAGTGATCCAGACTGGATGGACAGAGAGAGATGACGTCTGGAGAGCGGGAAACGGCCGGAGTTGCTGTGGACAACCCGATATCAATTATTAAATAATCATCATCAATATCATTGTCCTCTGAGACCAGGCCTTTCATCTCAGTTGTGACGTAGCTTGCGGAAGAGCTGGCAGGGGTAGTAGACAAGGGGGGGCTGTATTGATGCAGTGTTTTTAGATTTTGAAAAGGCTTTCGACAAGGTAGATCACACTATATTATTAGGGAAGTTGAAACTGTCCATTGGGAATGCTGGGTTAGTTAATTGGATTGGAAACTTTCTTCAGGATAGAGTTCAAACGGTTCGAGTAGGTTCGGAGGTTTCAAGTGAGGTTAAGGTTACGTCAGGAGTTCCACAGGGTAGTGTGCTAGGTCCGTTATTATTTGATTTATATATAGATGATCTGACTAGGGTTGTTAATTCGAGAATAAGGTTATTTGCAGATGATTGTGTGGTATATATGGAAATCAATACAGAGAAGGATGTAGTGGCTATTCAGGCAGATTTGACGGCACTTAATTGTTGGGTTCAGTTGAACAAGATGGGGTTAAATGAAGGGAAGTGTAAGTTAGTCACCTTTGGTAGGAGGAGAGTGAGGGCTGATGAAGTGTATGATGTAGGAGGGAAGTCACTTGAGTCAGTGGAAAATTACAAGTACTTGGGGGTGGTATTTGATAGACGTCTAGGGTGGGGGAGTCAGATTGAGAGAATAGTAAAAAAGAGTATAAATGCACTAAACTTTGTAATGAGGCAGCTTAGGGGGACAAGTATGGAGATAAAGGAAAAGGCTTATTTCTCGTTAGTGCGTCCCATGGTGGAATATGCTAGTTCAGTTTGGGATCCTTATAGATTAGGTGAGATAAGGGATGTGGAAAGGGTGCAAAGGATTGCAGTTAGAAGGGTTACAGGTAGGGTTAGGAGGTGGAAATGGGGGGAGAATGAAAGGGGGGAGAGGGTGAGAATATTGGAGAGTCCATCTGAGATGATCCGAGACTTGGGATGGCGGGAATTGGAAATACGGAGAAAGGAGAATCGGATCTGTAATTTCTTCAGGGTAATGGAAGGAGAAGGGGGCTGGGGAGAGTTGAATAGGTTGATTGAAAGGAATGAGTCAGGGTATGGGGGTAGGCGAAGTCATGATAGAGCAGTAGTTATAAAGGGGGCTAGATTAGATGTCGGTAAGTTCTCTTTCTTGAATAGGACAGGTAGAGATTGGAATGGGCTCAGTAGAAGTATACTTGAGGATGAAATAGGGTTGAAGCTATTCCGTCAGAAGGTTAGGGAGGCGATAGGATAGGATTGATAGGGAACTTGCCACCGCGCATTTATGTGCAACTGCAAGAGTTAATAATAATAATAATAATAATACACTACTCGATCCTGTACACGTTTATCTACAGAACCAGTAATGCCTACGTCATCACTCATGGTCTCTGGGGAACGAATACTCTCTTTTTAATTCCTGAAATTGAGATAATGATCTCTGGCTCTGTGTGAATACATATAGAATCTAGTTAGAGGCTTGTGCTGTCCTTCAACGTGGATAGGCCTACTGGGAGAGTCCCTTTTCTTATCTCCAGCATTGATAGATCATTAGTCATTACTCACCACAATGCATTGTCAAACGTAATGAGAAAGAAAAAATATTGGAGAGAGAATAGATTTTCATCAATACATTTGTTTGTGTCGAATTAATAAACTGATTGCCACTATTTCAATCGGATGTCCGTCAATAAAAAGTGTTTTCAATTCTCCTAATGGTTGAAAACCGCATGTGATTGAAACCTGCATCATCTAGTCTATAATATATAACTGAGACGGATGGTTGAGTGGCTAGCGTACGGAACGCACATTCAGGAGACCGGAGTTCTATTCCTGCCTTGCTCCACAATCCTGATTGGGGCGGGTGTGTCAGTTGTAAACGCGCTGAACCTACACTCAGGAGTCTGTAATCCCATTCCTGAAGCCATTATGAGGCCGCCTGAAGAACATATACCGGAATGAAGTCAAAGCGCTTGTGTGACATGGGTTTGGGTGTCCAACCTTACCTGAACCCTAACCATCCATGGTTGTAAACCATCCAATCATGAGTACCCCAAATCTTCATTCTCGTATACGCTCTTCAGCAGGCGGCCCCAGCGTCTTCAGGCCCTCAGTGGATCATTGAATCAAATACAACTTGATCTGCTTTTTGTCCAGTGACGATCCAGGGAGTTCCTTTCCGCGGTTTCTTCGTGCAAGCCCGTGACGCGGTGACCCACTCGTGGATCGGTCAGTGGGAGCCCGTCGACCACACCAAGCCCGTGCCTGAGTGCAGTGCGGTCACCCACGCCGACCCCCGGGACAAGCTGCGAGCCACGCTGGTCTGGACCGCGCCCAAAACCGGCCCTTCGGGGCACGTCTACTTCACGTGAGTCGGCTGTAGTCTGTTGATATAAGTCGACAAATCCAGCGCTAAGATCTTTGTTCATGTTCACGACCCAGTGTGATTGGATAAAGTACTATGCCAGCTCCAAGATAATTTCATGCTTTTTAATCAATATGACATATTCTACTGTTGTGAAATCAATCAGTTTCAAAATTGGGCCTATACTTCAATGAATACCAGGAATGTGTTGAAACTCATTCGAGTATCATCTTGTATTGAATTAACAAGAATGAAATGTATCATCAATTCAAGAGCATGCCTAACATCATCCTGGAATTTGTTTACTTTCTTATTCACCAACACTGGTTCGTGAACATGGACACAAATAGTGGCGATGAATGTCTCCATTGCATGCGCTACACACATGCACCCTCACCCCCACAACTCTCTCTCTTCAAGTGCTTGGCACTCCGCCACTGTCCATCTTCACAAGGTTTTCGGGCTTTCCTTCCCAGCCTGCAAGGCATGTGTTGTACTCCTTCTCATTACTCAGTTGAAACTTTCCCCCCATCATCTTATTATTCATTCATCTGACGCCAAAATATCTAATTACTATCACACTCACTATGACTCACACTGTTATCTTCAATATAATGTAATCCAAGTGGCAAAGAACAGAGGAAGTTTCGGCCATGTTAATGAGATGACAGCGCACAGAGCTAGCAGGGAGTACACCACATACAGATACACGTCACCCAGAAGTGGAAAAAGCGACCAAATTCTACCAACAGATCAATTAAAATCACTCCTCAAAGAGCACCTTAAGTCCGGGCCAACTTGTTAACACGTGGGTTTTTATGGAAGATTTTGTAATCTATGAAAATCATGTTTGCTTGGATATAGTTATATGTGAAAACCAATGTTTGACTTCGAATTTCCACCCCCGCCGCCCCCACCGCCCCCTGACCAAATTTCACGTTTTTGGTCATGGTGTAAGAGTTAATTAACTCTTACACCATTGGTCGTAAATTGGTTTTGTAAAATCTTACATACAGGTGATATTGATTTATTCATGAAACGTCAACGTTAATCATGTTTCTCCGCAGATATATTCTGTAATACTATGCAGAGAAACATAAAAAAGCACACATGTCATATAATAAATTGTATACCGGTATGTCAAGTAGTATTCACAATATTTACTAACGAATAGATGATTACCAATTCAATTCCATTGTTGAAAAATCCTATAATAATGCTGAAAAGTTGTTATAATAATTGCTGCTGATAATCTGCTCGGCAATGAATAGAATGTCTTTATTTATCATGTACATACAAACGTCATACAATCAAAAGGGCGAGGTTCGATCACATGACCGTTCTTCCACCTAACCTTTATAATTATTAAATAATACGAAAGACAAGAAAATAAATAATTATTCATTAGGATATGATGTAGGATTAACGTAACGTATTAGTGTAAAAAATTATCGTAAACTACATGCTAAGATAGAAATAGCCTATAGAGATTGAATTGGGACAATTAAGTTAGTAGTAAGAACATAGTTATGTACATGAACACTACTTTTAACAGTAAAATAATCATGGAGGGATGCTGATATTTCTAACAATAATACAGGAAACAATGTATTAAATCTATTCTCAGATTAACTTGATATCATATAAATAATTTACATATATACTATGTATATATGTATATAGATAACGCTACTCATAACGGTGAGTGGTACAAGTGGGGGTGTTCAAAAAGTGAAGTAGGCTAGAGGGCAAATCAGGGAAAGTTGTTCGAAAAATACTCATTTAGATTATAGAAAGGATTTAAAATAAGAAAACTTTTGAGGTTGGAAAGAAAAGACTTGAGTGAGCAGGACTGGATTACGTGGGAGGGCAAGTGATTGTATAAGATAGAGCATAGGTGAAAAGGGCTGTTGGTGAAGAAGGACAGATTGTGAGATGTGATGTGGATGGAGTTTTTGTTTCTGGTCTGGTAAGGATGGATTGAGGAGTTGAGAGGGAAGAGATCGGGATAGGTGCGGACGAAGGAGCTAGCATCTTGAATGAGCTTGGATGAGAGAGTGAGAATTTTTTGGTCTATGAAGTGCTGGCGACAGGATGTGGGTCGGGAGATACCAACTATTGTGCGTAGAGCTCTTTTTTGAAGTATGAAGACACGGTTAGCAGGGGGAGAAGCGCCCCAGAAGAGGATGCCGTAAGAGAGATGAGAGTGAAGGTGAGCAAAGTAAGTGAGTTTGAGGGTGTGAAGGCTGACGATGTGTTTGAGTCGTCTTAGAAGGTAGCAACTTCTGAGGATCTTGACAGAGATAGTGTGGACGTGGAGAGCCCAGTCGAGAGAAGGAGTGAGAGTGATGCCTAGGAACTTGGTAGAGGGAGTCGTAGGAATGATTTTGTTATCAAGTCTGATGAGGGGAGTGATTGAGGGTGGTTTGGAGCGGGAGTGAAAGTGAATAAAGGTGGTCTTAGTAGATTGAAGAGCGAGGCGATTTTTGACACAATATGAGGACATGTGAGAAGTTTGAAGGTTGGCCGTGGTGATTAGGGAGGAAAGGTCGTTTTGGGGTGAAGTGATCAGATGGCTGGTGTCATCAGCATAGAGAGAGAGGGTACCTGTGTTAAGAAGAGGAGGGAGGTCATTTATATACAGTAGGAAGAGAAGGGGTCCGAGAACTGATCCCTGGGGAACGCCGCAGCAGACGGAGCGGGGACTCGAGAGAGTGGAGGTTGGGAATTTAGGGTTATTGGAATGGATCTTGACGATTTGGGTGCGAGCCGATAGAAAAGAAGAGATCCAATTTTGGGCAGTGCCACGTATGCCAAGATCGTAGAGTTTGGAAAGAAGAAGTTTGTGGTCGATGGTGTCAAAGGCCTTGCTTAGGTCATAGAAAAGACCGACTGCGTGGTCAAGAACGAGGAGGGGGGGAAGAGAAGGGGGGAGAAGGGGGGACCACGTGGATGTCGCTGAAAATGCCCTTGAGTCACACTATAGAATAGAGAATCAGATCCATACCCCTAGCACCCTTTCTGATGTTCTCAACCTCTTGATGATGCCAATCGTTTGTGCCACGTTTGTGCTGCCTTCCTTGTGCCCTGGAATCCCATTTCAGAAAAGGGGGGTCCTAAGGGTGAGCCAGCACCCCCTCTTGACAAATTTGGAAATAAAACAATGTCAATCGTTTGTGCCACGTTTGTGCTGCCTTCCTTGTGCCCTGGAATCCCATTTCAGAAAAGGGGGGTCCTAAGGGTGAGCCAGCACCCCCTCTTGACAAATTTGGAAATAAAACAATGTCAATCGTTTGTGCCACGTTTGTGCTGCCTTCCTCCTGCCCTGGAATCCCATTTCAGAAAAGGGGGGTCCTAAGGGTGAGCCTTGACAAATTTGGAAATAAAACAATGTCAATCGTTTGCGCCGTCAACTGCCGACTCACGAGCTGCTGACCTCTTGCGGAAGAATATTGAACTTTTTCTTGCGTGCGATAATTATTGAATATTGCAACAATATCATGGAGATATGAGTCTGACATCAGAGCTTTTTCTCGCTAAGTTACCCCCACTATTCGCTTCGTTTCAGGTGAGAGGTCCAAACCTCAGCGAAGATATCGTAGCTCTCACCCCAACGAAGCAAGTCATGGGGGTAACTTATCGGGGAAGAAAGCCCTGACATCAGACTCATCACACCTTGATATGGACATAGGACGTTTTATGTGGGTCTTGATCCGAAAGTAAACGCCAGTTTCTGTTTGTCTGATACTTGTCGCATCTCATACGATATCACGAGGTTGACTGGTCTGACCAGTAAGAGAGGAGAAATCAACTCACTTGTCCTGAAAGGTCGCTTCAGACATGTCCAAGAGGTGATTCATGTTTGTGGGGATGTGTATGGTGTCTCTTCAGGACCCCTATTCCTGAGATGAATGAGATGTGAGAAAAATAAAAATGAGTGAGAAAACAATTATCTCACTTAAAATGGCTGATTTACCATTACTAATCGGCCATTTTAAGTGGGATAATCGTTTTCTCAATCATTTTTATTTTTCTCACATCTCATTCATCTCAGGAATAGGGGTCCTGGTACCCTATAGTATACCTATCACTGCTCTAGCTTTTCTATTCGTATGCCTGAAATAAAATGCAGTCATGTATGTAAGAGACAATATGCAGGCACTAGGCTGTCAAGGCATATGACCTTGGACGCCGTTCATTCGAACGATCGTCATTCCAGAATCAGGATCCTGTCAATACAGGATGTTACACTGTGTACTGAACTCGGTGTGGTTGATGATGTGAACAAACATTCGAGTTTGTCTGAATCGACTGATTCTCCCTAACTTTGAATTGTTTGTGATTCCAGGGGCTCTGTCGTGAAAGATTATGCTACCTTCTGGTCCGACTTGATTGCTGTGGCTCCTCAGTAGATACTGAGACGCTTCTCTGGACAACTGCGATGACTATAGCACCAAAGGAGAGATGCGTCGCAACCATAAAATGGCTCCTCGCTTTCCTAGCAACTGTGGAAATTTGAAGAGACATCAATAACATCTCTTGTTTCCTCATCCCACATCTAAATTTCTATATCTCATATATATTTCATGAATATATCTCGATATATTTTGGGATATAGCAGAATTGGCTACACTCACCTACATCGTACAATGTTTCTCACATATGCAAAAAAAAATCAACATATATACAGATATATAATATATATATACATATATATAATATATATATATATATATATATATATATATATATATATATATATATATATATATATATATATATATATATGTAATTTAATTTGAGAATGATTTCTTATGATCATGGAAGAGTGGATAAAAATACGTTTCGGTCATATCTCGTTATATGCTGAATATGATCTAAATGTACTCGAGATGCTTCTGTCTCATGGTTTTGATATATCTGAGTTCTGATCCAATAATTATATATCTCAGTTCGATTCAGCGATATGGTTTGTCTTCCATCTTCAATGTGTGTGGAAGTATCGAGATGAAATTCCGCAGATGCATATTTGGATACAATTGAGATGTATTTCACAATATATTTAAGATACTTGTCGAAATGTGAGTGGCAATTATCTCAGATTCATGTTGGTATGTTTTCAAAATATACATTGCACTGTGTCTTGGATCCGTATTGAGATGGATGTTGTAATATAGGTCAGATAGATGATCAAATACCAATTAATTGCGTTATGTATTAAATCCATTCTGAAAAATAAATTGTAATACATTTCAGATAAACATGTTGAAGGGTATGTTGTTACACAGCTCAATTATGTTGTTACGACTTGAATTTGTCGCCTTGGAAGGCAAACGTTGCATCCTAGGTCCCTGATTAGTGCTGGGGTGTGAATTGGCTCGTGCGAGGAAGTCGTGAGAAATAGTGAAAGAAATTGTTCTTGCTTCTGTTACATACCTGTAAGTTGGTTCATTTGGGGTTACTGAGTGAACCGAAGTGAATTCAGCAGCGGTATTGAAGTTACTCCAACTACGACTTTCCTTCCAGTATGACAGAAGGAAAATAAAAACTGGCTCAAGAGCCCGCATCTTAGACAGATTTTCAGGGTGCACTTTCGCCACATATATCTCAAGAACTACAAACACTACGGATTTGCGGTAAAATGTAATATATAAGTAATACCCTCAAAAATAGATATGCCTAGTCGAAAATTGAAGAATAATTTTATTATGGAGCAATAATCGAATCAAAATGTGCCTTATTTGATGGTTTTTATTGCTTGATTCCCGGTTACAAAATAATAGTAGAAATAAATTACAAACGCATATCCTTAAGTTCAACCTTGCTTATCAATATTTGAGATTCTTATTTGCCTGTAATTCCACAGTTTTCCAATTTCCTTGACAAAAATGTGTAATGTAACTAGTTTTTGTACAAATTATGGGATAAAAAACTCCCCCATCTAGCGATGGTTACTGAAACTCTTTCAATATTATCCTCTTTTTACTTTTCAACCCACAACTCAAATTTTGAATGCACATCAAACTTGGGTCGAGCATTTTGAAGAGAAAACATTCTCAGCTAAGATGCGGACTCTTGAGGCTTGGCTGGTCGCCCATCACACTGGACTTGAGTAATCTAACGTCCAAAGACGGAATCTTCATGCACACGCCGGCCAGGTGGGTTCCCAATAAACACTAATCGGTCCGAGGGAGCGAACGATCCACTCCCAAATTACTGTACGTACATAGGTACTCCATTATAGGCATAGAAAAAATCCACATTGTAGCCTGTTTTTTTCTGAATATTTAGTTTTTTATAGTTTAAAAAACTTTTTTTTCTAATATGTAATTGTTCACTTCTTGTTGATAGTATTCATTTTGGATCTTCAAGAAATAAAACGTACTATATGAAACTAGGAAAACTTATAACTTATGCGTTGCATCATGATCCCGTTATTTATAATTTTGAATTACCGTGATCGATTTCTCCCAACATTGGTGTTGAAACTGGAAGCCTACTTGCGCAGTTAATCGAGCAACTCACTGATTATTTCAATCGTGTTGAATGGTGAATTGGAGGCACGTGTTCATTTTATTGGAAGATTTCAGTATTATTATATTATTGTTATTTCCATCTGAGAAAAAAAATGAATTTTCATTCAAGAAATTAAAATGAATAATGAATATAATAGATGGTTTCATAAATTAATGATAAAAAGCACAGGGATCCATTCTGGTATGATACCAATATCCAGAATTCAAGCTTCAAGCCGGAGGGTTACTTTTAATGACACGTGTGTCGCGCACAAAAAAAACGAGTACTAATTTTTTTTCGGTAAGTGAAATAGAAGTCGTCAGTACGCTTAAATAATAATTAATTACGGGCAGGCGCAAGAGGGAGCCCAAATCACTACCGATAAAAATCCCCAAATTTGTTGATAAGCCTACGCAGCTGTTGAGGTGTTGAAGCTAATTAGTTTTGGCCAGTACATATTCCCGCGGAAGAAAGCGGGTGAAGCAGTAAACACGTTCAGACGCGGCTGTGATACATATAACAGTGAACCAATACGACGTATTTCTCGTTGCCGATCAGATAATTGTTTGCCCCACAAACACTTGGGTTATTTGGGGAACGAGATATTGCTCATAGTTATATCCGATCCATTTTAATTTGTGATCAAATTGAAATAATATGTTATGTGAGATTTCTTGTGGGTCCCTTCGCATGCAGGGCAGTTATCTCATGTGCATATATATGACTTGTTCCACATAATATCACTCTGTAAATTAGCCATGAAGAAACGAATACATATACAAAAATGACATTTCAATTCAGAATGATAGAATATTGTATGACAGCCTCATTCCTAGTCGGGCAGTTGAAAGAAATGGAGGATGAATAATCATTGCATTCAAATATGCAAATCAACGCTTGAATATTGGAGTCATGAGGTGCGTCTACAGCGAGGTCATTTTGCGCCTTTGTGATTTGTTTTTGAATCGTGACGATGCAATATTCCGATATACGGCACTCGGTACGTATAGAAGAATATCAGAAATCGCCCTATCTGCAAATTAAGACCGACCGGAAGTCCAATATACCAGGTTTTTCGAATTGAATAGATGGATGATTCAATGATAATGTTGTCATTTTTCCACTACCAGAAATCTGATATATCCAACAAGTGTAATATACCACACATCTGACCCAGCATCAATAATGAATGAATTACATGATGCTAGATATATTATGTTGCTGATATTGTCATTTCCAACAACAGAAACCTGATATACCAACCAATTCACGCACCAGTGAACTTGCCTACACATGAGGGAATGATCACATTTGATAATCATGAGAATAATATCGTAATAGTATTGTAGATTCTCAAGAAATAAATGGCTATGATTTCTGTTCTGCTCTCGATATACAAAAAGTGTCATTTCTAATTTTCCTCTCAATTTATCAATTCTTTCGTTTAGGTTACGCGGTTTTGTTCCCAATCTCGGCAAGTTTTGGTCTTGGTTCCATTTTCAGTCCCTGACCACCAAAGTAACGTTCTCTACATTCAACATTCATTTACACTGAAACTTCCATCACTTTTCGAAGGACCAGGAGAAGTCGTTTATGTGAGAAAATGTAACATTGCTCATGGGAGTAGGATGGGGAGAAATGAAAGATGGATGCGGAGAAAAAGACGGATGAGGGAGCGATACGTAGAGGTTTCTTGTGTGTAATGATTTTACCGTAATAAGAAACATCACCACTACTATAACTGCTTTATTACTATTAGAACATACAAATTGCAATCAACTAAGTGAACTGAAAGAAGCTTCAGAAAAAATGCAGAATTCTGGGCAATTCATTAATAAAATATATGCAAGTTCCATGCGATATTATGAAAATGCATCATGTAATATTTATCATTTCCATTTTTTTTCCATCATTTAACCTGTATCATTACATTCGATTATTGTGAACGATCGGATGGTTGTATATAGAAACCCAATAGAGTACTGGTAACGTGAGTTTTTTTGGAAATTGTAGAAAAAAAATCAGGAACTTAATTTGCTATCTCTGTTATTATCTTTCCGTAACTGCCAAGCTTCTTGTCAAGCCAAGTATTCATAGCAGGCAGCGCCTCGTTTGTCCATTTGGCCTCTTCAATGACATCTTTCATTTTGTCGATGACAATCGGTTCAGCCGAACCAAAGTAACCCTTTCTTTGAATGTATAATTCAGAAACTAGGTTCAGTCCTTTTTGTGTTTTGAAGGAACCTATTGCTTTACTCACTACATATTCCCACATATGAGGCTTGGTCTCGTACCTGGAAGCAGAAGAGATACGTATATGAAATACATGCCCATAAATTCCATTTCGGAATACAGTAGTTCAATTACTTGTTTCGAGTGACCCTGGGCACACGATCGAGACATATTTATCATAATCATTTCCAACAATATCAGAAACAATTGAAATTCAAAGAATGATATTTCATATTCTAGAAACTAGATTGTGTCCAGAGGGAGAAGACAAATACCGAACCCTGTATTTGCAGAGCATTGTTTCACTCTACCTCACTCTCATTGCCAGTCGATCTTGAACTCTGCTTTTAAATATCAAATAGAAATATTTCAGAACTAATCAGATTCCGAACATTCACCAATACAATGCGCATGAAATGGCATTCTTGTGGTGCTGTATAGCAGCCTCTTTTTCCTTTCATTGGGTCGAGCTATTCTTCCTCTCTGTTACTATAATTCGGCTCAATATTGGTCAACCCAATGCATATCATAATATATATATATATATATATATATATATATATATATATATATATATATATATATATATATATATATATATATATATATATATATATATATATATATATATATATATATATATATATATATATATATATATATATATATATATATATATATATATATATATATATATATATATATATATATATATATATATATATATATATATATATATATATATATATATATATATATATATATATATATATATATATATATATATATATATATATATATATATATATATATATATATATATATATATATATATATATATATATATATATATATATATATATATATATATATATATATATATATATATATATATATATATATATATATATATATATATATATATATATATATATATATATATATATATATATATATATATATATATATATATATATATATATATATATATATATATATATATATATATATATATATATATATATATATATATATATATATATATATATATATATATATATATATATATATATATATATATATATATATATATATATATATATATATATATATATATATATATATATATATATATATATATATATATATATATATATATATATATATATATATATATATATATATATATATATAATATATATATATATATATATATATATATATATATATATATATATATATATATATATATATATATATATATATATATATATATATATATATATATATATATATATATATATATATATATATATATATATATAGTATATATATATATATATATATATATATATATATATATATATATATATATATATATATATATATATATATATATATATATATATATATATATATATATATATATATATTATATATATATAT
>OZ023327.1:3331407-3356407 GCA_964007535.1 Brachyptera risi | reverse complement strand
TGGGACTGGTGGCAATCGTGAGCTCTAATTGAGCACTCAATATTCTGAGATTTCCAGAATTAGTGCTCTCGTGGGGGGTGCCAACGTCACGGACCTCAGTTATTGACCCGTGCTAGTACATAATAGGCCTATAGCAGCATCATAAAGCATACGTCAGTGTGGTGCAATTGTTAGTGTCGCTGCCTCTCGTGCTCGGGTCCATGGTTCAACTCCCGGAGCAGTAGGCCTATATACTCTCAAAACAGAATATCCATCAAATGTTGTATCGAGCGCAAAGGTTAAAAGCTATGGTGTAGGGTTATTCCTTCTCAGTTCGACCACAGAAACGAAAATATTCCCACAAACATTGTGATTTTCAACTATTGGCTTGTTTCATTTAAAAACCGACTTGCTGAAAACTTGTCGCGGGCTGTCAGTTGGTGTGGTGTGATAAGACTTACGGATTGCCGGTGTCGGGGTCTGGCATGCGCACCCATTTGTCGAACACTTCCTTGGCCTGATCAGTACATGGCTTGTAGTTGGTGTGGTGTGGTGTGATAAGACTTACGGATTGCCGGTGTCGGGGTCTGGCATGCGCACCCATTTGTCGAACACTTCCTTGGCCTGATCAGTACATGGCTTGTAGTTGGTGTGGTGTGGTGTGATAAGACTTACGGATTGCCGGTGTCGGGGTCTGGCATGCGCACCCATTTGTCGAACACTTCCTTGGCCTGATCAGTACATGGCTTGTAGTTGGTGTGGTGTGGTGTGATAAGACTTACGGATTGCCGGTGTCAGGGTCTGGCATGCGCACCCATTTGTCGAACACTTCCTTGGCCTGATCAGTACATGGCTTGTAGTTGGTGTGGTGTGGTGTGGTGTGATAAGACTTACGGATTGCCGGTGTCGGGGTCTGGCATGCGCACCCATTTGTCGAACACTTCCTTGGCCTGATCAGTACATGGCTTGTAGTTGGTGTGGTGTGGTGTGATAAGACTTACGGATTGCCGGTGTCGGGGTCTGGCATGCGCACCCATTTATCGAACACTTCCTTGGCCTGATCAGTACATGGCTTGTAGTTGGTGTGGTGTGGTGTGATAAGACTTACGGATTGCCGGTGTCGGGGTCTGGCATGCGCACCCATTTGTCGAACACTTCCTTGGCCTGATCAGTACATGGCTTGTAGTTGGTGTGGTGTGGTGTGATAAGACTTACGGATTGCCGGTGTCAGGGTCTGGCATGCGCACCCATTTGTCGAACACTTCCTTGGCCTGATCAGTACATGGCTTGTAGTTGGTGTGGTGTGGTGTGGTGTGATAAGACTTACGGATTGCCGGTGTCGGGGTCTGGCATGCGCACCCATTTGTCGAACACTTCCTTGGCCTGATCAGTACATGGCTTGTAGTTGGTGTGGTGTGGTGTGATAAGACTTACGGATTGCCGGTGTCGGGGTCTGGCATGCGCACCCATTTGTCGAACACTTCCTTGGCCTGATCAGTACATGGCTTGTAGTTGGTGTGGTGTGGTGTGATAAGACTTACGGATTGCCGGTGTCGGGGTCTGGCATGCGCACCCATTTGTCGAACACTTCCTTGGCCTGATCAGTACATGGCTTGTAGTTGGTGTGGTGTGGTGTGATAAGACTTACGGATTGCCGGTGTCGGGGTCTGGCATGCGCACCCATTTGTCGAACACTTCCTTGGCCTGATCAGTACATGGCTTGTAGTTGGTGTGGTGTGGTGTGATAAGACCTACGGATTGCCGGTGTCGGGGTCTGGCATGCGCACCCATTTGTCGAACACTTCCTTGGCCTGATCAGTACATGGCTTGTAGTTGGTGTGGTGTGGTGTGATAAGACTTACGGATTGCCGGTGTAAGGGTCTGGCATGCGCACCCATTTGTCGAACACTTCCTTGGCCTGATCAGTACATGGCTTGTAGTTGGTGTGGTGTGGTGTGATAAGACTTACGGATTGCCGGTGTCAGGGTCTGGCATGCGCACCCATTTGTCGAACACTTCCTTGGCCTGATCAGTACATGGCTTGTAGTTGGTGTGGTGTGGTGTGATAAGACTTACGGATCGCCGGTGTCGGGGTCTGGCATGCGCACCCATTTGTCGAACACTTCCTTGGCCTGATCAGTACATGGCTTGTAGTTGGTGTGGTGTGGTGTGATAAGACTTACGGATTGCCGGTGTCGGGGTCTGGCATGCGCACCCATTTGTCGAACACTTCCTTGGCCTGATCAGTACATGGCTTGTAGTTGGTGTGGTGTGGTGTGATAAGACTTACGGATTGCCGGTGTCGGGGTCTGGCATGCGCACCCATTTGTCGAACACTTCCTTGGCCTGATCAGTACATGGCTTGTAGTTGGTGTGGTGTGGTGTGATAAGACTTACGGATTGCCGGTGTCGGGGTCTGGCATGCGCACCCATTTGTCGAACACTTCCTTGGCCTGATCAGTACATGGCTTGTAGTTGGTGTGGTGTGGTGTGATAAGACTTACGGATTGCCGGTGTCGGGGTCTGGCATGCGCACCCATTTGTCGAACACTTCCTTGGCCTGATCAGTACATGGCTTGTAGTTGGTGTGGTGTGGTGTGATAAGACTTACGGATTGCCGGTGTCAGGGTCTGGCATGCGCACCCATTTGTCGAACACTTCCTTGGCCTGATCAGTACATGGCTTGTAGTTGGTGTGGTGTGGTGTGATAAGACTTACGGATTGCCGGTGTCGGGGTCTGGCATGCGCACCCATTTGTCGAACACTTCCTTGGCCTGATCAGTACATGGCTTGTAGTTGGTGTGGCAGAGGAAATACTTGGTCATAGAACGTAGCTTGGCTTTTGATTCATTTTCTCCAACTTCTTCTGTGCCTAATGATTCGTACATCGGAATCATCAATCCTCGTGCATATTCCTGGAATGAAATGTTTTTGATTGTGTTACCAACAAAAGATAGAAATACTTCCATGTTATCATTATCTGGATATTGTGACACCAAATACCTTGATGATGGGGTTGGTGCAGTACTGAGTCAATTTCTACCAGATCTGACCATGGTAACCGGGCCGTTACGGCAGCTTGGTGATAAAAGTACCATTTTTCAGTTGGGAGCAAGCAAGAAAAGAGCATTCCAGGAACTGAGAATACGGTCAACTCAAAGCCAACAAATTGGGGTTCATCAATGAGGATGCTACCAACTAATTACCGGAACATAAGTGTTACAACTGAAAACCAAATGAAAAATTTGTTCATTAGCAGAGATATGCTATTTTTAGTTTGATGGTTAACCAATTCGTTAATTTTTTTATTCTATCCGTTTTCATTCCAGATCATGTTTTAAATTAGTCAGTTTCAATTGGTCATAATGATAGAGAATGACTCGCGGACACTGTATTTTAACAGAATCAAATATTTGAAGGCGTTTTGACGACGGATAAATTTAAAAATCCTCTGATCAATCAGAACCCTTGATGACGTCAGGGCACGCGCTGTGAAGCATAAGCACATGGAACCGTTGCAGACGAGACAAGGCAGACAAGTAAGCAATGAATTTCCCAGCTCCAAAATTCAAAAACTTCAATTCCGCGTGTATTCATCGCCATCACTGTTACATGGGCTTAATTGAATACGGTGAAGTAAGGTCTGAGCTCACATGAATCGCGTATGAATGAAATGACCTTCACAATGAAGGTCTCATTGCAGTAGGCCCACTAATATTTTTGGAATAGGGCCACATAACAACAACATGATAATAAGGCCATTGATTCTGCCAAGGAGGTAATTATTCAGTAAATGCAATACCCCTATCGTAGCCCCAGTTATGAATACATGTTTACCAGTTCTTTGTTGAAATGGAGCTAGGATTAGTTGAGGAAAATTCTATTCTATTTTGAATACAGAGTCCATTTCATTTTTTGGTGCATCTTGTTTCCAATTACATAGGCCTACTCTATTCATGAATAATGGATAATCTCATCTTGTTCTCAAATATAAATAATTTTTATAACCCACTTTTGAATCAATAATTGATCATTGAATAATTTATATTGTTTGTACTAATTCTCCTACAATGATTTTTGGTCTGCAATGATTGACTATTGGAATATTTGTTGCTAATATTCCAAGGAAATTAATCGATAATATCATCCAATGATTTTTAGCCAATAATTCTCACTCAATAATTTTTACTCAATAATTTTTCACAAACAATGTTTAATCAATAATTTGTACCCAATAATTCTCACTCAATCATTTTTACCCAATAATATTACCAAATAATTGTCATCTAATAATGTTCACCCAATAATTCTCACTCAATAATTTTTACCCAATAATATTACCAAATAATTGTCACCTAATAATGTTCACCCAATAATTCTCACTCAATAATTTTTACCCAATAATATTACCTAATAATTGTCACCTAATAATGTTCACCCAATAATTAGTCCGAATTCATGGTTGGTCAATATTTTAATTTTTTGGGGGGTATTTTTCAATAATTATTTTCAATCTGGTTGCCATTGCCTGCTCAGGCATGATATAGCCTACTTGCACTGTCCACTCACACTGTACCAATTTCTTTAGGATACTTATTCAACTGAGTTGCATGTTTTGCTCTAGAATGTATGTGTAATAAATGACTGGAAGATAATCTTTTTCCCGATGTAGGCGTTAAATATGTTCAAATGAGGTATATTGACAGTCAATATGCATTATTTTGACTCACATTCAACGCCTACATTGGGAAAAATGTTATATTCTACACAATCGTATAATAATTGTATATGATCGAACAGTAATTTGGTAATATTTTAATCGAATTGGGAACAATTTGATCACATATCTTAATTATCAGTGTGATAAACTAGGAAAACGCGGGATATGCGTTGAAATGAGCTTAGACGTATGGAAATCTAGAATGGAAAATATTCTCTCATCTCAATCCACATCTACGGACATTAGATTACTTCGAACGCTCAACAACCTCACCTGCAACTTATTAGATGAGCGTAGTGAAGATTCTATTCCACATGCCGAAAAAAAATGGGATTGGTTTTAATGTTTTTTTTTTTGGGGGGGGGGGGGGTTGTAATTTTGTACGCGGCATACAGGTCAGGAAAAAATACATATCGACTTGAAACTTTTCCTACATATTTCTGTCATACCAGAATAGGCTGAGATTGTTATTCAGAGAAATCGGTCGGAACGTTTTTCCTGAAAATGATGGGAAAGTTTTAAAAATCTTCATAAGAATAACCCGGAGAAAAAATACTTGAAAAACAAGAATTTTTTAAAAGATTTCAAATTATCACCAAATATGAACAATACTATCATACATCTTTTCAGATATTTTTGCAACAATCAGATGAGAAATAACGAAGAAAACGCAATAAAAGTGTACATTTTATTGAATGTTTGAATCAATTGGATTTGCAAAGTGTATGTGCGACAGATTGCAGCATTATGCATATCAACAAGTTACTGGTAATGTTTTTGAACGTTTGAAGTAATCCAAGGTCCGTAGATTGAATTGAGCTGACAAGTTATTTGCATTCCAGGTCTCCATACTTCCAAGCTCACCTCACAACGCGCATCCCGCGTTCTCCTAGTTGATAGAATATTTCTATCGGCTCGTGGGCTGGGCGACCTGGGATCATGATGAATGATGATCACCCGAGGGTGAGATGTTATCAGAATCATGTCAAATAATTGTATGAATATTGAACTTGTTTAATATTTGGGGGATGCTTACATATAGTCTACGGAGCCAATGGGATGAAAACAGATCAATTGAGCATGTAATATATCTTACTTGGAACTTTCTGCCCGCGTCTGTGTGGCTGATGCCTCTTCCGACGTGATCCAGCATCGTGTAAAACACCTCCCAGACCGGTAGTTCTCGTTCGTATTCCAAGAAGATGGTCATGTTGAGTGCCACAGCAAAACTCAGCTTGCCGCCGTACGCCAAGTTCCAAGCATCGTGCAGCAACTTCGTGCGTGTGCCAACATCAATTGCAGGCACCTTGCCTTGCCCGCCAGCAACGAGATATTCACCTATCAGCTCCCAGTTGCGGTCATCATAGTTCACCATGAACATACCTTGGGCAGAAATGCAAACGAAACGTTTTGTGTCGAGAGTGAACAGAATAATGAAGTCGCGTGGGTATGATTCGCGATCTTCAGGGAAGAGAAGAGAATCAACAAGAGAGAGATTGCTTTGAGCCACTCACAGCCCACCAAGGTTCAGGATCTGTGCATGTTGCACCTGTCCTATGTAATGCAATGAACTGTGTCGATATGATGGATAAACTCGACATCAGGACAATGTAGCAAGGGTTATGTGTTGATTGCTGTGTGCATGTTCATATGATGCAGGATGCATTGAGGGTTGCGTTGGTTTGTCGGTTGGAGATGGCGTCTCCACTAATTCGAAAACACGTTCCATTTCCTGAGTACTTTTCTGAGAACCATTAATCGCTGCTCAATCTAGTGTTGTTTTGTGGAAATGGCTGACAGGCTGACACACAATTGATGACAGTTGTTATTAGCTGAGCCGACGTGAACGTAAAGTTAGTTCCTCTCATCACTACTCGTCTACGCACGATCGATAGCTCTTAAATTGTAGCCCGTGAATTGGGACATATTTTCAACATGGGAGGGATGGGAAGTGAAGATACCATCTCCAACCGGCAAACTAACGCAACCCTCAAGGCATCTTGGTGCATAGATATATATTACCGAGGTACGTTACTAAACGTTGAGAAGGTGTACATATTATGTGTGTATCGGCAGTAGCTTCACACCGCTTTGCAAAACCAGGAAGTTTTCCGCCATATTCGACATATATTTGTGATAATATATAGGCCTAATGCCTTGCATAGAAGCCATTTGTGAAAGTTCAATATGGCCACCGAGATTGGAACGTGCATATGTCGCTATCGGCTGCAGGAGTACCGTATCTCAATCAGATGAGGAGTGTATGTATTGTATTTACTGGGCAAACGCCACGTGCTTCCCTCGCGTTGAAGAATGAGCTGAGAAATAATCACCATCTCACCTAATGTAGGCCTACCCTACTGTTGGTAACCCCAACCATGATAGCCCAACCCATGCAGTTGGGTTGGTTCACGTTGGATGAGGTCAGGTCAGGTCAGGTCCGAGTGGGTACTAACCTGACCTTGATGTCATGAGAGCATCAAAACTAACATAACATTAAGGTTGTGTAGGCTAAAAATGATAGACTCAACATAGACTGTACACATGATGAAGCAGTTCATGGGCAAAGTTACAATAACAAATTGAGAGAGCTCCGCATAATGAAAGAAATTTCAGGTACGAAAAACTACATTTTGATTATTTTAATCATCACGAGAAACTATATTTTTTCACTTTTTGTCTAAACGCTTTTTCAATCAATGTAACTTTCCGTGATGGTGTGTATCAAAAAAGGGGCAACATTGAGTAGGAACTTTGAAAAAAATCGGAAATTTCTTTCGTCCGTTTCGGAAATTATCGGGAAATATATTTTTTCAGAAGTGGTTAAACCACTTGAAGTCTGATCAGATTTGATTGATATAAGTCGGCGTATTCACGACAAAAAAACCACTCTGATCGTGTGAACCACCCGACATGTGGAGTGCATTCTGTTGCATTTTCGTCCAAAAACATGAAGAAAAAACATCGAGAGTGGGAAACCGATTACTTCCCGAAACTATCTAGTTCTAGGCTGATGAGTATGTGCATCCACAATGATGATCACTCGAACTTTCCAACCCGTGGAACGCGGACAAACCAAAAAAGAGAAAGATACGTCTCTAAACCAATGGGAGTCTTTGTTTCGCTCATCCAATAAGTGTTTGTGCCTGTGTGTGTGTGTTTCCAAATATTTGTGTTAGAATGCAAACTTGAGAACATTCAACTATCTGACACATCTCCTGGGATGTTACCCTTTCAGTATTCATCAAATGGTGTATCTGGGGCCAATACTTTCGCTCAGCAATGAGAGTGTGAAGGACTGTTCACATCCCACACACAGTTGTTCTCACTTCTCGACACCAGCTGCACATAGTGGACCACTGGTGTGAGTGGGTAGAAGCGAGAGGAGACGAAAGAAGCTCATTGCCTCATGATATGAGTGTAGTGATATGTGCGTCATGGTTCCATGAAATGTAACACAATCATTTTGTTCCATGGTGAAATATTTGAACAGCCATATATCGGCAGCGAATTAGTGGATAGCGTGGGGCGGGAGGGCGCCCACATTGTATTGCTACTATAAGGAAAATGAGATATGCCAATAGAAAGGCTATGACTGGCCTGTCAATTTACTCAATGTCTACTAGTTCATGATAATCTATGGGTCATAGACCTAGTTATGAACGTTATTGGCGTACAATCAATATCATCATTCAAAACACATTTCAATTGAATCTTGTTTTCAATTCTTTGCGCTTCAATCGCGAATGCACTCACCTATTTCATCTGGATTTAGAACTATGAATTGGTCCTCATCTGGTAAATTGGTGATGGTTATATCCCTCTCTCCTTTCATCCAAGTGGTAGGCCTCAAGGTACTGACGTTCAGGTTATGTGGTGTGAGGTACATGACGGGTAACCACCAGAGAAGCCGGTCCTTGTCAGCAACCTCGTGAGGTCGCGTGCGCAAAAACATCTGCTGCTCCAGACGGGCGCTATTTCCCTGGTAATCACGTGTCACACTCACAAATGGAAAACGGTCTTCGTTCATCCAAGTACGAGTCAAGGTTTCGACTCGCATATTTTCTGCCAGAGAGCCGTCTAGTTTCGCTTGATCTGTTAATGAGCACCATATGTCATCCTCGATGAATGTTTCCATTTGTCTGTGATGAGACAAAAACGAGAAATACGTTAGTGAATATCAAGGCATATCGAGAGTTCAGTAGCTTGCGTTGATCGGCAGGTCTCGCTTCAACTCTTTCAACCTACCGATCGCTGCTTCACCTTGTGCACAATTTCAAACTTCGAGACTGCCTTCTATATTGGATATTGAATATTGGCCTTTCGGATGATTACTGTTGACTGCTGAGCAGATTTGGACGTAATTTTGCCTTCATTTGTAGACACAAAGTTGGTCGCTTGTATCGCTACCAAATGAGTCTATAAATCGCTAGGCACGAATAGTGGAACGGTGAATGAGAACATGTTTTACAATCGTTGTAGAATGTTGATTTGAAGCACCATAGCCGACCAACGCGATCCTCAGTACATATTGATAGCTGTCAGAGTGCCTGCAGTCCCGTGATTCCACAAATATCTCTAGTATTTCAGTCGATTGTATTATTAATCCCTGATGACCTCAACTCTCTTACTGACTTGACTGCTCTCTGATTGGTTGGGGACTGAAGATCCAGCCAGTCTCACCACATACTGATGTGGCCATACAAGGGTATACTTGCCTCTCTCGCATGAAGTTCTGTATTCCGGTCATGAAGGTTTGCTCGCCAAGGGTATAGTTCAACATCCGGAAGAGCCATTGTGCTGTGGATAATTGAATGGATAATGCGGTTAGTTTCTACGACAAATTGAACGTAATATGGATTCATGCAAACTATTATTGAACTTTGATTGTCCAAAATGTTGAAATATATGTTGACTGGACGCGAATATTTTCTAATACCACGGCATATATAGCGGTACGATCAGAGACGTGGCCTCCAGATCGTATTACAGTTATCTTCATATGCAACCGAACAGTCCGAATGTGAACCTACGTACCTGCTCAGATTTGAAAGCAATATTTCCTTTCCTTCCCACACAGAGAACACGTCTTAATGAATATGAGTATTTTACAATGAGATTCTAACGACGACTTGATGATCAGATGGTTAGTGGAAAATGACTCACTAATAATGACCCACTCATTCAATGGTTGGTTCACGATGATCCCTGAAGAGAATCATGAAGAAAACGACTGTTTCAATTCTTCAAACCGAATCTGAGCTTCAACAATATTATGGCCTAGATGTTTTTCATCAACATTTCAAAACGTCCTCATTGATATGCTTTCTTCAATTTTTTGTTCTGTTCAAGAGGAATGCCAGTTAGTAACTGATACCGGTACTCAGAGTTTCACTCGATCATAAAATATCAAATTACTATTGCCACTCGAATTAGAGCCAGTTATCCCACGGAGGAGAAAACTTCTCAATAGTTATCCTTGGGTATCGTCCATGTCTCCTCCTCCTCAGCGATAACTATAGTCTCAAAACCAAATGATTGATCACAGCTACGCCGCTCGTTAACCAAGTAAAGCGCTCCAGACCTATCAACTTACTGTTTTGAACGCGAATAGAATCCTTCAGAGAAGGTATTCCAGCAAATGGATGTGGTTTGCTTAGCTCGTAGTAACTGGAATAACTCGACGATGGCCGCCAACTCTTCGAGCAGACTGCGTTCAGCATAGTGTTGACTGCCAGATAGTTCGACAACCCTTGAGACGCTCGCACGTCACTCCACCAATGTGGGGTCACGAGGTGTCCAAGCCATTGATTGATTATCTCGATCGTTAGCTTCCATGGTTCGATACTCGTCATCAAGTTGCTTTCCCTAAAAGATGAATAGTAATGGTACAAGTAGTCCGTGGAGTTTGATTCTATATCACTCATGGTTATCATTTTCTTTCCGTGAATTATAAAATGTTTCAACACGAATCATTTGTAGAGTTTTCCTCACGGAACATTACTACACTGAAATTAGATTCGATGAAACTTTCGATATCTCTTCCATAATTTCAGAGAAAACTGGAGTTCAACATCTCAATTTCAGAAATGAGCATCACGTTTTAGTCCTCCAGAGACCATGAGTGATAACGTTAGCATCATCAATCCTGTCAAGTTCTCTTGACTAGAGTGTTGTTGATTAGAGCCTACGGGAACATTTTGTGTTCGTAACGCACATTTATCAGTGTTTCGAAGCTTCTGTTTACATTTGGAAACATATTGCTGATTGCGTCTATTAGCAAAGATTTGTTTATGACATTTCTTCATCCCACTTTCAAATGCCCTCTGTTAATATCATTCCCTATGTATCTATCTGTCGTGCATTCTACACCTATATAACATGATAAGGGATGTGGAAAGGGTGCAAAGGATTGCAGTTAGAAGGGTTACAGGTAGGGTTAGGAGGTGGAAATGGGGGGAGAATGAGAGGGGGAAGAGGGTGAGAATATTGGAGAGTCCATCTGAGATGATCCGAGACTTGGGATGGCGGGAATTGGAAACACGGAGAAAGGAGGATCGGATCTGTAATTTCTTCAGGGTAATGGAAGGAGAAGGGGGCTGGGGGGAGTTGAATAGGTTGATTGAAAGGAATGAGTCAGGGTATGGGGGTAGGCGAAGTCATGATAGAGCAGTAGTTATAAAAGGGGCTAGATTAGATGTCGGTAAGTTCTCTTTCTTGAATAGGACAGGTAGGGATTGGAATGGGCTTAGTAGAAGTATACTTGAGGAGGATGAAATA
This sequence comes from Brachyptera risi, assembly GCA_964007535.1. Taxonomy (NCBI): domain Eukaryota; kingdom Metazoa; phylum Arthropoda; class Insecta; order Plecoptera; family Taeniopterygidae; genus Brachyptera; species Brachyptera risi. The sequence goes on along the minus strand of OZ023327.1, from coordinate 3,344,928 downwards.
GGGTTGAAGCTATTCCGTCAGAAGGTTAGGGAGGCGATAGGATAGGATCGATAGGGAACTTGCCACCGCGCATTTATGTGCAACTGCAAGAGTGAATAATAATAATAATAATAACATTCAGTAAGTGATTTGTGTGAAATGTAGAGGCCTATTACTTGAAGATGATGAGGCCCCAGTGGTCTGCTGTCTCCTCATTGTAGTTTGGCAGTGCAACGATGTTCAACTCCGGTAAAGGGAATGCAAGGTCCAAGTATTTCTGCACCATCTCGACTAATACTGGTGCTAATTCAATCGTTGTGCTCAGCTCTGTCTTGAACTCGGCGCGGCCAAACACCCGGATGGTCACACCGCCTGGATCAGAACACTCACATCAGATCTCACAGAACACAATGATGGAGAAAACAAATTCAAGATGTGAGGATCTGATCAATTGGACCAAAGTCAATTTCATAATTTTCAACAATTAAAACCCTTCAACATCTGGCGTTTCTATTATGGTAACAGCATCACCAAACGTATAGAGATGCTACTGTTAAACTATCATACTTTTTTTGAATATTTCTGCTCATATATTTCTCATGCCATTTACATCTAGAATTGAATCAGCTGGTAAGAAAAAAACGGGATAAACCGTCCCAAAAATCGAAAAGTGAAAATCACTTTGTATCAGTAAATTGATATGAAATTGAGGAAAAAATGGAAGAATGGCACTTCTATCGTTCAGGCATGAAAAGGTCAAGGTCAAGACAGCATCGGACTAATATAAGTAATGATGTGTGATCTGAACGAGTGAATGGAAGAAGAATGACTTCTGAGCAATGTGTATAGGTAGGGCCTATACTTCAGCACCGTCGACAACTTCTGAACAGGAGTCATTTGGTCTGGGTTGGTTTGGAGCAAAACATTTCTTTCCAAACTAGATGTATACACATTACACGCTATTATACATATTATCTAGCTATCTATATCTATATATCAGAGTGTCTACATATACGAGATCTATTGATTCATCTCAATTCCGTAACGATCAATCTGAAATCCTGTAATGTATCATTATTTGTTGTACTATTTGTTTGATATACTAGAATTACTAATTCGTTGATAATTATTGATAATTATAAATGATGGCTTACTGCCATACTCAAATTTAATGCTAATTAATAAGTTATATTGTAAAATATGTAAATTGTGTACCGATTTCCTCGAAAGAGGGTTAAAGGAATAAACACTTCTACTAATACTACTACATATTACACATTCGAGTACTTCATATTCTTAATATTCCTCTCGTTTCAAACACTGGTCCATATGAATTTATCAATTGCTTTTTTTCTTCCAGATTCTTGTTTGTGAAAGCAGTCAATCAAAATATGTTCTTGTAAGTCGAGTTGTTTGTGAAGAATGCAGATGGTCTGTCATGACTGAGAATAGGATGGATATTCACTTGAATACCCTTACATATGCATGCCAAAATAAATTATAGACATGGGTTCAAAAATGCACTGAGAATCGAGCGGAGGAGCAAATATGCAATCTCAGCTATTCTCATCTCAGCTGATTCCATACATACTTGGAAATTTTAAATTAGGTGGGAGTTGTACAAATTTTGAAGAGTCGCTGTTTTGCCTCCGAAAATGTTGATTTATGGCCTTGCAGTAAACCTTCAAAGTTATCATAACATGTACGTATTTAATTGAATTTGATTTCCAAATTTTGTTCGCATTGGATGAACTATCAAGATATCAACTGAAAGAAAAGAGATGCACCAACAAATGTAGGTGGGTATATGCACTGGTTTTCCAAAAAAAAATCTTACGAAAGTGCCTAATGTATGTATTTTCAGGGGTGAACGCCCAAATCTGCTGAATTAAGTTGATATTTGTAGAATCCTGGAGTCACGGTAATTGGACCCTGGTTGTTCTATTCTATCTATCATTAAAGAAATATGCATTTGCATATAACTATCTCATCAGTATTTATGAGAACTTTGCTACACTATAAGTAGGCCATAAATGGCTGTCTCGAATCTAGTCGAGTATTTTGCATACCTTTCGTGTTTGGAATGTTCACAGGAGTTAATTGTGATAGATCCGTGACTACAAGACCAAAAGAAAATGTCGACATCGGAGGTGTTCGTTCGAAATGGTCCCAGACCCATCCAGGCTCATTGGTGCTAGAGAGGCAAAACATTTTGACAATAAAGAATCCCACAGTTATCAATTCGAATAGTACAAACTCCACTTGTTGAGCTATACTCGGTTGAGTAAGTGTGGCAAATCCAAGAATTTCAATTTTTTCATTTTTTCAGGTTGAATTTTTTAGCATTGGAAACGGCTTTTTGATAACACATTCATACTAAATTGACTGCCATTTTCAATGCTCTTCTTCGTCTTGAGTCCTAGAGAGCCGTTTGTGGAATGTATATTATTAAAAGCAGAGATTTTAGAAAGCTTGGAGATAAAAGTCATTGACTTCATTCTCATAGTTTTGAGCTATATAAAATCTTAACTTTGGCTCTTTCTAGCAAATACAGATAAAAGAATTATGAAAAAGAGAAAAAAGGAATTCTGCATTAATTACTTGTTAGTTCATTCATCAAGTCGAAAGTGAATTTTATACATTGTTGTATTCATTACATTCATTTATAGGATTAAGTGACTTTTACCTCCGAGAATTGACGGCAGATTGGAAGTGGAAAACTCACTAACTCATGCAATTATAGGTTCAATTCACATAATTACAATTATGATTTATCGACATTCCATCGGTTATTTGGATGAGAAGATAACTGTTTTAAAAAAAAACTTGTAACACACAGAAATGCTGTGATAAACAATTATGAGATATCATTTTTCCTCATCAAATTATGGTTCATGTTACAATACAAAATTAAAGTTCTTTTCGAGGGGTCAACAACTCATGAAATCTGGTGTACACTAATGTCATGAAACATTCCTGAAATCTCTTGAAATCTTCTTGAAATCCCGTAAAATCTCCCTGAAATCCCTTTGAATCTGAAATCAGGTGTACACCAAATTTACCAGTTGTTAACCCCTCGGTTCTTTTCAACAGCGTGAGGAGTGATTGATAATTGAACGATACAAGTCACATATTGTGAGTTCTGAGATAAATACAATTCAAAGGTCGAAACCATATCGTTTTTCTCACTAGATATCATATGATACCAACACTGGGTTCTGGAGCTCGGTTCACAGTTCGGTTTGTAGACGGTGGAAGTGAGGTGATACTCTTCGGCAATTACACCAGCCTGGCAAAGTTTTGGTAGGTTGGCTTTGTTCACTGCACTTATGAGAAGCGGTGAATCGTAGAGTGGAGCTAGGATCTGAATGGGATGAAAAGATGATAGTCGACTCCTCCCATTCTCCAAGGTCTTGATGCTCTTGTACGGCCCCGTTTGATCATAGCGGTATTGGATTATACCACTTTCTGCCTTCTCGTATATGAAACATTTGACTTCAAACCACGTGACGACATTCTTGTCTTCATCAAGTTTGTTATTTTTTAACTACTTTGTGAGTTCCGTTAAGTCAATGAAATCTCCAAAATGGAGTTGTTTCGTGATGTACGGGCTCTAAGTTTTATTTCCACCTCGATTAGGCCTCGCTCGTGTACGTATCACGAATGTTCATCTTCAAATAATGGATTGAACCACTCTAATCTGATATATACTTTGTAGTATGCTTGATATCGCACTACAAGTACACAATATGTTCGTTTATAATTAAACTTCCCGCAGGATTGAATCAAACGACTGAAACAAGTGTGTTTATTACTCCTCACTTGTTATGCAAGTCGCCACCATTTGTTGTACCAAGTTACTCATGATGATGCATTAAATTTACACAACCATTGTTCATGACGTCATCCCGTTTCTCCATTTCGAAGAACTGCAGGTCATGACCCCAGCCATTATCCCGATCTACTCTATCTAGTAGAGGTCAACCATTCCACTGAATAGGTGAAAATAGTGCTATACGGTCTTTCAATGTATTTGAAAGCCTGTATTGATGTTGTGCATGATCAAATGGAATCCTAATATGAAACATCGATGCTATTTCCTTGGCGACGTTTAGCGAGCGTACACTGTCCAAACAATTACTGTCCTCTCGTCATTCTCAAATGGGAACTCTAAAAAACATTCAGTTCTACTTCCTCAGGTAGAAGCTTCAGATTATGAAATTTGTAGAAATGAAAAAAAAGAATGGGAACATACACCGACGTATTTTATCATTTTCGAAATTTTGAACATCATTTCAAGCAGTCATAGATGTAGAGGCATAACAACGCAACCCTCAATACATCATGGTGTATATATTTCTGTTACTTTGACAAGCATTATGAAATAGAGCCTACATAACATGTTATTCAAATAATAGATAAGAATGATTGAGACTAAACGAATTTCATAGAAAACTCTATAGACTCAAAACGGTGCTAGATTAGTCATGGCATCATCAAGACTCAAGAGCAGTAGTCTACTCATGTTCCAGAGCAGTATATTTGGTACCAGAATCAGTACAAATGTACCGACTGTGACGTCGATCACGTCACAATACAGTTCATGTTCCTTTCCAATCACAATGCGAACTAATGATTAGTGACTAATACTAAATACTAACATTAAGAAACTGAGCATTCACATAGGCTTGAAATAAGAATTAATTGTCATGAGACGTAGCTGTCTTAAGATGATGGATTTAAATTGAAATCTACATGTTAGAAGGCTGTAAACGAGCGCTTCATCAAGCAGGATAGCTTCCTTTTGCATTGACTTCCTGTCGTTTCGAATTCACGACTTCTGATTGGTCAGACTAATGATTGAAACTAATGATTAATACTAAAGTTGAAAGTTAGTTAACTTTCAAGGTCAGTCACTAATATTAAACACAATGTGAACGTCAACACTGATTCCGTATCTGCCAACTTTAGTTAATCATTAATCACTAATCATTAGTTCGCATTGTGAATCAAGCTTTAGTAGTAACACATTCATTCCGTGGATTCAACTCGATCTGTCACTCACACATTGAGTGAATGTTTGACTGGCATCACAGATATAGCCGTCATGTTGTGTAGTCTGGCCACGCTCAGCTCGATTGGTACCTTCAACACGGGCTCGTCAAAACACGGAAAAACCCTCCGTGCGTTGGTTGGACTCATCTTGGTTGCAGAGTACCATCTGAAACAGGGAATCATCACAGCTAAACCATTCGAGACACTGTTCTGCAAGCTTGATGGAAACTTTGAAACCTCACAAACACTCAAATTGGCCACTGCGGGTAATGCTGGATTTCCATGCACGCGATTCTCACATCGCGCGATACCAAGTCGCGCGTCATGGCGGCTCAAAGTCGCGAGGCGGCAGACATTTTCCTCCACTGACCAATCAGGGACAAGTCGCGAATCGCTTCACGAAAGTTGAGGTTTGTTCAACATCCGAGCGCGCCGCCATGACGTACGACATGTTATCGCGCGATATGAGAATCGCGTGCATGGAAATCCAGCTTTAGACAAGAACATCGTTTTCGACGAATTTCACTGAGAACGGCAAATTTTCAATTGATGTTATAATTAATTCCAACTTATTTTATATTTGTCAATGTCAATACATTCTTCAGTTGGGTAAAGCTGTCGTCACAAGGCGAATGGTGGAGGCGGTGTCAATACAGACCCGAAGTCCAGTCGCGTGGGCTTGTAGTCCCCGAACGTCCCCGATCTCTTCACTCCAACCAGAGAAAGAGGAAGATGCATTAACTTGGCCCCCCCACAGAAAAATAAGGGGGGTGGAGGATGAGAAATAAATGTGAAACAAAATTTTGGCGGCACATTTCAGCACAAAACGAGCACATTTCGACTCACTCATCGCAGACATACTATTCAAGAAGTGGGGGGGCTCTGCATTGAGTTGCCCCCCCCCCCCACACGTAGTTGTACACACTCTGTAAACCGTACCAGCACAAAACGAAATGTTGGCAGCACATTTCAGCACAAAACGAGCACATTTATTTCTCATCCTCCACCCCCCCTTATTTGTCTGTGGGGGGGCCAAGTTAATGCACCTGAAAGAGGAGTACTTTCAACTCGTATGTATGTTTGCTGAAACTCCTTGTGCCATATTGGATCAAGCGTCTGCTCTCAAGTCTCAATGCTGGGTACAATGGGTTCTGAATATTGTCAGTGATCCTTTTTTATCGACAAATATCATATAATAGCTCCTAGCGATAGGTTATGGCTCATTTTTCCATTCTCGAATGTTTGAATCAACATTTTGTTATCGATAATTCCCGACAATACATCCGAATAGCCATACGACTGCACTTCGGCTCTGCTCTACCGTTCGGCTTGTGATAACAGGCACACCCTCTTCAGTTGACGTAGGTCTCGGTTGACGCAGGAGTGCGCTAGCACTTGCACATATGTCACCATCAGAATCGTCAACACAAAATGTTAGTATGGTGAATAATATCCGAAAACCTTCACAATAAAAATCAACATCGAGTCTGAGGGGCTGTCAATAAATGACGTCACACAATTTTAGGGTATATCACACCATATCCCCCCCCCCCTTTGTCAGAGAAGATCACAGAGATGAATACTCACTCCCCTCTCAATGATGTCACAATCCAGTCAATATTCCCCCCCACACTCAAAATTAGTCATACGAATTTGATGAATCCGTGATATCGGTGACATGTATTGTATTATTGAGATAAGACAAGGTTTCCCTTGAGAACTAGTTTTTCTTAGTGAATGCACATTTTTTAAAATAACATTGTAACTTGATTGGTGATGAAAATGTATCATCGTCGCTAAAAAGTGGCTGGGCCATGATTCACTGTGATCAACATTGTATACATGACATGAGCCATGCACAACTCTCAACAATTCTGTATTGGAATACAATTAGATACATATCATGTGACGCCAACTGTTTTTCCTAAAAGTTGCAAGAAATGAATAACATAAAGTTTAAATGTGAAATTACACAGCGTATACCCTCCCCGTATCCCTTGCCACACATCGTCACATGTTTGACGACCCCCTCGAATTGTGAAAGTCATTCCTGGACAGCCCCCGATGTGAAAGACATATCTGACCTTTGATCTCCCGTCTCTTTGTCCGTGTAGCTGTCACTGAAGAACGCATCGTGCCTGTCTGTGTCGAGATCCCCGGCGAAGCGCAGTTCGAGCTGATAGCTGGCCTTGAGCGCGAGCTTCTCGCCCAGCTGGATCACGAACCATTGCTTCTCCACGTCTCTTCGCGTTCCACTCACTGCTATCGCTCTGGGAGACAACGACCTGGCAATGCAAATCATCCCATTCGATCAGAAACTGTCGGTTGTGAGGGGGGACATTCATGTACGTCTAGCAAAGATGCTAGCGGTCGCAACTTGCGATCATTAAAAACCACTCCGCAAGGTTGATAGCATATTGCCGCCATGACAGTTGTCAAACAGGTTTCATGCCTTGCTAGAGCTTGCTAGGCGTACATGAATGCCCCCCCCTGATTCCTAGCAAGCAGTGAGCCGTGAACAGTGGAATCTGTTTGAAAGGTTCCGTGGTATTTGGTGAGAAGTGTTCATTTCTTGAGGGGGGTGCATGCCAGGTGCTTATAAAATAGAGGAATTCGACTTCACTGATTCTCCGTATTTTCACGGTGTGATGACATTCATTGGAGTATCATCTTGAAAGTGATTGAATTCACCAAAATTGAATATCGTAATGATTAAAGAGCATGTTTGGGAGTTGGGATACTGTTCATTCCACTGTATTACACTGGTCAGTGAATATAGATGAAAATGGTGAGGATGAATTTCTCTATTTGCACCCGTGATGAGAGCAAAACAACGTTTATTTCAAGGTACGTTTTGTCAGGCCGAACTAATATCATGTTGACATACCATTTGTAGTCAACCTGCGTGGGGTTGCTGTAAACATTGAGAAATGGATTCTGACCACCTACAGTGGGTTGACTGTTGAACTGAGAATGCATCGTTGACTCACTCATGAGTGTGATTGAAAAGATATGTGCAAATGTCGTTACATCTCCTATTGTACGGTATGCTTTTAGAAGATTAATGCTGATTGTCAATTATTTTCCAAATCATGAATTTAATTGTGGCAAATTCATGGAGATTCTATACTTTTCATGAAATATTACACAGAATTTTTCGAGGACATTGATCTCATGGAAACAAACATAACCAACTGGAAATGAATCGAACTTATCTCATTTGAGCGTCACAAGGAAAATACAAGCGTAACAATAGTATTCCAATATGTTTAGAATGATGATGTTCCATATTTTCTCCATATTTGCAGAGTAAGTTGGGAATCGTTTGATAGGTCACACGTAGATCAACATTTCAGTTGACATTTGACCTCGGGTCAAGTCATGATCTCACTTGATAACTTTAACACTGATATAGCTGAGAATATGTATATTTCTACGTTGCATCGAAAAAATTGAGTAACTCCATCCATTTTTCCGATTATTCGAATGAAGCCAATTTTCCTTTCGATTGAGCTTCAAATTTCCATGCGTTTCTCACAAAAATATCCGATGATTTGCCATTATTTGTCCAGCTTCAATTATTACCCTTCATGTTTAACAGCCTGATCGAGATACTTGGAATGGGTGACCTCGGGACCAGCGGTCATAGAGCATGCATCTCCTCGATACAATTCATGCGATCTTTCATGAGCACGGGCCTGCCTGGAATGCCTGAGGCGTGCCCGGAATGCCTGAAGCCTGCCTGGAATGCCTGAGGCGTGCCTGGAATGCCTGAGGCCTGCCTGAAACGCTTAAGACCTGCCTGGAATGCCCAAGGCATGCCTGGAATGCCTGAGGCTTGTGTGGAACGCCTGAGGCTTGCCTGGAATGCCTAAGGCGTGCCCAGAATGCCTGAGGCTTGCCTGGAATGCCTAAGGCCTGCCTGGAATGCCTAAGGAATGCCTAAGGAATGCCTGGAATGCCAAGGCATGCGTCAGGAAGGTTTGTAGCAAGGCAGATATATCAGAATTTCATCATTGTATCTAATTTTATCCAATGTTGATGCTTCATATACATAAATTAGCTACATACCTACAGTTATATTAATTACAGACAAAATGATAGTGATGATAATGATAATATGAATGAAATTGAGAAGATGGTACATATAATAATAAATATAAGAATAATTTCTGTGTGAGAAGAATGAGGGAAACAATACATGTACTCATTGGTTTGAAGTCAGCGATGAATGTACTGGAATAAATTGAAGCAAGATCCACATGAGAAACCTGAGTGTGAGAAACGAGGGAAATTAACTTATCAGCATGAAGTGTTTGAGAGGGGGAGAACTGCATGGAATCAATAACCAGAATAATGGAAATAACAAAACGATAGTTGCACACAAGAGGCAGTGATATATGAATATTATGCGGTTATTCAAGCAGTGGATTCAAATGACTAGTGGTGTCATTACTGAATGATAATAGTAACTCAATGAATGCTGATTATAGCAATTGGAAAGTTGGTGCAGTATATGATTTGTTTCAACTCCGTAATTTGATTGGATTTAGAATCCAAAGTAATAGAGGAGTGATTAATGAAATTCGAAATGTGATCAAATTCGTGATGTCCACGTCATGTGACCAGATGTTACAGGCTCAATTTTGAATAATTTGAAATCAGATATTGTCGAGATTGTGTTATGCAGCGAATTGGATATTTTTGGTCCTGGATAGGTGTTTTGTCTTTGACCTAGTGAGGTCAACATCGTGAGTATTTTCAATTGAGTGAGATAAGTAGACCTGGCATTATTATTATTATTATTTAACTCTTGCAAATGCACATAAATGCGCGGTGGCAAGTTCCCTAAGTACCCCTATCCCACCATCTCCTTAACCCTCTGGCGGAATAACTTTAACCTGATTTCATCCCCTTCAAAAACATTTCTACTAAGCCCATTACAGTCCCTACCTGTCCTATTTAAGAAAGAGAATTTACCGACATCTAATGTAGCCCCCTTTATGACTACCGCTCTATCATGACCCCGCCTACCTCCATACCCTGACTTATTTCTTTTTATCAACTCATGCAGCTCCCCCCACCCCCCCTCTCCCTCCATTACCCTGAAGAAATTACATAAACGATCCTCCTTCCTCCGTATTTCCAATTTCTGCCACCCCAGGTCTCTCATCATCTCAGTTGGACTCTCCAACATTCTTACCCTCTCCCCCCTTTCATTCTCATCCCATTTCCACCTCCTAACCCTACCTGTAACCCTTCTCACAGCAATCCTTTGAACCCTTTCCACATCCCTTATCTCACCTAATCTATAAGGATCCCAAACTGAACTAGCATATTCTACCATGGGACGCACTAACGAGAAATATGCTTTTTCCTTAATCTCCATACCTGCCCCCCTAAGTTGCCTCATTACAAAGTTTAGTGCATTTATACTCTTTTTTACTATTCTCTCAATCTGACTCCCCCACCCTAGACGCCTATCAAATACCACCCCCAAATACTTGTAGTTTTCCACCAACTCCAGCGTCTTCCCTCCTACCTCATACACTACATCTGTCCTTATGTTTCTCTTACCGAATGTGACTAACTTGCACTTTCCTGTATTCAACCCCATCTTGTTTGACTGAACCCAACGATTAATTGCCGCTAAATCTACCTGAAGAGCTACTACATCCTCCTCTGTAATGATTTCCCTATATAACACACAATCATCTGCAAATAACCTTATTTTCAAATCAACAACACTAGTCAGATCATCTATATATAAATCAAACAATAAGGGACCCAACACACTACCCTGTGGAACTCCTGACGTAACCTTAGTCTCACTTGAAACCTCTGAACCCACCCGAACTCTTTGCACTCTATCCTGAAGAAAGTTTCCAATCCAATTAACCAACCCAGCATTCCCAACGGACATTTTTAACTTCCCTAATAATATATTGTGATCTACCTTATCAAAAGCCTTCTCGAAATCTAAAAACACTGCATCAACACGTCCCCCCCTATCAACTACCCCAGCCAACTCTTCTGCAAAACCTAACAACTGCGTCTCACATGAATAACCCTTCCTAAACCCATGCTGCACTTCTGAAATACTCCTTCTTTCATCTACCTTCTCCACTACTCTCTTTATAACCACCCTTTCCATTATCTTACACACATGCGATGTTAAAATGGCATGCTGGAATACGTTTGTCACCACATTATTGATTCGATTTTGGAAAGTATACAGAAGTAAGTTTTGTATATGCAATTTTCGAACATTTGACACTCTGATTTCATTAAATTCACTGACAGTACGATAAGGTCTGGGGCGTTCCAGTGATTTATTAATATGGATTGTTTCAAACATGGACAGAGAAGTTTGGACTGAGTATCAGCCGCGACAAGAGTGAAACACTGACGATGGACAGATACAGGAAGGCAAGATCAAGGTTAGAGGAGTAATACTAAAAGAGCGAGAAGAGTTTGAATATCTAGGGAGTGTGATGATGAAGGATGGCAAGGTGGGGAGTGAGATCAAGAAGAGAAGGGTAGCGGCAGAGAGTTTTCATCAGTGTGTTCGGAAATTGATATGGAAGGAGAGTATACCGCGAAGGTGCAAGCTGCTAATCTACAAGTGCCATTCTTAGTTCCCGTGTGACGTCACGCTAGCGGAAGTTTTACAGGCGGCCATCTTTGTGATATGTTTTGTGCGGCATATTCAGTTTACTAATTGGTTTTCCTATGGTGTATCGATTTGTATTTGAATTAATTCAGAAATATCATCGGACATAATGGTTAACAGTGCTATTCTGAGATGTGGTTTAGAACTCCAATAAACACAAAGATCTTTCATTTTTCAAAATACCAACTATTTTAACTGAACAATGCAACATTACATTGGGTCTATCTACTAGACGTCGAGCAGAATGGATTGCACGGAACAAAAGGGAGCATCTGCAAGAAGCAGATATAAAACCTCACACTTGTGTATGCAGCTTGCATTTCATCAGCGGTATATATTAAAACTTATATAGTTCAGTCATTGTTTCATTTCACTTATTGATCATTAGGCCTAGGCCTAACCTCAAAATATTCCAGGCCCAGACTAAAGCTTTCAACACACCATTTTGGGCCAACCTAGGCCTGGGCCTATTGAATTTTTAGCAGTAACCTGGTACTGAGGCATTGAATACTAGATTTCAGTTACAAAATACAATCATTCAACATCATATAGGTATAAGATCTTTATAGGTTTACGTCTTTCAAATGTTTAAAGGGACAACAACAAGGGGGGAATAGGGGGAACTCTCGGCAATGACATGAATGGATCGGCTTTGTTTGTTTGAAGATATGTATCACCACATCCACAACCATTTCCGCACAATCCACATCATATGTGTCAACACCCCCCAACACAATTCTATTTTATTCAGATACCTTATTTTACCGACACCATTCAAATTGAGGCAATCTTGCGTACTGGTTTTAGGTCTGAATTCAAATTGAGATATTGGAATTATACTATTTTCATCAAAAATCTTATGAAACTAGTTTTGACACATGAGCCTGGACTTACATCCCGTCGGCCACGATCTCTCTGACCGAAATCTCCTCGGCAGGCTTGGAGACGATGCGGAGTTGAGGGTGGGCGTGCAACGTGATGACGTCAGTAACCTCTTGGCAGGAGATGTTCAGCTTGACCCGCCCTGCAACATGGCACGATGGCACGATTAGACTTGACCGCAATCTCAGAAGCTCACGAATAATTGTTTGTCATACGGTGTTTCTCGTTACTCAGATGTTATTCAGATAATTATGTTTTTTTCTGTCAAATGGAAGAATACATCAAGTGCCGGTATGCTATTTTAGGGTCATTGAACAAGGTCAATGTCATTCTCAGTGCTTATGATGATACGCACACCACACACGAACAGAAATACACAACATACACATAAACATCCGAATATCGATAGGTAGTGGATTAAATATAGGCTCATACATAGAAGGAATTTATAAAACATTGAAACGGGAACAAGACCAACACTCTCGAGATTTATGAAATATGGAATGGAACGAAATGCTGGTTATACTTTTCCTGGATCACCTATCACATTCCATCACATTCCACATCTCACTTGGAAATCTTTCCACTTATTTCATTAGTCGAATGTCAAAGGGAGCTGTGAATTGTGCAGATTACAGAACACTCGAGATGGCTTTGCATCGATTGCCACCAGGGAAGACCACGATGCTTCTTCATTACTGGTTCTCGAGCTACCACTGGCTAGAACCTGCTAGCCTCTTGAAGTATATCTCTCATGGGATGAGAAATACCCTTCACGAGGGAATTATTCGAGGGAATGATGGAATTATTTCCGATATATTATATTGGCAATAAGAAATTTTATATCCATTTTATAACATTCTCAAACTCAGGGATAGCAGAACGATCAGAAATGATCGAATGAAGACGGAATGATGGAATGAGCGAGTCAT
>OZ023327.1:3196407-3326407 GCA_964007535.1 Brachyptera risi | reverse complement strand
ATCAGGAAAACAAAAGATCTTGCTTACAATATCCTACAAAGATGTTGTATACATCTTGTCTGCAGGTCAATTGAACATATGATCAATATTTTGATAAGATTACCATTACCTACTCATCAACTTGAAATCTTATCGAATTCTCCAAGAATAATAAATAACTTACAAACCAATATCAAAAGAGTTGACAAATGAATCTTCACACGCCGAAGTGGTCTAGTCGAACGATATCAACCACAGCTTCACACCGCCCTCCATTAAGACCAAAGGCCTACATTTTAGATCACGTATATTTAGAGGCATGTTGTCGAATAGAAATGAGACTGATATATTTGGTCGTGCGGTAGCTCGACGGGAGCCAAGTCCGTGCAAAGTCTTAGCTACACGCTTACACTGTTCACACGAAGTACTTCCAGACGGTTTTGAGCATACTGTCACTGTGGAACTAACAAGCCTAGATACCTCTAGTTCGTTGTAATGGAATGAAGCGCCATACACAACAAGACATATCAAATTTGAGCCATAACGGATCGAACGCCTGGAAGTTATAACACTGTAAAAATACTACTTTTCCGTTTTCCTTATCGTCTCCATCCGTCTCCATCACCTTCTCCTCCTTCCGTCGTCACCCATAAGAACTCGGCTACAGGCCAAACGAATCGTCCAATTTGTCTGATTTTTCCAGGAATTATGTAAACTCATATGGAATTGTGACTTTTGAATGTTTTAACCTGAAGTTGCTTCCGAAAACTGGAAGTAAGGTTTTTTTCCACTCATTTTTGAAGTTTGTATTATTTTTGAAAACCATTCCATCGACAGATTGCGATGCCCTAATGGAGATATGTTTGTATAGATATATCAGATCGACTGTATATGCTTGATTTATCAGTTAATCATCCTCAACCGGGTGATTGAAATAATAACATTCAGAAACGAAGAATACTGTCGTGTCGACGATTGAATCACGGCCACCAATGCACCATCCGGAACTTTGAGTATGAAATCCAAGGCTGATTAAAAAAATGAAGAAGAATAAACAGCTGATATAGAAAAGAGAGGTAAATTCCGAGGGGTTAACAACTAGAAAAAATTAGCTATACACTTGAAAAAAAAAAGAAAATACAGAAAAGGTAGCAAAAGAACGGGGAAAAAATCACGAGAAGTTGAAAAAAATACGAAAAATCGGAGAAAATTGGAAAAAAGAATAAAAATCACGGAAGATACAAAAAATCACGGTAAAATTCAGAAAGATCTGGAGAATCTGAAAATCACGACAAATAAGAGAACAGTGACGAGAATCACAAAAGATCACGTAAAATCAAGAAAAAATGAAGAAGCAATCAAGAAAAATGAGAAAAATCACGAAAAATGAGAAAACTGCAATGATTAAGAAGATCAAGAAAAATGTGTGAAATCAAGAAACAGAACGAAAATCACGAAATATCACAGAAAATCAAGGATAGATGAGAAAAATCACGAGAAATCCCAAAAATTTAAGATGAATAAAAAAATCTCGAAAATCAAGGAAAATCACAAAAGAATCACGAAAAATCAGATGCAATGGATGAATTGATTTTTTTTTCAAATCCCGATAAGAAATCAGGTTTCAAGTATTTAAAACCAATTATCAGGAATGAGAATAAAACAAAATCGAAAACATTCATGGAATAAAATCGCATCATTTTTGCTCAACTAACTCGCCTGCTGATTAATCCAAATGACCCTCACCACGCCTGTTGTAAGCATCCTACATTTCACAGGACTTCCCTACTTCCTCATATTGAAATTAGAAGGCTTTTTGATAACAGGTAGGTACATGAGGCACCATGACCAATACAAAAGTTCCAGTCATTTGGTGAGAAAATAATCTTCGTTGTGCATTTATAGACCAGTGAACTCCCTCTTTATTACCTGTTGATTGTCTTGAATGAGAGTGTGGCATTATATCTACAGTGTCATTTTCAAAAGTAAGCGTTTTAATCCTGAATAAAACTTGAACTAGACCTTGTAAACTTTCACAGACAACGCGTTCAACATGAATGCATGTTCTTTCATCGACAAAAAGAGGCCTGAATATATATATATATATATATATATATATATATATATATATATATATATATATATATATGTATGTATATATATATATAAATATATATATATATATATATATATATATATACATATATATATATATATTGATAAATATATATATATATATATATATATATATATATATATATATATATATTCATACATATAAATATATATATATATATATATATATATTTATTCAGATATATATTCATATATATATATATACATATATATATATTTATTTATATATATATATATTATAAACTCAATAAATTGTAGATGAAACCAAACATCAATGTTGGATCAATATGTATGAAACTTATTCATTTTGCACCTTGTAAAATGACTGGGCCTATATGTATTGATTCAATATGTATACTTGAGTCCTTCTATGTTCTATATTGAGTTTGATATGTATATTATATACATGCCCTGGCCATGCCCAAAGTTATGCCCCAGGCATGCCTTAAACAAGTGCCCCTGGCATGCTTTGACATGCCTTGGATGTGCCCAAGGCATGCCTCAAGTATCCCGCAATACCATGTTTCTGGCTGGTCATTAAACAGGTTTGGTCAGGATATGCCCTAGGCATGCTCCATGCATGCCTCGGAAGGCATGCCTTGAGCATATGAGGCATGCCTTTGAAGCCTTGCCTGCATCTTAAAAGGAGTGTCTAATCAATTCATGTCTAAATTTAGCTTCATGTCAATTACCCCAACCCTAATCTCAATGTGGTATAAACAGCAATGTATAACATTTATATAATTCAACTTGCCTCAATGAAAAAACATTTTTTGTTGTTTTAAGTGTAAATAGCTGGTTCCCAATTTGTTACCTAAGGGCAACAACTAATTGATTATTATACACATACATATGGTGCTTGACGACCCCACCAGCAGCTGGGTTATATGGGATGACTTGAGTGTTGCCAGTTCAACAGGCAGGTAAACTGGTACAAGAATTTCCTTCCTTTCTTCACTTCAGGGGGCTTTTCTGTATTTTCCCACAATTTTGTCACGATATTGAAGTGTCGTTGGGACCCCGCATATGTAAACAGCAGCCAATAGTCTGATTACTGCTTCACCATCGGATAAAGACTTGGTAGACTATAGGAACATCAACTCGAGTGGAAAAAACTAGAGACAGCTCGCATCTGCTCTAGTGTTCACAAAGTGCATGGCTTGCATAGGTAATTGCATGCACTCATGGATCAGTTGTTCAACATACACATGTCTCTCTACGGAAACGCCGTCGTCATGCTCTCTTGGAGCAACTATCGACAGGGACGGACGTTTCCGGGAGTGGACCTCATCAGGACGCGGCCAAGAAGGCGAAGGGAAGATGCCAGAGTCCCGGGTACGCGTCTCGCCTCGGTACCACTCTGCGAGACCTGCCACGGCGTTGTCGAAACATAAATTCAAATAACCTATACTGAAGGGGGAGTAACCAGCCCAGGCATTCATGTTCCAACTTCTCTTACATTAACGTTATTTAGCTCAAAACCTCTTTCGGCATCTATACTCTAAATTATCTTGCAATAAACTATTGTTTAAAGGTCTAATAAAATGATATATATTAGATGAGCACTAAAATTCCTTATGACTATGCTCTCACTATATATCCCCATGGCATACGTGAAAACGTAGTTGTGACAATATTATTCAAATGTATAATTCCAGTCAGCCAAGTCCAGCGAATATAGGTGCCGGTAAAGGTGACTTGGAGAGAGAGAGAGAGAGAGAGAGAGAGTCATCAGGCCCTGTATGGATGATTTGATTGAAGGTAGGTATTAGTGAACAACAGGAGGCCCACACATGGAGGTTTATTCAGTCTATTGATAATAATGGCTCTCTATAATCAATCAATATGGCAGTACAAATATTCACTACACCTCTAATATGTTATTATTATTATTTCAACTTTGCAGTTGATCATATTTAAATGTTGATTGTTAGTTCTATGTCATTATAGATACATTTATTTGTATTCACTGTTCTTCGGACTTTTCATTTGTTCGGTACCTTCAAGAAACTAGGAGTCGGGTGAAAACAAGGCATACCAACAATAACAGCTTTCTCGGAACGAATACATGTAGAATAATAGATGAATTGAAATGTTTTCTTTCCAATCTTGTTTTAATTATGGCTTTTATGTGAATTGATTAATTATTTTGATAGGTATTGTAGGTTACATGTGGCTGATGATTGATGATGGATATAGTAATATTGTGAGAAATTGATTGACAGAACCTTGTACTGTATTTTTGATACAGTGAAACCTCTCTACCGATTCTAAAGAGATCAGCAAAATGAAACCATCATCCGTGCAGGAAATACAACATTGGTTTGATGGGAGTACTGATAATAGGTAGGGAGGGGACAAGATAAATAAAACAAGGGGAAAAACGATGAATCCGGGAACGATTGACGTTCACTGTGTATCAAAATGATCTCAACCTTGCTTCATTCAAGTCGCAATCAATTCTAGATTCGTAGAAACTCATCTTTAATCACAATTACAAACAACAATAACAATGGTTAATCAGTGATTAATGATTCAATTATTGTAAGTTCTTTAATTATCAAGGAGTGGAAGTTGATGGATTGTGTCGACTGTGTGTCTCTCAGGCAAGTCTTATTGTGCATCACTTATTCAGCAAATTTCTGAAAGTCCGTCTCGGTATTTAGATGTCACATTGTCAAAGAAGACCCAAGGAAATGGCATCAAGACCAATAGCAAGGAAGTTTCAACACACATCCTGGAAAATATTGTTGAAACTGATATTGGCTGAACAATGCGATGCGCATGGAACCTGTGGGTGACAGCACAGGTGACACTGTAGGCCTACCAGGAGCTGAAGGAGGCACAACCTGCTACTCAAGCACCAAGCAGGCAGTTGTTTAGAGATTGCCATTGAAATACTGGTAATACGTAATACATATCTGTCAAATGAGGCTGTCACTGTGAGAGGTCCGGAGAAAATGTTGGAAAATAGGGGCAGGTGAGAGCTTGGTTGTTGTTTCAGGAGAGTTAGTCAAGTTTTGAAGCTTCCACAACGTATATTTAGATGGGTATTATTGTTTTGGGCGTTTTCATCGTGTAATAAAAGAGAAGAAGACGATTCAATATTTGAATGTTTTATCTCAACGATTCAGGAGAATATTGAGCCCCAATATATAGATATGAAATTTATTTACATTATTTATATTATGTATATATTATTATTCAAATATTTATATTATTTTCTCGATTTCTTGTAGGAGGGACTGCCATTTTGAATTCTCTTGATAGAAGGCTTTATATGTTCCTGGAACGTTGAGATAAAACATTCAGAAAATGGAATGTCTTTCTCTCTTTTATTACATGATCAAAATACCCGAGACAATGATACTCATCTCTCTAATTATATATATATATATAAATATATATATATATATATATATATATATATATATATATATATATATATATATATATATATATATATATATATATATATATATCTATGGGAGAAGGTGTGGGACGTTTTTTGAACATTATTTTATTACTCAGTCAAATTTGTATCTTCTGTTATTCTGCTTTGTTCATTGGCTAATTCAAGCTTTACTCCTCATTCTGAATTGATAAAGTAGCTATCAACCACATAGTTTAATTGATATACATTATCTAAAACATGGCTGCGAAGTGTCCCATATCTCCTAGGGATGGGGAGAAATGGGACACCATATGGGGAGGAGTGGGACAGTGTGCCTAGTGCCAGATTATATAGCCTATAGGCTATATATATATACTTCATTTATAGACTTACAGGCTACATGCTATAGACCTATAGGACTATATAGGCTATGTAGACATTTAAATATGTACATGTATAGGCCTACACATATGCTGCTTAACGACCCCACCAACTTCTGGGTTATACGATGAGTCTCAATGTTTATACGTGGGTACAAATGAGCGGGTGATGATGAAACGATGAAGTGATGATAGGTGAGAAGACGTTCAAACCCATGTCTTATGCGGGACTCGAACCCACGCTCGACCTGACTTCAGTTCCTAGAGCAGTGCGATAGTTGACTGAGCCACGGGACGGCCCACATATATGTAGGCCTATATACGGGTACATAGGCCTAAGTCTTTGCATTTTCAATTAAAAAATTGTATATTTTCGAAAATAATAAGTGGAGAGTGGTCACAGCTTGAACTGGTAATACACAAGAGAATCACAGTCATTTTGTGCATGGTGAAATCGAACTCGAACGATAGATTCTTTGATTCCCCGCAGTTGTTTTCTGATCAAATAGAGGTGTTTACAAACCTCAAATTCTAATGAAATTCAAATTATATTGCATTTTCAAACATGATATAACAACAAATACTCAGTCTAATGATCATTCCATGCTGTTTCAACCTTCCACACTGAACAAAAAGTCACACATAACCTCAAAATAGTGGGCCATGTCTCCCCCCTGCATGCTGTTCCATTCCTCCACCATACCCAGATTTGCAGTTTTATTCATGTAACTTATTTTGATTATGAAAGAAACAATTAAGAGTTTGATAAAAAAAAAAAAAAAAATATATATATATATATATATATATATATATATATATATATATATATATATATATATATATATATATATATAAATATATATACATATATATGATGATCACATCATGAATAGAAATCGTCAGTCGTTTGAAAGAAAACATGTGTTGCTACGTGTGAGGAGAAAGTTGGCTCTTCCACCGTAAATAAAACATCTGGCTGTGAAAGTCAAAGGGAGAAAGAGAGAGGTAGAGAAAGAAAGAGAGAGAGCGAGAGATAAATTTCAGAAGTTTTGTTGTCGTTTTCTTTTATGATCCATGGCATCAAGTATTGGCTGGCGTTTGTTTTGGTACCTTCGGCGCAATTCGTCTATTTCATGTTCCATTTCTGCGTCCAAGTTGGCCATTCGGAGTTGTAGATCATCGTAGCTCAGGAACTTCAACTGAAACAAAAAACACCAATTGTAAGGATCATAGAAAAGCAACAAGTTGAAGGATCAATGGATAGCAACAAGCTAAAAGATCAATGAAAAGCAACAAGTTGAAGGATCAATGAAAAGCAACAAGTTAAAGGATCAATGAAAAGCACCAAGTTAAAGGATTAATGAAAAGCAACAAGTTGAAGGATCAATGAAAAGCAACAAGTTAAAGGATCAATGAAAAGCAACATGTTAAAGGATCAATGGAAAGCAACAAGCTAAAAGATCAATGAAAAGCAACACGTTGAAGGATCAATGAAAAGCAACAAGTTGAAGGAGATATGAAAAGCAACAAGTTGAAGGAGATATGAAAAGCAACAAGTTGAAGGAGATATGAAAAGCAACAAGTCAAAGGATCAATGAAAAGCAACAAGTTAAGAGTGTGGAATATCAAATGCTGCCGTAATCATGTAAAATAAACTTGGCCCACAGTTCTGTTAGGGTAGTTAGTAGCAGGTAGTTTCTGTGAAGATCGCAATCAGCCAACTTGATACTTTTGAAATGAAGATGTGCATATAGCTTTTCAGTACATCACATTATAAATATAATGATAGTCACGAAAGTATGTCGCCTACCAACAGAATAGTAATAATTATCTCTCATAATTCTCTCTGATAAATCTCCCTTGAGAAATGCAGTTTCATTCCCTATCAAAAACCTCATCATGAAAAAGATCACAGCTAGCCTACACAAATATAATAGTTACATTATATTATCATCATTATACCTATATTGTATAATAATATACTGATATAATATTATCAGGCCTACATAATTATTCATCATCATATTATATATTATCATTATCTTATAATAGTTTGATATTATATAATGATAATGATTAATTAATCGGAACTTGGTGTTGTGGCATGATTTGATCTAGCCAATATCAACTGTTTTACTAGAAGTGGTCGTGTAGAAAATATAATATAATATGTAACGAATGTTGTCTGGAGTTGACGATTGTTGTAGTCAGTTGGATTCAGGACTGGAAATGAATCTGAAGTATTACCGAGTCATGGAATATGTGTATTTAGATTATAGCGACAAGAATAAAGCTCCAGAGTACCGGTACGTTAAAACCAAGTCTGTTTTGCTGTGCCTTGCTTATAGAACCGTGACGATGGAAGATTCTACAGTGTGAACAGTGAAATGAACACTGATTTGACAGTTGATTTCTGATTATAGCCTACTCAAAATGGGTTCAAATCTGAAAACAAAGGAATTCATGTGAACGAACATTTGACGTCCCATTATAAATAATCAACAATGCACATATGATGAATTACTTTATGTATTCAATTTAATTTGGTGGTGGCTTTGATAAACTTGAGTCTTTTCCCGCAGGAAAGTTCAAGTTGATGTAGATGATTGGAGTCAACTATAAAATCTACTATTTATCTTGGCTAAATGCAACTCCATGAAATAAAATTGGTATTTCAAGTATTTTATGCTTTATGATAGATTGATTGATTATTTGATGTGGAGAATTTTTTCCCAAAATATTTATGATTCACAATATTCTGATATTCATTAGGCTTGTGTCAACTTGCAGGCCCGGTTCTAGTGATTTTGTATGCGTAAGCGAGATTCAATCTGCCCCCCCCCCCCCCCCCCCCTCCTTTCCCAATAAAAAGAAACAGATGATATCACATTATTATCACAAAAGTTAATTCACGATCAAGATACACTTTTCTAACATTTAGATATTCGATTGTTTGGTTGGTAGTTTTAGGCTACTACGGAGCAACAAAATAATAAAATGTCTTTGATAATATTACAGTTTCATTGTTATATTTTACATAAGCCTACATGCTAGTTTAATCACATTGGGCCTACTTGAAGTTCACTTTTCTAGTTTTCATTGCTGAAAATTCTGCAATTAAGGGTTATAAAGTACTACTCTTGAATAGGATACAACAGAGGCGGGTCCACGCCATATTCAAGGGGAGGAGGGGGATTTCAGTCTGGGGAAAAAGATGCCGCATGAGAACAGTTGTGTAACGGACTGTTATCGCTAAGCCAGTGACCCGCGGGGGTCAAGGGAGGAAAGCCTTTTCTGGCCTCGCAGGAAATTTTTGGAAATTACACCCATTTTTAATACGGTTTAGCGTGTTTCAGATGAGGTTCAAATACCAGAATCATTCCACTAGTGAAATTTAAAAATGACTCCAAAACCAATATTTGTAGCTGCTGCAGAGTTGTTTCGTGTCTTTTCAGCGCCCCGGGCAAGCACTCAATTATGCGCCCCTAAGACTGAGTGAGCATATCGATGGTTGTTAACGCCGGTCTTTTGAGACCAGCTAGCTCGTTTTCCCTAGTTTGTCAATTGAACATGAAATCATTCGATCACGTCATGGAATGTTGTTTACATTGCAAACCGTGTTTCTAGTCGACCTTCCTTTCTCATTGCTGGTTGGCTGGTGGGTTGTCACGCGATGTGTGCGTCCAATCACAGCTCGCCTTTCGCGTTGCGTGTCTGGTAGGTGGTCTCGCCTGTTCAGTTCTCTGCTATACTCGATTCAGACCGGACGTCTCGAAACGGCTCTCGTCGAGTATTCAGTTCTTTTCCATACTCGATTCAGATCGGACGTCTCTTAGTCGCTCGTCAAGTGGGTGAATTCGCTCATATTCTCGACCAGCTCTTGTTGTGTGAGCATCTCCCGTCCTTCTCTACTTTGTTAGAGTTCGGACGTACTGTACATTATTTCGCATGTACGCAGTTGTTTCTTTTCTATTTTTCGTTCTTCTTGAGTCGTTAATAGGACCTCTTTCCATACTTTCTTGTTTCTAATTCTTCACATTTGTTTTGGTCTTTATCATTTACGAATTTGGTTGTTTTGTTTTCTCTCAAGCTTTTGTTTCTTGTTTTTTCGAATGGTGTGCGGGGACACCACTCAGGTTTGATCTATTTTGTTTCGCTTTCTATTTATTCTTTGATTTGGTCAATAACTACGTCAAGTCGACGTAGACCAAATACGTATCGTTTTGGGGTGAGGCATAATCCGAGTTTGGATTATGCTCGCCTGATTATTAATGCCAAGTCGGCATCCGAATACAGTCCACTGGTCTCTCATCGCCATCTCTAAGATCGGCGGTAACATTTTGGTCCCTGTGAGCCAAAGATTATTTTTGGTTCCAATTTCTCGTCATTCGTGAGGCGGAATCCATCTCCGGATTCTTATTTCGTTCTCTTGTTGGAATCCATTTGTGAATTCCATTCTTTTCACCACGCGGAGTCCATCTCCGGATTCCAATTGCTTTTACTTGTTGGAATCCATTTGTGGATTCCTTTCTTTGCACCACGCGGAGTCCACCTCCGGATTCCACAGTCATTTGTGTCAGCACCCGCGATCAGGCATCGCATGGGTGACTTCTTTGTCCTCCGCACTGAATCGGCTTCCACATAATTGGGTTTCCACGGTGCAATAATTTATTCTGTTTGTTTGCGAGTTATTATCAACAATTGATTCAACTTGTTTTATAGACATTCAATTCTTGAATTTTGCATTGTTCTTTTTCTGTGCATTTCGGCCGTATTTCTCCGTGATATTTCATATCATTAGTTTTTGGTCCTTGTTCTTGTTTCGTGTTTTTGCAATCTGTGGTTATTCATTCGCTACAATGGCGTCTAAAATCTCGAAACAACAAGCAGTGCTCACGGCAAAGCGAGAGCGGATATTCGCTTCATTACAACGCTCCTACGATGCTTTCAAAACGCTTGATAGTGCCAAAGCTCCGTTGTACAAACCTCGCTACGACAAACTTGACGTTTTGGAAGCCAACTTTGAGGAAGTTCAGAGAGAAATAATATCTTTGAACGCTCAGCTTGACGAAGGCGACGATGCCTTACCGGTCGACGCTGTTGAAGCCAGCTTCGAGGAAATGTTGTACGCGACTCGTGGGCTGTATCTCGCCGCCGTTGCCGCGACGACGCCTACTCCGCCTCCGCCGCCAAATCAAAATGGTTTTCAAGCCATCTCATTGCCGACAATTGCGTTGCCGGCATTCTCTGGTGATATTACTCGATGGACGGAATACTATTCGCTATTTAAATCTCTCGTCGACGAGAACAACGACCTGAATCAAGTTCAGAAATTCCACTATTTGAGGACCACCCTCAAAGACAACGCCTTGTCTGTCGTCTCCGGGTTTCCGATTACGGAAGCCAATTATTCTGTGGCATTGGATGCTCTTGTCAGTCGGTATCATAACCCTCGGTTGTTAGCCACCACGTATGTTCAACAGGTTTTAGAATTTACGCCTCTCAAAACCAATTCACATTCTGGGCTGCAATCATTTCTGAAAGTTCACAAAACTTCGATTGAAGCGTTGAAAGCTCTGAATATCGAAGATTTGTCAGATTTTCTGCTTTTCACGTTAGCACTGACAAATCTCGACACATCAACGCGCAAGGCTTTCGAACAGAAACATTCTTCGCACAGCACTCCTAGCTACGGGTCGTTGATCAAATTCATTGAAGAGCAGTCCAGGACGATGGAATTGTGTGGTCTCGACAAACAAGCAGCTAGCTCTTCAAAAGCTATTCCTCCTTCCACAAAGCGAATCAATTCGTTGTTAGTTGCGAATCCTCCGCCCGTCAGCTTTAAATCTCGCGAGCAGAGCAAATCAGCAAGCTCGACCACGAAACAATCTTCGTGTCCAGTCTGCAAAGGGGAGCATACTCTATACTCGTGTTCCGTATTTCGGCAACAGTCCGTTGACGACAGATACAACACGTTACGTCGCCTACAACGCTGCTTCAACTGCATGGGCGCTCATCTCAGACCGCAATGCACCTCTAAGAGTGTTTGCGGTACTTGTCACAGTAACAAACATCATTCGCTGTTACACACCGCACGAATCAACCCCTTGACTCGTGACACAATAGCAACCGAAGTCTCTTCTCATCCGGAGAACACCTCGCCTCATCCTCAAACTCTCGCTTGTCAAGTCAAGACAAGCAAGCCAGTGCTACCCACAGCTCTGTTGGGCACTGTTCGCGCCTTGATCCGCGACTCTCACGGTCAACTGCAACCTATCCGTGCGGTTATCGACTGTGGTTCACAAATCTCTGTTCTCACTCACTCGTTCCTTCAGAAGCTAGGATTGAAAATCAATCCTTGTCATTCCGAACTCTCTGGTATTGGTCACGTTAGTGCTCGGGTAATCGGGACTGTTCAATGCAGCATCGCTTCCCGGTTCACCCCTGCAACCTCTCTCAGCGTACAAGCCTACGTTATGCCTGCGATAGCGAGTCAACTTCCAACCACCACCGTTCCGCTTGAGGTGTTTGAACGTTATCGCTGTCTCTCTCTTGCCGACGACCGCTTTCATGTGCCCGATCAGATCGACTTTTTGATCGGCGCCGATTTATACCCTGATATTCTTGAAAAGTCAGGTGATATTGTGATGAGTGGCAGTCCATCTGCCATAAACACGGTCTTCGGCTGGGTGGTTTTGGGTCCTATTCGGTGTTTGGATGCCGAGTTCCAGCCTCCGCTCTCTCTGCTTGCTTGCACTGGTTCTCCATTGGATCGTACTCTTCGATTGTTTTGGGAATCGGAAGAAGTTTCACGTCCTCTTCAAGTTGATCCGGACGATGAACTTTGTGAGGAGCATTTTCTATCTACGCACTCACGGAACCCTTCCGGACGCTATTCGGTAGCACTCCCTTTCAAGAACACATCCTCTCCTCTCGGATATAATCGTGAGGCCGCCCTCCAGAATTATTTGAGTCTGGAGCGGCGACTGAAACGCAATCCTCAGCATGATGCTGCGTATCAAGCATTCATGCAAGACTATATTCAATCGAACCACATGCAACTTGCAAGCACCTCTTCGAACTACGTGATTCCGCATCATTGTGTGCACAAGATTACCAGCTCCAGCACGAAGCTGAGAGTGGTATTTAACGCCTCTTCTCCAGATGAGAGAGGCGCCTCTTTGAATCAGCTGTTACTCAGTGGTCCCAAGCTTCAGAGCGAACTCCCGGGCGTTTTAACCCGATTTCGTTCTCATCCCATCGCAATTTGTGCTGACATTCGTCAGATGTATCGTCAGATTCTGGTCCAACCATCTGACCGCAAATATCAGCACATATTTTGGCGACCCAATGCAGACTCTCCAGTAAAAGAATATGAGCTCAACACGGTCACGTATGGGCTCGTACCGTCAGCTTTTCTTGCTCAACGAGTGCTGAAGCAGCTCGTGCACGACGAAGGGGCTCCTTTCCCCAATGCTTCGCGTGCTTTGATATCTCACATCTACGTGGATGACATCGTGTCTGGCGCAGCAGACGTCGCTCAAGCTCGCATTCTTCAATCGGAATTACAGGCCATTCTAGCTAGTGGAGGTTTCGAACTCCGAAAGTGGGCCAGTAACCTCCCAGAAGCATTGAGTGCACTTCCGGAGGATCATCTAGAGACTCCAGTCGTGTTTTCGGATGACGATCAGGGCATCAAGATCCTTGGTCTGTTCTGGGATCCCCGATCGGATGATTTCTCATTCCACACCTTACCTTTCGAAGGCGTGGTAACGAAGCGCACGGTCTTGTCGTACATTGCGCGCATTTTTGATCCTTTGGGATTCCTCACCCCGCTCGTATGCTGGATGAAGATTTTTCTTCAGCAACTTTGGTTATCGCGGGTGCAGTGGGACGACGTTTTACCACCGCTTCTTGCTCAAAGGTGGTTGGACGCGGTAGCCGAGATCTGTCTTCTCTCGAACTTCCGAGTTCCACGCGCATTTCCTGCTTCACAAGGCATACATCGACTTGTAGGCTTTTGTGATGCCTCCGAGAAGGCCTACGCTGCGATACTTTACCTTCACACAACGAATCATGCAACTTCGCATATTAGTTTGTTGCGAGCAAGGAGTAAAGTTTCCCCGGTCAAACCCTTGACCATCCCTAAGCTTGAACTCTCTGCTGCTTTGCTTCTAACGCGTGTGCTGAAAGATACTCTTCCCTCACTCAGCACTCTTGTCGTGGAGTCAGTAACCCTCTACACTGATTCGACTATTGTGCTCGCGTGGCTTGCCACCCCTCCACATCGACTGAAGACATTCGTCGCCAACCGAGTAGTGGAGATACTCGACAACTCCACTCCTACCAATTGGGCACACGTGGATTCCGAAGAAAATCCCGCTGATTGCGCTTCTCGTGGAATACTGCCTTCTCAGCTCATGGAATACCCGTTGTACCTCTCGGGTCCTTCTTTTCTCAGGAGTCCCCATGCTCTGTGGCCTATCTCTGTGCCTTCCACTGATTTATTGTCTGAATTGCCAGACATTAAGCCTTCCATGGTCACTTTGGCCACAACGGTCAAAGTAGATCCTCTCCTGGTGAATTTTCGAAAGTTTTCCACACTTCTCAAAGCACAACGGGTCTTTGGGTATGTAGTTCGATTTGCCCGTCTCTTATTGGCGAAACGATCCAAGATTCTCCCTCCTACGGGTTCTTTAAAACCTGTGGAGCTGCAAGACGCTCTTGAACTGATCATAAGAGTCACTCAAAATCACTTTTATGCAACCGAGATCAGCCAACTTGCCAAACAGGGACAGGTTCTATCCCGGATCGCTTCGCTGAAACCTTTTCTCGAACCCTCGGGCTTACTCAAGGTGGGCGGAAGATTGCGTCACTCTTCTCTTCCTGAAGAGGCTCGGTACCCAATCCTACTCCCCAAAGAAGCTCACCTCGCATCTCTCATTTGCGATGCCTTCCACCGAACATCGCTACATTCCGGCCCGAAAACGGTACAGGCGCTGATACAGCAGCGTTACTGGATCGTTTCTCTGCGCGGTTTGTTGAGGCAGCGCATACACCAGTGCATTACTCGCCACAAGTTTCGCGCAAAGCCTATGCAGCCTCCAATGGCAGATTTGCATTCATTCGTGTATTCTTTCTGTTCAAAGCACGCATTGGTGCTTTGATCATTTCTTCATGTTAACTTTCTTGTTGTTCTCTCTTTTTTCATTTTTTTTGAAAAGTCAGCGACCATTGAATAAAATGGTTGCGTTTTCTCCTCAATGAATCGCTCGGATCATGTGCGATTTCTTTGCTGTTCTCCGATCCAATTGGGAAGCAATCCAATTACTCGGTGAAAATCTCATGCTCACGTTGCCTATGAAGTTACAAGGCTTCTTACGAACAGTTTGCTGTTCTAATTTCATGTTCCTTATTTTCCGTATCGTTTACCTCAGCTTTAAAATGTTCATTTTGGTGGGCGGTATGTTAACGCCGGTCTTTTGAGACCAGCTAGCTCGTTTTCCCTAGTTTGTCAATTGAACATGAAATCATTCGATCACGTCATGGAATGTTGTTTACATTGCAAACCGTGTTTCTAGTCGACCTTCCTTTCTCATTGCTGGTTGGCTGGTGGGTTGTCACGCGATGTGTGCGTCCAATCACAGCTCGCCTTTCGCGTTGCGTGTCTGGTAGGTGGTCTCGCCTGTTCAGTTCTCTGCTATACTCGATTCAGACCGGACGTCTCGAAACGGCTCTCGTCGAGTATTCAGTTCTTTTCCATACTCGATTCAGATCGGACGTCTCTTAGTCGCTCGTCAAGTGGGTGAATTCGCTCATATTCTCGACCAGCTCTTGTTGTGTGAGCATCTCCCGTCCTTCTCTACTTTGTTAGAGTTCGGACGTACTGTACATTATTTCGCATGTACGCAGTTGTTTCTTTTCTATTTTTCGTTCTTCTTGAGTCGTTAATAGGACCTCTTTCCATACTTTCTTGTTTCTAATTCTTCACATTTGTTTTGGTCTTTATCATTTACGAATTTGGTTGTTTTGTTTTCTCTCAAGCTTTTGTTTCTTGTTTTTTCGAATGGTGTGCGGGGACACCACTCAGGTTTGATCTATTTTGTTTCGCTTTCTATTTATTCTTTGATTTGGTCAATAACTACGTCAAGTCGACGTAGACCAAATACGTATCGTTTTGGGGTGAGGCATAATCCGAGTTTGGATTATGCTCGCCTGATTATTAATGCCAAGTCGGCATCCGAATACAGTCCACTGGTCTCTCATCGCCATCTCTAAGATCGGCGGTAACAATGGTGAATGCAAGGAGAGAGCAACATCCTGCAGGGAAATTTTTGAAAATTCCTTTTTTTCATACGATTCCACGGGTTTCAGGAACTACGCCAAATGTCTAGAATGAATGGATTTTAACAAGACTAATTTTGCCAAATGGCTGTTTCAAGCGAATGAAATGCTGAATTAATCTATCTATAATCTACAATTATATAATGATAATTAACCTTTAATTGATACAATAGTGATATTTGAATATGAGAAAATTTTTCTCCATCCAATGATGTGAATAAAATGTCATTAATTTGATTTGAAAATTGATTTGATTTGTTTACTGATGTAAAGTCACAAATGGCCGCCGATAGCTCTCCTTGAATTTGGCCACCGGGGAGCCGCCCTCTTTGCCCACCCCTAGAAACAACCCTCGGCGTTATTATCACCACATTCATTCTTATTTTATCAAGGGACATTTAGTAATATTGTTACTAGGAAAACGCGGGATGCGCGTTGTTAGACGAGCTTAGGGGTATAGAAATCTAGAATGAAAAATAATTTGTCAACTCAATCTACATCTACAGACCTTGGATCACTCCGAACGTTCAAAAACCTTACGAGAATCAGTTATGTCACGGCCTTCCTCTTCATTCATTTCAATCGTTTTGAATTAATTGGTGACACTTGTTGCTATAGATTTAATTGGTTCCCGTAATAGCCTAAATTGATGGGAAAATGCTTTATAAATGCGTTTTCTTCGTTATTTCTCATCCGATTGATGTGAAAAATCTCTCAAAATGTGCTTAATAGTTTCTTTTATATTCGGCGAAAATTTGAGAGGTCTTGAAAAATTTTGATTTTTCAAGTATTTTCCTCCGGGTTATTCTAATGAGGATTTTTGAAATTTCTAAAATTCATAAAAAAAAAAGTTACCACCCGATAATGCCACAAAACTATACAGATCTAAGTTAGATGAGGAACCATGACGAAAAAAAGTTTGAAGTTGATAGCTGTAGCCGTTTGACCTGTGGAGAACCGACAAAAAAACATAAAAACAAAAAAAAAAAAAAAAAAAAAAAAAAACATAAAAACGAACACCAATTTTTTTCAGTATGTCAAATTGAATCCTCGCTAAAGCTCGTCTAATAAACTTTTATTTTTGGAAAATATTTTATTTGTCAATGAGAACTAAACACACAAGATGGGTCTATAAAAGGGGGAATGCTCTGATACACCGAAAAAATCTTACACCGAAAAATTCGTACACCGAAAAAATTCTACACCAAAAAAATCCTACACCAAAAACCTCGTTCACCGAAAATGTTATTTTACAGAGTCACGATCAGAGTAGAAGGACGATTCAGGGTGAAGCTACGGTGTTGTTTTAAAATAGTGGGGGGACTATTCTCCTTACGCTAGAATAATATGCTATCAAGTATGAAAAGATTGTTGTTTTCGGTGTAAGATATTTTCGGTGTAAGATTTTTTTCGGTGTATGAATTTCCAGAAATGTGTATCAAGGTGTTATCCAACTTCAAACAAAATTTCTTTTTTTTTTTTAATGATTTTTTTTTTCCTGCCGTGTTATACTAATGGGTATTTTTGAAATTTATAAAATTCATAAAAATAAAAGTTACCACCCGATAATGCCACAAAACTATACAGATCTAAGTTGGATGAGGAACCATAGCGAAAAAAAGTTCGAAGTTGATAGCTGTAGCTGTTTGACATGTGGAGAACCGACAAAAAAAACATTTAAAAAAACAAAAACATAAAAACGAACACCAATTTTTTTCAGTATGTCAAATTGAATCCCCGCTAAAGCTCGTCTGACTAATGAACTTCATCACACTGCGACAATAAACTGCGCTGTCAGTGACCATGCATCTCCGCCGCAGATAACAGTCTCTCTGTTTCCGAAAGTCCGGAACACATTATAAGTAAAACCGTTTCTGTGATAGGCCTATATATCCGGATGATAAATATATATGATAGGCCTAAATATGCTGGTTAGATGGTATTATTCACTGGCTTGGTATACGCATAAGTTTATAATAAGTTTTATTGTATAGAAGACTATTTTAATTCTCAATCAGGTTTAAATCATTGACACATAAGCTATTACATTCTATCCTATTATTTATATGTATGTATTATTATTATAATTTCATTTTCTAATATCTCTGACAATGTTTATACAATTTTAATATTGTTCTTTAATAAGAAACGGCAATAAATACAAATAAATACAAACAAATACAAAAAATACTCATGACAACGTATACATAATGATGGACAATTAAAATTGCAACTCACAAATTCAAAGTCTCCATCAACGAACGGTGATTGGAGCTTGGCCTGAATCTCGTGGTTTGGCTGGAGAGGTTCGGGCGGCGCTTCCGGTCGGCCAGAGATCTGACTGAGATGAAGCCTGAGGCGGTCCTGAAACCGGTCTCTCTCTTCCGGGGACAGCGGCAGAGGGTCGAGAGCGCTGGCAGGGGGGGTAAGACACTCGGGGATATCACCATTGCTGCCCTGCAACACCAATGTTTAGGCTTTACCCCCTACCGGACCCACACACTTCAACTTTCATCCCTGCTCCAAATGAAGCAACAATCAATTGAAATTAATGGCTTGGTCAAAGTTTCTCTGAGGGTATCATGTATTTTTGAATATATATATATATATATATATATATATATATATATATATATATATATATATATATATATATATATATATATATATATATATATTTATTTATATATCAATATCAATAATTACAAATTACATTAATATATTATTATCATCATTATTATTATATTATTATCATTATATAATTACATTATTACAATTTAGAATACTATCTCAAGATTCTCAGTGTGAATCTCCTAGAGGAGTTGAACCCGGATCACATGTTTGTCATTCGGGAAACTTCAACAAACCAGCTTAAAATACTACACAATTAAGTGTTCAAATAATGATTCAAGTTTATTCTCCATTTCTGGTCAATTCCATTGTTTCAAAAGCTGAAGATTCACTTGTCGCCAGTTATATTGTGGGAATGTGAGCGCTAGACTCTTCCTAGAATTACTACGGGCATGCAGCGGTCTTCTTCACCAAGAGTGAAACATGAATAATTGCCCTGATACTTCAACATACCGGTACTCAATCTCCAGTCGTTATATCCATTCCATCAATTATGACTCGCGATAGGAATAAAACATGCAGTTGAATTGAATTTGATTGAATAAAGCCTCGAGAGGGAATTGGAATGGAACCAACATATGGGGAAAATGGAAGATTGCTTCCAGTACGGTACATAAATGACACTCCACTATATTGACATTATTGGAAAGAAAAACTTAATTTAAAGAATATTGTTTTGTGATGGACGATATGAGATGACTGATAGTTGATGATGCAGAGATGATGAGGTGGGTACAGGTTGGAGGAGATACGTAGACAGAGCACAAACAACACACACACATGTGTGGACTGGACAATGCGAGTACTGGGAGGTAGGTTCAAGAATCAACTAACTCCAGTTTCCTACTGCCTTCTCCACGGACTCTCAAGGGAATAACCAACAGGTGAAAATCACAGAAACATTAGTTATGAACCAAGAGTCACGACATGTTTCGATCTTGTTAGGTCTCATCAGGTGAGTATATTAGGTATTGTTAACACTTCTTCAACTCAAGGAGACAAAAGGCAAACTGTTTCCTGTGCTGGATGGCCCGGGCTTGCCGCCAGAGTGCACTGACTGCACACAGCACTTTATGGGCCTAAGCTTCCATCATAGAATTAGTAGTGTTTAACCTTTCAAATGCTATACACGCAAAACTCCATATTGGCTTGTCGTACACATCGTGCTACACACGGAGATTGCAGTTTTAATTTCCACGCTATATCGATCATTTTCTAGTGGGCTGTAAGCTGTACTTATTATGATGAAGCGGACATAAGATAGTGTTAATATAACGTATAGTATAATTTTAGTCCCTATCTTTCACCAGTACCGTATCAATACTGTACTTGGTTACTAACCTACTTTAGGTATAGTATTTAAACTCGCCCCTAATTACTAGACGACGGCACTTTGCATTCTGTGCACTTTGCAATTTGAAGCAATAAAGACATTTACTAACAATACCGGTAACTAGCATACTCACCTGATGAGATCTAACAAGATCGAAACATGTCGTGACTTTTAGTTCGTCACCTGGTTGGTTATTCCCTTGAGAGTCCGTGGAGAAGGCAGTAGGAAACTGGAGTTTGTTGATTCCTGTGGAACCTACCTCCCAGTACTCGCATTGTCCAGTCCACACATGTGTGTGTGTTGTTTGTGCTCTGTCTACGTATCTCCTCCAACCTGTACCCACCTCATCATCTCTGCATCATCAACTATCAGTCATCTCATATCGTCCATCACAAAACAATATACAGTAGAACCTCTTTAGGGCGACGTTGAGGGGAGATGAGCTAATCATCGTTATATCACGATCGTTGTACAACCAAATGTTACGATAAAATTCACAATACAACTTTGTGTGTTTGCTTTACAAGGCATACATGAAATACTGTCAGTCATCAATATTATAGCATAGGGCGGAGTTCGATCACTGATAGCCTGAAAGTGGTACGTATACATTTATAGTAAGACAACGTATAATAATGCTGTGTAACAATATTTTGACAGTAAGTTTATGTTATCACTCTGAATTGATGCTTTAATTAAATACCCTCCCTCTTCAACCTTCCTCCTGCAATTTACTGATGTGTCATTCAAGTGTCTAAAGTGTTCAACTGTATCATATTTCTCCACCCGTCAGTTGTAGTCAAGCAGCAAGCCTGACATTGAACAGACATGGTGTCAATTGTGATGTGTAGAAGTAGGCTTATACACTTTGCTTTATTTTGGAAGGGTATATAATATGAAAATAATACCACCGTATTGTGTCACTAAGAGTACCTGTACATACGTAAGAACATTGAAACATTAAAAGTATCATTGGACGACCGGTAGTTAATCGCGTAAAATGCACCGAGCGGGACGGGAATTGTCTACCAGAGTTGAGACCACATCGACAGCCAAACTAGCACGCGAGGCGACGGTGCAATTCCCAGCCGCTAAACAGTCTCGTGCGTGTCAATGTCAGACAAGGTCAGACCACACGCAGTCGGCAGTAGGAAGATGCAGCCAACAGCTCAAAGTGCTTGTTTATTATTCCGCGTCAGATAAAAGTGCTGGAAATTGGGAAAATGATGCTTCTTCATCATAAAACATTTTTGAAACGTGCTTTCAGTGGAATATCTCGCAGTTTCA
Organism: Brachyptera risi; assembly: GCA_964007535.1. Lineage (NCBI taxonomy): Eukaryota > Metazoa > Arthropoda > Insecta > Plecoptera > Taeniopterygidae > Brachyptera > Brachyptera risi. Next base: position 3,304,923 of record OZ023327.1, on the reverse strand, counting down.
AGTTGATTCCGTTATGAGTGTGAGGGTGTTCTACGCCCAATTAAAATGAGCAAAAAACATATTTTTGACCGATTATAGGCCAAGATTTGCAAGTAAGCCGAGGGTGACGTTTGTGCTCGAAATTTTGAGAAAAACCCTCAGCTTATATTCGGGACATTACGGTACAAACAATAACAATTTTTTAGTCGTTTCGTCGTAGTATTGATGGTTTTTCTTGGAAGGGAACCAAAAAAGCGTTGTATTCTCGTGATGGTCGTTATATCAGGGACGTATTAACAAAGACAAAATACACATGGTCCTATGGGAATTGGCCGGGAACGATATATCGCGACGATCGCTGTAATGAGGGACGTTCTAAAGAGGTTCTACTGTACTCCAGTATATTGCTTATTTATACCAACTATTGTACAAACCTCTATATTCTCAGCCTCTTTTTTATCAAAATGATCCAAGAATAAAGGTCGATATTTGTTACCATCCTCTCCTGGTCCCGTATCATGCCCTAGAAAACACAGTGATGGTTCAGTTGACATTGGTCAGAATAGAACCGACAGCCAGTCATCCAGCTCTTCCTGGTTCCAGCTCTTCCTGGTTCCAGCTCTTCCTGGTTCCAGCTCGCGGGAACATGACACAGACAACCCCAATACAGAACAACTTGTCTCGGCGTGCAGCCATAAACCTTTAGGAAGATTTCAAATTACAGAAGAAGAATCTCGAAAGGTTGAGCTAGTTAATGCACATTAAAGCCTGTCTTGTAAGTAGAGACATGAAAAAATATCAATTGCTATAGAAGTGATGAAATCTAAAAGTGCCTTTTCACATGTTTTCATGATATTTCTTCATGTTTCAATACGTTTGATGTTGTTCTATCATGTTTTGAAAACGCTACAAAGCGCTACAAACATCTGAATCCGCTACGTTTTGATGTATTGGCGATATAGACGCTATATTCGGAATAGAAGCATTATAGATGCTATTTTTCCCAAAATTATTCCAATTGAGGTGATAACAGGTGAAGTTAGTTGGGAAATTTTGAAAAAATTGCAGTTGCAGATGCAGGCGGCAGATGGGGCGTAGGTTTAACCCGCTTGTGGAGACTATTTTTCTAAATACGCAATGAATTGGGGTGTTTCTCTTGTATGCCTATTGTATGTTTTCTAGTGGTTTAACCGGTACCGTACTGTTGTTACGCTACAGAACATTGTTGTGCTACAAAACACTATGTTTCAAAATAATGGATAAACCAAAGTGCTATTTTTCAAATTCTAAATGCTATAAAAAGAAAAAATAGAAGCTATATTTACATGTCTCTACTTACAAGTAACCAACCCTATAAGCTCCTCTTCAATAGATCAGGCTGAATGACCCCACAACAACTGGGTTATTTGGGGGGCATCAAGCCATGCCCGACTTGGCATCAACAGAATGCATCATTACGCAACCGATCAACTTCATCTGGAACGAACCCCTACTCGTTTTAACATGAGCCCATGATTGCATCAATTCTCACGACTGTCAATTACTTTCTGTCTTATTTTTGTTCTGGATTACTCATGATTGAAGGATTGAAGGAATGAAGGAATGAAGGAATGTTGAGGCAGAACATACAGCGTGGGCCCTTGAACGCCTCTGCCTGCCTTGAGCACATGGCGTTACATTTATACCACATTTAACCACGCACTGAGATCTATTGGCGCTGCATCAATGATCAATGGGATGATGGGATGAAGGTTTCTCAGGTAATGGGGGACAGTGGGACGGATGCGGTTGTAGCCTATATTGTGGGAAACATTCTAGCATCAGCTTGGACTACGAGGGAATCCACTCTCCAAAGATGGACGGTGACGGAGATCGAACCAGGTCCGATATGTCTTTCACCTACCGGATCACATGGAGCGAGCGAGTCAACCACTTTGCTGCATGTGCTGGTAATTTTTGTACGATAGAAAAGGAATTTGTATGGACTTTCATTTTGATATGTATATTCAGCAAGATTTGATGTAAATTTGTTGGCAACGATTGTGATTTGTGACTATCATGGTGATGCTTGTGCAGGTAATCACAACAGCTGACACAGTGATGATTACACTTTCTCATTATTAGACAAACAAGCAAATAATGATGAGCAGTTTACATTGAAAGTGTTTCCTGCCACTGTTGTAAAGTACAGATTAGGGATAACATCGATTAATCGAAAATCGATCAAGAATCGATTCTGATGTAAAACGATTCTCAAATCAGAAAATCGATTTTTCAAAAAAAAAAAAAATTTTTAGCTATCCCTTCGGTTACGTCTGACAGCCAAACGTTGACGGAAATACCCAAATGGTACAGTACAGTTCAAAGAAGTCTCTAGCAGCTATTTTTCACGTGAACGCCTTGGGAAGGTTGGAAAAAAAAGTTTCAAATTACACTACTTTTATTCAATTTTTTTTTTTCAATTTTTTTTTCAATTTTTTATTTTTTTTATTTTTTCAACATTTTTTTTTTCTGAATCGATTTTTAATCGATTCTGGAGCATAGAGAGTCGATTCCCGATTTTGAGAATTGATGTCATCCGTAGTACAGATGACTGAGGAATTCCAGCCTCTAGTGGATTCAGATGCTTGTGAGATAAAAGTACATCTTTCAAAAGTCAGGTACAGTAACGGATAAAGTGGAAATGCCTGTTCGAAAAATCAAATCATAATTTGAATGAAAAATTCTATAAAATAAGAGTTTTGTGAATTATCGATTGTACGGACGGAGAATGCAATACCTGTGTCCACTCTGCAGCTAATTTGTATAGTTTTCCGTCAGTATCGTGATTCTATATAAGTATTAGGGATAACTTCGGGTAACCGAAAACCGGTTCAGAATCGGTTCCAGGTTCAATCGGTTCTGAAATAGAGGATCTATTCTTTCTGTGATGAGAGACTCAGGTGGTATGGACATATGCGGCGAATGGATAAGGGAAGAATTCCGAGAGTTATGTTCGAGTTGGTGGAAAAAGATGGAGCTAAGAGAAGAGTTGGAAGGCCGAGAGAAAGGTGGCAGGAGGGAGTAGAATGCGGTGCAGTCAATCGACGAGAAAAATGGGAGGTAGTGAGAGATGAGAGATGGTGGGAGGATAGGGAACGGTGGAAGGAACTCGTAGGAAGAGAAGAAGAAGCAGAGGAAAGTAGTGGTGAAGAAGAAGAGGAAGAGGTCGGAACTGGCAGGAACCGATGGAGAGATGAATCCTGCCCTAGATGAATCGGTGGAAACACCCCCTGGCCCAATTTAATTGGTTATCTGGGAAAGATATATATATATATATATTCATCATGTTGATTGAGACATTATGTATTATTTATGAATGTTTTTCGAGTGTGTTGTCGCAATATGAATTGTATAGATATAATATACTACTTCACGCGTTCATTATATGTTTGTCTTTTCTTCTCCGTGCGCAGTAAAACCCAAAATGTGTCCTACTACTGCTTTGTTTCGTCAGAGAAGATGTTGATGGGCTGAAAGATAACCGAATAATATGATGACGCCTAAAAACAAGGAATAAACTCGCGCCTATATAAAAGAGCGTCTAGATGAAAGTTTTCTCTCATTTTCGACCAAAAAATTGCGGAGAATCGGTTCTGAACCGGTTCTGTAAATCGGTTATCCGGTTCTGATTTTTTGGAACCGAAGTTTTCCCCAATAAGTATAATGATGTTTACTGACAATGCACTATCAAGTATCAACACAATATATGATTTGGAGATTGCGTTGAATATTCTTTCTCAGAATATGGTCAGGAAGTGCTCCGAGAACACATCAGCTGACAGATTGGCTGATTGAAATGAGGCAACACAATCTTCACTCCTTACTTTGCTGTATTGTATTCGAACTCTAATTGTACTTGCTCCATCTCTCGTACTTCTCATGGTTGACTCTTCTTCCGCGTCCGAGTTGATCAGCATAGTCCCCAGGGGCGCCACGAGAGTGCCGCAGTCCACCAGGTCGAGAGAGGGCACCAGCGTTCCGGGGTCTTGCGAGTAGTGCACCATGGTTAGTGAGTTGACCAGGTCCCCTTCGTCATCCTCAACACACAGAACAAACAGAACGTCACGCATGCCCACCTTGTTCACTAATCGAACAGACTGATCGACAAATAAATCTGAGCAAAATCTTTCAAGTCTGGTTTTCTAGTGGGAACAGTTTTAAACCGGTATATCCAAACACTGTACAAATAATTGGGAATGAATTGATTCAATATTCAGGTTCGCCGAGCTGTAAGGAAGAACCTCTGAAGACGGCAGCTCACATGCTGCCGAACGTTGGCCAAGAAGAAAAGGTCCAGAAAGAACAAAACGTTCCAGTGAATCAAGTGAAACTCATTTATTCATAGTCATAAATAGACCCCAACGTTGCAGCATGTTTCTTCACAGCCACACAAAAGAAATATTCGTTGTTCTGAATGTGAAAACAAATGATGTTCTAATGCCTTCAGGTGATGAATAACAGTTGCCGCTCAATAATGACGATACAAGTCAGAGCGTGTTAACGGTGGGACGAATCAAGCAGACATACCGTAGTCCTTTGCGTGGCCGTTTTTACACTTTCAGAATTGGGACGAAGGATACACTGCTATGATTATTGGATTTACTCTGATCTCGATGAGCTTTTGCAATGTGCGTATTAACTCTCAAATACAGCTTTCCACAGTATGGACTAGGGATAACATCGATTAAGAATTGATTCTGATGTAAAACGATTCTCAAATCAAAAAATCGAATTTCAAACAAAAAAAAATCTTTTTTTTCGGTTCAGTGCTGTAGGCCTACTTCTTGACGTCGTAATAAGTGCTTATTTAGTTGTCTATATCATTCTGTATTGTCGAGATATTACTATCTGGACAAAAGCTATCCCTTCGGTTACGTCTGACAGCCAAACGTTGACGGAAATACCCAAATGGTACAGTACAGTTCAAAGAAGTCTCTAGCAGCTATTTTTCACGTGAACGCCTTGGGAAGGTTGAAAAAAAAAAGTTCCATATTACACTACTTTTTTGAGAATAAACATTTTTTTCAAAATTTCTTTTTTATTTTTTTTTTTAATCGATTTTTAATCGATCCTGGAGCATAGAGAATCGATTCCCGATTTTGAGAATCGATGTCATCCCAAGTACGGACATGGTTTGCGTTCTGTATCCGATTGGCTGTTATCTTGCGACCAGTTATTACTGGAAGGATGTTTTATAAGGATGACTAATTGAATAATCTTCTGACAAACAAAACTTCTCAAATAAGAATGATCATATTGAAAAATCAAGTTAAAAACTCACTTGGTGACGGATTATCAACGTTTTCGATATAGTATTCAATGAAATTGCAAAACGCAGATGATGAAACGAGTGCCAAATCCCAAAACACATTATTGGTGCGATAAATAATATTTTTCAGACTAATAGTCGTGGAGCCAGACTATGCCCCTTCACCTCCCGGGTCACATGAAGCAAGTGCGTTAACCACTACGCTGCATGTGCCGGTGTTGTTGTTGTGCCTTGGTCCACGGCCGGGTGGAACAATTGCATAGCAAACAATACGAATTGCAATAATACATTCAAATTCATAGATAACAAAATTACTGATACCTGAAAATGTGCGTTCAAGTTAGCGAGTCGGAATTTTATGCATGCGACAGAGACTGTTGAGGTACGTATAACATATTCCATCGACATATATTATTTTCAAATTGTTTCAAAGCAAAATTCAATAACATACGCTATCACAATATCAATTCTCTTCGGGTTTCATCAATATTGAAGATGAAATCAATCAAACCATCTCTCTCGGAAGGAAGAAACTGATCTCTACGTGGGAGTGTTTCAAGATGTTGTGTGATCAAGTCAGTGTTTATTCCTCACTTCATGATATATTTAGTCAATAATTATCATCAACTTGCTCTGACTGAAATTCCACGTCGTTAGAGTACCCACAAGTATAGTTAGGTAATATTTCAAAAAAGTTGGTTCACCTCAACTATTAACCTTTGACCTCAAATAAGTTTCAATATGACCTGCAACACAATTTTATGTGTTGAAACACCAAATTGATTCACAAACTTTGTTTGAAAGTTTTTTCATTGCATTGCGGCGGTCAAACGATGAGAATTGAAGAAAATGACAATTTTTGCATACATTTGAAAGGGCGACTCAACCCAATGTCAAAATATGTCAGATCGATAAATTTTGATTTTCCCACTTCATCAAACTAGGAATCATGTTTCTTAATTACTTGAAAAATTCAAATGCATTTTCGTTTGTACATTAAAAAATAGTGAAAAGACCTCAAATTTGACCTTTGACCTGGATCTTGGCATAGAAAGCTACCTTTGCTGTCGGTATATCATGCTTTTTCAGAAAGGTCTCGTTGCCAGCTTCCATTAGATGTATGTCAACCTTTGTCCCAATTCTGAAACCGAAAAGGCTATTTTGGACAGGCATGCAATGAACTGTTGTATTTTGACATCAACATCTTGTGAATTCCGATGAAGATTACTCATATGAAGAAATGGAAAATGGATGAGCACTCAAATTGTCAAGTTCGAGTTTGAGTTCAAATTTAGCTGAACTCCAAAATGTAGAGTGTTTTTTTCCATTCATTTTTCTTTTTCAAATTTTTTTTTGTACTTCAGTTGTTCTGAATGAAAAACGTGATGTTTGCTTTTAATTTTAGGGTCCATGAGTCGCTACTGATATGCACATTTCTCGACTCGATCTGGGCCGACGGGGCGACCGGTCAACGCTGATTGTACGCCACATCGTGATGAATCTTCTTACCGAATCGTCGTTCTCGTTCTGGACGCCGGATTCCAATCGGGTATTATTCCTATACGTCTGATTGTCTCGTATCTCTCTTGCCTCGGCGATCATCTGGCTCAGGATGTTCGGCTGTTTGGCATTGCCTTCAACAATAGCAAACACGCACGCAACACTCTTTCAAAACTAACTGTTACACAATTATAATATACAACTAATTCAGGGCAGTGCTGGGAAAGTTTTCTTTTAAAAATAAAATCATTATTTGAAAGGTAAATCATGTCAAATAGAACAAACTTTTGAAAAGTTCAAGTTTATTTTCTTGACCTTGATGGCAGAGCTGGAGATCAATTTGAAAAAGAGCAAAAGTTAATTTGAGAATATATATTCAGTAAGATGTCAGTCTGAGCCTAAGGAAGGCTACCACTCGTGCATACATGTGACGGCAGTAGCTTCGAGCGGCAGTAACCACCCGGGGACCCGCCCCTCAGTGGAAACATGTCTTCAGAGTGTGTGGGACGGGAGGCAGGAAACCTGACTTTGTTGACATGTCCAGTCCACTTGGTGCCCTATCCATCGATTCACGGGTCATTCCACATCAAATCGACTCAGCCGCGTACAAAAATTGACCTATCCATCTCTGATTTTCTTGAAACATGGTAAATATATGTAGACTTGCATCCAAAATAATTGTGGGAAACTTGGTGTTTCTAGTTTTCTTAGTTTTTGAGTTACAGCCCGCGGGGCATCAATTCTTCTCACTTTTGCACCGTGCGTCATAAAAGCTCGATTGTTTGTAATGTGCATATTTCAATAGGCCTTCTAGGAATGTTGCCAGAAGCCCATTCCTAGGCAAGTATCGTGTCAAAAAAGTGAAAACAGAAAATGGCATTATCCCCCCCCGTGGGCGCGCCCTTAAAGTCACGCCAGTGGTCGCGTGGGGTATCCTGGTACCCCACACTAAAAATTGGTGAACTATCAACAAATTCGAGCCAATTTTTCTTATTCTTATTTCCGCTTAGAAACATATATTTTGTACTCACTTTGATCAACTTTGATTCTGAAAAAAAAATACCTCGAGGATTTATGCACACATTGCTATTCAAGGACAAACATTCACTGACATTGCGCATCAATTGTCATTTATCTATTCAAAAATTATACACATTCACAAAAGAGTGATTGCGCATCTATTTTCATCTTATATAATGTTCAAACAATAAGAATATGGAGAAATATTCCGATAAACTTGAAATTAATACAGTTTTAGGTAACTTCGAATATTGCATATATTATTTTGGCTGAATTTTTAGCAGAAATATGAAATTTGTACATAAAAGTCAATATAAAAGTCCTCATGTGGAACAAATCGACTCTCATAGTCGGTCTCAACGAGAGCCGCAACGATGACTGCATTATTCATCATTAACGCACTGAAAAGTAAATAAAATTGAAATTTTTGGTCAGCATACCGGTAACCTCAAATTTTGGCTTACGACTATAATTGCAAGAAATGTGGGCTGTTTAGCTTTAGAACATCTAAAAACAACGAAATTATGACACTAATATGGTATTTGTATTGAATCAACAACATATGCTATAAATCTGAGCAAATAAACACAATAAGGCCCAAACTTACCTTTCTTGGAAAAGTCGATCAATAGTTACGCCAGTGGTCGCGTGGGGTAAGTAGAGACCCAAGGTTTTTTCACAGGAAGACCACGGCCTTCTCAATTTTTCTAAGGTCAAGTTAGATGCAAATATCACTACTAGATGGGTCAACTTGAAGGTACGAGAAGGACGGAAATCAATCTTCACGCTATCTAGCTGAAAACTGAAAAAGTAATAGTGTGTGGGGTACCTGTATACCCCGGGCGACCACTGGCGGGTTGAAAATGAAAAAAAAAAAATGGAAAAAATGTATTTTCATGTACAATGTTTTTCCCAAATACACAACGTTCATCATGGGATTGCAATGGGATCGTGGGATATCAAGCTCAAATATGCTGCATATTTGAGCGGGAGATACTCAAATATGTGAAAAATTGGGAAAACAAAGTGCATTTGATGCATGAGCCCTTGATATCCCATGATCCCATTGCAATCCCATGATGAACGTTGTGTATTTGGGAACAACACTGTACATGAAAATACGCTGTTGTATTTTTTTTTTACATACCATTTTTGGAGTGGGGTGGGTAAAAAATTTTGTTTTCATCCTTTGGACATGATACTCTCCTAGGAATGGACTCCTGGCAACATTTTTAGAAGGCCTATTGAAATCTCTGCATTGAGAAAATAATCAGGCCTCTATATCACACGGTGCAAAAGTGAAAGAATTTGGTATCCGAGGGGCGAATATATATATATACACTTATATATATTTTTTGGGGGGGGGGAGCGTGACTCGAAAATTAAGAACGCTAGAACACCAAATTTTTCATGGTTGGTCTAGCTAAGTGAGATAAAAATTGAAGTTGTTCAAGTAAATTGCCTAGTTGATTTGACTTGGAACGGTACGCACTTCATCATTTCCCATATCTCTTGTTTCTCTTACTCTTGTCTCGTTTGATCAGGAATTGGTACAAGAAAGTGATGAGTGGGGACCAACCTATGAATGTATGGTGCAGTAATTCAGTGGCCGTCGCTCGTTCTTCTGGGTTCTTGACAAGACACCGACTAACGAGGTCAATCAAGTGGGGAGACCACCGGTCGGGTTCCCGGAACGACGGTGGTGGTTTGGTGGGAATCATGAAGATGGCCCTCATCGGGTGGATATCACCGTACGGGGGTTTCCCTTCAGCCATTTCTAATGCGGTTATTCCTAGACTCCAGATGTCGGCCACACAGTCGTAGCCAATTTCCTGGATTACTTCCGGCGCCATCCAGAACGGTGTGCCAATCACTGTATTACGTTTAGCCATCGTATCCTGAAACAAATAGCACTCGTTGCCAAGTGTTGTCATAAAAGGAGACTCTTCTTCTTTGTACACTTGACATTTCTTGAGCTAAACTCACAGCTGAATGTTATAGAAGCCTGTATGTTTGTTTGCTGCAAGTCAGCAATCATTCAAATAGCAATCATTAGAACAAAGTATTAACAAAGACATTGAAAAATGAAAAAGAAGACAAGAAAAGTTTTCCTGCTTCAAATGCTGCTTTCAGTTTCTAGTTTCGTCTGAGTCGAGGCTTACTTGACGACCAATATATAGGATAGCGTGACATGGCTCGCTTATTCTTCCAATTTGACATCTTAGGTTAGGTTAGGTTATATAGAGGGAGTGGTCAAGAAGGTTGACAATTTTTGTGGGCAGTGTCTGTCATATAATGGAGAATGAGAGGCTACCCATGCCTTCTGCACCTGCCCACGCAGTGATCTCTCACCTTCCCTGCAAGAAGCATCCTAGACCCAGAGTGTCTCTCTCAATTATAATTCAATCAATCACTCGCATTTTTACACTGACTTTTTCATTTGACATGGTTTGAAGTTAAAATGAATTGGGCTAGTAGTTGAGTGCAGTCATAGAGCGGCTCAACGTTTCTCTAGGACTACCAGGGCATCCAGTGGGTCTATGACAGCTTCAGAACGTCTCAACTAAATACTTCGGGTCTATATTATGACAGTAATGCCAGGTAAAATGTAGAATCAATCTATATGATTGAATGACGAGTGTTGATGAGTTGCACTGATGCTATTGACAGCCACGAGCCACGTTATCACTCCACACCTCCCTGATCTGGGGACTGCTACTGGAGCTGACAAACACACCTGTCAGCCGATGTCTTTTCAAGCTAGTTTAGATATTATTCTATCAACTTCTCAACACATTCGGTATGTTGAGTAACTTTTCTATTCTAGAAATTGTTTTATTTGTGAAACATAATCCCCGTTTATCTGAAATGAACGATGATATTCATGGTCATGTTAGCAGCCATATGTATGTATCCTGGGTGCCACCTTGATTTCCCACCAAGTCAGTGCCATCTAAACTGTTCCCGAAATGTCCACCCCTGATAGAGCGCTACTACGTTCGGCCAAGTCGATCATCCAACCTCTTTGTGAGAGGTCGTGTGGTGGTAAGATAGGCCTTCACCTCGTTATTTGTATTGTTGTTTCGAGGGAATCAATAAAGGATCATTGAAGTAATACATTTGAGTTTTAATTATATCAAGATAGTATTAGTTTGTTAATATTCAGAAGTGTGATTGGTACCTCCAATCCACCCGACTTTTTATGAAAAGCTGCCTGATCCGTTCTGGAAATGGATGTAGGCACAGTCTGACTTCCGCCTGAATCAACGAAAAAAGAAGACCACGTGCTGGAATTTTCTTTCTTTCTAATTTTGACTGTCTGCCGGTTAGGCCCAGACCTACTTGATATAATATATTATATTCAATTTTCATCATGGATGGACAAAGTGATGATGAAGTGCTAGGCCAACCAATTAACTTGGGTATTACGAGTAACGATTTTGAATTGAGCTACCCACTAGGCCAGTACTATCGGAGGAGGACGGCAACAGGCTACTTCCTCGCCCTTGCACCACTCAATGTTTAGCTCTACTCAACCACCGACACAATCACTGGCAAATGAAGCCCTGCTACGCATGATGGAGGGCAGCCAGAGATGTGAAGAAGCATTAACAAAGATGCTAGCTAGATTTACGGTACCTCAACCAACCGTAAGTGCACAACCCTCTTACCAAATAATGCCCGATCTGGAGACTGCCCTGGATAATGACCGATGCCGATCTGTTAGTACGACTGTGCGTGACATTCGGTGTGCCGTGAAATCCATAAAAATAAATAGGGTAATGCTCACGTCAGGAATCTGAAAAAGGGGCTGGTTCTATGTGATAATTTGAGACAAATAGATCAATTCTAGTTTCTGTGATTGAGACAATTTCTAGTTTTCTCTCAATTTAGGGGATAAACAAGTGTCATCATTGACTGAAATTTCCTTCCAGGGATGGCCTTGAATAACAAGTACTGGTACCACTAAGACTTACTGTAAGCTGTCCAGCCACACCAAAGTCGGCAAGCTTGGCATGCCCATCTGTGCTTAGCAAGATGTTGCCTGCTTTGATGTCCCGATGTATCTTCCGTCTCAAGTGTAAATATTCAAGGCCTTTTAATGTATCACACAATATTGTAGCTATTTCATCTTGGGTGAGCGTTTTCTTGCGCAGCCTCATTATATCGGACACAGAGCCTGCTCCACAGTACTCCATCACGATCTGGAACCCATAGACATTCACCGTTAGAGCATTCGCACACTTTGAGGACACAACGAAAAAGAACGACTCATTAAACTGTTATGAATATAGGCCTAATCGAAAACTGTATGCAAATAGAGGAGCCTGCACATTCTGTCACAAAAATGTCAGATAAATCAAGCCTACTTCAATAGGCCTAAAGAACAGTGATGAGTTTGATTTTAAGCATGAGTTTAAAGAAATGTCTCGTTGATCATTCATTTTGATTCAACTGATTGCTATGTTTGTTGTTCTTTATTCTTGATGAGGACTGTACAAGGTCAAGACATGAGTTCACGCTGAATATTTGTCCATACGGATGTCTTGAATCTGGCACATTTAGGGATGAGAGCGGAAACATTTACGGAAATGGAAATATTTCTCAACAAAAAACCCAGAAATTTCCAGAAATATTTCCGGAAATATATTTCTGGCAATTCTAGGATATAATGAATTTTCAGTGTCCAAAATGAGAAAAAAAAATAGTTGATTATAGAATTGAATAGAAAGTATTCAATATCACATAAGCTAAGTAATAATCTCTCAATGACTTCTTTTCCCTTCAAATACAATTTTGAATTTCCCTCCAAAATGTTGTGAGGCTCTGAGTCTCCCTGCTTACCTAACCTCACTACTGAGATTTACTACTATATGTGCACACTTCTTTGCCATATGCAATTCTTATTTTGAATAAGTTATCACTTGGTTTGACAATTCAAAAACTTTGTATATTGATTGGCAAAGATCATAAAAAATGGGATGTTAATTTACTATGATACTGTGTCAATTGGAAATAAGGGATAACGGAGCAACAAAATGTATCCCATGCCAAACGATGATAGGTCGAAGGTTGAGGCAACCAGGAAATTGGGGCTGTATTCAACAGTAGGCCAATAATGATGAGTATTATGATGAAGAGCAAATGACTTAATAAGAGTATCTGTTGAAAAAATTCAAGGTCATATCAAGAACAATATATACATGAATTGAATAAAAGAAGAATCATACACACTTTTGCAGTACTTGGAGGATAAAATATTCAGGAGAAAAATCCCCAATCAGAGGCATTTGACAATTTCAATGCCAGTTTTGCACCAAAATATTTAAGCCCATATGGAATTTTGCGTATGATAAATCCATTCAAGGTAGAAATGAGAATCAACTCAAGATCCAATATGAAATGTCATGTAAATGATATTATTCCGGTTCCACAGAGAGACGTGAACTGTTTTACCAGAGATAATGTGGAAAATAGGGCGGAAGATATTCCAGTTGGACCAGTATTTGATCCAGAACCAGAAGACAGAAGTATTTTTGACCATAAGCGAGGAGTTACTCATAATTTCTGAACAAGAAGGGTTGAAAAGTAAAATATATGTCGATATGTCCGATTTTTTTTTTTTTTTTTTGGATTAGGTGCATAATTTTTGGAGAGCTGGCGGAAAATGTGACGATATGAGCACCTTGGACAAGAGTGGTGCCTAGGGTACTTATATCGCCGTAACAATGTATGTGAAGGAGAAACTATTACTGTTGGAAAGTAAGTCTATATATTTTGGAAATCGATAGAATGAAGACCTATTCATAAAGTTTGATGATTAATATTCAATAATCAGTGCAAGTGTATGACTCCTGACTGGGAATAGAGAGAAGTGTGACTGACCCACAAGTCTGTGTTCTTGAAGTAGCTCCCGTAGTACTTGACAACCCAGGGAGAGTCGCACTGCTGCATGATGGAGATCTCCTTGATGATCTCCTGCAGGTCGGTGTCGACCGGCACCTGCTTGATGGCCAAGACCTGCCCAGACTCCTTGAGCAGAGCCTTGTACACGCAGCCGTACGACCCCTCGCCCAGCTTGCAGATGATGTCAAACACTTCCTCAGGCTGGCGCGTCAGGCTCTCCTCCGACAGCTTCTTCAGCTCACTGACAACAACAACAACAACAGTCAAATAATAACACTACAAGCGTATGTGTCTGGTGGGGACACAGAGAGGACCTCAGGTTGTTGATGCTGGCCTGTGTGGGACTGGGCAGCTGCGCGCGTTGCAGTAGCCACGGTCAGGTTGCATGGGCCCATCACATCTGCACTGACGGGACCATACAAATAATAATACTACAAGCGGAAATTCCTTCAAAATCGGATGGTGAACATTTGTATGGTATTTTCAGTGTTGACAGGAGCCCATCATCCCATGCACCGGAACTTCAAGAGTTAAATATAGAACAAATATTGGCCTATATCCAAACAGTGTCGTGAACTTTTCTCTCTGTGATCACAGAAACGTCTGTTGCCCACATGCCTGTGTGTTCTTCAAACCATTCCGTTATTGGGAGACAAAGAAAACGTCATACTTGCTGTAACCACGCGACACGCTCCCATCAAGCCGAACATCTGGCATCTGACAGTCGTTCGATTCCTGCCAAAGTCGACTAACAACAGGCCACGATCGACTCTTTGCCACTCTTATAGGGCACCTATTGGAATAATCTGTCTCATCATATATCTCATCTCATCATCTCATATATGATTCACCGACGCCAATAGATCTGAGCCAATAGGGAGGGTGGATTCACCCTCCACCCTGGTGAAATCACCAAACCAAGGAAAAAAGCATGAAAATATTGAATATTAATAGACTTAAACTAAGTGTCGAACACGAAACATGGGATGACGTCTACAATAATTTGGATGTGAATAATTCTCTTGAACATTCTTATATGAGACTTAGAAAGCATCTGGACATCCCCTAAGACTATAAAAAATCGAATAATAGTGCTAAATTTAAGAAGGTGAAGCCATGGATCACCAGAGGACTAATAGTCTCAATACAAAAACGAGATAAAATGCATTTCAAAATTAATAAATTGAAAATAATTCCGAGCACAAATCAACTATATTTACAAAGATTATTACAAAAATACGAAATGTATCGTAGTGTATTGACAACTCATTTGGAGAACTAAAAATGAATACTATGCATGCAAAATACATTTGAGTGAAAACAACCCCAAAAAAGTTGAGGAAATTATTAATTAAATATCTGACAGGAAAAATAAAAATAATAAAACAGCTATGAATGACCTTGAAATAAATGGACAAGGGCATATAAATGAAA
Organism: Brachyptera risi; assembly: GCA_964007535.1. Classification (NCBI taxonomy): domain Eukaryota; kingdom Metazoa; phylum Arthropoda; class Insecta; order Plecoptera; family Taeniopterygidae; genus Brachyptera; species Brachyptera risi. Next base: position 3,289,772 of record OZ023327.1, on the reverse strand, counting down.
TGGATCCGCAAAAAACAGTGGACGCACTGGTAAACTATTTCTCAGACCAATCTAGCAAGAAGAACAAAATCTAGGACTTGGGAAATCTAGCAGAAGTAGAAAATCTAGCAAGTAATATAAGAATATCCGAGAATTATAAACATGATGATAATTCAACTCATATCCTTATATTTTTCTCACACCCATCACAGAACCTGAATATTGGGAAATACAAACCCTCAAGGTTAGCTCAGCCTGCGGGTATGATGACTTGCAAGCGAATATAGGTGTAATCATGAGTATATTGCTGGACCTTTAAAACATATCTTCAATTTACGTTTCCAACAAGGAGAATTTCCACAAAATTTAAAAACTGCCATCATTATACCGATTTATAAAAGCGGTGAGAAGGCCAAACCGGAAAATTGTAGGCCGATATCTTTCCTATCAAATGTGGCTAAACTTTAAAAAAAATGTATTAAAATTAGATCAACAACTGTTTTGGAAAAATATAATATAATCTCTCCTAACCAATTTGGTTTCAGGTCGAACCTTAGTACTAATGATGCTGTAACATTTGGTTTTGTCCTGTAGGTAATTATATAGTTTTTATACAGTCTTCACGCATCAATTTTGATTTTTGCAATGTAAATTGTACTATAATTTTGTAACTTGCAATGTTCAACTAGGTATGTTGTCTCCCTCAGAGTATTTATGTATTTCAAAAATGAACAGAATTCAGGGAAATAATGCCAATGATGAGTTCTAACGAATCCATTAACGCCGGAAGTTGGAGAGTCAACGAGCCATCAATTCTATACCGAGACCAAGTAAGTTGTCTGCTCGCAACTGTCAAACTACGGCAGAAGCGCTGGGTTATGGTGTGACCATTCTTCCAACAACTAACCGAATACAGCCTCTATAAAGATATACCTCGATGGATCATTCTCAAAGCTTTAGACAAACGACGTACTATTTGAAGGGGATATCCAGTGACGTCGATGGAACATTCGACAAGACCAGGCGATGGATATATGGAAAACGCGAGGTGAGACCGGGGACAGATCACTTCGACAATTCTCTCCAACCAGTCGACCTAACCAGACGTACGCACGAGAAGCAGACAGTCGCAAGGGAAGACAAAGGCAAGCGGCAGCTAACAACGACAACAGAGTAACAATGAAGAAGTAAAGAAGAAGCAAAGGAGAAGAAAGATCTTCATTGTTACTCGCACAGCATCTACCGCAGGCCCGTTCTCAAAGTCCAGGGTGGGTCATCCAGACCGGTTGACGGTGGGACAAGGGGTCATTTCATTGAATATAGTTCAATCTTGAATTAATTGGTTGCTGACCAATCTCAGATATTTTTTAAACTTCTACAGTTTGTTCCTACATGTGTTTGGACTGTGAAAAAACATCCCAGATTTCTTCTTTCAATCACTCCAAAGTTACGGGCCTTAGAAGACCGGCCGTCGCGGCGAAAATTGTCCTTTTTGACTTCTGCGTTAAATCTTGTAACTCGGAAACTATTCATCCTATCACAAAAAATTCAATGACAAATTTTGCCTTAAAAAGTGAGAGCATGCCAAATATGTTATTAGAGTCAAGTACATGTTGTTCATTTTCATTCTATTCAAGGCCAAACATTGATTCAAGAAATGAGTTTTTTCCAAAGTTTGGAGCTCTAGTACTTGGTAGGGGTTGCAAATAACAACACATTTTATTTTTATTCTTGCCAACTAGTTGGGTGTGTACAAGAAAAAAATGAAATATCTTGTCATTCCATCCCCTTATTGGTGAAAAAAATTCATAGAAATGGTACAAATTCAAATTTTGACATATTCAAGGTCATATATCTCCAATGGGGGAGCAGATACAAAATTGTCAATGAGGGATGATTTTGGCATTGTACTCATCTAACAGGATCTGAAAAATTTAGGTTGTTATTCAATATAGTTTAGAAACTACAGTTCTTAGAAGGTTGGTCAGAATTACATGTACGCACGTCTCATATTAAACCCGAGGTATGTTATTTACTTGCTCCTATGTGGTCCAAGTACAAGAAAGGTCTATTATTTGTTACCTGGATATTACTGATTGATGATATACCTATAAACAAATTCTACTTGCACTTTGTTTTCACTAAGCGGTCTATCTCTAAACTCTCGCTGATGTTAGGCGATCTTCCAGTCGCCGTTGATAGTTCTAATGCGGACAATACTTGCGAAATGTTTGCATAAGGCACCCATATTTTGTAGTCTTCTGTTGATTTGAATGACATCACTGGTCCAGGTGGACTAAAGAAATGAACGTAATAGTCGTCTTCTTCTTCGAAATGTTCTAAGAACTCTCCCAAGTGCCAGCGGTTATTATAAACACATGCAACGTTATCGTAGCTTTGTATTTCCATCGGGATAATCTTGGACACCAATTCTTCAACGTGACTTATTGAAACGGATATTTTGCGAACCACCGTTGTATGCTCATCTTTTGGGATAAAACAGTGATTTTCTCTAGAGCAAGGTATGGCCAGAGCATTTTCTTATCGTGAACTGAGCGCAACTCCGTCCTTTTCCATGTCATTGGAATCGATGTAGGAGAATTTTATTCCCTTTTTTAATTTTTCACAGAACTTGAACATGTCTTGAGGTGTCATGATGTAATTGGATGTATCACGCTGAAGACGGTAGTGGGGATCGAACCAGGCTCGATATGCCCTTCACCTCCCGGACCACATGAACAGAGCGCGTTAACCACTGAGGTGCATGTGGCAGTGCATCAATTGTCATAGTCATGCTAACTATCTACTGGTTCTGTTGTATGTAACGGTTCAACGTATTCTCCAATTGGTTTTTTGAAATTGTCTAAGAATTTTCATATTTTCTTCATTTCACATTTTCAATATACTATTTCAGTATTGATAGGCCTACATCAATAAATAACAAAAAAATTGTCATTTTTGTGAGTGGGTTTCCCTTAATATTCATCACTAACAATGTCGCAAGTATTTATTGCATCATTATTGAAATGTGTCAATTATGAATGGCTTATATACAGAACTTGATTGACTGAGATCCTCCCAAGTGGGCTGTTACGATCGAAACATTCTCCGCACAGCAAGGTCTGGAACTAATATCCATTCAATTCAATTCTTTATTCATCAATTTGATTTCTACATACTGAAAATAGGTCATATTAAAATATATGGCACGTCAGAAATACTATAAAACTTTCAACATGATATGGACTAAAACTGAACTATATGTATGAGATATACATATGGAAAAAAACACATTCATACACAACATACTGCACATTCAGTACAATTCTTTCTGAGAAATTGAAAAAGGAATTCTCAGTTTTGTGTTAGTGAATGAAACAACAGATAAAAAATGGTGAATATTTAAATATTGATTATTGTCCTCCATAATTGTTTAAAAACTAGGTTGTTGACCGGAAATCATTTGTAATCTTTTGACACCGAGACAAGTGGCATGTAACTTGACTTCCTCTGGTGATATCAATATCCGTCCGACTGACTCGCTCTATCCCAGCCAGTCACTACTAGACAGCAAGTGACTTCTTGCTTGCTCTCATCTCTCGCCCTATCAGTCAAATCACTCTATCTGTCTAACTATCTACATACATATACATAGGCCTATATATATATATGTATATGTATATGTTTATGTTTATGTATATGTATATGTATATGTTTATGTATATGTATATGTATATGTATATGTATATGTATATGTACCGGTATATCTATGTATATGTATATGTATATGTATATGTATATGTATATGAATATGTATATATATATATATATGTATATGTATATGTATATGTATATGTATATGTATACGTATATGTATATGTATATGAATATGTATATGTATATGTATATGTATATGTATACGTATATGTTTATGTATATGTATATGTTTATATATGTATATGTATGTGTATATGTATATGTATATGTATATGTAAATCCATATCGATATCGATATCGATATCGATATCCATATCCATATCCATATCCATATCCATCGCCACGTCCACGTCCACATCCACAGATAGGGATATGGATATGGGTATGGGTATGGGTATGGGTATGGATATGGATATGGATATGAATATGGATATATCAGTCTATATGGATAGAGATAGAGATAGAGATAGAGATATATATATATATATATATATATATATATATATATATATATATATATATATATATATATATATATATATATATATATATATATATATATATATATATATATATATATATATATATATATATATATATATATATATATATATATATATATATATATATATATATATATATATATATATATATATATATATATATATATATATATATATATATATATATATATATATATATATATATATATATATATATATATATATATATATATATATATATATATATATATATATATATATATATATATATATATATATATATATATATATATATATATATATATATATATATATATATATATATATATATATATATATATATATATATATATATATATATATATATATATATATATATATATATATATATATATATATATATATATATATATATATATATATATATATATATATATATATATATATATATATATATATATATATATATATATATATATATATATATATATATATATATATATATATATATATATATATATATATATATATATATATATATATATATATATATATATATATATATATATATATATATATATATATATATATATATATATATATATATATATATATATATATATATATATATATATATATATATATATATATATATATATATATATATATATATATATATATATATATATATATATATATATATATATATATATATATATATATATATATATATATATATATTTATATATATGATACCTAAATATAAATGATATATAATTTTCTCTTCCTTTTTCTTTTCATTCACACATGATCAAAATTAAACTCATTTTTACAAATATTGCATAGCCTACCGTAACAAAATGTTCGATCAAATCAATTTCATATATAGTTCCTACATAGGGCTAAAGGTTTTGAAATGGCACCAAAAGAAAATTAGCAGAATACCTTAGAAAAAAAAATGTGAATAATGACCATTATTAATGGAATAGAATGAAACTCTTCTCCACAAAGCCTAGGAAGGCTTATCTGTGGGTTGAAAATAGCAGAGAATAAATATTGTATGTAATGTTCAGTAGACTAAGATGTAAGAACAGAATATTGCCGAGGAAAAAAAAAAGTATCCCGTATGAATAAATCTGAACGAAGAGAAAAAATGAAGGAGAAACATTCCCAAATAATAATAATAATAATGATAATGATAACCCATGAACGGTGACTTCAGATTTTGAACTGGTGCCTCAACTGACTGAGCTACCGAGCAGAGGCGTTGCGCACGGGTAGGCAGGATAGGCGTGAGCCTACCCTGATAATTCCATGGGCGGTGCAGCAGCCTTTAGTCCCTTCTAATCCTTTGAATTCTCTTTACATTCTATCATATATCTAGAAGAAAATGAACGATGATTTGAAGAATTTGTGTACCGTAATGATATCAAATAAAAATGATCTTGTACTACCAAAATGAACTAATTACTAATGGAGCATACTACTCGAACGAAAATGGTTTATTTGTGAAACTATTTGGTTGTTCTGAAGTGCAGCCCAGTCAAAATGGTCAAACTATATGAAAACGGTCAGTCTAAAGGGCTGCATTTTCGGAGTTGATTAGGGCGGAAGGCGCTCATTTCTTCACAAAAGGCGGGTTCTAACTTGGGAGTAGCGGCATCTGTAGCTTGTCTCAGTTTGGAGGGCGGCATTTTCGGAGTTGACAAGGGCGGTAGACGCTTACTGTCTGCACGGAAGGCGGCTTTTGGCATGGATAGCGGCATCTGTAGCCTATCTCAAGCGGCAAGGGCGGCATTTTCACTGTATTCTAACAAACTTTAAACAATTTATGTTGTAATTATCCAACAAAGTTTCAGGTCAATGAGGTCAGTAGACTTTTCGTGGGGCTGTTCATCATACGTTTACGAGTTTACGTAACATATCGATAGTCAATTTATCAAACACTCAAGTTTGAAGAATCCTTCAAAACTGAGACAATTGACAATATTTTGTCAATATACCAACAAACTATCATTATATATCTATTTACTTGAGGCGCAGTAGAAGCGGGTTTTGTACTTGGTAGTCGAACCATTATCAACAGGTTCGCATTATCTTCAGGATGGATACTTCAAAGTTGTGGCAGAAACAATACATTGAATTGAGCATTGAAATATCGACCGTCTTGATTTTATGAGCGAAAACGAATTATGATACCCACTAGAAATAGCAAACCAGAAAAACCCTCTTCTGCCATTCTTAGTTGATGAAGAGCAACTAAATTCAAGTAGGGCCTATATAATGAATAGATGCAGAGTTATGGCATTTCTACTGAATCAACTCACAAAAATTGGAAATACGGACTTCAGTTTAGCTCAGTTGAAAGTCGAGTGTGGAGTGTAATTTAATTCATGTTGAGAAGTTTTTGGTGCGTACAGTACATAGCTAACGATTCACTTTGCTCGCTACCGTACATTATTATAGGTATAGCCTAATTCATAAATGTACACATCATATGTACTCCGTAAATAATACGCACGTAGGTATATTGAAACCTGCTTCAAAATGTACCCATAGATGACTCATTAATTTTACTTTCAAAAACTTTGAATGTCTTTCTATAACTTGTTTCTTCACAGTATGCGTCGATATCTAGCCTTTCTTGCGTCTTGAGCAATTACCGTCTCTTCGTACCCCATGTCTGTTTTCTTTTTTTTTCACCCGTCACCATTTGATTTATGACCACTGATTGGTTCACTGTATCGTCAGAATACAAGGGTGTATTGATCGAGTCTCATTTGCAAGTGCTAGGTTCTGTGGCCAAGGCCACCACTCACTGAACTGAAAGTTGAAGCTATTGAAGGTATCACCAAATTTACAGTTAGCCCCCAATCTATTTCATGAAAATTACCAAGCTCTGAATACCCAATTTTTAATGTTTTCATTTTTTTTCTCGTTTCTCAGACATTCTCAAATTCTGGATGTTTGAGAACAGAGAAACAGACTGGGACATCCAGAAACAAGCGGCTTCCACATGCATCTTCCAGAACAAGATATCTCCAATGTCCTGTGAAGAACACAGCCAACAGGAGAAAAGATGAACGGACCATACTGATACGGAAAATGTTGATGCCGCGGTGTACCATTCTCCCCGATTGCAACATCAACCCCATACGATTTTAACTTGTAAATTCTGAACAATTGTAGTCCCAAGGCACAATTTCACTAAGAATAAATCTTTTGAATATTTTTGAATATTCAAATATAATGGCGGATTCACTTGTTATTACCCTCGGTTACTACATTAATTATGTATTAGCTTAATTACTACATATTTATTTTTCCTGAAAATTGGACTACCGGTACATCAACTTGAAGATTGAAGTGGATCAAGTCTTAGTTTCATTTACTGAACGCTCAATTTTCATTACTTTTCATTGTTCAACCACTTGACGGCCGTGGATGCTAAAACCAACTACAACAGAGTGAAACCACCTAAAACGGAGTAAAACCAACTAAAACGGAGTGAAACCACCTAGAAACTGAGTAAAACCAACTACAACAGAGTGAAACCACCTAGAACGGAGTAAAACCAACTAAAACGGAGTAGAACCATTTAAAACGGAGTAAAACCAACTAAAACGTAGTAGAACCATTTAAAACGGAGTAAAACAAACTAGTACGGAGTAAAACCAACTAAAACGTTGTTAGAACCATTTAAAACGGAGTAAAACAAACTAGAACGGAGTAAAACCACCTAAAACGGAGTAAAGCCAACTACAGTGGAGTAAAAGCATGTTAAATGGAGTAGAACCATGTAAAACAGAGTAGAACCAACTAAAACAGACTAAACCTACCTAAAACGGAGTAAAACCAACCAAGAGAGACTAAAACCGAGTAGAGCCTTGTTAAACTGTAAAACAGCCGAAGACAGAGTAACGACTAAAATGGTGTATAACCAAGTTGAACAGAGTAAAAAGTAGTATAATGCTTCAGACTAGAACAAACTAGAACCAACCAAAACAAACTTGAACAGAGTAAAGACAACTAAAACGAAGTTCAAATAAAGGACTAAAACCAACTTGAATGTGGCCAAAACACACCAAAAAGATCAGACTTGAACAGACTAAAAACAACTAGGAATTTTAAGTCTGTTTTTCAAGTTTGTTCTACTCTGATTTTCATGAGGGTAGCCAGGCCACTAGGCCTATGATGGATGCTTGCTTTCAAATGACAACACTGGGGTATGCCTATTGAGTCTTGACCTAACCTAACTTACTGGGCCAAACTATTTCCAACAACTCTAAAACGTTCTATTGATATCGTCATTTACAAGTCTACGATCACGTTAGAATGTAAAATATTGAAGGTGTCAACGAGTTATATTTGGCACAATCTGACTTGACATGCTCAGGCCTAGAATATCTTAAATGCTTGTATCCCAAATATGATTGGGAGAAGTGAACAGTGTGTGAGATTGATCAACAATTAATCACACAAAAATCTCTTACCTTTTCGTTGTCATTCTTGAACAGCGTTCCCAAGAAAGTATTTATTCGAGTCAGTTAATCACCTCAACTGTTCTGTATCATTATAGACTCAATAAAATTTAGCAAAACATCACAGCACTGACAAAATGTTGAAGTTGGATAAATAATATTGATGTTAATGCAGGTTACAACGTGATGATGATCAGCCCTTGAAGTGGTAAGAGATGGAACTAGGAAAAATATACGGAGGGAAACTTAAATCTACGAATATTTCATATATCACTGCACTTGACTTTCGTGTTATTTTGTTAGGTAAGAGTGCCATGACAGCCCATTTGACAGACTTTCATCTCTTATCCTTCGAGAAGTACATCAAGAGGGTGAGTGGTATCCACGAAAGTCATTACAAATATCAAATATATGATAAAATACATTTCTGAAGTTTTAAAAATAAAACAAATAGTTCAGTTCCATTTTATAAATGTTATACTAATCTTAATGTCATTTATTTTTTCACATTCATTGATACTTTCCACTCTTCACAAAATTAGTAACACACTTATATAAACACTTCCATATGAAGCATGTTCATATATGTGAGGACTGTGATTTGAGACCATATGAGAGGACTCGAATACTTCAATATGAAGCATGTGCATATATGTGAGGACTGTGATTTGATACCAAATGAGACGACTCTTTTGACAAACCTATACTCAAATTCAAATATCAAATTCTCAATTTGATCAAGACTCAATCAATACTCAAATTCAAACATTCTACACGAATGCATCGCTTTGATACCAATACGAGTACCTATGGCTCTATATCAACCCTATGGTTCTATCAGGCCGTGTACGTAAATGAAGTTCTCATTCAAACTGGAGGCAAATCTAAAATCTGGCGTGCATTTTCATAATGTCATCAAGTTGATTCGATAAACGCAGCTTTGGCATTGTAATGTGGGCTGATGGATGAATATTAAAATATATACTTCCGGTTTCAATTGGTAGTATGAAGCAAATTGATTTTAATAGATGAACTGAAGCAAAAGTTAATGGTTTGAGAGTCAAAGTTCGAAATTGATGACAATTTGAAAAAATAGTTGTAAACCAAAAATATATATCGATTGGGTACAATCAATTTTGATGGGTCAAGAAATTATTTTCTATTGATAATAGTCAATCGAATATCAAAATATTGGATTGTTAAAATTATTTAATGGAAAATTGAATTAAATTTTCATCAGTGAAATTCAATCGAATATCAAAATATTGAATTGGTAAAATTATTGACGCATTTAAATCAATGAACATTTTGAAAGGATGTTGAGATAAGCAGTCATGAGTCATCTCATAAGGCGGCTATTTGTAGCTGCACCAGAACTGTCTGATGACATGTAGAGACTTGTTTCACATACGTCATAGGCCTATACTTCAACTTATATCGAATGGAACTCTTGCTGCTCTATTGGTCTAGTGGTCAAGATGACAGGCTCATAACGAGATCTTCTCGCGTTCGAATCATATCAGTAGGCCATTTTGTATTAAAAGATATTAATTCGAGTTCGACAATTCGCTAAAAGAGCGCGCCAACATGAAGTTCGAGAATTCACCACTAGAGCGCGCTCCAGTCTAAAAATTCAAAATGGTGCCCGAATGAAAAGCGGAAACTTTGAATTTAAAAATCGCCTCCATCATGGATATTGCCGCCATCTTGGATAATGGCCGCCATATTGGATAATGGACGCCATCTTGGATGACGTCATGGCAGCCATCTTGTATATAGCCGCCATCTTGGATGACTTCATGAGGTCAATGACCCCATAACCATTGACCCCTGCGGGTTCAAAGGTCATTGACCTTGGCGGCCATCTTGCTCCTGTCCCTCAACCACCATTTTCTCCCTACTTCAGTGATACGAGGAAACTGATAATATATCAACAGTTTATTCTGATCATTATAGTTACAAATGAACGATAAAATGCCCAACAGTGACTTGATTCCGTGTGATGAACAGCTACCATAGGCATCCACCAGACTGCCCAAGCGGCAAGGAAAACATATTACAAAGGTTATGTTAAAATGGCCTTATGCCGGAATACCTGGTTGATATAGAAGGTGGAAATGGGGGGAGAATGAAAGGGGGGAGAGGGTGAGAATATTGGAGAGTCCATCTGAGATGATCCGAGACTTGGGATGGCGGGAATTGGAAATACGGAGAAAGGAGGATCGGATCTGTAATTTCTTCAGGGTAATGGAAGGAGAAGGGGGCTGGGGAGAGTTGAATAGGTTGATTGAAAGGAATGAGTCAGGGTATGGGGGTAGGCGAAGTCATGATAGAGCAGTAGTTATAAAGGGGGCTAGATGAGATGTCGGTAAGTTCTCTTTCTTGAATAGGACAGGTAGGGATTGGAATGGGCTTAGTAGAAGTATACTTGAGGAGGATGAAAATAGGGTTGAAGCTATTCCGTCAGAAGGTTAGGGAGGCGATAGGATAGGATTGATAGGGAACTTGCCACCGCGCATTCATGTGCAACTGCAAGAGTTAATAATAAATAAATAAATAAAATAAATAAATATAATAAATAGTAATTGTATTGTAAATGTATTTCGACCTCTAACTAGAAACAATATTAATCAAAATTCAATTTTCAAGGGTACACCTTCAATGAAATGGAATAGATCTGTCTTTGTTAATGGTTTAATGTAGTTAATGGAGTCTTTGTTAATGTTAATGGAGTATGAGAAATTGTCAATAGAAACAAGGGAGATAAAGTGTATTTACAGGTTCAAGTCAGTATAATTACCTCTCAGTATAAAAACAGAGATACAAGACTTATATAATAAGGTGTAATTGTCAATGTATATTAATTCTGTATAGTGTATGTGTTTTGTATTTTATAGTGTATTGCAGCTGATTACCGGTAAGCTAATAAATAAATATACTACTACTACTTCTACTACTACTACTACTACTAAATATAAGGAGGAATTTATTTATGAAAACAGACCTACAGACAAACCACATTAGTGGCTTAGTGGGTCTAGAAATAAATACGTCATGTACATTGAATAAATAAAGAACTTTGAACAAAAAAAAAATACTACTTGTATTATTATTATTATTATTATTAACTCTTGCAGTTGCACATAAATGCGCGGTGGCAAGTTCCCTATCAATCCTATCCTATCGCCTCCCTAACCTTCTGACGGAATAGCTTCAACCCTATTTCATCCTCCTCAAGTATACTTCTACTAAGCCCATTCCAATCCCTACCTGTCCTATTCAAGAAAGAGAACTTACCGACATCTAATCTAGCCCCCTTTATAACTACTGCTCTATCATGACTTCGCCTACCCCCATACCCTGACTCATTCCTTACAATCAACCTATTCAACTCTCCCCAGCCCCCTTCTCCTTCCATTACCCTGAAGAAATTACAGATCCGATCCTCCTTTCTCCGTATTTCCAATTCCCGCCATCCCAAGTCTCGGATCATCTCAGATGGACTCTACAATATTCTCACCCTCTCCCCCCTTTCATTCTCCCCCCATTTCCACCTCCTAACCCTACCTGTAACCCTTCTAACTGCAATCCTTTGCACCCTTTCCACATCCCTTATCTCACCTAATCTATAAGGATCCCAAACTGAACTAGCATATTCCACCATGGGACGCACTAACGAGAAATAAGCCTTTTCCTTTATCTTCATACTTGTCCCCCTAAGCTGCCTCATTACAAAGTTTAGTGCATTTATACTCTTTTTTACTATTCTCTCAATCTGACTCCCCCACCCTAGACGTCTATCAAATACCACCCCCAAGTACTTGTAATTTTCCACTGACTCAAGTGACTTCCCTCCTACATCATACACTACATCAGCCCTCACTCTCCTCCTACCAAAGGTGACTAACTTACACTTCCCTTCATTTAACCCCATCTTGTTCAACTGAACCCAACAATTAAGTGCCGTCAAATCTGCCTGAATAGCTACTACATCCTCCTCTGTATTGATTTCCCTATAAACCACACAATCATCTGCAAATAACCTTATTCTCGAATTAACAACCCTAGTCAGATCATCTATATATAAATCAAATAATAACGGACCTAGCACACTACCCTGTGGAACTCCTGACGTAACCTTAACCCCACTTGAAACCTCCGAACCTACTCGAACCGTTTGAACTCTATCCTGAAGAAAGTTTCCAATCCAATTAACTAACCCAGCATTCCCAATGGACAGTTTTAACTTCCCTAATAGTATAGAGTGATCTACCTTGTCGAAAGCCTTTTCAAAATCTAAAAACACTGCATCAATACAGCCCCCCTTGTCTACTACCCCTGCCAGCTCTTCCGCAAAACCTAACAACTGTGTCTCACATGAATACCCCTTCCTAAACCCATGCTGCACTTCCGAAATACCCCTATGTTCATCTACTTTCTCCATTATTCTCTTTATAACTACCCTTTCCATCATCTTACATACATGTGACGTTAAACTGATTCCCCTGTAGTTGTCTACCCTGCCCCTTTGCCCTCCCTTTGAAATTGGAACCACCTCCGCTTTTTTCCAATCTTGCGGTACTCTACCTGCTGTGAGTGAGGCTTGGAACAACCTTAGCAAATAACCTACAACCCCCCTACCCGCTAATTTCAGGAGATCGCTTTGCACCCCATCTATGCCTGGTGACTTCCCACTTTTTAGTTTCCTCAATACATTCCACACTTCCCCCTCTGTAAGCAGGACTTCTTCCCCCTCCCCCTCCAGTGTTGTTTCTCCCTCCCCTATAAATCCAGTCACATTGAACACTTCCCCGTAGAATCTATTTAATGCTGCTGCCTTCTCCTTATCCGTTATACAACAAAGAGTAGGAGAAAACTGTAGCAATACAGGTTACAAAACATTGCTCTCCATGCAGTATATCTCATAGTTTCTCCAGTTGGTATTCAAAGTTCAAACCGTGAATTTAATTATATTACCGGTATGCGAAAACATACGTTCTTCTCATATATACCAACGTATTATTAAATTTTTGAGGGGCTGACCCCCTTTAAAAATGTGCCGCTCCTTGATAATCTGCCGCCCTGGGCCCGGGCCTCGTGGGCCTAGGCCTTAATACGGCTTTGGGTGTGAATGTTGTGCCTCTGGTGTTATCAATCAATGAAACTATAAAGACACCATTATTTTAATAATGATAAGAATTCTTCAGTAGGCTGCATGATAGTAATACTTGGTGTGGCCTATGTTGATTGTCGAAATTACTTATAGAAACCTGTATTAGGCCAACATCATTCAAATAACTCACCCTCTGTCTGAGCCGAGGCTCCATCTCTTGATAATAACATTGAATTGATAATTTGTGAATCCTGCTGAAATCCAAGCGCTTCGACGGAGGACAACACAGTGAATGTGTCCATTTGTTGGATTTTACCTTCTTTTGGGGAATTTTCAATTTATTTTATATCTTCTTTTTGGGCTACTGAAGAAATAATGTGAATTGATTCTTTGGTATATTTTATATTGAACTTATAATCATAGTGTCGAACCAAATCAGCTTTCAGAACGGAATACAGTTGAATATTTGGTGGCTGTTTTTCTCGTCATCTTTTTTTTCAACGTATTTTGGAATGGAGAAGTAAAAGGAATCTTTTCTACTGGATGAATTTGCACATTTTTGTGTTTGTGTATTTCATAAACTAGATAATAAACAAAGTTAGGCATTATCAACAGTATATTATATTGAGTTTAAAATAGCATGCATAAAATAATTTTTGAATAAGAAAAATAATGGAAAACTTTTTAAAAAAATGTGAATTAGATGAAATTGTCATTCCTACGAACAAAAAATTGAAGTAACATTAATTCATAACTTTGTTGAATGTACTTTCGAGAGGAAAATGATTATTTTCAAAACTACTTATCTCAAGCCGTTTTCTAGAAAAAAAGTGTCTCCGTGACAATCAAAAATATTCAGGTGATAGTTTTTTTTTTAATGTAACTTACATTTTCAATATTCTTTTGTTGGTAATTTGAGACCACAATGAGAAAAATCTACTCGATCGGATGTAAAATGTAGAACTTAGAATTTCCAGAGTTGATCCCCCCCCCCCCCCCCATCCCTAGCGGTAAAAGTCTCAGAGAAAATGGCAGTTCCACAAGGTAAGCCTAGGCCTAACCTTTATTGGGAAAAATCTTGTTGTTTAATCTTATCCCGCAGAACCAGATTTACAACAATATTTAACAACGAGATTAAATAGCAAGATTAAACAACCAGATTTACCCAATCTAAGTTACCTCTGAAACTGCCATTTTCTCTGAGACTTGTACATAAGTCGCAGCGCTCGGATTTCATCAGTATTTATGAATTATCAATTTACTCCGAAAATGTTATGATTGTGTTGTGTTCACTATGCTGTTCACTTTTTGAGTGTGATGCAGCAAGATAACGTAGTTCGAAATTTGATCTAGTCACACACATAGTAGTGGCCTACAAATAACAAAATGAAATGTATTTGATAATTACAATATATCTTCATTCATTACCGGTGAATTGATTGATTCGGTGATATTGTCACGGCAATTGAAACAATAATAAACCTAATTAGAGATAATTAATTCAATTTAGTAATGACAGAATGACATCATACCACAGTAGCCATTTATTTGTATCCATGTGTGTATGTTTGAATAGAGCGCCGATCTGTGTCGAGGCGGGTCGCGCTCCCACGGTACAGAGTGGTTCATTCAGCAACCATATTCAAATTGCTTTTTATTTAACTTATTTCGGTTTCTGGGTCTTCGTATATTTAGCTGTATATATAATTATGTGTTAATAAATATATATATATATATATATATATATATATATATATATATATATATATATATATATATATATATGTATATATATATATATATATATATATATATATATATATATATATATATATATATATATTATATATATATATATATATATATATATATATATAAAAATATATATATATATATATATATATATATATATATATATATATATTTATATATACATATATATTCATATATATATATATATATATATATATATATATATATATATATATATATATATATATATATATATATATATATATATGTATATATGTATATACATAATCAAACCATTGGCCTACATGAAGAGCTAACTTGATGCAGGTGATATGACGTCATCACCTGGCCAACCAATCAGGAACGCGTTACCTCGCCGTAAATAATAATTGTGACTATGATTGCGCGGGCTCTACGCTCAAATAAAAGAAAACCTGGTTACATTACCGTGTGATATAGACCTGATCAAGTGTTATATAGAGCAACACTCATTCTCGAATAATTCTGTAATTAGCTTAAATAGAAAAAATCGAGTTACAAGCATTTTGATTGGTCAACAAATCGCGAGGAGCCAACGTTCTGAAGAAAATCTCCACCAGTTCTACTTCCGTCCAGCGTTGCCACAGTCAATGCATTTGTACTGTTTCTATTACAAAATACAGTGCTGAAGTACATCAGTACTCCTTTTGAAAAGCATAGCTATTCTAGTACTATTTCTAGTCTGGAGTTAATTGAAAAATGTCATATTAAATTCATTGATACATGAAGTTGAAACGTGGTTCGATTTTCAATTCAAATTTCCCGATCCCATAATGAGTGGGCCTAGCTATAGAGAGTTATATAGATTTTATAAAGAATAATACCGTTAATGAATAAAGATTGAACTTTCTACTGGAAACATTTTGTATGTCTTTCCTAATTTGATAATTTAATTATGCTAATCCAGTAATCTTCTTGTTATTGGAACCTGAAACTTGAAAGGCAACAATTGGATATTTATTTAATGTTTTCATGGTAGAGGGCCTACACTCGTCGAACGTCGCTAAAAAAATAGCATAGTTTCATTTGTTTTCGTGCGACACTAATTATATTCTTCGCAAAAAAAAAAATTTCAGTTCTATTTTCACCTGTTTAGTACAATTTCTAGCCGCTAGTCAATACATTCTCAAATTTTATTATGGCAACACTGCGTTCCGTGCGGTACCGGTAGTCAGCACTCAGGAGTCAGGAGGTGTTCGTGTTCGTGTGAAATTGGGAAGAAAAAGAAAGTTATCTCCAGCTATAGAAAATGAAGAGAACAGTCTCAAATTTCTACGAAGGGGCTGCTGCGATGGTCAGCTCCATTCTTCATTGTTATTTCTGGTGAGTTACCCTTATTTCATAATCATAACCTGAAGATGTGCCAGTCGCCCAGTCACAATACATGCTTACAGGAAAAGTTACCTGACGCCAACATGGAAGAGAAAATGGCGGCCATAAACATAAAAGTGCAAGTTGTTGACTCTTCTACTCGTCTTTATGCCTCATATTTCGGAGATGAGAATCAACAAATTATTAGCCCCAACTTTCCGAACCAAAAGGGCGTAGTGGCTAAGATACATGAACAACCATGACCCGTTGGCTGGATGTTGTTTTTGAGTACTAGAAATGGCGACATTTGAGGCCTAGGCCTGTATACCTCAAGTTTAGGCTTGACTTCTGCCACGTCTTCCAGACTTGAAATAGAAGCCTATGGCGTCTTCAAGGTACCGTCTTTTCCAATGTCTCATTTGCCCTTCGGTTTGTGGGTCTAATGGAGGATCCATATTGGGATGTTTTCTTCTGGCAATCTCCACGTGGCTATAGTTGCGCTTCGCTTGTCTTGCAATATATTCCCGATCATTTTCTTTGTCCACAGTCTTTCACAAAGTAGGCCTATAGGCTACTATTGATCATGACCATGATTCGTTATAATTGATTTCTACTGAAAAGCTATTTCAGACTTATTTAGTATTAAGCCCTAGGCCTACACATTCTCTTTAAGAAATCTAAAAGAAGTGAAAAATAAATAGATGAATAAATGTAGCCTAAATAATAAGTAGATGCAAGATATTTTAGTCACTATTCCTCGTGCTTAATGATGTTTTTGAGAGTTCGTCTATACGCCTACAGGCCCTGTATACCTTCACTGTGTTGAAATATACTTCTGAAATGTGAAAAGACAACATCGAATCACCCCTGATTTATCAGAACCAATGTCACGATCAATATTTGTCAATTTTATTATAGGCCCAGGCCTACGATGATTTGGATTTTATTATAATCTTATTCTCAACAGCTAAAATATTGAGATAAATGATGTAAAATGCAAATGAATAATGCACGTTAATTGACAATAAAGGTGTCTGGAACTTCATGGCCATATATAGGCCTAATACTTCTTGTGGAGTGATTTCCTCGGACCAGAACTTATCAACAAGAGAAAGTAGGCCTAGATGATTGGAAACGTCTTCAGTCTCAGTAATGTGCCGCAGACGTGCATTACATTACCGGTACTGACCTTTTTGAAAACTTTTAAAAAGTTTTTTTTTTCAACTGAGACGAGTGGTCGAGTGGCTAGCACACTGAACCGTCATTCAGGAGACCGGGTTCGATTTCCGTCGACCCCGTGGTCGACCATCCTGACAGTTTTATTCTTGGTCTCCTTTTTCGTTCAGGTCCATCTGGGATGGTTCTTTAACAACAGGCCACGACCGACACCTTCCCATCATCACGAAATACATAGTAAAATACTCATTCACTCTTATCATCCCAGCATCTCATATATTATTCACCGACGCCAATAGATCTTAATCAACAGTAGGCCTACAGTGCGTCGTTATAAACCCAATATACCGGTAAATGAAAAAATGCAGGAACGTTTTCCCAAAGTTCAAAATAGGGCCTAATCGATTTGGAACACATATTTCGAAGTTACAAATCGGTACGTTTCACAAAAGGATGCATATATTTTCCGACAGAGATCTCTTGACATTTACCAAGACAATAACAATTAACATGTATATTCCTAGTAGGCCTATTGTTCATATCTTGAAAATTATAGTGCTCATTCGGGTATTTTGTTTCGTTTTTAGTGATAATTTTTAATTTAATGTATATTTGAGGTCATTTTGATGCGTAGACCTACCTGTCCTATTCTGTGAGTAGGCCTATAAATGAGGCTAAATGTCAAAGAATATTTCCAGAAGAATTGGTTTCAGCTCAATTCTATTTTTCATCGGTAGTCACCATTGTTGAAATGAGAAAATGTAAGGCGAATAGAAATATTCGGCGGTTACCCGAACCGTATTAAAATTAAATTAGGCCAACAATGAAATGCCGCATTCTAGCGTTTATTACGATTTTCTATGTTTCAAATGCCTTTTCAGATCTGCGAAAACTTCCTCAAAGCATTGTTGATGTGCATCAACAAAGAGATTGCATAACTTGTCCAGCCCAAGCCTGCATCATTATTAATAGTGTAGGCCTATTGTTATCCTCACCAAAGACCAGGCCCCCCACATTATTCCCTGGGCCCCGTTGCTAAAAGTCATGATGGGCCCCCCTCTGAATACAAAAAAAAAAATTGGGGCCTTTTTTACAATATACGTTTTTAACATTTTTACATATCCAATGAATCAATTTATATTACTCTGATGTAATATTTCATTGAATCATTGATATACATAAATCTGGTCCTAGTGATTTAATCATATTTCCTTTCTATGATTTATTAAAAATGTTCTACTTTTTGATTTTTTCCCCGTCCTTGCGGGCCCCTTGGCCCACGGGCCCCGCTGCCGTAGCAACGGTAGCACCGGGCATGTGGGGGCCCTGCCAAAGACACAACTTGTGGAAACGGGGATCCAAGCCCTTGCAATCAATTGATTAGGTTAATATTAGGGTTTCAAGGCGCATCGACAGCGAGGTCATTTAGCGCCTGTCTATTCAAACATGTTGGCATATTAACGTGGTGATAATTAATAATAATAATAATAATAATTTTTTTATTGATGCAGTTTGATCAAGTACATGATATTGTCATCGTCAAATTATAAACTAAATTCAGAGAAAATAAAATATATACAATGGTCAATAATATTTTAAAAACTTACAATACTGGTATATGGAACTGACTGGTGTCGATGATTAAAATTAAATATAGTCAGTCTTCTAGAAATTCTTTAACGCTATAGTAACATTTACTGATAAGGTGATTCTTTAGTTTAATTTTAAAACAATTGTCATTGTTTATTTCTAGAGGTAGAGCATTATAAAATTTAGTCCCAGCATGTATAGGCTCTTTCTTTACAATTGATAGGTTGTGCTTCATTATATTTATATTATTCTTTCTGGTATTATGACTATGCTCTTCATTATCATCGTTTAAAAGGTTCTTGTTTTCTAACACATAAAGAATTGTATTATATATATATATATATATATATATATATATATATATATATATATATATATATATATATATATATATATATATATATATATATATATATATACATGGTAAGGTCATAATATTAAAATTTCTGAATAGAGGTCTACTTGAGTCTTTATAAAATACATCGGAGCATGGACTGTAACTTACTTTTGCTAGATATTTTATGGCTCTTTTTTGGAGAATAAATATTTTATTTGCCCTAGTAGAATGCCCCCATATTATAATACCATATTGTATATGTGAATTTATATGTGCATAGTACACTGATTTTGCTGTCTCGAATCCACATATGTCCTTGATTCTTTTTACAAGGTAACAGCCTGATGCTACCTTATAACATATGTTCTATGTGGTTATTCCAAGTTAACTTATCATCAATTATGATTCCTAGGAACTTAGTTTCCTCTTTCTTAACAATACTTTTGTGGTTGAGATATATAAAAAGTTTCGGCCAAGTAAACTCTTCAAGAGAGGGTGAATAAAATAGAATGCATTGGCCTATATAGCCCTAGACTATTGTGTGGATAGATATTGGGGGGTAATTAGGCTCTATAACTGGGCTCAGTAGCTTTTGATTTGAGGAAATAGAATGTGCATGGCAATTTTATTTGACTATGTGAAAAGCTATCCTAGTTATATACTGAACGTTTGCATCCTGAACTATATTTTCCCTCTCTTGAACAATTTATACTTTGTCAAAACTTTTTATATCATCAATGTTCATGTTTCTATCTCCCACTCAAATAACTAGTTCTGCACTTGATGATCGTTAGCCAGCAATGCGTCGATCTCCCCTGAAAACTGAATAACTTTCATTAGGCCTACTTCATAACTTTTGTAATTGTTCAAAAAGCTTGTCATTTCATCAAATACACTTTCACATGTTTTGAGCTCAAAATGTGATGCAATGAATCAGCATAACTATTCTTGCAATAACTGCTCCCCTCCCCGCCTATTCACAGGTCGCCATCACTAGTAGGCCTAGGCCCTACATTTCAAACCTCAAGAGGCCGCAGGCGCTCGTATTTCACGCCGCAAACTCTCACGGCCGTAATTTTTGAGATATCAATATGATTGTTTTTGCATTCTGTTGATAATTGAAGGAGGGAGGTTATCGCGTTCACAGAATTTTGAACAACAAATTTGTAATTTTTCAAATTCTTCAAATGGAAAATGAAAAAATTTCTAGTTTACGGAAACCTGGATATATATTTTTGAATACCGAAAAATAATATGGACTGTGAAATATATCAAAAGTGTGAGTAAGGGAATTAACAGCGTTTACGAGAATATGAGTTCGGCGGGCTAGTCTATTGGCTGCGCCTAGCACACGATGCATGTTAAACTCGAGTCTGAAGCGAGCGAACAACGAGCGCGTGTAGAGCGCCTGCGGTCTCAAGCCCCTAATATTAGGCCTACATCTTTGTTTCTCTTCGTCCTTGATACCAACGTCGCCGAAAATGATGAAGTCTATACGATTAACAAATACTGGAATATAGGTAACAATTGAATCAAAATTAATTGTTATAAAACGAACGTTTACGAATAGTAGGCCTACGTTACAGCCGTCAACAAATAGGAGGAAACTGAATTGTGTGTACGTAGGCCTATGCGGTATGGCATAAAGTCCTTTATCAAAGTGTCACCTTTTTCTGAAAGAATTTTCAAACAATCTCATTCTGATCACTTCTCCTATTCATCTTGCCGCGGTGATGTTTCATTTTCCCTCGCCAGAATTCCCCGAATCGAAACCAGCTGTGGGCCTATGTAGACACTCTCTCTCTCTCTCTCTCTCTCTCTCTCTCTCTCTCTCTCTCTCTCAATGGCCAGCCACAGATTCTTGTTACATGCTGTCAGATTTGCATTCATTTTCATGTTCTTACCGTTTTTGAATCAGTGTTTCAAATATGCGACGTACTTTTTGTTCTTTATGAATTCATCTCTCTTCTTCCATAACAAGAGTGAAATGATAGGCCTAATAATAACAATTTAATAACAATTTTTTCAAAGTTTTTTTTTCTATAGACCCACAAAGTCCAGAATTTTGATTTGTCTGCGACAGGGGCGGATCCAGGTCAATTTCGCTCACACAGGGCCTATATTTAAACTCACAATTTGGAATATCCTTCTGGGGACTCTTACCACATTCAAATAGGCTTCTCACTCTTCAAAAAAGAGCTGTTAGAACAATTGCAAAAGTTCAGATGTTGACCTCATGTAGGCCTTCATTCAAATCTTTCTCTTTCTCACACTGCTGTGCATCCTAATCCTCAAATCAGTTATTGTTGTCAAAGTAAGTGTGCAACTTTTCAAATGTAATAACCAGGTTCCCCGTCATGCTATTACTATATGGGCGTCGTAATGATCTACATATAGATAGTCACAGACTCACTTCATACACTAGGGGACCACATTACCTTCTGTCAATCTTATATAATAATTTACCAGTATTATGAATGTTGATGTATTTAAGTGTGACGTCAAGACATTCTTGTTGGAGAAACCTTCTCACTTGATTGACAAATACCTCAATATAATCCATGTAGGTTGATTATGATAGGCCTACCTACTGGTATTTATGTAATTTCAATTGTTCAACTTTTTAACTGTAATTCTTACTTGCCGTTTATCATACTGCCATGTACTGTACAGTCTCCAATAATAAAAGATATCTTTATCATTATTATTATTATATCTCCATCTATATCTCATCTATATCTATATCTGTATCCATATTTAAATCTATATCTATCTTTATCTATAAATATATCTATATCCATATCTATATCAATATTCTATATCTATCTATAAATAATATGTTAATACGTCTATAAATAATACGACAAAGACAGACTTGAAGCAAGAGATGACAGGAGAAAATGTTCATAATATACTGGTTTATTGTTATTTTACCAAGTGATATTCAATGAGAATATTCTTGGACCCCTGACCTCAAAAATTGGAATGGATGCTATTATCAACGCTATTTCGCACTATTCTCGACTATTTGTGTAATCTTTGTCAACTTCAGATCTCCAATAGATTCGCCAAGGAGTACGCCAACTTTCTTCGAGCCCAATACTCGGTCAATTGGTGATTAAAAAGGTTCAATATGAATATAATATTGATGGATTCCAATTTGGAATTCATATTTTTTCAACATATGTATTGAAATACTGGTATTTCTACATTACCAATTGTACTTGGCCTATATATACAACATCACCACATTTTAAAAACTACCTACAATAACGAAAATTATGGGCTCACGCCAATCTTGATTGCTTGAAACCGAAAATGAGAAGATATACTCTCAGTCCGCACAAGAAAATACGAACTCCCCCCCCCCCCCCTCCCATGGGGCGCTTTTTGTATTTTAGCCCGGGCCGGTTGTACAAGCCACTCTGACACTGCATCCCATCATCTCATTAATCATTCATCCGACGCCAATAGATCTTATAGTTATCATCACAGTGTTTTGTTGAACCCAATATAATTATGAATGAATAATTGTTTGATTGAATCTATTCCAGTAGTGGTGTAAACATTCTTCTCTGTATTTATCATGGCAATCCAGCAATATTCGTGGAGGCAATGGCCAGTCTTTTAGCTGATCAGCAAATAACACCACTTGTTAACCATAGGAGATAACAAGTTCCAACAAACCACTGCATAGCCAGATAGAAATCTTGATTCTTACTTTTTTTCAGTGGGAAAAGATCCGAAGATGCGACTGGTTTTCCTGTGTGTGGGCATGTCATCTGCCACAGGTGTATTGTTAAGCCTGGATGCGACAAATGTCCGGTATGTGGGAAAGAGGCGACAAACAGGGAGATGGACGGAGACCCTACGTTCATGCGGCTGAGGCAGCTGACTGTTGATCTGGAGGGACTGGTAAAACTACCACAATTGGACCGAGGCGTTTTACCAATGCTTCTACCATTGGCTTGTATGAAAGTAAAGTTTGAATCAGAGGTGGAAAAAGATCAAGAAATGCCACCCTTGGAACGATCGCACTCGAGCGGACAAGACCAAGCCGCGGACAAGACCACATCACCGCGCGTGACCCCGATGATGCTCAACAAATATCAAAAGAAGAAAGCCGCTTCGACCAACAAACGCACCTGTCAAGGTCAAAGAACCCTGCACATGGCGTGTAATAAAGGCGATTTTAATCAAGTTGAACTACTAATTGCAAATGGCACCAGTGCCAATTCCTGCGACTATTCCGAAAGGACAGCGTTGGTAAGTTTTCCAAATATACCTCTATTTTCATATATTGAGGTACGGTTTGACCAACTGATTGTCAGTGGATCAAGCGTTATAGTTAACGAATCAATGCGTTATCACCGTTCGTGATACATTTTTTCCACGTATCTAGGATGAACACCTTGACTGATATTCGTAAAACTAGCTCTCAAAGAAATTGACCAAGATAAGTGGTTAGTTAGTAGTCAATGTTGTTAAATCTGTTTAATTCAATCATGTTTATACAAATATACGGTCACATAGGTATATGGTAGGGTGCCCTCTCTTGACTCGTGTTTCAGTGTCTAGACCATCTGGCATGTTCAAGTCCATCACTGTATTTATCTCTTATTGGAAATAAATCAAATAAAAACAGGATCACGAAAGGATTTTCACCTTGCACCATCTTGTTATCAATCAAATTTCACTTTTATAAAAAATAACTTCCGTCTTTCCCCTGGTTTTCCAAAAGGTATAAGAATTGAACTACGAAAAAATAGAGGCAATATTGAAATAAAAATGAAAATAATGTATACATAGATGAGCTCTGCGCACACAGAAAATATGGGCTACTCTTCGTTAATTAGAATTTTGATTTATTAAATGAATAAAGAGAGAAAATGAGTGATATTCATGGGAAGTTTCATGAGATAATCTTGAAAGATGATAATGTGTCATATTTCACTTGAAGGAATTGACCATTATAGACATACACAAAACTTATGTATTAGATCCATTCAATGCCGACAAGTTGAAAAAAAAAATGCCAACTTCTAATGTTTATCTTGATTTTTTTTCTAATGGTCTGCATACCCCATCTAGCATGCGGTGTGACGTCACAAAAGCGTTCACCACTCGTACACTAGTATACTGCTAACCCGCGTTATCCCATGTGACAGCTCGACTATTTCTTCTAAACAAGTTAGACAAATGTTTTGGGTATTTTTGGAGAGGGTAGGGAGGGGGAGAGTTATTTTAAGATATAGGCATAAATGTGAATTTTCCTTCACTGTTTATAGTATTTTGATTGTTGTGGCACCCATACACGCAACAGTAACGCACTCCTCCCGTCGTATTACGATAGTAGAAGACGTTTATTACTAGTTTTTTTTAATAAAAGTAAAGAGTACTTCATCTCAATATTCAATAATCAATGATCCACATTTAAACACACATTTAAAAACACACTTCTCACTTGTTTACCCAACCACAAGTGTCCATGAAGTAACCTTCCTTCTTTGACTGCTATAGCGGGCGGACGACAGCCAGCTACGTACCCTTACGGAACGCCTGTGTGACGTAGCGCTTATTTGGCGCGACTCGCAATAAAAAATTCAAAATAAATATAAGGATTTTTCAAATTTTTTATGTTACATGTGGTATTTTAACATTATTATCTATTGATAAAAGAATATGTATGTGTATCATGTTCCCATACTTTAATTATACATCAGAACAACCCTTCTTTTTCCTCATTCTTAGCTAACATATTGTAATTGTGACATTGATTCCCATGCCTTGTTGTTGCCCAGCACAAAGCAGCCCACCATGGTCACGTGAGCATTGCTCGCTGCCTCATCGCGGCCGGCGCTCCCATCAACGCCAAGGCCAAGGACGGCATGACTCCTCTGCACGAAGCGGTCAAGCAGGATCACCTGACCATGGTCAAACTGTTGGTCCAACTTGGCGCACACACAGATACCAGGGATGCCAAGGGAAAAATGCCAATGTAACTACTCATCTTTTCTATTATTTGTTTAAATGCTGCTCAACAACCCCACCAACAGCTAGGTTATACGGGGGTACAAATGAGCGGGTGAAAATGAAAAGATAAAAGTGATGACAGGTGATTCCAAGACTGGATATTTGAATGATTTTCTATTTTCGAATATTTTAAAAAGATGACTGTGATAAATGGAACGGATTCGGGATTTATAAAATTAAGTACAGTATAAGAGAATATAGCCAAGGCGGACGGGCTATTTCAAAAAGTAAGGAAGCTGATTTGGAACTAAGATTTTCCAAGGAGTGGGAAGATACTCATTTATAATGGGTACTACTTGCCTATCTTGACATATGGAGCAGTTACATGGTCAATCAACTAGAGAGAAGAAAAGAAAATAGAGGCAGCAGAAATGAAGTTTGTAAGGAGCATAGCAGGAGTGTCAAAGTTGGAGAAGAAGAGAAGCAGTAATATAAGGAAGGAAGTGGGAGTGGAAAGGTTATCATTTAAATTGGAAAGGGAGAGACTTAGGTGGTACGGGCATATGCGGAGAATGGAAATGGAGAGAATACCGAGAGCAATGTTTGAGATAGCGAAAAACAATGGAGCTAAGAGAAGAGTTGGAAGACCAAGAGAAAGGTGTCAAGAGGGAGTCAAGTTTGGGGTAGTCAACCGAGGAGAAAAATGGGATGAAGTGGAAGACGAGAGATGGTGGGAGAATAGAGAACGATGGAGGGAACTCGTAGGAAGAGAAGAAGAAATAGAGGATAGGCCTAGCAGTAGTGAAGAAGAGGAGGAATAAGTCGGAACTGGCAGGAACCGATTGATATGAGAAGTCTGCCCTAGAAAAACTGGTGGAAACACCCCCTGGCCCAATTTAATTGGTTATCTGGGTTTGAGATATATATATAAGTACAGTCAATGCCAAAAAGAACTTTCAAAGAAACGTTCACATCTATATTGAAAGTTCCCAGAAATTTGTAACTTCAGGGTTAAAAGTTCCCTTCAGAAAAAAAGGAACGCATATCTTTGAAAGTTCCTGAAAAAAGAACGCATTCCTAGGAACGCGTTCCTTTTTAAAAGTTACTACTCAACACTGTTACATTTGACAAACAGTAGGCAGATAAATAAAATTGAGACATTTATTTTCAATTGTAGTGAAATGACTGCAAATGTGACATGTGAGCAGTGTTAGGTAATGAACTTTTAAAATGAACGCGTTTCCGCGAACGCGTTGGTATTTTCTGAACTTCTCAATGAACGCGTTACATTTATGGTCGACGATTTTGAACTTTCTTCACGTTCGATTTTTCGGTGAACTTCAACGAAATAAAACGTTCATTTGAAAGTTCATAACTT
Organism: Brachyptera risi; assembly: GCA_964007535.1. Classification (NCBI taxonomy): domain Eukaryota; kingdom Metazoa; phylum Arthropoda; class Insecta; order Plecoptera; family Taeniopterygidae; genus Brachyptera; species Brachyptera risi. The sequence continues at coordinate 3,262,423 of OZ023327.1, read as the reverse complement.
TAGAACACTCATAACCCTATTCGACACGATCGCACTATCCGTACTTCCCCGTCCAAATTCCGAGTGCTGAGATCGACCATTTTACGATCCATCCCGAATGTATATGATATTCCCTGTTCTGGATTTCATCATGCGATCACTTGTCACCAGGCGAGCCAGCACCCACGTGTGGTGAAGATTGACAGACAAGTTGTGACTTGTATTTGTTATCAATCACCATTAAACTTGAGTCATTTCATTGTAGAAAATATGTGTGTACAGTATACACATATTATTTTTCAACCCTTTTTTCCCATATAATTTTCAAGGTGAATTTTTGAACGAACTTATCTTTTTTCTTATTTGAACTCGAACTTTTACAGCAAAGCCACAAAAACGAACTTTGAACTTCTTAAAAGATCGATTTATTTGACATGAACTGAACTTTTTAAAAGTTCCTTTTATGAGTGAACTTCCAAACACTGCATGTGAGTAAGACATGCCAGCCTGATGCCTGTGGTGATGTCGATAGGTTTTACTAACAGTTATCTCTCCTTCCAGTGACTTGACGGATTGTACTATGATGCATGAAGAGTTAACCTCGGGGCTCATGCTCTTGCCCACGATCTTACCCTTGCCTGTCAACCAGAGTACTATGTGCATATTAGAAGACGGACTGACCAGCGCGACGCGTCAAATACAGCTACGCGTTGTCACGCATAAGCTCGACCTGAAGCTCACCGACCTCTTGACCGAGGATGTTACGCACGTCATCTCGCAGACTTACGCGCAGAACGCGTGCAAGCCCAGCGGCAATGTTCTACAAGCCATGCTGATGGGTGCAACCATCATCAACGACAGATGTGAGTTGGAAATCACGATTGTAGACACATAATCATTGTATGATCAACTGATCCAAAGGACCCCAACTATCAATTGTTATACAAATACACAATTGCTATGAATGAATTGGGTGAAAGGTAAAGAAAGAACAGCAGCTTACCGAGATTTATGAGTAGAGAAAGGCCTACTCACAGTGGAGAGCTCGTTGATAGAACACATAGAGATGAAAGTTACACGAGGTTTCGACGTTTCGGCTATTGCCTTGGTCAGTAGAGTAGAGAGTGATGAACTAATGAAGGCTGCTTGTTTGGGTGGGTGGGTAAAATGAGGGAGGGGGGAGGAGAAAACAATAAATTTAAAATGAAAAGAGGGGGGGGGGTTCATAGAGGTTGGATGTGTGGGAGGGGGCTGAAAGAAGCTGTGCAGTGTAAAGTTGGCAAGTGTAAATGTTGAAAGGGTGAGATGAAAGGGAGAAGTAGCAGGGATGAGTTACCCAAGGTTGAGACCTGGGGCGAAGCGAGACGTAGTTATCCACTAGTGAGCAAGCTCCCAGCGTCTTAACTCCAGAGCGTTGGCAAGAAGATGGGAGGGAACGGATTATGCGGGTTGTGAAGCAGGCATTGAAGTCTCGTCCATGTGAGAGTGCATGGAGCGGAGCTACTTTGTCCATGTCGTCAGGGTTGATGTTGCAATCTGACCTGTGGCCGAGTACGTAGGGCATTGGTGGTTAATCCTATGTATTTGGCAGGGCAGAAGTTACATTTAGGTTGTTAGATGACGTTCACCGTTTCGCAGGTGTTGCTTTTGGAGATGGGATAGGAGAGTCCAGTGGCATGGCTGTTGAAGGTGGTGGAGGGTGGGTGGATGTAACAGGTTTTGCATCTGGGTTTTTGCAGGGATATGAACCATGTTCTTCTTGTGAGGGACTGGTTTTGGGGTCGATGTGAACTAGGAGGGTACGGAGGTTGGGGGGGCGTTTGAAAAAGACTCTGGGTGGAACTGAGATTAGATTTTGGGTTTGGGTTGAAGATGATAAAATGTGAAAGCCGTTTTTAAAGATGGTGTTGAGGCATTCGAGACTGGGATGAAATTGAGTGATGAGTGGGATGCAGTCTGCTAAATTTTGAAAAAAGTTTAACCCTCGGCAAATAATAGTACCCGTCCGGGCCTTGCCCCTTGAAACATGCCTTCAACGACAGCACTCGTGAAATGATGTCTTCTCCTGTAGCTTAGTTAGCTCAAGGTCACAGAACGGTCAGCGGGCGTTAGAGACCGACAGATATACACAGCTCTTGATCGCACTCTGATCCGATGCCAGCACATGTTTCAATAATGATAACGCTCTAAGCTGTTGATTGAGAGGAGGAATGTGAGGAAAACAAACGAGGTGGCGAAAAACACAAGATTAACGGAAAAGAAAAATCCTCAGATGGGAATAATAATAAGTTTTCAGTGTTTATTCAGCTCTGAAAAAAAGGTGGCGAAATGAATCGTAATCATGTAATATTTGCGACCGGAAAACAATAATCGCGGGAATTGGCAAAATATCAGGGGAAAAAAATCATGATTTTTGTGAAAATTCACAACAATGACAATAGGTTTTTTGAACTCGGAAAGACCTGAAACGTAAATATATTGTAGAAAAAAACACTTTAAAAAAATATTTGTAATTGTCATTGAAACCCCAAATGCTTACCTCTGGACTCTGGTCATACTCATCATTCTGTACGTTTGTCCATAGATATTATTTATAAATAAATATGTATAAGCAATATGTACCTCCATCAATAAATAAGGTTCTCAGGTCCTACAAGTAGGTTGTCTGTATTCGGAATGCATACTGTAAAATTAACCTGTTATAAAAGGCAAAAATTACTGTCATTGACCCTGCCAATTTAGCTGACAGCAATCATATTTTGATTTTAGACAATATTTTTGATGACTTTTCGTTAATTCTGAATAGAAAAAAGAACCCATCCCAAGCCTCGCAGAAGCTGCTGTTGCTAATTGGTTGTGTTTGGTTGTTTGCCAGGGGTTGCGTTGAGCAGCCAAGCTGATTCGTTCGTTGACCCCCTCCCGTTCGAGGTCAGTGGAACGATCAAGTTTCCAACAAGCCAGGCTCCATCGCGCGCACGATTCAACTCTCTCAACCAGGTAACTCTTGTGTGTAGCAATCAAACTATCTCATCCATCTTACCAGACCATCAGACCAGGACTCCGAACCATCCTGACAGGGGTGCATCGTGGTTTCCCTCTGTTGGTCAGGTCCTTAACAGCAGGCCACGAACAACTCCTTCCCACTATCCAAAACACCTACTAAGATAACCTTTCATCTCATCATCCCATCATCTCATATACCACTGACCGACGCCAATACAGTGGAACCTCTTTAGTACGTTTTTCAGGGGACCAGACAAAAAAACTTACTAGAGTGAAAAACTTACTAAAGAAACTATTTAACATGTGAGAGCATATGGGTGAGATTGAAAAATAAAACTTACTAGGGTGAAAAATGTACTAACGAGAAACTTACTAAAGAGATTCTACTGTACATTGTAGTCGTCAGTACAGCGCGTCGTTAAACCCGATATGAATCAATGAATCGACATTCAATGCTCAATGTGTGTGTAGTGTTTGTTGTTGTGGAGCACTGGCTGTGTAGACAATGTACTGGTAGTCACTTGACTGAGGTGGGAAACTGAAGGATTCAACATTGACTTGCTTCTAGGCATCAACCTGGCAGACTTGTAGAACAAACCGTGTTCAGTGGTTGCTATTTTCATCTCGGTTTCTTTCTCAAACTCGGCTCAAAATGAACAATTATAATTAGGAACTAGTTTGCATTCTTGATTATCATTCTGGGTTTTGTTTTCATTCTAAATCATCACCTTCCTGATGTTACTGATCATGTGAAGAATGATAAATGACTTGAAAACAACAATTCGAATGATGTATGATCAGAGTTAGAGCTCTAGGAATATAGCTTACACACTTACTTTTGGTGGTACACGATATTTTAGGAGAAATGTAGCATTTTGTAGAGAAACTAGAAAAACAGGGGTTGCAAACTCTATAGCCGAAACATCCACAGTCCACAGTCATCCACAGTCACAGTACCAGAACAAGAAATTATGTCCATATACCAAATCTCAATCTGAAGCTATGCAAAAAACAACCCAGCCTACTACAGTCGTATAATTTTCAACAATCTACCCTCCATAATAAAGAACACCCTCTCCATCAACAAGAAGAAGTTCAAGTCAGAAGTCAAAACTTACCTCATCCAAACTTGCCCATACACAATAGAAGAATACTTATCTAATCTTAATTCTGTTTAATTTTGAACATGTATGAAACGTATCGCTAATGTAATGTAATGTCCTTCACCATCTATTACCCTTTATTCATTTTTATCATTTTATAATTATCTGATATTTTTATATGTGACACATTCTATACAATGTATATTGTTCCCTGAATAAATATTATTATTTTTATTATTATTATGTCATTAACTATGGAATTATCAATAGAAATTTCTTTCTCTTTCGGACTTTTCAGTCCATGGCAAGAAACTGTCCGAATAACACTCACTGTTGACAGTTATCCGAAGAAACGATGACGATTTTTTTCAACTCATCTATTGGTTTCACCAGTTGATTTTATATAACGAGCACATCTTTTTGTAAACCATTTCTCACACGACACAGCTAATTGTCTTCAAGACCGTGCCTATTCTCACGGAATATGTTGCCAAGTGTGGCTGAATGCTCTGAAAATTACATTCATAGTGAAATGGAATATAATGTTCAATGAAACATAATACAGTACCATGTAACATACAGAAAACTAAGAATACCGTATATGGGTCTATCCTTGTGAGATATTCAGATTTGATATTCTATTCCATTACTGGAATGCTAAATTCCTACATCTCTCTTGATAGTATTCAGGCTCAATCTCAAACCAGACGTTGATTAATTGTTGTGTCACTCCTGTTTCAGTGGCCTGGGCTGTTTTACAACTGTAACTTTTACATACGGCCAATGTCGCAGAGTTACAACAACGGATATGACAGCCTGTCTGAACCATTTTTGGTCAAGTTGATTCAAATGGCCGGAGGAACCGTCTTGAGTGAAGAGCCGAAGCCGCACAACGTACCTACAAAACACGTCGTAAGTAACCACTCTTCCAGCCGACTTACCCCGGCCGTCGCAATACGCCGATTGTACCCTATGTGTTTTACTATAGTTCTTTGGATGCCAAATCCAGTGCCTTCTAACCGGTAGGCAGTGGCCATCTGTCATTCACCGTGGCAACATATATTGAGTAATCATGTGTAAAACTACTATTTTTATTGAAGTAGAACTAACCAACTTCAAGACACGATTCCTTTGAAGGAAGCTGCTATCTTATTTCAGTCATGTTCTGGACGTGATGGGACCAAGAGTAGTATTGGCCAGTAGAGTGTAGTGGGCACTGTGCATTAGGCATATATAGATAATATTATAGGCCTACCGCCTACCTATAGACTGTTTCAGGGTACCCATTCGATATTGATATTTGCGATCGATACCATAATTCAAGACTTCAATTCGATATCAGAATGTTCAATATTCAAGCAATTTGATATCAAAACGATGATCAATATCGAATTGATAAATCGTGAATAGCTGAAATGAGAAGTAGGCCTACTGTAACTCAAATTGATACCATGAGTGATATCACAACTCAAAAATGAATGAAATCAATAATACGCGTGTCACGGTTTGTCATTGATACGTCAGTATGATGTACCAGAGGGGAGAGCTGGACCGTGCTAGTAGCGTCTATGAAACTGTTACGAGATAACTACCTGATTGTCAGTGACTCTCTCATTTGAGAAAGTCATTGACAATCTTGAGAGTCAAATAAATGTGGCATTATTTTGATATGGATGAAGAATAAACTCAATCTGAAACAGTATTACAAGATGAAATAACTTCCAATCGCGCATTTTTTTTCGATTGGATAATTTTAATTTGATCCTATATCGATTCAAATTTTGATATATTTTGAGCGATATGCGATTTCAAAGTTTTGATCGATATCATCTGCAATCTCCATATCAAAGGACAACCCTAATATATATACATTCATATTGAGATATTATTGAACATATTTCTTTAACGATGTCTGCTGAATCGTATTATGAATTGTGTACAACTGAATGTTGGTTGTGACAGATGGGGCCATATCACGCAGAACCGGGTGGCCCGCTAGAAGAATGCACACATTTCATCATCTACCAGAAAGGGGAGAAGGTAACAAACAAGTATAATCTGCGGTACATGAAGTCCCTGCCCATGGAGTGGCTGGTAGACTGCTTGGAGACATTCTGTCTCCGCTATCACCCACTGTACATGGGCACAGCAGCCAAAAGCTCATCAGCCAAGAACTTGTGGCACGAGTCTTCCTGAGCATAAGCTCAGATAGCAATACATCAAATATGATCATCATATAAAAAAAAAATGATCATAAAAATAAATATGATCAGATGGCAATACATACAATACAGTATTGTTACCATAATAGTAAGAGTAGATGAAAAAGTCAAGTTTTGATGTACAAACAATCTTCATGTTTCATGCTACTGAATAATAATATTTTTGAATCCTCTGAAAAACTGCGGAAGAAAATGCAAATAGAATGAGGATAGAATGCAGACAAGTTGCAGATGACTACAACGTCCGATTTGAAACTAATTGAGTCTACTGTTAATGTATGAATTGGGTGAAAGGGTAAGAAAGAACAGCAGCTTACCGAGATTTATGAGTAGAGAAAGTCCTACTCGTAGTGGAGAGCCCGTTGATAGAACACATAGAGATGAAAGGTACACGAAATTATGACGTTTCGGCTATTGCCTTGGTCACAGTAGAGTAGAGACTCTCGACTCTACTGTGACCAAGGCAATAGCCGAAACATCGGAATCTTGTGTACCTTTCATCTCTATGTGTTCTATCAACGGGCTCTCCACTACGAGTAGGCCTTTCTCTACTCATAAATCTCGGTAAGCTGCTGTTCTTTCTTACCCTTTCACCCGATTCATACACTAAGCAGTAGACTCAATTAGTTTCAATCTCATGAAATCTATCTAGTCAAAAATTACGTATTTTTTACTTTGCATTGTGTATACTACAGTATTTATGTTTTGTATGATGTACTAGTAGTGTAGAGGTCAAAGTAAAAGACCAATAAATATCTATCATTTGCCAACAATTGGAACATTTGTGTCGTTACCCGCCTATTTTCCAGCTTCACCACACTATCAACCCCCAGATCACTTGTCTTTCTTCCTCCCCCTCACTCTGCAGCCAACGTTCATCCAAGACACTAGCAATCGACCAGTTTATCCTTTTTGTTTGTTTGTTAAGTTGTTCATTTGAATGAAAACATCAAAAAGGCGAGATATGGTCTTCCAACCGCTGCACCACCTAACCTTGTTCTATAAACAAACATATTAAAAGGAAGGATTGAAAACATAATAACAAATTAAATAGAATACGGGACGAGGTAGCATGGATGTGGGGGGACCAATCGAGGGTGTCAGTCAAGGTGAGGTCAAGGAAAGTAGTGGACAAGCAGGAGCGGCTGGCCCATATGGGCACTAGGGCTCGAGCCCCACCAGCACTCCAGAAAAGGCAGTAATGAATTGAATTTCAATTAATAGAATGAATATTAATTCAATACAAACATTTCAATGTTCAAATATGATGTAAAAATACCCCTATAGTATTCATATTGGATACAAACGTGAACAAATAGTTCAGTATTTGACAGGCAAGTTTCTACTGCACGTTGTGTATCTCGTGGGGCTCAGATGTGAGTGAGCTCAACCACGCGTCACTGTGAGCATCTGACGCGAAGCGTGACTTGCAGAGTGTATTGTGGCAGCAAAACAAGTGTCGATGGGCTCTACTCGATTGAGCCCCAACTCCGCTCATCGCACTGACTGTGTATCGGAAACGTTTGCTCACCGATGATGCACAAATCACCTATGTCTTACAAGACATATCGTCCCCCTCCCCACCCACCCGGCCACACTTCAATGTTCAAGTACTAAATTAATCAAATTCATTTGTTTAGCCAATCTATCAATTTTAATTTCATTATTATTTTATTTACTGATAACATATATTTGATTTCCTCTGTGGTATAGAATGTAGACCTTATATTTGATCAAATTCTTATTGAGAACCACATCGAGAACTGAAAGAATGAAATAATCTCCACTTTTCTTCAAAATTATCAATATCTGCACTTTTTACGGAAATGGCAGTATACCTATAAGAATATGTGTATTCAGTAAGACCATGATTTAATATCAATCCACACTTATATGGTTCTTTATAGAATATATGAGAGGTTATAGGCCTATATGGAGTAATGCAGACCAATATGTCTTGCCATCAATATATTCTCATTACCCGCTATTACTCGTTTATTCGTGTTGATTTTTACTATTATTATTCTTTTATTCGGAGGTTTGGGTAGAAGACCATTCTCATAGATGAACTCGAACTACTGTGAACAATGTTTCCATTTGTATTATCACATCTTTCAGCTTCATCTTTATAACTCTATTTGATTGAATACACGAGCGCATATGTTGAATAATGGATAACCAACCACGATTAAAATTGGATATAATATACTCCATACAATGCCTGTTAATCCATGAAATAGTTCATTTCAAAACGAATGAAATTGGGCTTACAAACTCCTTCTCTTAGCCTTATCTCTTCGATTGCGCCCTTCCAATAAACACTGATCAGTTCCAGGAAGTGAACGATCCACTCCCAAGTTACTGTACAAACTCGTGCCAGGGATTTAATATTTTGATGCCAACGTCCCGGTAGGGATGGATCTGTTCCATCCCACGTTTCTGGTCTGATCCTTCCTTGCCACCTCACATACTATACCTATCCCAGTTTGTGATGGATCAGTCACCCAACAACAATGTAACTTACCGTTCTCATCCCACTCGTGATGGACCCGTGACCTTTAGGCAATGTAACGTGCCGTTATCATCCCACTCGTGATGGAACCGTGACCTTTAGGCAATGTAACGTGCCGTTATCATCCCACTCGTGATGGAACCGTCACCTTTAGGCAATGTAACGTGCCGTTATCATCCCACTCGTGATGGAACCGTGACCTTTAGGCAATGTAACGTGCCGTTATCATCCCACTCAAGATGGAACCGTCACCTTTAGGCAATGTGACGTGCCGTTATCATCCCACTCAAGATGGAACCGTCATCTTTAGGCAATGTAACGTGCCGTTCTTATCCAATTCATGATGGATCTGTCACCTAGCGGCAATGTAATGTGCTGTTAGGTGGTTACCTCCTATCCATGCATTGGAAGCGACAGAAAAAAGGAGACCGAGAAAAAAAATGCGAAAAGAGAAGGAAGGAAATGAATATCGCATCAAGGTACGTTCATAGAGCCACGGCAACACGAATTTGCCGTGCCGTCAAAATGAATGAGCCAATCACAGACTTGTCGGGCTTGTCGTTCACTGTGACCTTGAAAGTTGGTTCAAGTTGAACATTTTGCCGGACGACAGACTTGCCGTGATGACGTAGACGATATCACGTCCACTTTTATACTCAAACTGTTTGTTTTTCTTACGGACTATCGACTGTCAAGCTCGATCACTGTCCACGTTGTCATGGTTATCGCATCGATTCGATATATAATTGCCTTGAGTTCACGATATTACCGATCGTTTTGCCGTGGTAGTATGAACGGCACAAATCATCTGACGTCCTACGGCACCCCCCAAGATTGTCGGCCGGCAAAAATGCCGTGACTCTATGAACGTATCTTAGGGCAATCTGATGCCAAGATTTCATATTTTACATAATTGCATTGAAAATGAACTCTACGTACTGTTTCGAAATGTCAGATGTAGAAGGCCTATGTAGTATGGATATTACGATTTTTCAAAATAACGATGATGATACCAACAAGGGTTGTTTTTTAGGGGTGGGCGAAGAGCGTGGCTGCTCGGTGGCCAAATTTGAGGGGCGCTATCGGTACCCATATGTGACTTTCTATCAGTAATCGTACCGACATTCTTCAAATTGAATTTCATTCTGTTAACATCACTGGATAGAATGAATGTTCTTATTCAAATATTCTGGTCATTGAAAGATGGTTCAATTCAGCGTTATTTGCTTGGAACAATCATTCATATTAAATAACAATATTAAATCCCTGGCACCTGTTTGTACAGTAATTTGGGAGTGGATCGTTCATTCCCTGGGACTGATTAGTGTTTATTGGGATAGACCTAAATATGTTCATTATATTTCGGTATTCGTTGAAACGTATCCTTGATGATACAGCATGGAACCTCTGGCGGTAGTTTCTTCACTGACTATAGTGTTGTTTTTACAATAGCAGGTCATGGTCAAGAGTTCAAGTCATGTTTGCAACAGGGAGACATTCAGGGTTATAAAACACAAGTCAAACATTTGGTCACTTTATTACTTATATTCATAGGATTCTTTTCATATTGTATATTATTATATATTATGCTTCACTTATCTCTCTTTCTCATACAAAACTGTACAAAACGGTCTAGTTCTCATTTATTCAACCAAGGTCAACGATCAAATACCAATTGAATGGAAAAATATATTTCAAAATTGGATTATAATTTAAGAGAATGCCACAATGATTCACTTCAGCTAAGCACAAATTTTTTTTTTTTACACTTCAACCAAATTTGAGAGAAAACTTTACCATATACGTAGTAATAATCAGTTATTCCCACCGATCTTGACACAAGGATTTAAAAATGGCACAGCACTTTCTCACAAGTGCTTCTTAGAGTATTATTTAACATTGGGCATATGCCGTAATATACAAGAATAGAGGAAGTATTGTTTAGAATTATTTTTACAAGAAATGTTAACAAACAGGGTTGTTACCTAATAATATGGCATGAGTTCAGAATTGATAGCTTTCCAAGTATTAGATGGTTTTCAAGTCAATGAAGTAACCTTATAAGTACACACACATTATCAAGAATGATTATCGGATATGTAGAGAAATTCAGTAAGGTATTGGGATGAGTTTGGCTCGTGAAGCAAACAATAATAATAGGTTCTGGTCCCAACTTTTCCTATGCCTGCAGATAGCTGATTGGGGCAAAAACATACAATAATTGTTCTTTCAGCCCCAGTACACAGAGATGACCAAGAAACACATAGAGCGGAATAATACAGTCAAGTCACAAATTGATTTCATTTTGATGAGTGATATAATGTTGGTTACTGGTATCCAAATTAGGGATGAAAACTTTCAATTCCCAACAGAAATTGGAGAAACAACCACTAAAAACCTCCATTTCATTGAAAATGCATGTCTGGATCTAAGTACTGTATACAACTATTCCTACTAAATTGCCACAGACAGGCCTATCAAGGATTCACATCACATCTCTGACTTGAATAGATGTTTATTTCACACACTGGTTGGTACATATTCAGACAATATACATCTCAACAGAGAGTGGATCAAGAAAATATTTCCAGATTCAGATTTAATTTTAGATTTGGATTTAGGTCCAGATTTAGTTGTTGTTGTTGGTCGAGTCTACTGACGTTAGAGTTGGCTACTGAAAAATCCCTCAAACAAAGGTATGAGATGATTATAAATCTCTTGTGAGGACTTTAGATGGCTAGCATATTGACTGATGGAGAAATATCCTCCAAGTTCCATACCAGTAGGCCTACTTGACTGCACCAGACTGGAACAATAGCATTAACCACAATTCTATTTTTAGACACATTCGGACAAGAAAATGTCCGAAAACAGTCTTCTAGATTATACAATATGTTATTAAAATTCACATTGAAGAATCTTAAAATTCAATGTAGCTCTGATATTTGACGTCACCAAGTGGGTAATTGTGGTTAATGCTATTGGTTGATGATCAAGTTTGGAAACCAGGGTGCGGTCAAATCTGGCCAATCTGTTTCAACTACCATACAATCATAACTCAACAGCAGCGGTGCAACAACTACAAGATATCTCAGGGCATTCTCGATCATATGGAATAATACATAGAAAGAGGATCCTTGAAAAATAAATATGAACTTAAGCTATTTCTTCAAATCAAATAATACATTTCAATATTTGTCCAAAATGATTTACAAATTGTGATTGTATCAATTTTGTGGCAACATATCGGATAAGGGGACCTCCCGTACGGCCACAGTTTGGTCGCGATACAAGCGTCCCATGGCGAACCAGTTGTTTTCTGGCTCACACAATCAAACATAGGACTACCACCTAAACAAGTACCATGGTGTGAAATGCTCTCGAATCAGAACCAATATTTCCTATTGAGAAAAAAATATCATGTACTGTACTATAACAAGGTAGGCCTACTAGTACCAGGAATTGTGTGAGTAATCCCTAGGGATACTACTAGGGGCACCAAAGCTTATGTAATCCATAGGGATACAACTGGGAGTACCCAAGCTTATGTAGTCCCTTGTGTTCAATCAAACGCCGTGACAGTGAACATTTCAACACGCAATACAATTTGGAACCATATTCAGTCTCTCAAAAATTACAATGTCCGGCAGAAAATGTGTGTGGTAAGTTCGTACCACACCATCCATAATGTAGGATCAACTTGATATTTCAAGACAATGTCAGCAATGAAATGCAGTTCTAATGAATGGTTTCCAATAGAAACTAAACAGTGTATCAGAAACCAATCCTATCTAGAAAGAAATAACGCAATAAAAGCTTAAAGTTAAGTAAAGTGAATCAATTGTTGAAAATTGGACGGTAGTCAAATTTCACAAGTGCTGTTTCGAGAAGCCCACACTGATCATAACACACCCAAAATTAATTAATTTGAATGGCACAATAAAACTAGTTTCAGCAACAGAATTCTATTCAGGAATGGTTGGTTATTGTGAGACAACAATTCAAATAATTGTGTTGTGTACAATATACATAAAAAGTTGATGGAATGGGTTACAGACAGTAAAATTCAGTTTTTATCCACTATGCACTGCCAACGGCAATGGCAGTATTTTCGAACCTGATCATGACGAACTAGAAGGCAATAATATAACAAATGGATTAAATAAAATTATCAACAAAATTCTACAAAATATAAGATAGCTACTAGTACTATTAGTTTGGCCAATGTTGGTTTATGATATGAATATATATATATATATATATATATATATATATATATATATATATATATATATATATATATATATATATATATATATATATATATATATATATATATATATATATATATATATATATATATATATATATAATATATATATATATATATATATATATATATATATATATATATATATGGGGGCGTCGGAACGTTTTGAAAGATGGGAGGGGGGGGCAAGACCAATTCCTGACCTTGGGGTCACAGTGGGGGAAGGGGGGGGGGGGGGGGGAGACTCTTTTAAGCAACACAAATATTCTTGGTAAGAGTTGTACGAGGAGTTTTCTAGAATCATTTTGTTTTTTGCTAAAGCTGAATCCACGAAAGAAATAAAATCTCTATTACAACATTTTTTTTTTAAAGGGACGTCGCTAGAATTTGTGTATTGGAGGAGGGTGCACAGATGACATGAATAAAAAGACCGCCCACAGCTGAACATATGACGCGCGTGAAAAGGGGGTCTGGGGGCAGTTGCCCTTCAGCAGAGCCCTGCAGGGAATTTTTGAAAATGGGACAATTTTTCCAAGTGATTCTTTCAATTCACAAATGGTTTCGGAGTCTCGTAATTGAATCATCATGGACACTTTCGAAGTCATACTTTCGCGATTTCTCCCAGCAAAGCCCGCAGATAATTTTTCTAAATGAGGCCATGTCATTTTTTATTTGATATTTACAAGCAGTTTTGGAGTGAAATGATGAATCACTATGGACATTAGGCCTACCAAAGTTATTTTTAATAGTATAATCATCAACATTTTCAACGTCATTTTCTCGATTTCTCCCGGCAAAATTCCCAGCGGTGATTTTTTTGGAATATGGTCATTTATCAAGTGATTTTTGCGACTCACAAGCAGTTTTGAAATCTGATTTAATCTTTATCGAAAAATAGAAGAAAGTGTGAACTAGTAGAGTGTATACTGATACAATTCATAATAATAAGTAATAATATTTTATTGTGTGTTTATCGTGGGTCAGAATTATATTTTTTGAAGGATAAATTATTGAGAGGTGCAAATGTCGATTGGTGAGTCGCGCGCCCTCCCTTGGACCCCCTATAACGATGTCCCTGTAACGTTTTTATGGATAGATTCGTAGTTTCAGAAAAAATAATTGAATGAGCGTAATCCATCATGTAATTCTAGAGTAAGCCTACCTGTTTTAACAAAAACTTTTTTTTTTGTTCGCACCACACATTTCAAACAGAAGCAATAATTTTGATGAGACTTGGCATATAATCTAACTCGACATTGTATAGTTTTGAGGCGTTTTTAATACTTGTTTCGCGCTTTTCAAAATGTGACGTCGTACAACATCAAAAAAGAAAGTATTACTTACTTCCTGATTTTTTCTGAATAATTTTGTGAGGAAACAGGCTGGAATTTTGTGTTCTTGGTTGGTAAGTATATTTTCCCGCAATTATAGGAATACCATGATTTCACACTTCAGTAGCGTCTTCGTCAATCGACTGAACGGTGTGTTTTGTGAGCTGCAAGATATTTTCATATTGTGCAATATCATAGGAGCGGAGAGAAGATGCTACAGCCGAGTCCGTGGAAAATGGAAAAGGGGTGAAAGAGCCCCTGAAAATTCTGATCAAAATATTGGCAATTTGTACAGTAGAGGTACGCGGCTAGATTGGAGAGCCAATCGGGACTAATCAGCAACATAAGAAGAGAAGGAATGAGGAGGGGGAATCACGCTGTGGCCTACAGCCAGACGGAAAATGCACGAGAGCAATAACAATTCTCGGATTTTCAATTATAGAACACACATCAATCTCTTCCTTGAGGGTCGTGAAAGAAATCAATGGCTATTTCGTCAGTGTCGAGGTCTTCCTTGAATATTCACAAAAACTAATTGGATACAACTTTTTCCTTGCATGGTAGCTGGATCTTCCTATCGTGTTTTCTACAGAAAAATGTTCGATCTCCGAATAATTGAGCCTCAAAACTATACAATCCATGGTCAAGTGTTGAATTAAGTGAAATAAGTGAAAAAGTTTCGAGTTGATCAGCTTAATACCTCGTATCAGTGCAGCCTATTTATATTTGTATCAGTGTGTTGCCTATTTGCCCGTGGCATGACACAGTCACAGAAGTTCTCCAAGTGAGTTGAGACAAATTCACTGTCCAAATTGATATTCAACAATGTATCAACTTACGATAACTTGATGAACAAATATAAATGAAAAAAATAACAGCCAATTTTAACGAAGTGAGTTTCAACAGCAAACACGAAGACAAATTGAGTCTTGCAAGACTTTCTCCTTGCCCCTTCTTGGCCAAACGTTGGTTGGGGTGGGAAGAGGGGGGGGGGGGGGATGCCTCTCCTGCCACCTGGTTGTGGGATAAGAGGGAGAGAAAGAACAGTAGCTCAACGAGGTTTGCAAGTAGAATACAGTGCATGGTTATATAGTGGAGAGCCTGGTGATGGAGCTCTGATGATCATATAGAAACACTCTAGATCCTGATGTTTGGACCATTGCCTCGGTCACAGTAGAGCGGCTCAGGTGAGTATCGGATGTGGGAAGGGGGAGGAGGTCATAAAGTAGCATGACGAAGGCAATAGTTGAGAGGTCGAAACCTCGAGTGTCTGTATACCGGTATTCAGCTCCGTGTTCCATCAACGGCTCTCCACTCGGACTATTTCTACTAATGAACTTCAGTAAGCTGTTGTTCTTTCTTCCCCTCTGTCCAGCCTCGGGCTGTCTGCCTGAACTCACCAACCAACAGGAGTGTATCATTTCTTGTTGACTCTCACATTATTACGTGTCATTCTACCACAATCACTCAAAACAAAAATAAATAAATAATTCACTTTAAGCCTAGTTAAATAACAAAGGTATAACATTATTTTCAAGATACCGCCAAAGATGACGGGTGTTTCAAGTAAACTAAAATGTCGTACTCAATTGACGGTCTTAGGCTTCAGTGAAACCTTGAAATTCCCATTTTCTTGTTTCTATTCTTGATTCTGTTTTCCCAACAGACCATACAAGATAGAAAAGACAACAGCCACTACGTACACGATGCAACTCATATAGGGCCATGATGCCAAACTACTGCTCCCCGCAATACAGTATTTCACTCCAGTTGCATAATAGATTGGATCAGACTTTTTTTCAAAATACAATATTATTCTGTATTAGGCCTATATTATAGATAATTTGCCAAGATCAAATTATAATTGTTCAGCAGAACCTACAATCTATCTCAGTTTGAACTTGATAGATATAGCTTGTGTGTGATACCATATGATTAATAGAAGGAAGACGGGTCATTGGAGATTATGAGAATCCTAAGAAAAAATAAACAAAAATATTTGTTAGAATACAATCTTGGAAAGAATTTGGCCAGAGGAAACAAGATTGAATACACCACGTTTCAGCTCACTCAACGCACAACCATGTAAACATCGTGTTGTTTTGATCAAATAGTTTTGAATCCATATCGGAGCGATTGTGATGCAACCACGTGATTTTTGACTGACTCTGATCTGACTGTGATTGTTCCAAGTTGGCCATAACACGTACAACGGTACAATACAGGTGGTCGTGTAGACTCGACTGTTCTCAATCAATGCTCGATCAAATAACATTTCACTAAAATCGGATCACTTTATAAAATACTCCAAAGGTGAATAAAAAACAGTTTGTCATGAGAATTGTAAGTGAGTCAATTAGTTCCTAGTTTGAGATGTCCTGCTCAAGTAACCACTAGCTGCCCACCAATTCGATCTGTCTGTATTTCTTCCTGAGGTTAGACACAGGGTCTTTGAACAAGACTGGATCCAGCCTCATGTTGGAGCGCAACAGCGGCATATAGCCAAACACAGCTGCAAACGTGTTGAGGCAAGTCTGGCGCTGGATGAAGTGGTCGGGGTCGTTCCACGGCGATCTGCAACATCATTCACAACACTTCAACTTCACTTTCGGGGCTAATTGACCCATTGAAACTGATTCTCTGTCAGGCATTGTCGTACACATTTTAAATTATTTACGGGTACACCCCACTTGGCACTTTCTCTATAATTATTATAGGATTAATTTAAAGGTTATTTATAAATATTTTCAGTTGGTAGGGCCTAGGCCTAGGCCTAGAAATTTTACAGGCTTAGGCCATTGAGTATCTATTAGGGATGACATCGATTCTCAAAATCGGGAATCGATTCTCTATGCTCCAGAATTGATTAAAAATCGATTTTGAAAAAAAAAAAAAAAAGATTTAAAAAAAAAAAATTGGAAAAAAGTTCATTCTCAAAAAAGTAGTGTAATTTGAAACTTTTTTTTTCAACCATCCCAAGGCGTTCACGTGAAAAATAGCTGCTAGAGACTTCTTTGAACTGTACTGTACCATTTGGGTATTTTTGTCAACGTTCGGCTGTCAGACGTAACCGAAGGGAAAGCTTTTGTCCAGATAGTAATATCTCAATAATACAGAATAATATAGACAACGAAATGAGCACTTACTACAACATAAAGAAGTAAAGCACTGAACCGAAATTTTTTTTTTTTTTTTTAAAATCCATTTTTTGATTTGAAAATCGTTTTACATCAGAATCGATTCTAAATCGATTCTCGATTAATCGATGTTATCCCTAGTATCTATAGTGGTGATAAACTCAATGCCTAGGCCTAGTACTAAATTCTATAATTATTCAGTTGTAGGCACTACAAAAGTGGTCATATTATGAAACGGTTCATCGAATATTATCATATTCACGCATTTGCGTCCAAAAATTTCCTCAAATAGGCCAGTTCCGTATTATGCAGTTTTACCCTTTGATAGTACACCCGATGGCTGATTTCTAGCCACAGTATCTCACAGCCTTGGAAATTGCCATTTTGAAAAGTCTCAAAATATTTACATGGAGAAAAAAAATTACGTAGTTGATTTTCGATAACATATCGATGAGCTACGTGAATCCATGTAAATTATATTATTCACCAAATTTCATGATAAATCACACCTCTACTATAAACAACTTGCTTTTTCTGATGCAACAACTCAAAAAGATTTGAAAAAATATTTTCATAGATTTCGTAAACTTGAATTTTCATTGTTGAAACAATTTTCTATAGTAATGAAGAATTATTTTGGAATATGTGATGAAAAAAATTGGGAAAAAATCACACAAAACAATTGACTGATCTATTTTGCACTCACCCTATTTTTTGTCATTGATATCAGACAAATGGTTGTGAGATATGACTTGTATATCAACTACTGCACATTGATGAAAATATCTTTGACCAAAATGGCTGGCACTAAAAAGGTTGAGGAAATGAATGATTAGAGTTGTGGTGACTCACCTGGCGCCGCCTGGTGGCTGTTCCTTGTACTGTTTCCGCTGAGTGACCTTGATTGGAGGTCGTCGCGTCACGTGAGATACCAGGAAGTTCATCAGAATGTCTTCACAGTTCTGCGATTGTTCTACAGTCTTGTGCAGAAGTGGACTCAGCCAATTGGTGTACACGTAGTTATAGTAGCGGTGGTAGAAGGCAGCTCCCGTCAGTACGATGGAGTAGTCATTTGTCCACTTGGACGTGTAGCCCCAGGATCCCTGAAACACAATCGCAGCCAGTCAATGCATAGCACTGTTCAACTATGTAGATGATATGTATGCTAAAGATATTAAACTATTGAAAAACAAATCAAGTCTAATGGCATCTAGCCTCTAGCCTCTAGCATCTAGCGTCTAGCCTCTAGCCTCTAGCCTCTAGCCACTAGCTACTGGCCTCTAGCCTCTAGCCTCTAGCCACTAGCCTCTAGCCTCTAGCCACTAGCCTCTAGCCTCTAGCTTCTAGCCTCTAGCCTCTAGCCTCTAGCCACTAGCCTCTAGCCACTAGCTACTGGCCTCTAGCCTCTAGCCACTAGCCTCTAGTCTCTAGCCACTAGCCTCTAGCCTCTAGCCTCTAGCCACTAGCTTCTAGCCTCTAGCCTCTAGCCTCTAGTCTCTAGCCTCTAGCCTCTAGCTTCTAGCCTCTAGCCTCTAGCTTCTAGTCTCTAGCCACTAGCTACTGGCCTCTAGCCTCTAGCCTCTAGCGTCTAGCCTCTAGCCTCTAGTCTCTAGCCACTAGCTTCTAGCCTCTGGCCTCTAGTCTCTAGCCTCTAGCCTCTAGTCTCTAGCCTCTAGTCTCTAGCCTCTAGCCTCTAGTCTCTAGCCACTAGCTACTAGCTACTGGCCTGTAGCCTCTAGCCTCTAGCCTCTAGCCTCTAGCCTCTAGCATCTAGCGTCTAGCCTCTAGCCACTAGCCTCTAGCCTCTAGCCACTAGCTTCTAGCCTCTAGCCTCTAGCCTCTAGTCTCTAGCCTCTAGCCTCTAGTCTCTAGCCACTAGCCCCTAGCCTCTAGCCTCTAGCCACTAGCCACTAGCCTCTAGCCTCTAGCCTCTAGCCTCTAGTCTCTAGCCTCTAGCTACTGTCCTCTGTCCTCTGGCCTCTGGCCTCTAGCCTCTAGCTACTAGCCTCTAGCCTCTAGCCTCTAGTCTCTAGCCACTAGCTACTAGCCTCTAGTCTCTAGCCTCTAGTCTCTAGCCACTAGCTACTAGCTACTGGCCTCTGGCCTCTAGCCTCTAGCCTCTAGCCTCTAGCCTCTACCCTCTAGTCTCTAGCCTCTAGCCACTAGCTACTGGCCTCTAGCCACTAGCTATCGGCCTCTAGCCTCTAGCCTCTAGCCTCTAGCCTCCAGCCTCTAGCCACTAGTCACTAGCCACTGGCCTCTAGCCTCTAGCCACTAGCCTCTAGCCTCTAGCCTCTAGCCACTAGCCTCTAGCCTCTAGCCTCTAGCCTCCAGCCTCTAGCCTCTAGCCACTAGCCACTAGCCTCCAGCCTCTAGCCTCTAGCCACTAGCCTCTAGCCTCTAGCCTCTAGCCACTAGCCTCTAGCCTCTAGCCTCTAGTCTCTAGCCTCTAGCCTCTAGCCACCAGCCTCTAGCCTCTAGCCTCCAGCCTCTAGCCTCTAGCCACTAGTCACTAGCCTCTAGCCTCTAGCCACTAGCCTCTAGCCTCTAGCCTCTAGCCTCTAGCCTCTAGTCTCTAGCCTCTAGCCTCTAGCCACTAGCTACTGGCCTCTAGCCACTAGCTATCGGCCTCTAGCCTCTAGCCTCTAGCCTCTAGCCTCTAGCCTCTAGCCTCCAGCCTCTAGCCTCTAGCCACTAGTCACTAGCCACTAGCCTCTAGCCACTAGCCTCTAGCCTCTAGCCTCTAGCCTCTAGCCTCTAGCCTCCAGCCTCTAGCCTCTAGCCACTAGCCTCTAGCCTCTAGCCTCTAGCCTCTAGCCTCTAGTCTCTAGTCTCTAGCCTCTAGCCTCTAGCCACTAGCTACTGGCCTCTAGCCACTAGCTATCGGCCTCTAGCCTCTAGCCTCTAGCCACTAGCCTCTAGCCTCTAGCCTCTAGCCTCCAGCCTCTAGCCTCTAGCCTCTAGCCTCTAGCCTCTAGCCTCCAGCCTCTAGCCTCTAGCCACTAGTCACTAGTCACTAGCCTCTAGCCTCTAGCCTCTAGCCTCTAGTGCTCCTCGCCTTCCAAAAACCACTTGTATTCAGATGAGAATCCAGGATGATCAGAATAGGTTGTAGAGTGTGTATTGTGTTGAAAAGACGTATTTGTTTGCCAGTGGTACCTTGGCATCGTCCCAGTAGTGTGATCTGGCGGGATAGCCCACGATGCGGTCCGGGAAACTCTTCCACACTTGGAAGGCAAAGTCGACTTCGTCCGTGGTCAGGAGGCAGTCTTCATCCAGGGAGAGTACAGCTGCCGTCTGGATCAGGGGGTGCGGGTAGAAGCGCTGGCTGATGGAGCTGCGCGACTGTTGTTCCCCAGTGTTGATGTTGTTGTTGTAGAACGACTGGGGCTGGAGGATGTTGAGCGGCACCGTGGGGGGGATGGAGGGCCAGCGTGACCGGCCCGGAGGGGGCTTCTCACTAGACCACACCACTATGATCTGAAAAAGGAATCAAACAAATGATGCAAATTGTTCGGAAGAGTTGGGCTAGCGTCGATTGTGAATACCAAAGAGAGTAACGGTGAGTTCAACAATTCCAGCTGCCTCTTCAAACAGATAAAACAAATTCAGGAAAGAGTTTTGTTTCAGTTTGAAAGCTCAACTTATATATTGTGTTATCCCACTATGCTAAAAAGTACATAACTTCGAGTCTCCTCCCACCCCTCTTTCCTTTCTCTCTCTCCCTCTCTCCCCGTTTTTTCCACCTACCCTTTCTCTCTCCCCTTTCTCGCCCTTACACTTGTCCACTAGGACTCCCATCCTCATTTTATTTTGCATTCATTAAAATAGTACAGTATATTTTTTCTTCATCATACATTTAATAGTGACTAGTTGTGAAGATAGTGAAATAGAAGCTGACCCTTGCCACATGTTGACTGCGTGCCACATTCTTGACCAGGCGGTAGAGGGGGGTGGAGGCGAGGGTGGCGGCCGAGCCAGTCAGCTGGGAGTAGATGACGGCCGTGAAGCCGTGGAAGCCGGGCCGTGAACCCAGGGCGTCCAGGTAGAAGGGGTAGTGGCTCCAGGTGTCAGAGAACTGGGGCAGCGTGAGAAGGGCCCCAGGGGCTGTGTTCCACACCAACCCGTCGCGGGACGGCTGCCAAGGGATGCGCTCGCGGATTATCTGCAAACAGATCTCGACAATCAACTGGGGTTCCCTAACAGTTGCCGGATATAAGAGCTGAAGACAGGCTAGGAACAAGGAGACGAGTTCTTCTTAGTTTTGCACTACAAGATTCATTTTCTACAATACAGTACAATCTCAGATACTATCAGACATACCATGATCAATCTTTGATTACCATTAATACGATTCCTATTGAAGATGATAATGGTCAGAGAACTGCCGAGTTGACGTGTGTTGATATACGCTGATGACGCTGTTTCATCTCTAAAGCCGAGGAGCTTTTGCAGGAGGAATCAACTTACAGTGTCATATGTTGGACGTATGATCGACAATCAGTGGTGAATGCTAGTAAAACCAAAATTATTCCTATGACATCTTCAGTCAATAGAGACGTAGGCAGTCTGATGACAATTGTCACTCCACAGACTATGTTCAGCGTATGGCTGAAGGGTTTAGGATGTGACTACTTCATTGCAAACGTTCCTATTCGTGTATATCTCAGATCTACCTGCCGTTGACCTGAGATATACACGAGTCCGAGGCCCTCTTAGCCTTTGTGGTCGACTGAAATCATGGTCCATCCAATTGTACAGTCAGAAATATATTCTTCCTTTTGGTTCCCTCCGTTCCATATACAATGCAATAGCCAAACGTTTACTACTGTATGGGATTTTGTCTTGTGAAACAATGCCTGGTCATCAGAATGATTCGATTCCAATCTCAAACAGCGTAATAAAGACATTTGATGATGTGAAGAATTCCCAGAACAA
The DNA here is from genome assembly GCA_964007535.1 of Brachyptera risi. Classification (NCBI taxonomy): domain Eukaryota; kingdom Metazoa; phylum Arthropoda; class Insecta; order Plecoptera; family Taeniopterygidae; genus Brachyptera; species Brachyptera risi. The sequence continues at coordinate 3,239,928 of OZ023327.1, read as the reverse complement.
CAGTTTACTCGATCTTTTATATTGCCTTTGCCTGAACTTTACAAGTATCGTTTCATATTAACATATCATTTTGATAAAAATTGGGAATTTGAAAATATACATTTGGTGTTCACAAGGCCAATAATACCAATGATTATGTGAAACTTGAATCATATGTCCATGTGCCGACAATCTTCGATACACTTTCTAACTCACTGATCAACCTGGATGAGCAAAGCGGACACTTCCATTGGGTCAGAGATGTACGTATCTTCCTCAGTTTTGTTTTATTCGTTTGCACTCCTCAAGTCGGAATGGTTGTTCGATCAATATCATTCATGAACATGTTGGAACTGTCAAGTTTTGGGGAGTAATCGGTTTTACCGCTTTCTGAAAAAATGAATTTCTGGATGTTTTTGCACGAAAATGCAACAAAATGCACTCCACAGGTCGGATGGTTCAATCGATTGCTCTAATTGTTTTCGTGAAAATGCTGACCCACACAAGTCAAATCTGATCGGCTTTAGGCTATGGTCGATTCGACCACCTCCTGATGAAAATGAATGTTTTCAAATCATTTTTTGAAAAATTGAAAATCTCAATTAAAAAGAAATCTAAAGTAGGCCTACTCAATTTTGCCCCTGGGTTGATACACTCTATCACGGAGAGTTACACTGATTGAGAAAAGTGTGTTGAAAGAAAGTTTTTCTCGATAATTCTACTTAAAATTTATTTCAGATATGTCCGTCTCAATTTTTCATTGTAACGTTGCCCATGAACAGATTTATCACAAATATGTACAATCTATGTTGAGTGAGCAATGAACATTACCAAGATTTGCAAGAACCCAATCAACGATCCCATGGTTAGGGTTATCAAGGTCAGGTCAGTAACGACTGACCTCATCTAACGTGGCCCATCGTAACTGCCTCAGTTGGGATATCAAGGTCAGGTTCAACAACTGCCTGGGTTGGTTAATCACGGTTAGGGTTATTGGAGTCAGGTAATTCCACAGTAGAACTTGTACTACAATATAGACACTTGGATACATAGATAGAGATGGCTAGATAATATAGATAATCAGTTGAATGATAATAACGGAACGAATTACCGAATATGTCAATACACAGACAATTGAAATTAATAAGTGATATGAATCACCTGTTGCTTGGATTCAATTGGTTTCTCAATAGCTTTGAGTTAATTGAAAAAAATTGATTATATATGCTTTTACATCAAAACAACTGATCTGATTGGACTGAAAGTTCGGAATGAGGTGTAATATTATATTGAAATTCTCTGAGAATTTGAATTCTTTAGAAGGAAATATTTTCGACGAATTTTTTCCTCCGGGTTATTCTTATGGGATTTTTGAATATTTTGAAATGAGTTTTCTGAGAAGTGGTTCAAACGATTGCGCCTTGAAACTATACAGCATAGAATTAGATGAGGACATTTGTGTATGCCAAGTTTCAACTGATTTTACATTTTTGTTTGACCTGTGGAGCTGTATATATATATATATATATATATATATATATATATATATATATATATATATATATATATATATATATATATATATATTATATATATATATATATATATATATATATATATATATATATATATATATATATATATATATATATATATATATATATATATATATATATATATTTATATATAATATATATTTATATATATATATATATATATATATATATATATATATATATATATATATATATATATATATATATATATATAAATATATATATATATATATATTTATATATATATATATATATATATATATATATATATATATATATATATATATATATATATATATATATATATATATATATATATATATATATATATATATATATATATATATATATATATATATATATATATATATATATATATATATATATATAATTTTTTTTTATTTTATCGAACAAAAGAACATGGAACATACATATATAAATGAAATTGAACTCTTTTCCACAAAGCCTGGGAAGGCTTATCTGTGGGTTAAAAATAAAAAAGAATATATAATATATGTAAAGTTCAGACTAAGATGTAAGAAAGGAATACGTTTGATGCCAAAAAGTAGGGTGTTTAGATTTGAAGTGATTCCAAGAGAATAATTTGGAATATAGAAAAGCATATTCAAGGTCAGAACAAAACAAAACGAAAATAATTACACGTCTAAAACAAATATTGTATAGATGACAATTTGAAAATGAACTTCAATCTAAAGATGTATTCGTGAATTGAACTGAACTGAGAATAAACAAAATATTGACGAGGTGGACAATGAGTATCCTGATCAAGTGAATCTAAATGAAGAGAAAAAACGAATGAAAACATTTCCAAATAAAAGTGAACCTAGAAACAGGTTTAGCTCTCGAATAATTAGAATGGTTGAACAAAAATACAATTACTATTAAATTAATAACTCACCACAAACGGGACAAATAGGAAAACAAAATTATTATATGAATACAAAACAAGATGATTAGAATAAATACAACGGATGAACTTAGATTCCAAGTAGGGGCCTTATAAAACATAAAATGGCGGAAAAAATAAGTTATATGATATGGACTAAGATTTAGATCGTTCAATATATGATTTTTGCAAATTGCACATGCTAAAAAGAAGAAATTAGAGAAAAATAAGAAACTTCAGTTGTTTGCAATAGTCACAGAAGACAATCTATAAGAAATTGAAGAGAATCGTATTTAAGTAATCAAACCACAGCCTTCTTTATTCAGATCATTCTTCTCTGATACTGCCCTTTCACTCGGGGTATGCTTCCCATGTTAACCGATGTCCAATTATTTTAGTTCACAAAATCGCCGATGGTGCCGTTGTTTCCAGACCATGACGTCACTTTCCAAAGATGTTCATGTAAATCAGTTTCTTTGAAGTGTCATATCTGCGAAGATACGAATAACTTTGGGAATTTCCGTACGATAATTTAAATTACGTACGCATTCTATTAGGCCGTGACTTCGCGAGTTCACCAACTTGTAACTTTGTTTATGATAATAAATTATATGAAAGATTTTATTCAATATTATAATGGATCCGGAATATCACCGAGACAAGTTCTTGAATGATGTTCATTGCTTGGGTCAACATAAATATCGTTCACGTCTAAATCTGGTTAAGCCTATAGGCCCTAGCCAAAATGTAGATATGACATAACCTCAATAACGTAGCAAGAAATTGACAGAATATTGTGACAAGAATGACAATTGTTCGAAGTTGGAACTTTAGATACCAGGTTGCAGTACATACCAGACCATGACGTCATTTTTGCCTGCGCGAGCAAATATGCGCGAACCCGTCAAAATAGCCCGAGTGAAAGGGCAGTATAAGAAATGAATGATTTGAATAAAGAAGGCTGTGAATCAAACATCAACAATTAAACAATCAATCATAGTACAATATTGTCAATATACCATTTCTTCACGTCGCGTTTTACAATATTGAATTTATTTAATTTTTTCAAATGAAGAGGTAGCTCATTAAATATGAAATGTACAGAATATTCTAGTCTTGTTTGCCCAATTTGAAGGTAGGAATTTTGTAATTTTCTTCAACTGTTGAACGAGTGTTTTTTAAATTTACGTTAGGAATTTGTAGAGGTCATCAAAGGAAAATTTCAAGACGAATCTATAGTTGAATAAACATTTGAGAGGAAGAAAATTGCAGTGTTGATAAATTTTGCTTGTGTCGCTATTGAACTCAAGACACAATATTGTTAGGTGTAATACTTTTTGAAATTCTCGACTGAAATAAATCAAGTATAGTAACATGAGAGTTTGATGCATTACCCCATGCTAAGATACCATAAGAAAGAATAGATTCGATCAGTGCTGAATAAACGGTCCGTAAAATTGAAAAAAGAAGAATATATTTAAGAGAATGGAGCATAAAAGCACAAGATCTCAGTCTGCTGCATCTTTTATCAATGTGATCTCCCCAACTAAATGAGCTGTCGATTAAAAGGCCAAAGTAAACATGATTATTAACAATTTCAATGTTGATATTACATCCAATACACGGATTACCCTGACTCATCTCGTGTAAGCATTTATATAAATGACAAATCACGTCGAATCGATTATTACGTTCCTTGTTCGGGGGTGTACAAAAGTGAATTGTTTTTGTTTCATCTGCATTTATTACTAAATTTAAATCATGAGTTATTTTGGATATATTATTTAGATTATTTTGTAAATATTCAACTGCTGAATTTAACTCTCTGTGACAGTTCAAAATAAGGGTATCATCTGCATAAATATAAATTTGACTTTTGACAACATGTTCGGCGATCGCGTTAGTATAAATTAAATATAAAATTGGACCCAAAATAGAGCCTTGCGGTACCCCAGATGTTAATTTAGTGAGTGAACTGAAATTATTCCCAATCGTTACAACCATGAATCGATTATCCAAATAATGTTTGAACCAACTCAACATACTACCCCTCACACCTACATGTTCTAAAGCTAATATCAAATTTTTTGTGATTCAAAGCGTCAAAAGCTTTCGAAAATTCTATAAATAAAGCTAAAATGTGCAAATTGAAATTGAGTCTGGAATTCACATAATCGGAAAAAAAGAACAAAGAGGTCAGAAGTGCTTTTTCCCTTCTGAAAACCAAATTGCAAAGGAAAAATTAAATTGCAATCCCTCAAGTATTTAGATAAATTGATTTCAATCCAGCGTTCCATCAATGTCTGTATGATTGAAAGCAAAGCAATCGGTCTGTGATTTGAGAAGTTCATGTGATCACCTTCCTTATATACAGGACGCACTATTGATATTTTCAATTTATTTGGTACCACACCTTCTTTTATAGATAAGTTAATGAGTTTGGCAATCACAGGGCTAATACTATCAACAATACATTTCAAGTCGTCAACACGAATTCTGTCATAACCTGGTTGCTTTGACGATTCCATTTTTCCAATCAAATGTTTCACTGTGCTAGAATTTATAGACGGCATGAACAAAGATTAGATAGCTGAAGGGTCTTGTGGATTGTTAGCAGTTACGATACTGCAATCATGTTTAATCCCCTCTATTTCAATGAAAAAATAATAATAATAATAATAATAATAATATATTCATTAGTCCAGAACAATTAAACATACAAGTATGATATCGGACAAGTCAAACTTTACAATCATAGCCTACAAACACAACAAGTTTGCATTTCTTACGAATAAATCAAAATTCATTACAAAGTATGAAGTATAAAATAATGTGACATGATTGGAAAATGATCTCGCTATTCATGTGGGTATGATTACAAATAATAAGAGAATTATTACATTTTCTGATATGAGAAATTAAAATTGAACGAAATCATTAACTTTATAAAAACATTCCTCAATAAGATATTACTTTAATTCTGATTTAAATTTGAACTCATTCTCTTAATTCTTGAATGCATTTTGGTAAGTTGTTATAAGAAATAGAGCCTGCATAGCTAGGACAATTATCTGACATCTTGAGGCAATGTTTTTTTATATGCATATTGTCCTGTCCTCTTGTGGAATAATCCTGGATATCTTTGTTTGCTTATAAAATATGTTTGTTTTCATATACATACATGATGGACATAAATATATGCAGAGAGGGTGAAGTTGAAATATGGAATCTTCTAAACATATCAGCACAAGAATCCTTGGAATAAACATCCCCACACGGATCAGAACTGGCGTTTGCTAAATAACGTATTGCTTTTTACTGCAGTATAAATAATCTAGAAGCATGGTGAGAGTTCCCCATAGAATAATTCCATATTGTAACCTAGACTGTATGCATGCAAAGTACATTATTTTAGCCGTTTCGAAATTGCAAAGGTTCATAACACGTTCATCCTGAAGCAACTTTCTGGCAAACATTACTGATATGTTTTTCAAAACTGGGAAAGTTCCTTAACAGCAGTCCACGACTGACTCCTTCCCACTATCCCTTGAATAACCTTCAATATCATCATCTCATAGATCATCTCACCGACGCCAAGAGATAGTTGTCATGAGTAGAGTGCGATATGAATGTATGGGGATTGTTTCTCAGCAGATGGACGAAACGACGGCGTGCAACACAGTAAGTGGAGCGTGCTCTCAAACTTTTACCGACACGAACATTTGAAGGGATTAGAAGCAAAGTGGACCAACTCAATTTGTTTCTCAAAATGATCTATTCGAACCAAGGGATTAGAAGCAGAGTGGACCAACTCAATTTGTTTCTCAAAATGATCTATTCGAACCAAGGGATTAGAAGCAAAGTGGACCAACCCAATTTATTTCTCAAAATGATCTATTCGAACCACTTCATTCGTATTGTGTTATTTATTTTTTTTTTTCGTTTTTTTTCAACACTAGTTTCAGATGTTCAAACATGTGGACCAAGCTTTCTGGCCCCCATTATATTTTGGAGCAAAACGGACCAACCCACATTGGAAGTGTTTTCTTTTGACTTTTGGGTTGGTCCACTTTGCTTCTGATCCCTTCAATTTTATCCAACTTGGAACTGTCTAGTTTTTGAGCCAGATCGGTCGGACCACGTTTGAGATATTGGAATTCTGAGAACCTCCCACCCCAAGATGCATTGAGGGTTGCGTTGGTTGGCTGGTTGGAGACGGTGACTTCACTCATTCGAAAACACGTTCCATTTGCTGAGTACTTTCTTGAGAAATATTGATCGCTGCTCTATCTAGCGTCGTTTTGTAGAAACGGCTGATAGGCTGGCAAACTTGATGACTGTTGCTATGAGCTGAGCCAACGTCATTGAGTAAAGTTAGTTCCTTTTATCACTATTCATCTACGCACGGTTAATAGTACTTTGAACGTGACTCGTGAATTAGAACATATTTTCAACATGGGGGGAATAGGAAGTGAGGACAGGCAAACCAACGCAACCATCCATGCATCTTGCCCCCCCCCCCCCCCCCCCAATAAGAATAAACAGAGCGGAAAATTTTTGAAATGAAATTTCTTGAAACAAAAACTCGAATTGTCAGTGAACATGAATGCAAGATGTGTGCAGACAGCTGGTTCTGTTCGGTTCCGGCCGTCACCTCCAACAACCCTCACCTCCAACGCCTACATTTGTCTCAATATCGTTCGTTCTTCATAATTATACCAAGATGAGAATTCAAATCAGCGTCAAGAAAAATGTAAAAATGACCAAGTGACGAAGTCAAGGTCACTGATTCTTAATAGTATTTTGAACAATTCGGGTGATATAGAAATGACTTCTCTAAGCCCATAAAGAACATCCATTCAGATGAATGATGAAGGATAGGATTCGATATCTCCGAGTAGAACGTTGAAAGTTGCACAAGTTTTCTCATCGTCGAAGACGGAAAGAGAGAGGGGAGGGGGGGAGGGGGGGAGGGAGGGGGGGATGTAACAAATTGAAGACGGTTTAGCGTGAAGGAAGGGGAATTAGTTGAATGCCACATCTGGTATGACAGGTTTTCAGTAATTAATGAATATCTCAGCGCCCCATTGTAAACATGCCCGAGTGGAATATCAAGCGGTCCCAGGCCAGCGCTTGCGGCCGGCCGGAGAAGTTGGGCTTCACAGAAACTGGATGCATGGGCCCACATTCACAACAACATACGGTTCCAAACAGTACAGGTGTCACGGCATATCTTTACACCAGCCTAATATTAACCCCCGGTAATCGTTGGCTAGCATTTTATTACGGGGGTAGTAATATCAAACTGGCAGATGATTACCCACCTGGAATATTTGTATCCCATCCAAACACAGAGGGGGTAGTAATATGCTGGCAAGACTGTACTGTCAGCTGTAATCGTGGAATAATGAATAACTAGCAGTGGAGTACTGTCAATATTTACCACGGAGGGGGTAGTAATATGCTGGCAAAACTGTACTGTCAGCTGTTATCGTGGAGTAATAAAAAAACTAGCAGTGGAGTACTGTCAATATTTACCACGGAGGGGGTAGTAATATGCTGGCAAAACTGTACTGTCAGCTGTTATCGTGGAATAATAAAAAAACTAGCAGTGGAGTACTGTCAATATTTACCACAGAGGGGGTAGTAATATGCTGGCAAGACTGTAGTGTCAGCTGTAATCGTGGAGTAATAAAAAAACTAGCAGTGGATGCCAGCATACCTTTACTGTCAACAGTTACCGTGATAATAAAAAAACAGCACTGGATTTCTGTCATTTTAATAAATAAGGAGTAATAATATTCTAGCATAACTGTACTGTCAGCTGTGGAAATACCCATAAGAATAACACGGCGGAAAAAAAATCAGATATATTTTTTCTTCAAAAAAAAAAATGAAATTCTTCATGAAGTTTGAATACATGTTGATACACATTTTTGAAAATTTTCAGTTTGATCAGGTCAGCCATTATGAAGGCAAAAAATATAATGTGCTGTCTCGATATCTTTCGAAGCAGTTTTTACCCTTCTCGCTCGTCTTACAACGCATATTTAGCGTTTTCCTAATTTAGTGGATATTGACAGTTCTCTACTCTTAGTTTTTTATCACTCCACGATAACAGCCAACAGTACGTTATGCTGGCATATTACTACCCCTTATTCAATAAATATTGACAATAATCTACTGCTAGTTTCTTATTACTCCACTATTACATGTTGACAGTGAAGTTATGCTGGCATATTATTACCCCTTATTCAATAAATATTGACAATAATCTACTGCTAGTTTCTTATTACTCCACTATTACATGTTGACAGTGAAGTTATGCTGGCATATTATTACCCCTTATTCAATAAATATTGACAATAATCTACTGCTAGTTTCTTATTACTCCACTATTACATGTTGACAGTGAAGTTATGCTAGCATATTATTACCCCTTATTCAATAAATATTGACAATAATCTACTGCTAGTTTCTTATTACTCCACTATTACATGTTGACAGTGAAGTTATGCTAGCAAATTATTACCCCTTATTCAATAAATATTGACAATAATCTACTGCTAGTTTCTTATTACTCCACTATTGCATGTTGACGGTGAAGTTATGCTGGCATATTATTACCCCTTATTCAATAAATATTGACAATAATCTACTGCTAGTTTCTTATTACTCCACTATTACATGTTGACGGTGAAGTTATGCTGGCATATTATTACCCCTTATTCAATAAATATTGACAATAATCTACTGCTAGTTTCTTATTACTCCACTATTACATGTTGACGGTGAAGTTATGCTGGCATATTATTACCCCTTATTCAATAAATATTGACAATAATCTACTGCTAGTTTCTTATTACTCCACTATTACATGTTGACAGTGAAGTTATGCTAGCATATTATTAGCCCTTATTCAATAAATATTGACAATAATCTACTGCTAGTTTCTTATTACTCCACTATTACATGTTGACAGTGAAGTTATGCTAGCAAATTATTACCCATTATTCAATAAATATTGACAATAATCTACTGCTAGTTTCTTATTACTCCACTATTACATGTTGACAGTGAAGTTATGCTAGCAAATTATTACCCCTTATTCAATAAATATTGACAATAATCTACTGCTAGTTTCTTATTACTCCACTATTACATGTTGACGGTGAAGTTATGCTGGCATATTATTACCCCTTATTCAATAAATATTGACAATAATCTACTGCTAGTTTCTTATTACTCCACTATTACATGTTGACGGTGAAGTTATGCTGGCATATTATTACCCCTTATTCAATAAATATTGACAATAATCTACTGCTAGTTTCTTATTACTCCACTATTACATGTTGACGGTGAAGTTATGCTGGCATATTATTACCCCTTATTCAATAAATATTGACAATAATCTACTGCTAGTTTCTTATTACTCCACTATTACATGTTGACAGTGAAGTTATGCTAGCATATTATTACCCCTTATTCAATAAATATTGACAATAATCTACTGCTAGTTTCTTATTACTCCACTATTACATGTTGACAGTGAAGTTATGCTAGCAAATTATTACCCCTTATTCAATAAATATTGACAATAATCTACTGCTAGTTTCTTATTACTCCACTATTACATGTTGACAGTGAAGTTATGCTGGCATATTATTACACCCTATTTAATGAATACTGACAGTAATCTACTGCTAGTTTCTTATTACTCCACTATTACATGTTGACGGTGAAGTTATGCTGGCATATTATTACCCCTTATTCAATAAATATTGACAATAATCTACTGCTAGTTTCTTATTACTCCACTATTACATGTTGACAGTGAAGTTATGCTGGCATATTATTACACCCTATTTAATGAATACTGACAATAATCTACTGCTAGTTTCTTATTACTCCACTATTACATGTTGACGGTGAAGTTATGCTGGCATATTATTACCCCTTATTCAATAAATATTGACAATAATCTACTGCTAGTTTCTTATTACTCCACTATTACATGTTGACGGTGAAGTTATGCTGGCATATTATTACCCCTTATTCAATAAATATTGACAACAATCTACTGCTAGTTTCTTATTACTCCACTATTACATGTTGACAGTGAAGTTATGCTAGCATATTATTACCCCTTATTCAATAAATATTGACAATAATCTACTGCTAGTTTCTTATTACTCCACTATTACATGTTGACAGTGAAGTTATGCTAGCAAATTATTACCCCTTATTCAATAAATATTGACAATAATCTACTGCTAGTTTTTCAACACTCCACGATTACAGCTGACAGTACATATAATAATCCACTTTGGTAAATATTGACAGTAATCTACAGCTAGTTTTTTTTATTATTCCACGATTACAGCCGACAGTAAAGTTTTGCCAGCATATAACTACCCCATATGTGGTAAAAAATGACAGTAATCTGATGTCAGCATATTTTTACCCTATTTTTATGACTGACAGTATAAATATGCAGGATTTTGTTTACTCAATTTTTTTTTGACTGACGTGAATATTCCGCGTGGGGTACTCGTTTGCTAGTTTCTTATTACTCCCCCGTAATAAAATGCTAGCTGACGATAACTGGGGGTATTCGTTTGCCAGCATTTTTTTCGGGGGGTAATCATAATCTGGCAGTACAAATAATCCGTTACACCGGTTCTAGGTACAAACGCACACTTTCTACATTATTATTTCACTAGCAAGACCCCTCATGCTTTAAACATGAGGGCCAATTCACCACTATGCCCTCCACTTCTACGCGTAATCATCTTTACACATCGCCAAACACTCTGCCGTGTGAACGCAAGCATATAACTATTTTTGCCGTCGGTTTTCAACTGACAGCCGACCGTTACATTTGGATAACATGTTACCTACTGCCAATGTTACTGTATCTTATGGAGCAGGCTACTTCACTGGATGGTGTCAACCAGTTTCACTAGAATATGTCGAGACGGAAAGTCGCTACGATCGTTTATATGTGAGGTTGTGGATGGTTCGCCCTCAATGATACTTGTAATTCGAATGTCTGTCCACTACCCTTCAGGCCAAGAGCCACGCCCAGGCAGTGCCTCAGGTGGATAAGCCATGGAGGGCTGGTGTACTCACTTCGAGCGCAGTGAAGACGATCTTCTCTATGGAGGAGAAATAGCGCTCCCAGAGGATCTGGGTCTGTTGACGTAAGGCGAGCACCTTCGTGGCACTCACATCTCGCACCGTGTCCGGCACCTGCACAGGCATCAACACAGGCATCAACACAGCATCAACACAGGCATCAACACAGGCATCAACACAGCATCAACACTCACATCTCGCACCGTGTCCGGCACCTGCACAGGCATCAACACAGGCATCAACACAGCATAAACACAGGCATCAACACAGCTTCAACACAGGCATCAACACAGGCATCAACACAGCATCAACACTCACATCTCGCACCGTGTCCGGCACCTGCACAGGCATCAACACAGCATCAACACAGGCATCAACACTCACATCTCGCACCGTGTCCGGCACCTGCACAGGCATCAACACAGGCATCAACATAGCATCAACACAGGCATCAACACTCACATCTCGCACCGTGTCCGGCACCTGCACAGGCATCAACACAGGCATCAACACAGCATAAACACAGGCATCAACACAGCTTCAACACAGCATAAACACAGGCATCAACATTCACATCTCGCACCTGCACAGACATCAACACAGGCATCAACACAGCATCAACACAGCATCAACACAGGCATCAACACAGGCATCAACACTCACATCTCGCACCGTGTCCGGCACCTGCACAGGCATCAACACAGGCATCAACACAGGCATAAACACAGGCATCAACACAGGCATCAACACAGCATCAACACAGGCATCAACACAGCTTCAACACAGCATAAACACAGGCATCAACATTCACATCTCGCACCTGCACAGACATCAACACAGGCATCAACACAGCATCAACACAGGCATCAACACAGGCATCAACACTCACATCTCGCACCGTGTCCGGCACCTGCACAGGCATCAACACAGCATCAACACAGGCATAAACACAGGCATCAACACAGCATAAACACAGGCATCAACATTCACATCTCGCACCTGCACAGACATCAACACAGGCATCAACACTCACATCTCGCACCGTGTCCAGCACCCGCACAGGCATATATATATATATATATATATATATATATATATATATATATATATATATATATATATATATATATATATATATATATATATATATATATATATATATATATATATACATATATATAAATATGTATATATATATATATATATATATTTATATATATATATATATATATATATATATATATATATATATATATATATATATATATATATATATATATATATATATATATATATATATATATATATATATATATATATATATATATATATATATATATATATATATATATATATATATATATATATATATATATATATATATATATATATATATATATATATATATATATATATATATATATATATATATATATATATATATATATATATATATATATATATATATATATATATATATATATATATATATATATATATATATATATATATATATATATATATATATATATATATATATATATATATATATATATATATATATATATATATATATATATATATATATATATATATATATATATATATATATATATATATATATATATATATATATATATATATATATATATATATATATATATATATATATATATATATATATATATATATATATATATATATATATATATATATATATATATATATATATATATATATATATATATATATATATATATATATATATATATATATATATATATATATATATATATATATATATATATATATATATATATATATATATATATATATATATATATATATATATATATATATATATATATATATATATATATATATATATATATATATATATATATATATATATATATATATATATATATATATATATATATATATATATATATATATATATATATATATATATATATATATATATATATATATATATATATATATATATATATATATGAAATTATATCGATTTGCCAATGATTATTCTCGATTGGCTTCTCACGAGTCATCAAGAGCGACCACAATTGATATGCCAATTTTGGCTATGAATAATAATCTCACTTGAAATTACACGCGATAATTAGGATGGCTCTCGTGTAATATCGGGTGACCGTCAGGCACGGTGAACCCAACATCTAGATGGAATCTATTTTCGGCCCTGCAGACGAAATATTGTGTGGTGCATGAGCGAATAACCGGTTCTACGAGAAGTCGGGGTTGAACTTTGAAACATGAACAAAATCGAGTAAGCCTATATCACATGGCAAGCACACGTGCATAGCACGTGTAGGGGTGGATCTGGAATATGAAAACAATAATTCCATCAACCAATCAGCTGATAGCTGAAACTAGTTCAGAGCCCGCTACTACACAAGAAACAAACTTCGACTTAAGGACTTGGAAAGTCAATCTCAATTTGTTCTGCTGCTGGGTGTACCAACTAGGAAAACGCGGGATTTGCGTTGTGGGATGAGCTTGAAAGTATGGAATTCTGGAATGAAAAATATTTCATCAGATCAATCCACATCTACGGACCTTGGATTACTTCAAACGTTCAAAAACCTTACCTGCAACTTGTTGATATTCATATCGCTGCAACATGTCGCATATACACTTTGCAAAACAAATTGATCTCAACCTTCAGTAAAATGAACACTTATTGCGTTTTCTTTGTTATTTCCCATCCGAATGTTGTGAAAGTCACTGAAAATATCCGCAATTAGGTTTTCCATATTATGTGAAAATTTTGAAGTTTTCGAAAATTGTCCACATTTCAAGCAATCTCTATCCGTGTTATTCTCAAGACGATTTCTCAAACATTCCGATTTTTTCCGGAAAAACCTTCCGACTAACTTTTCTGGAAAACAATCTCCACCTATTCTGGTATGACAGAAATACGTAGAAGAATTTTCAAGTCGATGGGTATTGTTCCTAACCTGTATGCCACGCACAAAATCACAAACAAAAAACAAAAAAACATAAGAACGGAGCCCATTTTTTTCGGTATGTGAGATGGAATCGTCGCTACGCTCATGTAATCAGAGTTGGACTGCCAAGACATTGTTTCACTATATGTTCCAGACGACTGAGGGAAAGTGAAAGACTTCCAAGATGTGGCCGGTGAATTGGGACATACTTCCAACACGGGAGAGATAGGAAGTGAAGTCATCATCTTCGACCGGCAAACCAACGCAACCCTCAATGCATCTTGCTAGAGCTCTGTGTTCTTGAACAATCAATTGGGAACAAGAAAATGGCACTTGAAGATCGCCCTTGTGGTGCCCCGTCAGTAGAGTGTAAGCCACCCTGGGACAAATCAATTATTCCGATCATTTTTTCCGATAATCGATAATCGATCAATTTTTTTTCTCGCACTGTTGGGTGATGTTTTTTTAAAAAAATGTTCTCGATCAATTTTTCTTCTAGTACTGTTGGGTGATGACTTTTTGTGCCGCCATTTTTAATTTACAATTCATCATTTGAATATTTCATGTTATATTATATTTTATATAAATTAATTTGGATACAAAATATCTTTCACCCGTAGGGATTTGAATCCGGTTAGTTTGCGCCTCAAACTATGTATCAGCTACACTAACCACTCGACCAAGGAGACGGGATGTATATAGCAATTCCGTTGAATCCGTATTCAATTCCGTTGATCGCAATTGCGAACAAGGAACAGCTCAGTGCAGACCCTTGGGGTACTCCATTTTCCTGGTTGAAATTACTGAATAAAATATTTTGAACACGAACATAAAACCTACGACTAGACATGGAATTGGAAATAAAAATAGGAAGGTGGCCTTTGAAACCCCACTTGGACAAAGTATTGAGTATGTTGTACTGCCAGGTCGTGTCATAAGCCTTTTCCAGATCGAAGAATACTCCAATGGCGTGTTGCTTGGTGAGGAAAGCATCTTGTAGATAGCTTTCCATGCGTATGATATGGTCGTTGGTATTTCTATTCTTTCTGAACCCAGACTGTTCTATGCAAAGGAGGTTTTTCAGCTCCAGCCACCATACGAGGCGGTTGTTTGCCATCCTCTCCATAACTTTGCATAGACAGCTGGTCAGAGATATAGGGCGGTAACTAGAAGGCAACTTTTTGTCTTTGTTGGGTTTCAGAATTGAGATTTGTATTGCCTCCCTCCACTTGTCAGGGAAAGAGTCTGAACTCCATATCAAGTTATAAGTATCGAGGAGAAGGTCTAAGGTGTCAGAGGTGAGATGTTTCAGAAATGAATTATGAATCCTGTCGGAACCTGGTGATGTGTCTTTGGACTTATCTATCTATATATATCTTATCTATATATATCTTTTCATACTATGGTCTTGTGACGATAGTTTTTAAAGGAGCATGGCATTAGTCTTCCTCAACTCTTCATTTTGCTGCTTGAGCAGAGCTAGCTCCGAGTTGTTATTTGAGCATGAAGACGCAGCAGCAAATGACAGATTGGGGGTTACAGTTGATAGAGCACTATCGCACCGTTTCCTCGCCTCTACGTAACTTATTTTTTCCTTTGCCATGATTTCTTGAATCCTTTTTTCTGTTTTCCAGACTGGGCAGTCCCTGAAGGAGGAGGCGTGGCTGCCTTTGCAGTTGACGCAGTATGCGCCGGACTCGCATGGCTCGGTTCCATGGGCCTCAACCCCGCAGAAGACACAGATGTCCTTGCCCTTGCAGTGGAACTTCGAGTGACCGAAGTGATGACACTTGAGGCATTGCAAGGGGTTTTGAATGTATTCACGGACATTCAGTTTGTGAAAGCCAATCACGATTGATGGTGGGAGGATCTGGGTCGAAAAGGTAAGTATTAATGATGCCGTAGGTAGGGGTTTTCCTGACTTGCTAGACGTGATACGGTCAACGTCAACCACGCCTTGCTCAGCCAGCTCCTCCTTAATTTCCTCTACGGTGTTAATCATCAGATCGTGGCAGCTGACGACTCCTTTGGAATGGTTCAGCTGTTTATGTAGAAAACAATTGACGGGAAAATTGATGATTCCATCAGTTCCGAGGAGTATATCAACTTGCTTAGCATTGCCAGTCTTCACAAGCAGAGTTCCGTTTCGTAGCTTTTTGATGTCTACGAAATCGACTGCGTTTAGTGTGGACTGGATTGCTCTTACTCAAAAGAAACATTCTTGCCTGCTCCATCTATTTGTTGTATCACAACAAACTTGCTCGGTGGTGGCGTAGGAAATACATCGCCAAGGGTGAGTTTCTTTGTCAAATAAAGAGGGGGGTCTCTTACGAGATCTATTTGTATCAAAGGGGAGGGCATTTGAACAATTTAGGGGTTTCATATATTAGGGGACAACCAATCGCATCTACTTGGCGTACTATAGTAAGGGACCCAACTAGCCCATGTTGGTTCTACCACATAGGGCATTATAAACAACACCGGGTCCACTCCATGCTCGTAGCATGGAGTGGAGCCGATAAATGATTTCCCATTCAACAAGTGACGGATTGGAAAGTGCCAATTTTACGTCCGGACGCTCATAGACGCAATCAGTCTTTTCACAGAATAGTCAGAAATGATATTGTCGTACAAATCCTCCTATTAAGCTATTACAACCGACGCAATCTACTCACGAGCCCAAGTGCAACAAATCAAAGATTGAGTTCCAGTCATGGCCTAGTGCATGGCATGTGTCATCAACAATCGTGGGCGTTTCAAGCATGTGGAGGAAGCCGGCACGAAGGAGAAAAGTAAGGTAAGATGAGAGAAAAGGAGGCGAAAGGTGAGAACAGAAGTGACAAGAGAAAGCGATGCTCAGCACTCCCTCCATATACTCCGGTCACCAGAAAGGAACCCACTCAACCGACGGTCCGAACTTGGTCTGGACGCTCACTCCAGACCTAATCGCCATGGATGACCCTGCTGGGAGCGAATGAATCGCTCTGGAGATCACGGGGCCACGCAAGCCCCCACACCACGTCAAGGTGTCCGGATCCTTTGAGGGGGGGAAATGTATTGTTGAGAAAATAATAATAGTGAAATATGTAGAGTATATACTTGTATTTATTCTTCTCTCTAAGCCCCAGCGATCTCCCTATGACATAATGTTAATATTGTTTCTTTATAATGTGCGCTGGAGCTTCAAGACAGCCTCTGTTATCTCTCGTTAAAAGGTTTCAGGTTCCATGCATGCTCGTTCTTGTTATCGTGTGACGTCATGCCCTTGAGATGCATGTATAACTTTTAACGTGATACATCCAACCAGTGTCAATGGTCGAGTGGTTAGTGTTGCTTGTCCATAGAAGAAAGGCATTTACTGACCGTGGTCGAATCACACCGGGTGAAAGATATTTTTTATCTAAATTAATGTACATACAAAAGAAATTTAAAAAATATTCAAATGATGAATTGAAAATCAAAAATGACGGCAAAAAAGGAGTTATGACCAAACAGGAAAGAAAATTTATCGAAAAAAAATTGATCAAAAAAACTCATCACCCAACAGTGCGAGAAAAAAAATGATCGATTATCGATTATCGGAAAAAAAATTGATCGGAATGATTGATTTGTCCCAGGGTGGCTCACACTCTACTCCCGTCCAAGCGATCCTATACCTCATTCATAGCATTAATTGGGAAACAATGATTTTGTATCAAGTTTCGATGTTATTGAGAAAACCAACATTCTGACAATAATAAATGTCGAAGATGTCCACGGTCAAGTTTCAGTTCGAACAAGTCAAGTCAAAGTAACAGATTGTTCTAGACACGATTGTCATGACATACTGAATAGAACTCGACTACAATCTGTAATTAGGAGGGAAACTTCCACCTGTCAAATATTGTCAAGTGTACGAGATGGTTTTAAGCGATTATCACTAATGATGAAATGGTGAAATCCGCTATTATTTGGGTGTATATACGGGTGAATGAAGAACAACATAAAGGACTGTAATGGCTTTCCAATGCAATTTGATATCGGTTTCCGATGATCTAAACGCACAACTTCGATACTATATAAGACCACTTAAGAAAAAACTTGGTCGAGCTAGGGGAAAAAATGGCTTCAATTCATCATCTCTAAAATGTGTAATAATTACCAAGTTATTGGCAATCGATGGGTTCAAAGGGTGTTATACATTCCAGTTGGACACTCTTAGTCCTGCGAGATCGAGGCTCCAGTGCGGGGTGGCACCAGTGCGGGGTGGCACCAGTGCGGGGTGGCACCAGTGCGGATGGCACCAGTGCGGGTGGCACCAGTGCGGGTGGCACCAGTGCGGGGTGGCACCAGTGCGGGTGGCACCAGTGCGGGTGGCACCAGTGCGGGGTGGCATGAGGGTGAGTGGCACCAGTGCGGGGTGGCATGAGGGCGGGTGGCACCAGTGCGGGGTGGCACCAGTGCGGGGTGGCACCAGTGCGGGGTGGCATGAGGGCGAGTGGCACCAGTGCGGGGTGGCATGAGGGTGGGTGGCATGAGGGCGGGTGGCATGAGGGCGGGTGGCACCAGTGCGGGGTGGCACCAGTGCGGGTGGCACCAGTGCGGGTGGCACCAGTGCGGGTGGCACCAGTGCGGGTGGCACCAGTGCGGGGTGGCATGAGGGCGAGTGGCACCAGTGCGGGGTGGCATGAGGGCGGGTGGCATGTGGGCGGGGTGGCATGAGGGCGGGTGGCATGAGGGCGAGTGGCATGAGGGCGGGTGGCATGAGGGCGGGGTGGCATGAGGGCGGGGTGGCACCAGTGCGGGGTGGCATGTGGGCGGGTGGCATGAGGGCGGGTGGCATGAGGGCGGGTGGCATGAGGGCGGGGTGGCATGAGGGCGGGTGGCACCAGTGCGGGGTGGCATGAGGGCGGGTGGCACCAGTGCGGGGTGGCACCAGTGCGGGTGGCACCAGTGCGGGGTGGCATGAGGGCGAGTGGCACCAGTGCGGGGTGGCATGAGGGCGGGTGGCATGTGGGCGGGTGGCACCAGTGCGGGGTGGCATGAGGGCGGGGTGGCACCAGTGAGGGCGAGGTGGCACCAGTGAGGGCGGGTGGCACCAGTGCGGGGTGGCACCAGTGCGGGGTGGCATGAGGGCGGGGTGGCACCAGTGAGGGCGGGGTGGCATGAGGGCGGGGTGGCACCAGTGCGGGGTGGCATGAGGGCGGGGTGGCATGAGGGCGGGTGGCATGAGGGCGCGGTGGCATGAGGGCGGACTGGCATGAGGGCGGGTGGCATGAGGGCGGGTGGCATGAGGGCGGGGGTGGCACCAGTGCGGGGTGGCACCAGTGCGGGGTGGCATGAGGGCGGGGTGGCACCAGTGAGGGCGGGGTGGCATGAGGGCGGGGTGGCACCAGTGCGGGGTGGCATGAGGGCGGGGTGGCATGAGGGCGGGTGGCACCAGGGCGGGGTGGCATGAGGGCGGGTGGCATGAGGGCGGGGTGGCATGAGGGCGGGTGGCATGAGGGCGGGTGGCATGAGGGCGGGGTGGCACCAGTGCGGGGTGGCACCAGTGCGGGGTGGCATGAGGGCGGGGTGGCACCAGTGAGGGCGGGGTGGCATGAGGGCGGGGTGGCACCAGTGCGGGGTGGCATGAGGGCGGGGTGGCATGAGGGCGGGTGGCACCAGGGCGGGGTGGCATGAGGGCGGGTGGCATGAGGGCGGGGTGGCATGAGGGCGGGTGGCATGAGGGCGGGTGGCATGAGGGCGCGGTGGCATGAGGGCGCGGTGGCATGAGGGCGGACTGGCATGAGGGCGGGTGGCATGAGGGCGGGTGGCATGAGGGCGGGGTGGCATGAGGGCGGGTGGCATGAGGGCGGGTGGCATGAGGGCGGGGTGGCACCAGTGAGGGCGGGTGGCATGAGGGCGGGTGGCACCAGTGAGGGCGGGGTGGCATGAGGGCGGGGTGGCATGAGGGCGGGTGGCACCAGGGCGGGGTGGCATGAGGGCGGGGTGGCATGAGGGCGGGTGGCATGAGGGCGGGTGGCATGAGGGCGGGGTGGCACCAGTGAGGGCGGGTGGCATGAGGGCGGGTGGCACCAGTGAGGGCGGGGTGGCATGAGGGCGGGGTGGCACCAGTGCGGGGTGGCATGAGGGCGGGATGGCACCAGTGAGGGCGGGTGGCACAGGAACGGGAGACGTACCTGCAGGAGAAGGCGCTCGTCTGCCCACAGCACAGCCTTGTTCCAGTCGATCACCTGGGAGAACGGGAGCGCCCACCCGTTGCTGAGCAGGACGGGCACACATCCGGCCTGGAGCGCCTCCAGGAACCGGAAGGAGCCGAGGCGGCGGCCGCGAGGAACCAGGCAGAACGTGGAGTTCTGGAGTAACACCTCGTAGTCGTACCTGCACACCACAAACACACACAATGTTAACGCTATGTTGACGAGTAGCGTGTGGCTAGGATGGGCCTGACTCGGCTAAACCCGCGATCTAAATTTAAACGAAGGCAAGAGTAAGAGTATGCATCGTTTGACCTGTCACACCTGTAAAAAACATTGTAGTTGACCTTTGACCTCGAGTGAAGCCATGTTATCTGACGATCATGATACCAAACTGTATACTGATTAGGTTTGTACGAATGCTGCATCAAAATCTGTTCAACATCGAGCAGTTTTCTCTCTATTTTTCTGAACTGCTCAAATGAGGTCGAATTTAACCTTTGACTGACCTCTCAATTTTCATGCGATTTTCACATTCGTCTTCAATGATTCCGTCATTGTATGTTTTCCACTTCATAACTCCACTCAAATGTTATCGTTTTGTTAAGAACCACATCTGATTTGACGCACACCCAAGGTGACTTGAGTTTATGAAGCGTTGCCATAGTTGACTGAGCTACGGAGGGCGACTTTCAACATTTCAATTTTCGAACATATTCAGAATAACGACCAATATTTTGAAGTATATCCTCAAACGCATCTCTGGTTGGAAAGTGATTATCTGGACGCAGAATGAGGGTGTGCATCGTTTAACCTGTCACACTTGAGAAAACATTGTGATTGACCTTTGACCTCGGGGGAGGTGAAGAAGTTATTTCACGATCATTATACTATAATGGATAATAATATGTGGGTAGAAACCTTGCATCAAAACCTGTTCAAAATTGAGTAGTTCTATCCATTTCCCTGAACTGTTCAAATAAGGTCATATTTTGACCTTCGACTGACCTCTCAATTTGCATGCGATTTCCACAATTTTTCTTTCATTCAGTCTGCAATTTTATGGACTTTAATTTATAACTCCACAAAAATATCATCATTGTGTTCAGAAAAAAAGATATGAGTTTTATTTTGGTAAAAAACGTGATTTTTGACCTTTGACCTCGATTTACTCTAAAACGGTGAATGAGATTTTGGGCGATTCCAAGTATGTTAATAAGCACATTTTTCTGAATGGAATCCAATCTTAAGGCCTTTTGTTGCAATTAGTGGTAGGTCAGGCCATTTTTTTAGCTAGAATGATTGGGAGTAATCTGAGCAACAATATAATCATCCCTGGTCAACAGTTCGGTTTCAGGAGGGCACACTCAACTAATCATCAGCTTCTTTGATTAACCGAGACCATATCGAGAGGGTCCAATGAGAACAAGGCAACTGCGGCAGTGCTTCTGGACATAGCTCAAGCGTTTGATACTGTGTGGCAAGAAGGGCTCCTGATCAAACTCATGAGGACAAATTTTCCTCCCTTGTTGATCCGCATGATAGAATCCTACCTCACAGAGCAAATATTTGTAGTCCATTTGAATGGGTCGATATCAAAAACGCGAACTATTCAGGCCGGGGTTCCCCAGGGTTCAATTCTGGGCCCAACCTTATTCTCGATATTCCAGTATGACATGCCCGAAACCCCAAACACATGGGTCGGTCTCTACGCTGACGACACTGCGCTGGTCGGGCAATCCTGGCAGAGCAAGACAGACTGCAGATACGTACAGAGAGCGCTGACAAGATTTGAGGCCTGGTACACCAGATGGCCCACAATGTAACCGACCGACAATGTAATTTGGAATGCAGTAGCAGTGGAAATATGGATTTAATTTGATCCTGATAAAATACAAACCAGAGATAACAATAAGATGATACAATTCCAGCCGAACATATAATAATTTGTCACCCACTTTACTCATATTGTTCATATTTAATATAAGTATAGGTCATTGAATAAAAACATTGGCGAATACCATTACGTTTCCATTTGTTGAATAATGTGTTGCCACTTGCCTTCTCTATTTTCCTGTGTTCCTAGCGGGCGTTCGGAACAAAAACTGGATCTAGCTTTGATATTGTTATTACAACACAACCTATTATATTCTTGTAACCTAACTAAGAATTAGAAATAAATAACTATTTATACATTCGTAAAGAGCGGCCTTATATGAATATATTCGTAATCTCTATAATACCGTCCGAATGATCTAGTGTGTCTTATCATTTTGTGCCATGTGCGACTGGGGGCGCCCGTTGTAGCTCAGTCAGTGAGGGCTCTGCTTTGGAAAACGACCCGCAGTGGGCAGAAATCATATTTCTCCTCGCATTCGTTACGCCAAATAATCTACAGCTGTTTATCAATTCAGATTAGGGTGGCCTCAATCCACTTAGCAGAAACTTATTTAATATGCAATATGTATACCGGTATTTGAAGCCTAAACTTGATTGACTTTTTCCGTCTTCTTGCCCTCCATGACGTCACATGACAACCAATCGAGGGGCTGATTATTATCGAGTTATTATCTGATATTTTGTTATTATTATATTTTCTTTATTCAGCAAAATGAACAAGTACATGAAGTTCACAAAAGCCTCCACAAAGCCTGTAGGCCTAACACAGGCTTATCTGTGGAAATGAATAGTTATGCGTGCAGCATTCGCGTAGAATATCAGAAGTATGCCTAAACAGTGAATAGTAGGTAGTGTTTGATCCAGGTTTCTCCGATAGTCTTCAACCCTTCACTGAATTAGTAAGCCTACACGAAAAAAATGTTATACTATACCATTTGCACATATATATGGTGCGATGAAAAGAAACTGCACCCATAAATCACTCACTGAAAGCTGCTTAAGAAAACGTGTGGGGAGGGGGGGGGGGAGGGGGGGGGGGCTTAACTCCAAACTAACACTTCCTTTTTTGCACTCAACACATGAAAATGGATGATTCACATCGAATGATCCTGCTAATCTCTCAGAAGAGAACCCCCGAGGCTAACTCATCATGTGCGACATTGCACGAAACGGAATCACATAGAGACAAGTTTCAGATGGAACATATTGAGAGATGTTTAGCGACATCATTATTGTTTAGTATTTGTGTGGTTTCGAATTGCTTTTCACCTGTGATTCTCATTGCCTTATATCCCGAAAAGGTGTGAGAACTAGAACGCGCTCAGCGCAATTATTGAAAAGTGTGAAGCGGGCAGTCGATGTGCGAAAACAGACGGAAGAAAAAAAGGAGATTGAAAGAAAGAAAAAGTTGCTTGAAAAAACATGAGAAGAAAATAGCAAAAACAAATGAAGACAAAGATGATGAAATGGAGAGGGTTAATCCCTCCATTGAGTTCCCGTTTCATTGTCATTATCTAATCGTTTTCTCTGTTCCGCTTCGGTTGGTTTCCTTGAAGCAGTTCGAGATCGTCACGTGGACACATCGCACACGCTGATGACGTGTGAGCTAATCCTGGCCCAGCGACTCATTCACTACTGTTTCATCCCATCAACAGCTGGATTATTTGGGGTACGAACAGATGATAGATGAGTCATGTTCACAAAAACATGAGCCTTACGCGGGACTCGAACCAACGTCCAACAGTGACTTCAGTTTGCAAAGCAGTGCCTTAGATGACCGAGCTACGAAGGGAGGCAGGCATTTGTGAGAAATAGTTCTACTCATTTTTTATGGCGCGAAAAGCCGCCAACATATTGCAAAATGCACGAAGCATTATGAGTATTTGACGTTATCCTGTTTTTCTCGTTGTGCTCTGTTTGCACGTGGATGTTGGAGCTGGACGGCGTGTGGCCTGTCGCGATCTCAAAAACCTCTGGGCCGATCGGCGTGGGGCGAACGCTCGAATACGCACCGCGGATGGAAGAAATTATTGGAAAGAATTGACGGCAAGAAGTCGACATACGGACCAGTCAAACGACAACGCAACCACCGGACTGTCAACAAATAACGTCGGCATGTCGTGGACGGCGATATAGGGAACGCTGGAGACAAGCAGAGAACTAGGGGTCAACAAGGTCACATCACATACCTAGCTGCGCATAAGAAAATGCTCCGTGACATTTTCCATCGATCGAGGCCATCTCGCCAACGGTTCAGCGAATTGCCGTGGGACAAACGCCAAATTTGTCGACGCGGAGGAACGAGCACAGTGCAACATGAGCGATTCGGCGAGAAGCGCCCAGTGGGGCAGTGTGCCGGCTATCTGACCACTAGTAGAACATTGCAAACCATCTCGTCCGTCCCGTGTATCGGTCAGTCCCTGATGCTGCACGGCTCCTGCTAAACCATGCCATTGTTCACGGGGACAACAGATGGACACAATTCAGGTCTCAATCTTAGATTCACATCGAGATGCTCGAGCTTGAACGAAAAATGAAGGACCGATTTCGGTGACTCTGATAGTCGTATAATCCTTTGCAATAACAGTTTGAGTTTGACTGGTTCAAACGAGTGGGAAACCAACTTGTTCCATTTCAAGCTCAAACTAGGGGAGTTTTGACAAATATTCACCACTTTCCTCCCATTGTGTTCCTCATTTCTTTGTAGGCCTAAAAACCTCAGGTCCATCCATCCATCCATCCATCCATCCATCCATCCATCCATCCATCCATCCATCCATCCATCCATCCATCCATCCATCCATCCATCCATCCATCCATCCATCCATCCATCCATCCATCCATCCATCCATCCATCCATCCATCCATCCATCCATCCATCCATCCATCCATCCATCCATCCATCCATCCATCCATCCATCCATCCATCCATCCATCCATCCATCCATCCATCCATCCATCCATCCATCCATCCATCCATCCATATAAATATATATATATATATATATATATATATATATATATATATATATATGCATATATATATATATATATATATATATATATATATATATATATATATATATATATATATATATATATATATATATATATATATAGATAGATATAGATATGGATATAAATCTATATATATAGATATAGATATATAGATATAGATAAAGATATAGATGTAGATATGAATATAGATATAGATATAGATATAGATCTAGATATAGTTATAGATATAGATATAGATATAGATATAGAAATAGATATAGACATAGATATATATATATATATATATATATATATATATATATATATATATATATATATATATATATATTTATATATATATATATATATATATATATATATATATATATATATATATATATATATATACACCTTGTGATCCAAACAATCAAGTCACTGCCCTCTTACTTCCTGATTGATTTCTATGATAATATAAAGAAGGCTTTGTTTTAATCGTTTTAATTGTTCCGCCTGTTGCTTGGATTCAATTGGTATCTTAATAGCTTTGAGTGATTCAAAAAAAAGGATTATATATTTTTTACATCAAAACGGCTGATCTGATTTGACTGAAAGTTCGGAATAATGAGTATAATTATTATATTAAAATTCACTGAAAATTTGAATTCTCACGAAGGAAATATTTTTCACGATTTTTTTTCTCTGGGTTATCCTCATGGGATATTTAAATACTTTGGAATGAGTTTTCTCAAAAGTGGTTCAACTGATTGCGCCTCAAAACTATACAGTATCGAATTAGATAAGGACACTTGTGTAGGCCAAGTTTCAACTTATTATGCATTTTCATTTGATCTGTGGAGCGCGAAAAAAAAAAAGCACTTTTTTTCGGGTATGGTGAAATTGAGTCTTCGCTTCCAATTATCCAATTCCTCATCCAATTACGTCATCGAGAAATATACATATTATTATAAACAGTAAAATAAGTTGAAGAAAATCGAATACTACACATGGCAATCAGCAACTTATCCATAAACTCAAGACTACATACTTTGTGTATATTCGTGATGCGAATAATATGATAATCGAAAATCGGATCGTGTCTTTACTCCCAACAGCTCTACATTTTCCTTCTTAATCTTCCAAATACGTACTTATTGAATTCAAGTGAGCGAAATCTCCAAAATCATCGAATTCAATTGCGAGGTGATTGTTGTATCTCCACTAAAACCAGTCGGGACCGGTGATAGCTCCATCACCAACTATAATTAAAACGTGGCCTACCGACAGTATACCGGGAGAAATGTTATGAGAAAACACTGCTGTCTGTCTCAAGATATTCACAGACGCGTGATAGCATACGAGCAATAACGACGATTTCCCTATCACTATCACTCAACATTCTCACGGATGCTATGCTAACGTCTTTCATAATAATGAAAGATAGAACAGAGAGCAGAGAAACCATTGGCTCTCAGCCCTCGTGGGAAAGAGAGGGAGAGAGGAACTGTCGTGTCAACTCGACAACCTTGGGTGTGATGGACTTCCGATCTGCCGATGAAAAACAGAAAAGGGAGGATTTCATCCAACGAAATACGTGCTTGTGATAACTTTTGTATGCAATTCTTTTTGGTATCCGAAATGAACAAATCGAACAGAAACATCAAAATAAGATCGCGATTTTCGTATTTGATTTTTTTTTTCAGATAATATCTCTTCCTACCAGGGTCTAGATTCACAAAGAGTTTTATCTCTTCATACGTTCCAAGTTGAAATAGTTTTAGGACTTACTAGACTTGGTTATAACTTGTATTCACGACAAATTTCGAGCAAAAGTCTTAAGAATAGTTGGTGATGGAGTTCCTGAAAAATCGAAAAATGAGGATCCCTGCGGGGCGGTAGTGCCCCCCCCCCCCCCCCCCACCACCTGATAGTATTTTCATATGAACGCAGACTTTGCAGTCTATGTGCCTAGCTTGCTCTGGACTTCGCTCTCATATTTCAATTTTGTGTGTACCTATTCATCAAAGTTTCAAGCTGGCGCCCTTTTCGAAATTCTTACCACCCCTGACCTGAAATCCTGGCTACGCCACTGCTTTACTCCCATTGGATGACAGTCGAAGACAATGACGTCACACGGGCCACTACTGCCTACTGCTTTACTCCCATTGGTTGACAGTCGAAGGCAATGACGTCACACGGGCCACACTACTGCCTACTGCTTTACTCCCATTGGTTGACAGTCGAAGACAATGACGTCACACGGGCCACACTACTGCCTACTGCTTTACTCCCATTGGTTGACAGTCGAAGACAATGACGTCACACGGGCCACACTACTGCCTACTGCTTTACTCCCATTGGTTGACAGTCGAAGAAAATGACGTCACACGGGCCACACTACTGCCTACTGCTTTACTCCCATTGGTTGACAGTCGAAGACAATGACGTCACACGGGCCACACTACTGCCTACTGCTTTACTCCCATTGGTTGACAGTCGAAGACAATGACGTCACACGGGCCACACTACTGCCTACTGCTTTACTCCCATTGGTTGACAGTCGAAGAAAATGACGTCACACGGGCCACACTACTGCCTACTGCTTTACTCCCATTGGTTGACAGTCGAAGACAATGACGTCACACGGGCCACACTACTGCCTACTGCTTTACTCCCATTGGTTGACAGTCGAAGACAATGACGTCACACGGGCCACACTACTGCCTACTGCTTTACTCCCATTGGTTGACAGTCGAAGACAATGACGTCACACGGGCCACACTACTGCCTACTGCTTTACTCCCATTGGTTGACAGTCGAAGACAATGACGTCACACGGGCCACACTACTGCCTACTGCTTTACTCCCATTGGTTGACAGTCGAAGACAATGACGTCACACGGGCCACACTACTGCCTACTGCTTTACTCCCATTGGTTGACAGTCGAAGACAATGACGTCACACGGGCCACGGCGACGGCACGGTGTACGGACAGTCGAAGACAATGACGTCACACGGACCACGGCGACGGCACGGAGTACGGACAGTCGAAGACAATGACGTCACACGGACCACGGCGACGGCACGGAGTACGGACAGTCGAAGACAATGACGTCACACGGGCCACGGCGACGGCACGGAGTACGGACAGTCGAAGGCAATGACGTCACACGGGCCACGGCGACGGCACGGAGTACGGACAGTCGAAGACAATGACGTCACACGGACCACGGCGACGGCACGGTGTACGGACAGTCGAAGACAATGACGTCACACGGGCCACGGCGACGGCACGGAGTACGGACAGTCGAAGGCAATGACGTCACACGGGCCACGGCGACGGCACGGAGTACGGACAGTCGAAGACAATGACGTCACACGGGCCACGGCGACGGCACGGAGTACGGACAGTCGAAGACAATGACGTCACACGGGCCACGGCGACGGCACGGAGTACGGACAGTCGAAGACAATGACGTCACACGGGCCACGGCGACGGCACGGAGTACGGACAGTCGAAGGCAATGACGTCACACGGGCCACGGCGACGGCACGGAGTACGGACAGTCGAAGGCAATGACGTCACACGGGCCACGGCGACGGCACGGAGTACGGACAGTCGAAGACAATGACGTCACACGGGCCACGGCGACGGCACGGAGTACGGACAGTCGAAGACAATAACGTCACACGGACCACGGCGACGGCACGGTGTACGGACAGTCGAAGACAATGACGTCACACGGACCACGGCGACGGCACGGTGTACGGACAGTCGAAGACAATGACGTCACACGGGCCACGGCGACGGCACGGTGTACGGACAGTCGAAGACAATGACGTCACACGGGCCACGGCGACGGCACGGAGTACGGACAGTCGAAGACAATGACGTCACACGGGCCACGGCGACGGCACAGAGTACGGACAGTCGAAGACAATGACGTCACACGGGCCACGGCGACGGCACGGAGTACGGACAGTCGAAGACAATGACGTCACACGGGCCACGGCGACGGCACGGAGTACGGACAGTCGAAAACAATGACGTCACACGGCGACGGCACGGAGTACGGACAGTTGGGGTCAAAGTGAACACCACGGTAAAATTATCTCGAGATTCTTTGTGAATAGGGAATGAAACCGTGATAAAGTTGGAACGTATTATCTCTGTTTCAACTCCGAACGGGTTGAGCGCTAAAATGTTCCAAGATAAAACTAGTCAAACGCGAAATATGCGTTGTAAGATGAGCGAGATATCTGAATAAGGTATACAAGTGCTTGAAGTAGTTCTACCCTTGCTACTTTATCGACTCTGGTATTCTACACACCTTGATATCTGAATAAGCTATAAAAGTCGTTGGAGTAGTTCTACTCTTGCCACTTCATTGACTCTGGTATTCTACACACCTTGACGCATATAAAAGATACTCCATTGTTGGTCAACTCTTGAATCTAGAAAGCAGTGAATCTCGGCAACTTAATTCTGTCACAATTTTTATGATATATTTGATGAATATTATCAGCTATTATTTTTCTTCAAAACGGCTGATTGGAATTGCATACCAAATCGTGATAATGTGTAAAATCTATGTATTCACATTTAGAGAGAAATTCATCCCATTTGGAGAGATTTTATTTTTCAACATTTTCCGCCCAGCCAATTCTTATTGGGTTTTTAGAAACTTTGAGATGATTTTTCTCAAAATCGGTCCGACCGATTCATTCCAAAAACTAAACAGTTCTAAGTTGGATGAGTTTTCGTGTACAAAAAAAGTTTCATGTTAATCAGTCAACCCTTGCGACCTGTGGAGTGCTTACAAAAAAAAAAAAAAACACACAGACAAAGCCCTATAAGAGTAGGATGGAGACTTCGCTACGCTCATCTAATGATTTGTGAATCTGGGCCCTGGCCTTCAAGCCTCAGGACTGATGTGATTATTGGTTACTAATCAAGTGGAGAACTGAAACCGTCAACATGGACAACCTTGAACACTACTGAACGGAATGAATGTGTGCATTGTGTTACGACGGGGTTAATCGCATTTGACATCACTTCATATTATATCTGCACAATCGCGTGCTCAACATTGACAAACAAGTGTGGGTCTCAGTCGCCAGAGGACGCTCGAAGTGTCAAAGGCAGATCCTCACTACCTGTCACAAAATCATCATACCGAGGGGTAAACTACTAGTGGATTTGGTGCACACCTCATTTCAGGTTTCAGGGAGATTTCAAGAGATTTCAGGAAGATTTTAACAGATTTCATGAAGATTTCAAGGGATTTCAGGAAGATTTCATGAAAAGTGTACGCCAGATTTAAGGAGTTGTTGACCCCTCGGATCATACGAACTACTGAAAGACATAATCGGGACCTGAAAAAAAACGATATTTTCGATCGATATTCTATATGACCATTCCGATTCGATATTCATTTATTTATGTATTTATTTATTCAATAATTCCTTTAACCCTCCTCCGAGGAAATCGGAATGGTTAGCAGTTTACAATCATCAGCTTACAATTATCAGCTTACTAACTTATAAATGTGGCTTATAACATTATATGATATCATTAGGTAAATCCATTGATGATTAACAATAATGATGATGATAGTAATATTTAAAATGATAATGATAATAATATTTGAAATAATATTTATAATAATATTTGAAATAATATTTAAAATAATCTTAATGAATGAAAATAGGTTCCATTAATTTTGAACTCCAATTCTCAGGTGATATCAGCTTCCAGTAGCTAATGTTTGTTCAATTTGGAAATTCATTCCATTTTAAAATTAGTTCTAATTGGGACTATCAGAAATTCTGATTTTTCCAATCAATTTCAATTCTTAAGATAATTAGTTTTGAAATGATTGCAGATTAAATTAATTTCAATTTTCAACTTATTTTGAATATTGATTCAAATTTGTCAGATAAAGCCAGTGTCCATGAAATCCTCTACGGAGTAGAAAGTGTTTTCAGAAGATGCATTTTAATAGTTGATTTGAATTCCTTGAAAGGCTTTTCTTTGACGATTGTTGGTAATTTATTGAACAATTTTGATCCACAATGATGCAAGCCTCTCTCTTGAATAGTTTCATAGTTCTTGTCTAGTTTAATAAGATTCTTGTGTCGAGTATCGTGACTGTGTTCAAGGGGGGGAAATTCATGGATATCAACTTTGACAAATGTTAGTACCTTAAATATATATGTGCACGGCAATGTCATAATTTGTAACTCGTTAAATAGTGGTTTACAACTTGAGATTATTGGTACAGAAGTAGAAATAGACCTCCAATTGGATTCCAAAATTATTCCAATTGCTGTCTTTTGCAGCTTAAAAGTATCGTTCACATTGCTAGCATTACCTCAGAACTCAATACCATAGCTCATGACTGAATGAAAATATGCAAAATGAACCATTTCAAGTGTATTAAGATTTGATGTCTGACAGATTTCTAAGCATAAAACAAGCTGAGCTGAGTTTCGAGTTGACATAATTTATATGCTCGTTTCATTTGATTTGATTGTCTATTTGAAGCCATAAAAATTTCGTACTAATTGAGAAGGGAATTATTTCGTTATCAGTTTGTATTTGCATCACATTTGTGTTTTCTGAGTTGAAATGTATAAGGTTCGTTTTCTTTCGATTCAGGAAAAGCATATTGGTTGTAAAGTAGTATCACCGTGTTGTTTGCTTTGTTTTCTTTTGTTTGTTCTTCGATATCGGATGGAATTCGGAACATTTCAATACTATGGAGAGTTTTGTGATGAACATAGAATTATGATTTATATATCGACATCAGGATTCAGGACCACCTCAGCAGGAGAAACTGACGCCGATGCAATAAACACGCGGCTGCCTCCCCCTCCCCTCCCCTCCCCACCCCTCCCCTCCCTAAGAGACCAGTCCCACACGTTTGACACACGACTTCACTTTCGATATCGAATCGAAACCTTGATATCGAAGATCGATCGAAATATTCCATACCGATTGGCACACCTTTACTAATGAAATCACGGGAGGGAGAACGTGCCTGCGTGCGTGCGTGTGTTCGCTCTATGAAATGCCTGGCAGGGCGGAGGTTTCGGGTAGTGTGAGCGGGCGGTAGTGTCGGATAGGGGGAAACGAGGAGGTGGGGAAACCGTCGTGCGGGGGCCGCGGTTCGGACGCGCGAGGGTTTCGGCTTGGGTTTTTACTGTGAATCGCAATTGTGCCTAGGGGGGGGAGGAGGAGGCACACCATTTACCTCCTGATCATGGCACGTCGTATACGACGGGCGCAACCTGCTAGTATATAGGTACCGGCTATGTACACGTCATCGTTGATCTATGACGATGCCACGTGACTGAGTGGTACCCAGTGCACTGCCGTGACTGCCAGTAATCAGGTGATCGAGGTTGCTGCCGAGAGGGGAAGAACGCAACAGTGGCCGGCGTGGTCAACAGACAATATCGGGAAAGGTGAATACTGAACAACAAGTCACGATCGCTGGATTTCCCACAAGGTACAACAACATCGAATGAACCCGTCATTTACCCGACACCTGCTTAATCCATCCGTCGGCGAAACCAATATCTCAGTCATCAGTAGGCCTACAGTGTGTTTGCGTGTTTTATAGCGCCAGTTCCTGTAACGAGGGTGTCAAACACAAGCACTGCACGAGAAACGACTCGACTGAGGAGTATTTGTCGGCCGAATGCTTGTTGAGAGCTCAGGAGAGACTCGTCTGGACCGTCGAGCCAGCGAGGTGCGACAAACTTGGCGCCTGCACACTCGCTCATGATGCACATTATATGATTAGAGAGAGAATGCAACTGGGTCATTCACTTAGCGCATAGAGGTCAACAATCGATATACTGTATCAATGCATCGGAATGTCCTCAATTAGTTCGGAATTGCAATTCGCAGTTGATTAAGGTATTCATAGATAGGTATACCGGCATGTGGTGAGTGTGCCACGTGACGCGTGACTCGTCCCCATTCGACTGGCACTGTGACCTATGCACCCACCGAGCCCGGCTGTTGATGGGAGAAGCGCGTAGCCCCACTACTGCAGCAGTGAGCAAGTGATGGGGCGGCACAGAGATCGCTGTCGTCAGCTGAGCGAGCGAGTTGTGGATGGCGTCTCCCTTGAGACGTCCAATGAGTGGCAGGCAGGGCCAGGACCTGTCTCATACGTGCAAGTGAATCAAATTGCTGCGAGAAATGCGTCAAAATGCGCCTTTCAGGGGGGTACAGTCGCCACCCAAGAGGAGCCGGCCTGCGGTCACAGAAACCAACCAGGGCATGATGCCCCCACGGGAACAACATGTTCGTTTAGGCGATGTTGGGCGATGAGCCAGTGGCGTATCGAGGATTGTATTTCGGGGAGGAAGGGGTGGGGGAGGGGGGGGTGGAGTACGAAACTCAAATGTGAAATGGAAGACATTTTGTCAAAATGTTGTGGGCATTTGTTTCTCACATCATAACGTTCATAATTTCATAAATAATGACTTGAAGCACGAGTAAAAGTCTGTTACTGTCGTTTAATACCTGTTGAATCCTGTGCAATATAGCATGGTCGACAGGTTTGATCAGGTGGCGAAGAGACATTTACTTATGCGTCAAGCTGTACATCAGATTTGAGGAGTATCGGGTTGTGTGCTGCTTGTGATGTCCGGTCGAGAAGGAGTCGGCCGCAGCGTGACTCACTCGAAAGCAGGAAGTCAGTGGCCTACGCATGCGCGGGCGGGTCACATCTCGAGACAAGCCAAGTCACCGAAACTTGATTGGCGTACGAACCGAATCGTAGTATTGATGTCCAACACATCCAGTCACGTGGTGTTACCGTTCGTTCGTTCTCTTCGTACGTCTTTCAAGATTTGAACACAGTTTGGGTTATCGAGAAGCATGACAGAGTTGCCATGTGTGGAGAGAGAGAGAGAGAGAGAGAGAGAGAGAGAGAGAGAGAGAGAGAGAGAGAGAGAGAGAGAGAGAGAGAGAGAGAGAGAGAGAGAGAGAGAGAGAGAGAGAGAGAGAGAGAGAGAGAGAGAGAGAGAGAGAGAGAGAGAGAGAGAGAGAGAGAGAGAGAGAGAGAGAGCGAGAGAGAGAGAGAGAGAGAGAGAGAGAGAGAGAGAGAGAGAGAGAGAGAGAGAGAGAGACAGATGCCAATAATCGATAGCATCATGTATCTACGAGGAGTGTGGTGAGTTGTTAGGGATGCTGGCAGTATCGTCTCGAGATGAAATACGGTAGGTTAGTTCAGGAGGTGGGACGTATTCCCCTCCATTGCTCACACATGGAGGGGGAGGAGGGAGGAGGGAGGGAGGGGTGACTTTTATATCGTAAATGAATGGATAAAACCACTTTATATTCAAATATGTTGATTCTGTATTTTAGGGAGAGAATACACAACCGTATACGGTAATAGAGATGACCAGAGCTTCACTGGATGGACTTATACACGTAAAAATCAAACTATTTAACAATTTGTCAAAATCGTTTGCTGCAACTTGAACAATGAGTGACTGAAATGTGCCTGCAAGAGGCGCGAGATCCCTCTGCACACGGATACTCGCACGGATACTCGCACGGATACTCGCACGGATACTCGCAAGGATACTCGCACGGATACTAGCACGGATACTCGCACGGATACTCGCACGGATACTCGCACGGATACTCGCAAGGATACTCGCACGGATACTCGCACGGATACTCGCACGGATACTCGCAAGGATACTCGCGAGGATACTTGCACGGATACTTCCACGGATACTTGCACGGATACTTGCACGGATACTTGCACAGATAATCGCACAGATAATCGCACAGATAATCGCACAGATAATCGCACAGATAATCGCACGGATCCTGTACCTCACTGTTACATTGTGTCGCCGCGGTACCACTCTGCGAGACAAGC
The DNA here is from genome assembly GCA_964007535.1 of Brachyptera risi. Lineage (NCBI taxonomy): Eukaryota > Metazoa > Arthropoda > Insecta > Plecoptera > Taeniopterygidae > Brachyptera > Brachyptera risi. The sequence goes on along the minus strand of OZ023327.1, from coordinate 3,204,371 downwards.
CACGGCGTTCATCATACACTCCACCTCACTGTTACATTGTCTCGCCGCGGTACCACTCTGCGAGACAAGCCACGGCGTTCATCATACACTCCACCTCACTGTTACATTGTCTCGCCGCGGTACCACTCTGCGAGACAAGCCACGGCGTCCCTCATACACACCACCTCACTGTTACATTGTGTCGCCGCGGTACCACTCTGCGAGACAAGCCACGGCGTTCATCATACACTCCACCTCACTGTTACATTGTGTCGCCGCGGTACCACTCTGCGAGACAAGCCACGGCGTTCATCACACACTCCACCTCACTGTTACATTGTGTCGCCGCGGTACCACTCTGCGAGACAAGCCACGGCGTTCATCATACACTCCACCTCACTGTTACATTGTGTCGCCGCGGTACCACTCTGCGAGACAAGCCACGGCGTTCATCATACACTCCACCTCACTGTTACATTGTGTCGCCGCGGTACCACTCTGCGAGACAAGCCACGGCGTTCATCATACACTCCACCTCACTGTTACATTGTCTCGCCGCGGTACCACTCTGCGAGACAAGCCACGGCGTTCATCATACACTCCACCTCACTGTTACATTGTCTCGCCGCGGTACCACTCTGCGAGACAAGCCACGGCGTTCATCACACACTCCACCTCACTGTTACATTGTCTCGCCGCGGTACCACTCTGCGAGACAAGCCACGGCGTTCATCATACACTCCACCTCACTGTTACATTGTCTCGCCGCGGTACCACTCTGCGAGACAAGCCACGGCGTTCATCATGCACTCCACCTCACTGTTACATTGTGTCGCCGCGGTACCACTCTGCGAGACAAGCCACGGCGTTCATCATACACTCCACCTCACTGTTACATTGTCTCGCCGCGGTACCACTCTGCGAGACAAGCCACGGCGTCCCTCATACACACCACCTCACTGTTACATTGTGTCGCCGCGGTACCACTCTGCGAGACAAGCCACGGCGTTCATCACACACTCCACCTCACTGTTACATTGTCTCGCCGCGGTACCACTCTGCGAGACAAGCCACGGCGTCCCTCATACACACCACCTCACTGTTACATTGTGTCGCCGCGGTACCACTCTGCGAGACAAGCCACGGCGTTCATCACACACTCCACCTCCCTGTTACATTGTCTCGCCGCGGTACCACTCTGCGAGACAAGCCACGGCGTCCCTCATACACACCACCTCACTGTTACATTGTCTCGCCGCGGTACCACTCTGCGAGACAAGCCACGGCGTTCATCATGCACTCCACCTCACTGTTACATTGTGTCGCCGCGGTACCACTCTGCGAGACAAGCCACGGCGTTCATCATACACTCCACCTCACTGTTACATTGTCTCGCCGCGGTACCACTCTGCGAGACAAGCCACGGCGTTCATCATGCACTCCACCTCACTGTTACATTGTGTCGCCGCGGTACCACTCTGCGAGACAAGCCACGGCGTTCATCATACATTCAATCTCACTGTTAAATTGTCGAGCTCATAACTTTTTCCGTCACGTATTATTGAAATTATGATATTTCATGCGCTAGCGTTGAAATGTGTGATAAGCTAGTTTGTATCACGCTTTGCTGTCACTTGACGCCTTGACGGTGTCGATAACCCCGCCAGTAGCAAGCCACTACAAGACTCAACAAGCGATCAGATGCGAGCATCCCTTCTTCCCCCTCCCCCCCCCCCCCCACCCCCCCTCCCTTCTAACCTCAGTTACATTCAGTAAACAACATTAGCAACTACCGAAAAAAATTTAAAAAATGAAAACTATGTGATGATGATAATGGTGATGAGAATGGTGATAATTAATTGAACGAAATAATCGAACGATATCTTTTCTGTGAAAAAACGCTATACAGATTTTCAATACATTCGGAGTACACTATGCTATTGGAAGCGGATATTTGAGCGTGCAGTGAATTAGGCCTATCCATGTTGACATGAAATGATCAGAACTGATATTATATTGAAATACGACAAGTCGATAATCTCTCTCTCTCTCTCTCTCTCTCTCTCTCTCTCTCTCTCTCTCTCTCTCTCTCTCTCTCTCTCTCTCTCTCTCTCTCTCTCTCTCTCTCTCTCTCTCTCTCTCTCTCTCTCTCTCTCTCTCTCTCTCTCTCTCTCTCTCTCTCTCTCTCTCTCTCGCAGGTTGAACCCACGGGGTGTAGGTTGGAAATGGAAATGAAAAGTGTTGGACTTCGTCAACAGAGAGCACCTCACACCATTGTTTAGTCTTACTTGGAACAGTCGGGTGAGAACAAGGCTTGGGCAACACTCGAGATATACGTTCAACTTACCTGGAAAAAAGAAAACAAACAAGAGATAAGAATACGAAGTATATACACTTATTGATGGAGAAAAGAGATTCGAGAAAACCTCTTCGAGAACTTTCTCAGAAGGGAAAGAAAATAAGGAGAATTTAATTGATGTTGAAACTTATCTAGTACATGAACTAAAAACACAGTCTACTGACAATGATGCATTGATGACTGGTGACCTGTGCTAGTTGAAGTATGTTCATGGTTTAACCCCTGGGCTGGCTCCAGTTATGGAACAGCACTCATGAGCCTTGCAGTGTACATACACATGTCCAATACGCGACAAATCGAACACATCCTCATTTTCAATCAGGAATGTTTGTCAAGAATCTCGCTATCTGTCTGGTATCATTAGGCGCCCATGAAGATCAAAGAGAGAAATCCGGGACCGCATGGAATATGTCCAAGCCAAGACATGTCACAAGACTGACACGAGGAGTGGAAGATCTACTCTCGAGACCTAATCTGGACAAGCTCTTTACGCTCTGCCCAAATACACAATATAAGAATAAACGGCCGAATCGATTCTCCTCTTGAATCTCCCGGGTCGAAAGTCATACCAAGACACGTTCGCCGAAAGTTTACATGGGATTAAACATATAACTGAACACATTTATATCATGAGCTTCCCATACATTGGTGTTGAACCACCCCAAGTTTCGTGGCTTGATTTTGGTATCTCGACTTTACGAAAGACAAATACCATTAGACCGGGCCGAGGGTTTTTATCGTTAATCCTCTGGAGGCACCCCCTCCTTTCCCTCCTTCCCCTCCACCTCCATTTCCAAACAAACACACAAAACACTAGACGAGGGAACGTTGACCAAGATTCAGAGTAACTGTCTTTTATACAGCCTTGTGTGTCTCTGTTCGAAGATAAAAACTTCACCTGCCATTATTCACTTGCGACTTGATACACTAGAAGCTGAACGGTATCCTATTTGATGTACCGGTGGTTCAATTCTTGGATGGAATTAAATCGAATCCGGCTATTTAATTGGATCATATTTCTGTTATCTGGCTATTGTTTAGAATAGTTTCATTCCTCCTGAGACTTGAGCTCGTGCCACAGATAATTAGCCAAGAAGAACGTTGCAAATGACGTCAATATCGCTCAGTATTCAACTCTGCATAACAACACGACCGAAACTATGTCTCTAATCTATATCTACATATGTCTATATGTATACATATTTTGATTCGACTAATTTCTTCATGTTTTCCATGTGCAATTGTCGAAATAGGCTGAACATCTATTCTTTATCACGTTCCAATTCCACAAATAATTGCCAACACACTAAATATCCCCCCATAAACGTGGAAATGAACGTGTTAGGTCTAGGCCTAGGGATGAGTTGGGCTCCAGCCTATCTATACGCTTCCATAAACATCGTGACTCAAGCAATTCATAGGACTACGAAGGAGCATCTTCGAACTAATCATTTCCTTTCCTGTGAATGTCCAAGAAAAAAATGTGTGAAACTAACCTCCGAAAATATTTATTTTCTTACACTAAACTTGCCTTCACCACCGTAGTAGGCCTAGCTTTCTCTGAAACTGACAGCACTTGACGTTTTGTCTTTTCACAATTCTACCTCACATTAAACCAACTTTACAGGAATTCAGGAAATAACCTAATCAGATATGAATGAAGAGCTCACAGATGTTCAGTATTATTAGTATTTTATTGCTATCAACTCTCAAAATAACAATAATAACCATTAGCCACAGCGGTTGCAACGAAGCTTAGAGCAGTCAACTTGACGACTGAAGAACGATGGAGTGATACCAATCTATTCTAGCATAATATAAAAGAGGTGCCCAACTCGAGTCTTCAAAGTGAAATATTTCCGGGGTCAGAATCTGAATCCAAAGTCCTGATTGCCTCTAGTGCAACTATCGCTTTTATATTGAACTATTTAAAACAACAATGATGAACAATGCTATACACGGCACAGTAGATTATTAATAATAATAATAATGATAAAACAGACTTCATTTTTTAGGTATAGCATTATGGATACATAATATGGTACATTGTAGGCCTAAACGCTATCTAAAAAAGGCGATATTCAGTATGGAAGTAGGCGAGCTGGCTCAGAGAGACTGCTCCTCCATATAACCTTGCATAAATAATATAGTTGAAAAGGATCAAATAAGAGTGAAAAATGAAGAGAAAAGATACATAATATAATAATATAATAACTAAGGAACGGTAAAGACCAAGAATTATTACTTTGAGAAAAGTAAAACTTGAAATTTAATGCCATGGATCAGCTGTACAGATTTTGTAAAATTATAATTAATGGCAGTCGTGAGCTTCCTTTTTCTTCTGGAGAAGCTCTTCTTTTCTCTTCTCTTTTACAGCTTTCTTTTTCTTCTCGTCAGTTTTGAAATTGTGTGTTATTCCTGTCATTTTCTCTGGTGGATTGGGTTCGCAAGAAGATGTGACCTTAATTTTCCTGTGAACGAGGATATGCACAGAGTGATGAAAGGTTCTGGAATACTGTTGTACAGGTAGGGTGCCAGGTAGGAAAAGGAACTCTTCAATTTTCAAGTGGAATGCTGCTTGATGTCGAGTTTGCTTTTATGCCGAATATTGATTACGTGTCGATCACTTCTTGTTGGTAGCTTGTCATGAAGATGAAGCGGTTGTTTTTGCGTTAATATCTTTTCGACTGACTGTGCAGAGGTGGACTTCTCGACGTTCGTTCATCTGCAGCCAGCCAATTTTGTTTCTATGGGGAGCGAGATGTTCCCAGTCACAGCATTCTAGGCTTAGAGCAAAGCGTATGCAGGAGTTTTGAACGCATTGTAGTATATTTCTGAGAGCTTGGGTAATATTGGGTCCATATGTTGAGTGACAATAATTAAGATTTGAAGAGTACCCGAGAGTCGGCCAGTTGAAGTTTGATTTGTGGGGATAGTGAGTCTTTAAACCTGTATAGCATATGTAGCTTTGCATATGACCAATGACACATCTTCTTTACATGGTGCTGGAAATTTAAATTGCTGTCGATTCACACCCCAAGATTTTTTATGACTTCGACTTCCGGTAATAGGCAGTTGTCAAGGAGCATGTTGAAGCCTTCTAGCCTCGCCTTATTTCGCTGTTTTTTTTCTATCGACTAGCATTGTGGTGGACTTGGATGGGTTCAGTATTAGTGCATTGTCGGCTGCCCAGTTGCAAATAGCTGCTATAGATTTTGTTAGTTCAACAATGCCGCCGGTACCGTAGCCACTCTTATTTAAAACTAGTTCAAAAGGAGATCCGCTAAATCACGACAGGCAATCGGGACGGTTGGCTCTGAAATGACCGCAAGAAACCACAAATACCGTCCATGTTATCAGTATGTGAGTTGGAGCATCTCCTTTATATCATGATAAAATGGGTTGATATCACTACATCGTGACTGAAACATACGTGGTACGGTAGCTATTTCGCAAATGGCAACCAAGTTAAGTGGAACTTGATACAAAATCATTGTTCCCCAATTAAGGCTAAGGATGGAAAGTAGGATCGTTTGGACGGGGCACCACAAAGGCGATCTTACCACCGCATTTTAATTATTCAAAACCAATGAACTTCAACACCAGGACTGCGTTGTTGGTGACCATAACTTTCCGCCGCAGATAAAAGTTTTTCAGTTTCCGAAAGTCCGGAACACATTATAAGTAGAGAGTGTTTCTGTGATATATATCCGGACAGTTTCAGCATTGGTATTAGGAGTAAACAAAACACACGAATGTTGATATCTTCCACTTTGAACCAAGTCTCTTGGGCAATGATCACTTATTCTTTCCACAACAGATGTCAAGTTTGTCACCATACAAAATGGAAAAAAATGAGTGAAATAGGCCTATAATGTTATAATTCGGCCTATCACTCTACTAATTAAAGGTCGTGGCCAATTAGTACTTCATCCAAGCATTTGCTTCGAGGACTGTGGGAAACCACGAAAAACCAAGTCAGGATGGATACAAAAATGTTTGTTGGTCTTCTTTTTTTTTCAACTTATTCTCTTCCCTTCTCTTTTTCTTGTGACATTTGATTTTCTTGAAATTATTATTAGTCGTAAATTAGACAAGTCCAATGTTTAAAAATTATTCCCTTCTTTTCTTGAAACCTTGATAGTTGCTATGACATGCATGCAAGAAACACCAGTGGCAATGAAAAGTCGTGTTGCTCCACCAAAGCCCTCTTGACGTTGATAACATCCTGATGGCCGTACACACCATTTTTCTTCGAAGGTTCTTGGATTCTATTTGAGTGATTTTCAAACTTCTAGGACTCAAATATCTTGAAAATCCTAAAAATAAGAAATGTGCTTACATAAATCTGCATAAATCTATGCCAAAATACAATATAATCGAACAAAAAAAGTCAGAACTACACCTCAAAGTCATAAGAACTCTGTATAGTCACTAAATGTCATATTAGCTGTATGTCAGCCTTCCTTCTGGCTAGACCAGAAGGCAAAATCTTGAATCGTGAGTATTTCAAGGAATAACTAAAACTATTACTTCCCTTCATGTTCACTTGTAGTATGTTGCTCGAAGATCATGTTGACATCACCGAAAATATAATTTGATCACATTATCACTTCAAAACATGATTTATATATGGACAGATAAATCTCAGAAACTGTTGTTATCCATGGTTACCATGGAAATTCACTATATTTTTATATATTTCCATATATTCTTGTATATTGACAAAAAACAATGCCTCATACGGGACTCGAACGGCGACCAGTTTGTAGCGCAGCGCGATAGTTGACTGAGCCACGGAGGGAGAGATCACAAGCAAGTGCCCGGCATAGAAAGAATTGTGTTCGGTGTGCCATATCATGCTCACAGCGAGCCTCTCTCCGTCAAGAAAGAAACTAATTCCCGTGGAAATGTAGCTGTGCAGAATGGAGTAGCGTTAATTGCATGTACCGTGCTCCTTGCTTGGTTGTGAGTTGTAACGTAGGTTCTTCCATGAGCTTATAATATGGAGCCAAGAAAAGTAGAAAAACGTTTTAGTCAACGTTTGTGAAAGAAAAAACGTCAGAAGCAGATTAATCCAGTTCCGGTGTTGCTAAGGAAAAGCTTAGCTCTTTCTCAATGAGGGGATTACCCCCCTCCCCCCCCCCCCTCCCCCCTTTCGGCACGCGTAGCGGTCGCTCTCTTGAAAAACCTAAATTAGGCGTTGCAAACAGACACGACTGTAGGGACGTCAAGAGAACACAAAAAGGGTGGCCGGAAAAGAAATAGACTCTGCATTATGTGAATCGACTGGCACTTTTCTCCGTGCCGTCTCGTGGATGAGGAAAGGAAGCAGCAACAAGACTGATATGTGCCCCTAGGAACCTACTCGCAGCCGAACGGCGAACTGCGAATAACAATTCACCGCTCGTTGGTTCGATCAGTGAATTGCGCAGAATGACCCGAGCAACTGGATCAGGCATCACTCTGTGTGGGCAAGCACTTATACAGGGAGATACAGGATAATACAGGGAATATACAGGGAATGTACAGGGAATAGTCAATCAGGCTAGATAATACGTACGGTTACAGAACCATAAATATACAAATACAATTGCATCAACGAATTAATTATGTTTATAATCAT
>OZ023327.1:3129957-3192457 GCA_964007535.1 Brachyptera risi | reverse complement strand
AAATTGTAATACGCGAGAAAAACAGATAATTATAATAATAATAATAGCAGTTTATTGTCTTCATTAAGATCACATATACATGATATACGACGACAGTAAGTAATATGATACGATACACACAAACAATATGTAACAAGTATAGGCTAACATATACAAATAGCTTCAAGATGATACAAGTTACAGCCGAGATTTTTTTTTTTTTAGCTGCATACGCTTGACAGTTATGCGACATGAGTCACATGACTTGAATAGTCATGTTTTATATCTGCGTTTCTACTGTATTAGAATTTTGATATCTCATACCGTTCAAAAGTTATCACCAAATAACTGATATTTCGCTAAATCGGCCCCCATGGACTCGTAACTGATTCCTAATCGATTGATTCTATGCCTTATGTGAATATGATTGATTGATTGTGAGAATTTTCAAGAGTTTTTCAGTTCTGTAATTGATTTGAATATACTGCATGGTAGAGTTTGACGAGCAACCCTTCTAGTGAAGCATGTCTGTTTCAGGTCTATTTCATCGAGCGATAATAATGTCTGGTAGTGTGACGTCGCCCTGGCACAATATGTCCAGCCCTGGCAATTCATCCCGCGCGATCACCAGGAGCCTGGGCTGCTCCCTGGGCTCGCCTCAGGACGTCTTGCTCTGCCTCCGAGCCAAGCCTGCGGCCGACATTCTCAGGGCGTTCCACACCCAGTACAAGGTCTTCATCTAATCTAATATTAATCATCTATTAAACAGTCTCAGAAAAGAAATCAAAACTGTTTCATCTTTGGTCTGTTCTACTTGTTCAAGGCAGTATAATAGGTGAATTGTGTGGAATAACCATGTGTGACTAAGCTAATTCTACTGCAATCTTAGTTTGTCCTGCTAGATTAGCATAGAGCGCATAGATGAAGCCGACGTGCTCGGTGGCGCGGTGGCGCGGGGTCACGTGGGCGGGGATGGGAATATTGCGTTACACGAGTCGGATCATCCATTGGCAACTCTACTTGATGATAATCAGCATATATTTCCGCCTCTTCTCATGTGACTCACACACACGCTTCTTTACTTAGTATCTGTCGTATTTCATGGAGAATAGGACCTCCATTCACAAGACATTGTAGTCACAATTAACTGGTCATTTGTTTGCAGAATGGAAATTGGTCAGAATTGGTTACGCCAGTCATCGACACCTTTCTACCGGAATCCGAGCAATATTTGCCGCAAGCTCCAGAGACAGCTCTTCGGTCGGGAGACTATCTCCAAGTGCCTGTCTTGACAGGAACCTCAAGCCATGAAGGAATCGTCACCCTCTGTAAGTGATCCGACTATTTTCTCGGCCTAAAATCTATCAGAGATAAAATCAATAAGATTACGGAATAACAATAATGAATAGGCTTGATTTTGTGTTATTATGATGATTTGCAAGACTCAACAATGGAACTGCATTTGTTGAAAGTAGCAGAGAATAAAAATAATGTGCTGAATACAATTAAGTCGATGATAATTACATTATGAAAAAGAATTATAAAGAGTAATAGAGTAGACCTATAGGTCTTTACTATCTAGTTGTTGACTCAAGTATTGTTACAACTGATTTATTTTTCGTGATCCGTCACAATTTCGGACGCAACCAAAATAAAAGGACTCTTTTGTCCCGAAATCGTGTTGTTCAAACATGTTCCACTTGTCCAGAAGGCACTCATCACCACTGCATCCAAACAATATTTTTGATAGTTGGTTTTTGGGGGTTCAAAGATGCCGTCGGTATGAAAAAACTTTGTGAATCAAAAAAAGTATTGTGATAAAAGAAACGTGTCCGGCTAGTGCACAACATCATACTATATGATTTTGTGACATAAAAGAAGGGGAATACGTTGTGGGAACCATACTTTACATTTAATTCACCATGCATATGCTACACTTGAAGTACACATTTAATATTTCGTAAAGTGATCTCTGAATGAGAACTCGTTGAATAGATTTGATCCCATGACCTGGCATCTGGACCAACAGCTTATGTTTGTTTCTGTACACAGATCAGTGGGGGGATCTTGTGAAACAGAGTTACTCTGATTTGCTACATTTCTTCAACTCAACATCTATTACCAATACAATGGAGCATTACAAGCTGAACAGAGGGAAAAGCGGTGAGATTCGCGAGATAATCAAGTGGCAGTATATTGACCGAGTCAAGCTGGGAGACACGGCTGGATTGCTAGCACAACTAATAGAGGTGGGATTCATACCATCAATCAGTTCACTCAAACACCAATTTTCAATCTTTTTTTACTGAAAACTACATTTGAAACTACCAGTAATTGAATATGGTTTGTTGGCTCTTCAAACATTTCAGGTCTATAACTTCATTTCGAGTAAAACATTTCGAGCTTCAGCTAGCCAAGCACAGACTGCTCAAGTAGAGGTGAACAAAATCAGGATTAGGTTTTATCTTCTCTCAATTCACCTTCTATTGTATAGAATATAATCAAGTCTGACATCAGGTTTATGAAAATTACTTTCATCTCCATTTCGTGTTATTTCATGTTTCTATTACGATATGTTGGTTTAAGCCTCAAGGGTAAAGTAACCTTGCCCTTTTCATTGTACACCTACATTCGATAACAAATGAAGGCCTATCGTCTAGTACCTTGTGATTGACATTTGTGAACAATTACAAATAAAATCTTTCCAGTGTTGGACATCTACATCTGTTGATAAAACCCATCAATCACTTTCAGAATCAGCTGATTCTGTCCCTGAAAGACCAGCTCACTGCCATTTCTATTTCATCGGCTTCAATTTCTGGCTAACCACACCAAATACTGATTTAATCATTAACAAATGCTCAATGATTGTCGGTATTGAGTTTGATGAAAAGTGTGTTGTACCGGTATTCCAGTTCTACTCGGACGTGCAGTACCGAGCGCCCCACGAGAAGCAACTCGGTCTTCTGACGCGTTCAACGCAGCCACTGTACGTGTACAGCTTTGAACAGAGCGGCGGACCAGATCTGTATGGCTCAACTATCAACATCTCAGGTACCTCACATTCCCTACAATACATCACTCACAGGTCAATTGATGTCATTTGAAAGCAAATTCAAGTCCATTATTTCATTGATATTTGTTTGATGCACTTTACAACTCGACGAATCATACTCCCAACAAGAATACACTGCACCCAGGTGTAGATTACAGGTATCGCTAGTAATAACGTTTATATTCTCGAATATAGAATACACAGGGGTCCGAGAATTTATTCTGCAAGTCTCATATCAAATAAACACAGTAAACCAAAGGTTTTTAAATGAAACCAAAAGATGGAACGTTTTGAGTGCGATGATTTCAACCTGTTATCCATCATCGAACAATAGTTGCCTACTTTGTGATGAAGCCCTTTCTAGGTCTTGGACTCTTGCTGCCTGATTGAATTACACAGATTGCCTTGAACACATTTATATGTTTATTTTGATACTTTTGGTCAAACTAGATCATAAGTGTGATTGTGTATACTTGCAAAATCCAGCTGAAGGAGATCAGACCAAGGAGAGAAATTATCACGTTCGGTGTCCAAAAAATTATCATTGTTGGCATCAATGTTTGATTTAACACTTTTGAAAAACAAGAGAGGAAATTGAGATTGTTGTGATCATCTAGGAATATCAACTTCTTACCTGCCTACCATAGACTAACATTATTTGAGAAGGGCCCCACTTATTCAGGCAATTCAGATTGTCTAATGTTCTTCCCAAATGCATTCAAGATTGTAAAAAGTTGGGTTTCGAGAAATTTAAAATTGAATTAAAAGAGTTTCTTCAAAGCAAATGCCATTACTCTGTAAATGAGTTTATTAATAACAATACATATAATTTTTCATTTTAACATAAAGTGCTATTCCAATTTTGATTACTTGTGATGTATAATGTGATGCACTCTGTTAAAACTAATTTTATTATAACACATTTTTTACATTTTTGGTAATCATATTGATATTATGTCTTGACAATTCTGATATACTCTGTTTTTGACTCTATACAGAAATAAAACAATTTGAACATTGCTATGCCTGGGTTTCTGTGCATCAATATTATGATACCTTTCATATACAGTGAAAGTCAGACATGTTTGTACTTCCGATCTGGTTTTATTCTAGTCTCCAACCAAGAAATAGCTTACATTGTTGGGCTCCCAAGACCCCAGGATCTCAGACATAGAGTTACAGTCAAAGTCAGACATGTTTGTACTTCCGATCTGGTTTTATTCTAGTCTCCAACCAAGAAATAGCTTACATTGTTGGGCTCCCAAGACCCCAGGATCTCAGACATAGAGTTACAGTCAAAGTCAGACATAATTGTACTTCTGATCTGGTTTTATTCTAGTCTCCAACCAAGAAATAGCTTACATTGTTGGGCTCCCAAGACCCCAGGATCTCAGACATAGAGTTACAGTCAAAGTCAGACATAATTGTACTTCTGATCTGGTTTTATTCTAGTCTCCAACCAAGAAATAGCTTACATTGTTGGGCTCCCAAGACCCCAGGATCTCAGACATAGAGTTACAGTCAAAGTCAGACATAATTGTACTTCTGATCTGGTTTTATTCTAGTCTCCAACCGAGAAATAGCTTACATTGTTGGGCTCCCAAGACCCCAGGATCTCAGACATAGAGTTACAGTCAAAGTCAGACATAATTGTACTTCTGATCTGGTTTTATTCTAGTCTCCAACCAAGAAATAGCTTACATTGTTGGGCTCCCAAGACCCCAGGATCTCAGACATAGAGTTACAGTCAAAGTCAGACATAATTGTACTTCTGATCTGGTTTTATTCTAGTCTCCAACCAAGAAATAGCTTACATTGTTGGGCTCCCAAGACCCCAGGATCTCAGACATAGAGTTACAGTCAAAGTCAGACATAATTGTACTTCTGATCTGGTTTTATTCTAGTCTCCAACCAAGAAATAGCTTACATTGTTGGGCTCCCAAGACCCCAGGATCTCAGACATAGAGTTACAGTCAAAGTCAGACATAATTGTACTTCTGATCTGGTTTTATTCTAGTCTCCAACCAAGAAATAGCTTACATTGTTGGGCTCCCAAGACCCCAGGATCTCAGACATAGAGTTACAGTCAAAGTCAGACATAATTGTACTTCTGATCTGGTTTTATTCTAGTCTCCAACCGAGAAATAGCTTACATTGTTGGGCTCCCAAGACCCCAGGATCTCAGACATAGAGTTACAGTCAAAGTCAGACATAATTGTACTTCCGATCTGGTTTTATTCTAGTCTCCAACCGAGAAATAGCTTACATTGTTGGGCTCCCAAGACCCCAGGATCTCAGACATAGAGTTACAGTCAAAGTCAGACATAATTGTACTTCTGATCTGGTTTTATTCTAGTCTCCAACCAAGAAATAGCTTACATTGTTGGGCTCCCAAGACCCCAGGATCTCAGACATAGAGTTACAGTCAAAGTCAGACATAATTGTACTTCTGATCTGGTTTTATTCTAGTCTCCAACCAAGAAATAGCTTACATTGTTGGGCTCCCAAGACCCCAGGATCTCAGACATAGAGTTACAGTCAAAGTCAGACATAATTGTACTTCTGATCTGGTTTTATTCTAGTCTCCAACCAAGAAATAGCTTACATTGTTGGGCTCCCAAGACCCCAGGATCTCAGACATAGAGTTACAGTCAAAGTCAGACATAATTGTACTTCTGATCTGGTTTTATTCTAGTCTCCAACCAAGAAATAGCTTACATTGTTGGGCTCCCAAGACCCCAGGATCTCAGACATAGAGTTACAGTCAAAGTCAGACATAATTGTACTTCTGATCTGGTTTTATTCTAGTCTCCAACCAAGAAATAGCTTACATTGTTGGGCTCCCAAGACCCCAGGATCTCAGACATAGAGTTACAGTCAAAGTCAGACATAATTGTACTTCTGATCTGGTTTTATTCTAGTCTCCAACCAAGAAATAGCTTACATTGTTGGGCTCCCAAGACCCCAGGATCTCAGACATAGAGTTACAGTCAAAGTCAGACATAATTGTACTTCCGATCTGGTTTTATTCTAGTCTCCAACCGAGAAATAGCTTACATTGTTGGGCTCCCAAGACCCCAGGATCTCAGACATAGAGTTACAGTCAAAGTCAGACATAATTGTACTTCTGATCTGGTTTTATTCTAGTCTCCAACCAAGAAATAGCTTACATTGTTGGGCTCCCAAGACCCCAGGATCTCAGACATAGAGTTACAGTCAAAGTCAGACATAATTGTACTTCTGATCTGGTTTTATTCTAGTCTCCAACCAAGAAATAGCTTACATTGTTGGGCTCCCAAGACCCCAGGATCTCAGACATAGAGTTACAGTCAAAGTCAGACATAATTGTACTTCTGATCTGGTTTTATTCTAGTCTCCAACCAAGAAATAGCTTACATTGTTGGGCTCCCAAGACCCCAGGATCTCAGACATAGAGTTACAGTCAAAGTCAGACATAATTGTACTTCTGATCTGGTTTTATTCTAGTCTCCAACCAAGAAATAGCTTACATTGTTGGGCTCCCAAGACCCCAGGATCTCAGACATAGAGTTACAGTCAAAGTCAGACATAATTGTACTTCTGATCTGGTTTTATTCTAGTCTCCAACCAAGAAATAGCTTACATTGTTGGGCTCCCAAGACCCCAGGATCTCAGACATAGAGTTACAGTCAAAGTCAGACATAATTGTACTTCTGATCTGGTTTTATTCTAGTCTCCAACCGAGAAATAGCTTACATTGTTGGGCTCCCAAGACCCCAGGATCTCAGACATAGAGTTACAGTCAAAGTCAGACATAATTGTACTTCTGATCTGGTTTTATTCTAGTCTCCAACCGAGAAATAGCTTACATTGTTGGGCTCCCAAGACCCCAGGATCTCAGACATAGAGTTACAGTCAAAGTCAGACATAATTGTACTTCTGATCTGGTTTTATTCTAGTCTCCAACCAAGAAATAGCTTACATTGTTGGGCTCCCAAGACCCCAGGATCTCAGACATAGAGTTACAGTCAAAGTCAGACATAATTGTACTTCCGATCTGGTTTTATTCTAGTCTCCAACCGAGAAATAGCTTACATTGTTGGGCTCCCAAGACCCCAGGATCTCAGACATAGAGTTACAGTCAAAGTCAGACATGTTTGTACTTCTGATCTGGTTTTATTCTAGTCTCCAACCAAGAAATAGCTTACATTGTTGGGCTCCCAAGACCCCAGGATCTCAGACATAGAGTTACAGTCAAAGTCAGACATAATTGTACTTCTGATCTGGTTTTATTCTAGTCTCCAACCAAGAAATAGCTTACATTGTTGGGCTCCCAAGACCCCAGGATCTCAGACATAGAGTTACAGTCAAAGTCAGACATAATTGTACTTCCGATCTGGTTTTATTCTAGTCTCCAACCAAGAAATAGCTTACATTGTTGGGCTCCCAAGACCCCAGGATCTCAGACATAGAGTTACAGTCAAAGTCAGACATAATTGTACTTCTGATCTGGTTTTATTCTAGTCTCCAACCAAGAAATAGCTTACATTGTTGGGCTCCCAAGACCCCAGGATCTCAGACATAGAGTTACAGTCAAAGTCAGACATAATTGTACTTCTGATCCGGTTTTATTCTAGTCTCCAACCAAGAAATAGCTTACATTGTTGGGCTCCCAAGACCCCAGGATCTCAGACATAGAGTTACAGTCAAAGTCAGACATAATTGTACTTCTGATCTGGTTTTATTCTAGTCTCCAACCAAGAAATAGCTTACATTGTTGGACTCCCAAGACCCCAGGATCTCAGACATAGAGTTACAGTCAAAGTCAGACATAATTGTACTTCTGATCTGGTTTTATTCTAGTCTCCAACCAAGAAATAGCTTACATTGTTGGGCTCCCAAGACCCCAGGATCTCAGACATAGAGTTACAGTCAAAGTCAGACATAATTGTACTTCTGATCTGGTTTTATTCTAGTCTCCAACCAAGAAATAGCTTACATTGTTGGGCTCCCAAGACCCCAGGATCTCAGACATAGAGTTACAGTCAAAGTCAGACATAATTGTACTTCTGATCTGGTTTTATTCTAGTCTCCAACCAAGAAATAGCTTACATTGTTGGGCTCCCAAGACCCCAGGATCTCAGACATAGAGTTACAGTCAAAGTCAGACATAATTGTACTTCTGATCTGGTTTTATTCTAGTCTCCAACCGAGAAATAGCTTACATTGTTGGGCTCCCAAGACCCCAGGATCTCAGACATAGAGTTACAGTCAAAGTCAGACATAATTGTACTTCCGATCTGGTTTTATTCTAGTCTCCAACCGAGAAATAGCTTACATTGTTGGGCTCCCAAGACCCCAGGATCTCAGACATAGAGTTACAGTCAAAGTCAGACATAATTGTACTTCTGATCTGGTTTTATTCTAGTCTCCAACCGAGAAATAGCTTACATTGTTGGGCTCCCAAGACCCCAGGATCTCAGACATAGAGTTACAGTCAAAGTCAGACATAATTGTACTTCCGATCTGGTTTTATTCTAGTCTCCAACCGAGAAATAGCTTACATTGTTGGGCTCCCAAGACCCCAGGATCTCAGACATAGAGTTACAGTCAAAGTCAGACATAATTGTACTTCTGATCTGGTTTTATTCTAGTCTCCAACCGAGAAATAGCTTACATTGTTGGGCTCCCAAGACCCCAGGATCTCAGACATAGAGTTACAGTCAAAGTCAGACATAATTGTACTTCTGATCTGGTTTTATTCTAGTCTCCAACCAAGAAATAGCTTACATTGTTGGGCTCCCAAGACCCCAGGATCTCAGACATAGAGTTACAGTCAAAGTCAGACATAATTGTACTTCTGATCTGGTTTTATTCTAGTCTCCAACCAAGAAATAGCTTACATTGTTGGGCTCCCAAGACCCCAGGATCTCAGACATAGAGTTACAGTCAAAGTCAGACATAATTGTACTTCCGATCTGGTTTTATTCTAGTCTCCAACCAAGAAATAGCTTACATTGTTGGGCTCCCAAGACCCCAGGATCTCAGACATAGAGTTACAGTCAAAGTCAGACATAATTGTACTTCTGATCTGGTTTTATTCTAGTCTCCAACCGAGAAATAGCTTACATTGTTGGGCTCCCAAGACCCCAGGATCTCAGACATAGAGTTACAGTGAAAGTCAGACATAATTGTACTTCTGATCTGGTTTTATTCTAGTCTCCAACCAAGAAATAGCTTACATTGTTGGGCTCCCAAGACCCCAGGATCTCAGACATAGAGTTACAGTCAAAGTCAGACATAATTGTACTTCTGATCTGGTTTTATTCTAGTCTCCAACCAAGAAATAGCTTACATTGTTGGGCTCCCAAGACCCCAGGATCTCAGACATAGAGTTACAGTCAAAGTCAGACATAATTGTACTTCTGATCTGGTTTTATTCTAGTCTCCAACCGAGAAATAGCTTACATTGTTGGGCTCCCAAGACCCCAGGATCTCAGACATAGAGTTACAGTCAAAGTCAGACATAATTGTACTTCTGATCTGGTTTTATTCTAGTCTCCAACCAAGAAATAGCTTACATTGTTGGGCTCCCAAGACCCCAGGATCTCAGACATAGAGTTACAGTCAAAGTCAGACATAATTGTACTTCTGATCTGGTTTTATTCTAGTCTCCAACCGAGAAATAGCTTACATTGTTGGGCTCCCAAGACCCCAGGGGGCGCATTCCTGTACGATTTAATCCGGTTTTAAGTGATATTGGTACTAACTTGGTATTCCTAAAAAGATAGACCCGGAAATAATACCAGAAAAGCAGGATTAACTTAAACCTGCCAAAGAGCGGGCTTAGCGTGTTTTAAGATCCACTTCAAGATTTCAAATATTAATTTAAATATCTAATATAGTGAATATCGTTACGGGAATGCAATTTCTAGAATAAGAACTGAAGGCAACGGAATGTGAATGTTTTGAAATAATTTTACCATCAGTTTTATTATTAATAATTCATTTGCCAGAATTCTTTTCGAAGCTTGAATACTTATGTTGTTCTGAGAGCATAAATTCACATCGACAAATCGGTTGCGTCGTTAGCGCGGCTGCATTCAGAGTAAGACGGACGGGGTTCGATCCCGCGCAGGTCAACTTTTTGTTTTTCATTTAATTTCATTAAAAATTGTGCTTTAGGCTGAGATTTGATTTAGTTCAAGTTTCGTTGAAATTAGATGATATTTAGGTACATTTCAGCTGATTTGTAACAACATTTGTCAAAAAACTGTTTTACCGACGTACTAACATAAACCTACTATAAAACTCGTACAGGAATACGAAGTTAAACCTCTCTAAAACCGGTATTAACACGGTATTAACTTGGACTAGGATTATCTAGATAAAACCAATTGTACAGGAATGCACCCCCAGGATCTCAGACATAGAGTTACAGTCAAAGTCAGACATAATTGTACTTCTGATCTGGTTTTATTCTAGTCTCCAACCAAGAAATAGCTTACATTGTTGGGCTCCCAAGACCCCAGGATCTCAGACATAGAGTTACAGTCAAAGTCAGACATAATTGTACTTCTGATCTGGTTTTATTCTAGTCTCCAACCAAGAAATAGCTTACATTGTTGGGCTCCCAAGACCCCAGGATCTCAGACATAGAGTTACAGTCAAAGTCAGACATGTTTGTACTTCCGATCTGGTTTTATTCTAGTCTCCAACCGAGAAATAGCTTACATTGTTGGGCTCCCAAGACCCCAGGATCTCAGACATAGAGTTACAGTCAAAGTCAGACATAATTGTACTTCTGATCTGGTTTTATTCTAGTCTCCAACCAAGAAATAGCTTACATTGTTGGGCTCCCAAGACCCCAGGATCTCAGACATAGAGTTACAGTCAAAGTCAGACATAATTGTACTTCTGATCTGGTTTTATTCTAGTCTCCAACCGAGAAATAGCTTACATTGTTGGGCTCCCAAGACCCCAGGATCTCAGACATAGAGGTACAGTCAAAGTCAGACATGTTTGTACTTCTGATCTGGTTTTATTCTAGTCTCCAACCAAGAAATAGCTTACATTGTTGGGCTCCCAAGACCCCAGGATCTCAGACATAGAGTTACAGTCAAAGTCAGACATAATTGTACTTCTGATCTGGTTTTATTCTAGTCTCCAACCGAGAAATAGCTTACATTGTTGGGCTCCCAAGACCCCAGGATCTCAGACATAGAGTTACAGTCAAAGTCAGACATAATTGTACTTCTGATCTGGTTTTATTCTAGTCTCCAACCAAGAAATAGCTTACATTGTTGGGCTCCCAAGACCCCAGGATCTCAGACATAGAGTTACAGTCAAAGTCAGACATAATTGTACTTCTGATCTGGTTTTATTCTAGTCTCCAACCAAGAAATAGCTTACATTGTTGGGCTCCCAAGACCCCAGGATCTCAGACATAGAGTTACAGTCAAAGTCAGACATAATTGTACTTCTGATCTGGTTTTATTCTAGTCTCCAACCAAGAAATAGCTTACATTGTTGGGCTCCCAAGACCCCAGGATCTCAGACATAGAGTTACAGTCAAAGTCAGACATAATTGTACTTCCGATCTGGTTTTATTCTAGTCTCCAACCAAGAAATAGCTTACATTGTTGGGCTCCCAAGACCCCAGGATCTCAGACATAGAGTTACAGTCAAAGTCAGACATAATTGTACTTCTGATCTGGTTTTATTCTAGTCTCCAACCAAGAAATAGCTTACATTGTTGGGCTCCCAAGACCCCAGGATCTCAGACATAGAGTTACAGTCAAAGTCAGACATAATTGTACTTCTGATCTGGTTTTATTCTAGTCTCCAACCAAGAAATAGCTTACATTGTTGGGCTCCCAAGACCCCAGGATCTCAGACATAGAGTTACAGTCAAAGTCACTATACAACAAATATTGAAAATCTCCAACGTAACTCTTTTAGATCTTGTAATCTTCTATAACCGTCCATAATAACGTACTTCCAGCACATCAAGTGTATCTTCTTTGCTCACCATAGATTAGTAATATGTAATATTGACTTTGTCAAATAAGCTAGCCAGCTTAGCCCTGGAGCTAAATATAAGATGACATAGTAGTAAAAGTGTTGCAAACATTAAAACATGCTGGTTCAACAGCCAAGTAGGTGGTCAAGTAACAGAATCAAACTAGTTTAATGTGCAATAAATATGGTGTTTCTAAAGACTTGAGCTTTTCGTGGCCAATATTATGTACCGTACTACAGTACTGTTTCCGGGGAACCACCAATATGAAGAACCATTCACGTTATAGTATTTTGCTACCGACGTTTCAATACACATGAAATACACTGCCACGAAGAAAAGGGTGAAAGGTCGAGTGATTGTTCTTGCAGGTGCCGCTCACGGTTCCGAGCTGCTCCACCTGTTCGCTCCATCCAGCTGGCTGCAGACCGGCAGAAGGATGACACCCAATCAAGATCGCTTGAGTAAAAACATCAAGAGGCTTTGGGCTGATTTTATACGCCAAGGGTAAGCTTCAGACTTGAACACCCACGGATATTAGTCACAACACCAAACAGTGGGTTTACTGTATGTACCATCACTTTCACAGTTCTCTTTCCTTTTGTTGAACTGTATCCACCATCTGTTGGCATGACGTCTCTGGCAGACTGGTTCACCACCTCGGTCTCCTGAAAACATCCACACTCCATACCAAGATTCAATTTAAGTGGCTTTTCAAACATTATTCAAACACTTATGTTGCAATTCTATAGACCCACAAAGTCAAGAATTTTGACTTGTCTGCGGGTCTATCAACATTTGAAATACAAAAAATACACCGAAATTCAGTTGTCTGGATGATACATAAATGCATATACATATTCAAACGTACATATATATACAATCAAAAATTGAAGCAAGTTCAGCTTAATAGTTAATCCCTTAATAAATTAAACGGAACAGCACAATTTAATCAACTAAACAGCAAAATATAATGTTAGACTTCCTCAAAAATAATGTTGGATGATATATATTTCTTCAATTCTGTTTCTACATGAGCCATTTTTTGGAAAATCAGAAATTCAGAAGGGATTTTATTGAATATAATTGAGGGATCAAAAATGTATTTTCCTGTTTACCATACAAGTTATTGCCTTAGTGGTTCGTGGCTCCATTAATCTGACTTCATTACGTGTTTGATGTGAATGCAGAAATGGAATCATGTGCTTGTGTGAAATATAATTTGAGGTGATGAAGAGAAGTACATAGATGCAATTGACCAACTGAGAAGAAACTGGAATTCGAGATTTGGTTGTGATTTCTTGACGTGATTGTACTAAAAATTCTTTTCTGAATATCTTCAATGTTGTTCAAGTAGTTATTAGTTGTATACATCCCAAAGATGAAATGCCAAACCTAATCACAGACTCAATAACCGCAAGATAGGCCTATACTATTTTCAGATTATTACATATGGCTTGATAATACATAGACTATACATTCCAGAATGTAGATTATTACATACCAGATCTATATGTTTATCCCGCTTAAATTAATTGTCTATTAATAATCCTATATAATATATGCTGATTGATATTTGCTGGTGGAAGTAGTAGTAGTGATTTGTTTATTAGCAAGAATATGCTATTTACAGGCAAGTTGATACAATTTCATCATACAATAATAATAAAAAAATATCAACACTGATACAATTTGATAGTTTCAATAACCTCAAACAAAATAGGATACAAACCATAAGAATATAAAAAACTTGATGATTTCACATGAATAATTATCGACTATTTCACCATTCATAGTCAATTTACTCCTCGTCCCGTATATATATATATATATATATATATACAAAGTGTATACAAATATATAAATATACAAAGTGCTCATGTTCATACAAACCAATCAAACAGATTCATGCACATAATACTAGGAGTTATAATCTTATACATCTAAACAAACATAACCGTTCACTATATGGCAAAGGTCTTCAAATTTCAGGAAGTAGACTTCATAATATTCTCCCAACAAGTATTAAAATTCTACCTTTGAATCAATTTAAATCGCTCCTCAAGGAACACCTCACAATTGATAGTTTCTATTTTGTACAAAAGTTTGCTGGATTTCAGTAAATTCATATTACTTATTAATTTTACTTGTCTGTGTATCGACATATTCGGTAATTGGTTTTTTTTTTCATTATTCAACTGATTATCTATATTATCTAGCTATCCATTTCTATGGATCAGAGTGTCTATATTGTAGTACAAGTTCTATTGATTTATCTCAATTCCGTATCGATCAATCTGAAATCTTGCAATGTATAAATATTTGTTTGATATTGGCCCTACTATAATTACTAATTTGTTGATGAATCATAAATGATGACTTACTGCCATACTCAATTGTAATGCTATTTATAAGTTATATTGTAAAATATGTAAATTGTGTACCGATTTCCTCGAAAAAGGGTTAAAGGAATAAACATTATGCCTACTACTACAACTAATTTACGAGAACCCAAAAGCCGCTCTTTTCGTATGGATTTGGGATTAACACATTATGTTTTATTAATTTACAACAATTTATTTTAATATTATCTCCCGATTTATTCGGCTTTAGTGTGATGTGAACGGCCTACTATTATTTTTTGAACGCTATAATTCTTAATTTGTATTTAAATGCTTTATATTCTATTCAATTCGTATTCAGCCAGGTGGCAGTTTTGTTTTACTTTTTCTACCTCTTGATAAATATTTAATCAATCAATCAATCAGTTTATACGGGTTATATGGTAGAACAGCCACTGTGAATATACTTCGGTCTGATATAGTGTCTACTTTTATCACGTATTATCATGCCATTTGTTTCCACTTATAAATAAAGTATGTTTTATTATTATCATCAGTGTAATTATAAATCAATGTGATGGTATCAAGTAAATTAACTGATCAATTTTTCATCAACGATAACTTGTTTATGGAAAGTGTGTAATCAGAGTCAGACGAATAAACATGTGGTAACCAGCAAGTATCTGTAGGCCTACTTTAAGAGAGCACGACAACATGCACCCGTAAGATAGATCATGTGAGCTGCAATAACAAACATCTTCTACACAAACTACTCCTTACAGAAATCCATTGCCTGGGCCATTTGGTTATGGACTATCTTGGAAAAAGTACACTTCAGATGACAAGAACATCTTCATCATCAAAAACAATTTACAGAGACCAAGCGAAACTGAAACTATTGGAGGAAGTATGGAAAGCTTTTGGAATGAATTCTTGCCAAGAATTGAGAACATGGACAAGACCACAAGGGATGATAGTCCTGGTAATGAAAGCAGAGAGCTACAATTTGGGACAGGTAAATAGACATTATTTCATTTTCACCATCACCGATCAGCATAGACCTACTGCTATTCATAGTTCCTTCAATTGATCGAAAGTCAAACTAGAGTCTAGACTATTGTAAACCTGTAGCTTTAATAATGACATTTTGAAACATATCTCAGACCTGAAAGAACTTCTACTTTCAAGACTTGTACAATTTTTGACATTTTCTTTTCAGTTATTTCAATTCTTTCGTGGAGTATGAAGAGTCTGAATCAACCTCAACAATTTTAATTCTCACCATTGGTCCGTCTCATTATATTATCACATAAAACGCCCTTGCAAAAATACTTACTCCATTTGACATGGGTGAAAAAAACAACGTGAAAAGTCGATAATTTTTGACCGGGCCTAACAAAAATCTCTTATGGAAAATAACATGTAACACTTTTTTTGAGCTAGGAACGTAGAAGAACTATAATAGGTAGAGAAAAAGTGTTCCTACAAAATATCTGGACTCGAATGTCATCTTTCGTTTGATATGTATAACATAGCTACTGAATACTGGAATTTGTTATTCTTAGTAAACCATTTCTCATGGCCATGGTCAATATTGCATACATGTAGCTACATGGAACAGTAATAATATTAAATTCTCTAAAGTAATCCCTGCATGCATGATTCCATATGACACGTCTCACTGCCTTCCTTTGAACTACCGGTACTAAAATCTCATGTATATTTCTACTGGAGCTGTTTCCCCGCAGGCACAAATGCCATATTGAGTAAAGGGATCTACTATAAGGCAGTGTTTCTCAACCAGTGCTCCGCGCATTCATCCCATTTTAGTTAATATAATGCCATTTTATATCCTTCACTATTTAATTAATATTTACATTTTTCTCGTAATTTCATCAATTATTTCTTGTTAATTATTTCACACCATATTACGCTGAATTGCAATACTTGCATATTATCTTTAGCTCTGTGAAGTCCGCCAGGGCAAACCTACTGCTGTTGGCAGTTAAATCTATGAAAGAGAGATCCGAGCGATGCCACACTATAATAACGCACGTGTGGTTCAAGTTATTTCATGTATATATTTAGAGAGGCAAAGATAGCAAGCCAAAGTGTTCTCTCTCTCTTACGACGACTAATTCGTGTCTCAAGTTATCATTTTGTCAGAATATCATCGGGCCTAGGTGATTGTATAGCTTTATATACAGTTCACATCAATGTCGTTCTATTTGGTATATCTATTTATTCAACTACATTTTGCTGAAGGTGAATCATATTTCAGTACCAATATGCCACAAAGTAGGCATACTTATATTTTCATCAAATGTGTCTTCATGGTATCTGTGAGTTTTTTATTTCTTGTATTCTCGAGACATGACGGTGCAAACCACTCGTGCGCTAGTGTTGTGGGATAGCAAGGACGGTCACCAGAACCTTCATCATGCGTAGATATTATAGACAGTACCAGAGATATCTTTGGATTCGCAATGTATATTGTGCATATTTGTTTGATCAACAAAATATTATCAAGTGTGTAAAGGTTGCGAATCACTGTTGACCAAGGCATAATATGCCATTAGCATAATCTCCCTATACTGCTATGGTGGGATGATCTCAGCTTACCGGTACTTGCAATATATTCTATATGTATGTCCCAGGTAAGACATTCATCAATGTGCAATCCTAGAAATTTCCTATAGCTTCTTTTCAACACACAACCCTTGACCTATGTGGGTTTTATTATTTTCAATATTATTTCATTCTCAACTTCATTAATGAATTGATAACCACACTGAATGAGGTACTACGGTATTTACATGTGGAATAATCATCTTTTTTTTGCGTACCATTCATAGAACTTGTTATGTAATATTCATGTATATGATATAATATATTGAAAATAATACCAATGAATAATCCAGCTCCACCCACCAAAACATGATGTGATGAGTGAGGACATGTCTCTATTTCAGATTGTAGCCAGCCGTTCCGCAATGCCATGTACACACTGATTGGCTTGGTGGGGATTCTGTTGGTCATGCTGATCATCTGCTTGGTGGTGTTGAAGAAGCGGGCCAAGGAGCGCGACCGAGACCTGTTCTGACGGGCGGTGGGCAGAGCAGGGGCGGACACGACCCAAGCCACGCCTCTTCCGCCCCACGCCTGGCGGTACTACCTGACGGCCAACAAGCTATAGCCTCAATCCTGTTCTGTCCAACTGTCCAACCAACTGGTCATCACATCATACTCTACATTACATGGTGTATGTAGTGAGCCATCAACTTGAAAAGAGTTGATAATTCAAGTGAATATTCCATTGGAATATAAAACAATTCAAGTTTTGGGTCTTGACCCATAGATAGATAATTTGATTTTTTCATATTTATCAAGTGACGACACATAATATACAAGTGTTCCAAGACATTGAAATGAGATTTAAAATGAAGAGTAAATGATGGTACTTACCACTGTGTAATAACCATGGCATGGCATGAGTCGAGGTACCAGCAATGCTGGGATTCACACACTGGTAGCATATCATTAGGCAACCGTCTCCGATGTTTATAGCACCACTTCTAGATCAGTAGTTAATAGGGTTGTGCCAACAGTTGAAAAACAAACTCCAATCTTTGTTGCCAGTTCCAATCAAACACTGTATCTTCTACAACGTTTTCAAACCTTCTTACACTCTTTGAATTGTATGTCGGCATATCATGGTGGCTCTCCTGAATCTGAATCTCAGAGCATTTCAACTGAAAGTACAATGTTCAGAGGCTGTGGGCATGTTCATACTGTCATGGCAACCTTTCTGTCGGGGTGTTTGGACCGAATATTGTCTTTATGTTTCAAATAGTAGTCATGAGTGGTAGAAGAACTGCTGCTAGAGATGTGTTCAAGGTGCCAAGAAATGAAGAAGGCAATAATGGGTTGGCCAGTGCGGTACTTCTCAAAGTTTGTCTTTGACATTTTGGCACCTGACTTTCAATTAAATTCCAGTGTTTCTAGTTTAATTTGGTATTCAAACTGTAACGTGTATCGTGAGTATTTTCTATTCAGTATGAACTTCTCAAATTGAGATGAATAAACACACAAATTGTACCCCAAACTTTATTTGGTAAATACTAGATGTACCTTATATGTATACCTTATAAAATCCGGGACAGAGAAACATCTGAAAGTCAAGTATGTGCAAAGCCGGTGACCCGCGGGGGGTTTGGGGGGCCAGACCCCCCAACACCGGTCCTGCAGGGATTTTTTTGGGGGGACGATGTTTTAGTGAGTTTCAGTTGCTTTGGAGCGCGGTGTGAATCAAAAATAAATACATAATCATTTTCTTATGTAGAGATCTTACTGTGTTTTATTATACTGTTTCAATTGAGAATCATCAATTACCGTATTATGAACTTGTGCCGTATGTACATTTATGTCGAGCTTGCTCTTGGGGCAGTTTCTTTATCCCAAGTTCGTGCCTTGTATTCAGACCACCTTGGTGAGGGAAAGGGTGTTTTTCAATTTCAAGTACATAATTGTAGAACTCAGTGCAGGAAAATTCGTAGTTGGTAGTTGATCCTCATATCTTCCTTCTTTGATAAAATTCCACTCAGCAGGATACTCCTGATAAAAGCATTCGTTTCAGCATTGTAACACAAGACACAAGTAAACTGTTGCTCTCTCAGAGCCCGACTAACTAATAATGCACAATACCACGTGTAAACAGTAGGCAGTAGGTCGTCACATGTCGGAAGGGAGGGGGTGGGGAATTGTTGTAGCCCGCCGAGCGTGCAGCAATTTTTGAAAGAGAACAGCACTTGCACTCAAAGAAACAATTTCTTCACGGCGTCGTAAATACTGAGAAAGCATTCATTGTCGCCAGTAAATAACAATTTTTCTCTTGCGTATAAAACCGGGACATTTGGGTGTCCCGAAAGTTTTTTTTCGAGACACCGGGACAAGAGGTAGAAACCGGGACTTTTCCGGGACGGATGATCACCCTACTGATATGTACGATAACTTTGAATTTGTGGGGTTAAGTAAGATGGTAGCGGATGATGCCTCAAAGGTATGATAGGGTTTGAACCTTGGAATTACTGTATATATACAAATATATATATATATATATAGATATTAGGGTTGCCAACAATAATCGATATATCGATTAAGATCGATATTTTCTTAAACGATACAATAATCGATTCAATCTTAGCGATACGATATCAATATGATTATTTTCAATTATCAAATGAACAATATTTCCTTTTCAAACTTACTACAGTATTTTACCCTTTATGTAATTGCTCCAATCAGTGTATGTGGCGCGAAAGTTTTTGTTTTCTATTGGGCACTCGAAAGCCAATGAGAAACGCTGTTTGCTATGACGTCGGAGTTGATATGCACAAGAGACAAAAATATAGACTTGGGCCTATCGCGCGGTTGGGTTTCAGACCGCGTCAGGGTACTGCACGGTTAGGAACCAGGAAGACGCACACCATGCAGCAAACAGCTTGACGTGCCATGTTTATTATTGCGCGTCAAATGAAAATGATGGAAATTGAAAAAATGATGCTTCTTCATGATAAAAAAGTTATTAAATATTAACCGTGATTTTAGTGGAATATCTCTCAGTTTCTAGTCGATTCCGTTATTATGAGTGTGCGGATGTGGTAAGCTTACGCCCAATTAAAATGAGCAAAAAACGTATTTTTGACCGATTACAGGCCGAGATTCGCATATAGGCCGAGGGTGACTTTTGGGCTTGAAAATTCGAAAAAAAAACTCGGATTAAATTCGGGACTATACGGTATTATATTAAAAGATGAATAATGAATTCCAGATGTATGTTGTTACTTGTACTTTTTTCACAGTTCAGAAATCTGTCTCTTCCTCTATCCCATTATCTTTCTACCCCTCCCTTAGTCCAAGGTCAACCACTTGTCAATGAATCAATCAACACAGCTGCTTAGACCGCAATTTGTAACACACAATAATTCCGATGCGATACGATATTTTGACATTGGATACGATTATTGATTAGGAGAAAAAATATCTTTATTTCACAAATAACAATTATTTCGATTAATAACCGATGTTAAGTAGACGATAATCGATATGAGTTTTCATATCGAACAGCAACTCTGATATATATATATATATATATATATTTATATATATATATATATAACCTCAGTATTTCATACTGATTCAAACTGAATTGAATGTTCAGAGCACTTTTCATGATGAAGAGCCCAATACACCTTGCTTGCCCATCTCCTAGCTGATCCTTCTCTTCCTGTCCTCATTGGGCCAATCGCAGCATCCCCTAGCTGTTGTCCCTTCTGTGTGCACTAAATCCCTGCTACTCCTCATAACTGCTCATTTCCTTCAAGGGTAATTGTGTATTAATAAATGTGCCAAATAATTATCATAGATTATAAAATATAAAAATGGTATATTTTTGTTCCGTAGAAACGTACACGTAAGGTTAGATAGCCAACTGGAGACAGTCACTCCAGATAACAGGTCATACTCATACATCACAAGCTCATCAGGTCAAACAGTTGGGAAATATACAAGTGAGATTTGCACACTTGTCAAATAGGAGCAGGGCTAACCTATATATAGGCCCACCAAAACTGATCAAATCTACTCAATAGCAAGTTTGAAAATGTTCCATTTTTAAATAATGGAAGCATAACAGATGAAGATATAATGAGCTATGGATTACCCACTTCCATACACACTACGCAGTCCCGTCTTCATACGAAACAAACACACATATATAGAGCAGTGCATTGCAACAGCAATGTTTCAAGTAAACCAAATAGTTAAAGAGTACGCCTAATAACCATCAACTCAATTATAATTGTACAAAATGGCAAAAGTTTCAAGTGCAGCCACTAGAAACAAACTGCTATTCTTGTCATTTTCAACATAAGTCAATACAGTAGAACCTCTTTAGTAAGTTTCTCTTTAGTACATTCATCACCTTGGTGAGTTTTATTTTTTGATCCCATCCATAGGCTCCCACATGTTAAATAGTTTCTTTAGTAAGTTTTTCACTTTTATCAGTTTTTTTTTGTCTGGTCCCCTGAAAAACGTACTAAAGAGGTTCCACTGTATTTAAAAGTGAGCACCAATGAAACAGATCAAGCCTGAACTAGGCTAAACAGTCACAGTGTGGCCCGATTACCAGCCAAGCTACTGTAAGATGATGGCTAACAAGGACGTTGAGAACAATCAGCTGACAGACTGGGAATACCAGCAGTATGGTAGGCCAAGGAGTTGGAACCAGACAATCAAATGGATGGATACTAAATTCATTCAGTAAATCATCATTATTTGAATAGGCAATGAGTGAAAAGCCAACAGTACTACACTGACAAATATTTCAATTAAAAAAAAAATCATTTGGTCTCATAATATTTGCAAATACTGTAAGTGTTATAACATAAAACAAACATACGACTCGGGTGAAAGGGAAAGAAAGCACAGCAGCTTACCGACGTTACACACGACACTTTGGCTATTGCCTTGATGTATTAGTCAGGTGGGCTCCGTGAGCTGCTATCAGTGTCTCGCGACACATACACCACTGACTACCTGTTGTCACAACTTTTATTGACACATGTTCCTCAAATTTAAATAACACAAATACAAAACTATTTTTCAACAGAATCGAGTCAATTCAAAATTTAAAAGTGTTGAAATCTGAATGGTGGCAATAAATCAACATGGCCGGGGTTTACTGTCGTCTATGGGGCTTGTTTCAACATGTCGTCGGTGTAAACAGCTTTCTGCTGGTCAACTAACAACCTGTCTACATAAACGTCCGTTTCCCCTGACGTGTCAATTAGCCTCAGGCCAACGACTATCTCGTCACGGTTATCTGGGCCATGGCACTTTTCCATGACGACCGAGACAAAATCACGCTCACCAACCAACTGTTGGAAGTGTATACAGTCAATTACAGCCCAGTCCTGGTAACTAGGCTTAATTCCTGTGTAAAAAAAACATAAAACTAATTTAGACTCTACGTAATTGACAACATCCAATGACAGAGATCCAAGTGAGGAGGGAGATCTTCCTACTTCAGGATCAAGTCATACACATTGATGGATTGACTAAGAGTAATCACAGGGTACTTCAACTGATGGTGGCATTACACACCGTATCTTTTTGTAAAAATAGTAACTATAACACCTCTTAAACATTGATTGGAGATTCATATACAACTACAAGAAATACTTCTACCAACTACACAATGGCAACGATGAACAAATAAAACTAGGATATTTGGCACAACTAATGCATACTGATTTGGTAATCTGAGACTATTTGGAGAGTTAGAAAGGGCTATATTGTGAAAGATAATCACCCCAGAGTTTAGCTTTAATAGCCTGACACGCAAGCGCCTGGAAATCTTGTTCCAAGAAGCGAAGGCTGGACAGAGGAAGCACCGATAGATCACCGAAGTCACTGAATGACACAAACACAGCAAGGCCTTGCGCGGGCGCTAGAGCCGTCACCCTAAAACACAAGAACCATTCCACTATCAGTCATTGGAATGTTCAAAATCAAACTTGGGACAGATTTTCTCCCAGGATACAACTACAGTAAAACCTTAATAGTACATCGCTCGATACAACGGCCATCGCAACAGTACATCGTTTCAAGATAGTCCTGGCCAATCCCCATAAGATCCAATGTTATTTAAATACAATATATTTATAATGTTATTTTAATTTCTAACGACGTTGGCAATAATACGACCATTTAGCTGTCGCCCCTCAACGACGTACTATCAAGGTTGTACTGTATTATCCACGTCCCAACCTGTCATCTGCAGAGCTTACTGGTGACGTGAACCAAGTCCTTTTATATTGGATTTCAACAACGCACTATACTGATGGCTACGATCTATTGGCGTCGGTGGATGATTAATGAGATGATTAAATGAAAGGTTATTTCATTAGGTGTTTTGGATGGTGGGAAGGAGTCGGTCGTGGCCTGTTGTTAAGGAACCATCCCAGTATCAACCTGAACGACAGAGGGAAACCACGAAAAACCCCTGTCAGGATGGTTGACCATGGCGGGAATCGAACCCCGGTCTCCCGAATGACGGTTCAGTGTTTTACCACTCGGCCACGCGTCTCGGTTACCGAGTCCTTACCTGTACCAATTGCCGTCCGTGTGCAGACCGGCGTAAGCACAGCCAACCACAATATCTAGGGGGGACAGCCCCATTGGGATGGGTGGTGGTACTCCCCCGTACGCCGCTTGCATCTGGTACATCATCTGTTCAAGGAGGCGGCTGTCTGACCACGGCTGTACCTGTAAACACACACCTCAGATCTGACCACATGTTCCAAGAAGACAACCTCCTCAACAGAATAACGTCATTAACATATATATCATGCTCACAATTCAGAGAAGACAGTAGGATTGTGCAAGTTGAAATTTTCAAGCCAGTTCAAGTCTCAAACTCGCTCGAAAATATTTTTCCCCAGATTGAAATTACGAGTCTCGAAACACTTTTGAATCTTAAACTACTTCGAGCTAGCGAGCGAGAGTGGAAGGATAAACTTGTCATATTATTGATTATTGTTTGCTCAACGACCCCACCAACAGCTAGGTTATGAGGGGCTAATTGTCATCTTATTATCATGCAAAAGATTGGAGTCTGAAACATGAGAAAAAGTTTTGATTCTTCATTTCACCCTTTGAACTTGCTGACTGATTACAATGCACATTCAGGCAATAACAAAATATCGGCACAGTAGATGAATGAATTCTAAGAACCTTCAAGGAGAAGGAGTGTTTACACTCCTTCGGCGTGGAGTGTTACACAAAGGAGAAAAAGGACTCCTGCCACTCCTCGGCAAAGGAGCGTTACACTCCTTTGTGAACCTACAGAAACCTAACCAAGGTTAGGTTTCTGTCGGTTAGGTAGTATGCAAGTATTTTTTTTTTTATATTGGGTTTTAACGACGCACTGTAATGATGACAGATCTATTGGCGTCGTATGAATGAATAATGAGATGATGGGATGATGAGATGAAGGTTTTATGGGTAATGGGAAGGATAGTGGAAAGGAAGCGGTCGTGGCCTATATTGTGGGAACCATCCCGGCATTAGCCTAGACTACAGAGGGAAACCACGAAAAACCCCTGTAAAGATGGACGGTGGCGGGGATCGAACCGGGTCCGATATGTCCCTTCACCTCCCGGGTCACACGAAGCAAGTGCGCTAACCACTCAGCTACTGTGCCGGTATATGCAAATATAAAAAAAAAAAACAAGAATCAAATTGAATTACCGTATTATCATTCACAATAAATGTTCAAACAATGACGTAAGAATATCAACACGGTGAGCCCTCAACTTCCAACGCAGTCTTGAAGCATCA
Source organism: Brachyptera risi (assembly GCA_964007535.1). NCBI lineage: Eukaryota > Metazoa > Arthropoda > Insecta > Plecoptera > Taeniopterygidae > Brachyptera > Brachyptera risi. The sequence goes on along the minus strand of OZ023327.1, from coordinate 3,167,682 downwards.
GCATTTAATCCAGTGAATAATGATGAAAGAATGCGTACTTACGAAGAAGTTGTTTGGATTAGAGACGATGGGGACGTGCACGTCGAAGTGACTGCCTAGTGGCGGGAGGACGGGCGGAGGCAAGGGCAACGGTGGTGCCCTCAGTGGCGAAGGAGGGAACTGCTCATCGTCGACCCGAGTCAGGGCCGAGTCTAGCTCGCCCGAGTCGAGGGCGGAGAGGAGGTCGCGCAAGTCGGCCAGGCTGGTAGTTCGACTGGCAGGAACGCGAGCAAACGCAGACGCCCGAGGGGGCTGAGGAGGCGGAGGAGGCTCAGGACGCTGCAGGCTCGGGTCCAGGGCCAACGTGTTGTTCACAGACACCAGCATGTTGTCGGGCTGGATGCGCTTGAAGATCTCCACCTCTCCCGCCCGGACCACCTTGACCAGCACCAAGAGGTCCTCGGGGATCAGCTCGCGCAGACGTGTTGCCATGCGCGGGCTGAACGTGCTGCTGGGCAGGTTGTGCAGCACCACTCTCAACGCCTGGCAAACACATTCCAACGCTCAAAATCAAAGCTGAACAAAGAAAATGTTGATTAATATAGATTGTAAACTATGTTTGTTTCCAGCTATAATGCCAGTTTTTCCCGGGTCCCAGCTGGTCATCTGCAGACCCCATGTTTGACTGGTGAACACAGCTCTGGGGTGACGTGACCCGTCCATTGCTGGACCGTGGACCGTCAGAGTGTGCACCAACTACTGTTCCCTTGTGCTTTGCATGGGAACTGAAACAAGCAATTATCACTGAGAGAGTTCTCATCAAAAAGAGGTTCTTCTGGGAAAGGGAAAAAATGATAATTTCATTATCGATCATCATTTTGGAATTAGCATCATCCTTTCGATATCAAAATTATCATTTTCTGGTAGGGATATTTGAATGCTCGACATGAAATCGTTTGGCTGGCATTACACTGCACATTGAACACTAGGAAGTGGGCTGTTCTGTCGGTAACAGAGGTTGTTTCTGTCGGTAACAGAAGTTGTTTCTGCCGGTAACAAGTTGTTTCTGCCGGTGACAGAGGTTGTTTCTGCCGGTAACAAGTTGTTTCTGCCGGTGACAGAAGTTGTTTCTGCCGGTAACAAGTTGTTTCTGCCGGTAATAGAGGTTGTTTCTGTCGGTAACAGAAGTTGTTTCTGCCGATAACAAGTTGTTTCTGCCGGTAAAAAGTTGTTTCTGCTGGTAACAGAAGTTGTTTCTGTTGGTAACAGAAGTTTTCTAATGAATTATTGATATAACAGTAATATTGATTGAAAGTAATATCAATTATGGAAAATCTTGCCGACCCCTGGGTTAGGTCTAAATGTGCAAGTAGACACAAGTAGGTCAACAAATCACCCAAATTCAATCGGATCAAATCAAGTGGTTGGCGATTCCAGGGTGCCTGACCTAGGGCCGCAGCCCAGTGGCATATATGGGTCGTCCCAAGCCAGACCGAGCTAGGTAGTGTTTCAACTTAGTTGCACGGATATGTTACACACAGAATGTTCAAGGGCATTTAGTCTCCAGTCAATCAAGCGGGTGGTGCTCACTTACAGTGTGGAAATGTTTCCGTCGCACGCCATATAGTTGTATCTTTAACCGTCAGATTGATAGAGAGTTAAGACGGACGCATTGCTGGGTGAATATTGTGAATAAATAAATAAATTGATTGAAAGGCGAGCCACTAGACAAGAAATCGATTTGATGCTTTCGATATATAGGATCAATGATTTAGGCCTTTATCATCCACCAAGGGCATCAATTCTGAATCTTATGTCAAATTAAGATGTGTGACAGGCATCTCTTCCAACGCCGTACATCTACGTATAGGCTCCATCAGTAGAGCATAATTTATAAGTTATGATGAATCATTTTCCTTTTGAAAGAAAGCCTATAAATGCCCTATGCTTCCTTCAATAGTGGCTAGAAGAGCATGTGGTGTACCTGAGGGGGCAGCTGATACAGGGCGGGAGACAGCCTCTCCAGGTCGAACACGCAGCTCAAGTCCAGCACATCCGTGTGGCCGTGGTCCATGAAGCGCACCATCACCTGACCACAGAAACGCATGTTAAAAACACTCTCCAACAAATATCTCAACGTCTGACTCGGCTGACTTAGTAGCGGCACTCACTTTTCCCTTGTTTGGCGGTCCGAGTGCCAGGACGCGGTAGAAGTGGTCGTCCTGAGGGACTCGGGCCAGGAACACTCTGGAGCGGCTGGTGATGTTGTCCACCCTGGCACCGTCCAGGTCCATGGGCTGGTCCACCATTTGGAACATGAGGAGGTGCAGGAACTTGAAGGAGGCACACTCCACCACGACGTACACCGAGCCATCGCCCTCGATGTGAGACACATACACCTCTCCAGCTTGGCCTTCCTGCAACCACAAGCACCACACTTTACTACCCTACCTCATTTTCATTATTTCAAATTTAAAAATAATAATTAATCCAACCTCCAAACTACTGTTTCATCATTGTTTTACCATCACACTGTTTTACCATCATCATACTGTTTTACCAACACAAAAGCGATCCAACTAGTTGCTAAAGATGGCGTCTACATCTGGGAGTGGGAAGAAAACGCTGTTTACGCCTCTGAATTTGAGAAGTGATGTGTGGTTGAATTTTGTGCTAAGAATCAAGATTCAACTTCACCTCAAATCTTGACTGAAGATTTTGTGTACTGCCAATACATGTACTGCCAATACATCTAACCTCAAACAACATATTACGCGATGCATAACGAGAACTTTCAACAACCAATGAGAAGAAAGAATTCAAATTTAAAATCGTGAAATAAGCGGCAAACTACAGAAATATGAAAAACTAACTTTTTCGAAACTTGATGGTTTTAGGCCCGGTTTTACGAAACTGGATTAAGCAATAGTTAGCGGATCAACTTGTTATCACCATTGGTTACATATGTTATTTTCGTACCTTTAATTAATAGTTAGTGAATTAGTACCCTAACTAAAATTGGTAAAACCAGGCCTTAATCGAAATCGATTTGACCATATAAAAAAAATCGATAATCGATTTCGATTTTTTAATCGATGCCCATCTCTAATAATAATCAATTGGTAAAGAAAGCATCGAATAAACCTGAAGTTCTTTGGGACATAGTGAGAAAAGAGACAGGGAATAGTAAAGATCAGGATCGAGTGAATATTTCACTAAATCTAGCAGATGAAGAAATTGAAAATCCAGCTGAGGTAACAAATGCATTCAATTATTTGTATTGCAATATAGCAACCGAAATAAATGAACTTATTGTAACGACAGGGATACAAAGAAAACATATCCTAAATAAAATTGATTACAACAATAACGATGTATTGATGATGACACCAGTCACAATTACAGAAATTCTACAGATTGTACGAAACTTGAATGATAGCAAAGCGACAGGGCTAGACATGGGTTACAAACTGAGACCATACAAAAGACAGTACATTCAGTAGTTCATGTACTCACATATTTAATAAACCAAACATTAAATACGGGAATATTCCCTAACAAACTGAAGATAGCTTCAGTTAAACCAACTTACAAAAACAAAGGTGATGAAAAATTGATAAATAACTATAGACCATTATCAATGTTGACCATTTTTTTGGAAATATATGAAAATGTAATCAAGAAAAGGCTAACTAAAAAAAGGATACCTAAAATATTGGCATCTTAGATGCAGTGCATATTGGCATCCAAGATGCGGTGGAAAGAAACAAATGCGCCAGGCTAATAAGAAAGAATATTTACTGATAATGCAATAAAATAAAATATGAATACGGTATTTATTTGTTTGCGGCATGCGGACTTCTCACACGATTTCGATTAGATATATAAATCGTCCAGATGTAAGTTACTCACAATATAGGCCTAACTTGCGTTATTACTTATTTTATTAATTACTTCACAATTTGAATGATAGACAATTATTTAACCTCACTATCTCCATTTACTTCTTAAGAGACTGTTCCAGACAACTGAGCAAGAGTGAACGTCATTTCGCATGTATTTGTAAACAAAGTCAGTTCCTTTCATCACTGCTACCTACACACGGTCAATAGTTCTGAAGACAGGCGCTAAATGACCTCGCTGTCGACGCGCCTCTAAACTCCAACATTCATTCATTCAGTTCTGAAGATGTGGACCGTGAATTGGTACACATTGTCAACATGGGAGGGATAGGAAGTGAAGTCCCCATCAACCCTCAATGCATCTTGGCCAGTACGTCACCTACTGTACCCTACTGTAGTCACCTGACTTCAATGACCCTAACCATGATAGCCCAAACCAAGCAGTTATGATGGGCCACGTTAGATGAGGTCAGTCGTTACTGACCTGACCTTGATAACCCTAACCATGAGATCGTTGATTGGGTTCTTGCAAATCTTGGTAATGTTCATTGCTCACTCAACATAGATTGTACATATTTGTGATAAATCTGTTCATGGGCAACGTTACAGTGAAAAATTGAGACAGACATATCTAAAAAGATTAAAATAAATTTTGGTAGAATTATCGAGAAAAACTAGATATATTTGGTTTCTTTTAAATGTATTTTTCAATCAATGTGAGACTTTGTGATAAGAGTGTATCAACCTAGTGGTAACAATCAGTAGGAATTTGAAAACAAATGGAAGATTTTTTTCTTCAATTTTTTGAAAATTATTTGAAAATATATTTTTTTCTTAGAAGTGGTTGAATTGGTCAGGACCACAGTCTGAACAGATTTGACATCAAGTACGAGTTAGCGTGTTCACGGAAAAAATCATACTGATCGTTCAAACCATCCGACCTGTAGAGTGCATTTGGTCGCACTTTCGTCCAAAAACATTCAAAAATTCAATTTTTCGAAAGTGGTAAAACCGATTAGGGCCTACTCCCAAAAACTATACAGTTCCGAGTTGGATGAGTATTTGCGTGCACAGTAAAAATCATATTGATCAATCAAACATCCCAACCTGTGGAGCACATAAGGAAAAACAAGAAAGATGCATCTCTGACCGAGTGAGTCTTCTCTTTGCTCATCTCTTGTCATTCTTTAATATTTCAATGCCACGCCTCATTTATCCTGAGAGAAATTGTGAATTGAAGTGTAGCAAAGCACGTAAAGCATGCGATGGAGTAGTGCAATACCTACCACACAAGGCTGTCATGGTGGCAGCATAACAAATAACAAGTTGAATCATTAATAACGAGACACCGGTACAGTTGGTGGTGAAAAGTGAATGTGAGCCGAGAAAGAACTCACCAGCGGAAGCGTTGGAGGCTTGGATTCCAGGCTCATCCGTTCAGCCAGAATGTAGTTGATGTTGACGTCGACTGGGTTGTCTGTGTTGTACAGCGTTACCACAGAGCGGTCGGCCAGCTTGGTGTACACGTTGGCCACCAATGTCTTGCCGAGCAGGACTTCGATCAGGACGCCGGTGTAGCTGGGGTCGTTCAAGTCTTCCAGACCGGCGAGGACCAAGCGGATTGCCTGGAAACAACCACAGCCTCAACTCAAACCTTTGGAAACCTCGTTAATACCAAATGCAAGGGACCCTGAAAAGTGATTTTCATTCATAAAAATTTGGATTAATCAAAAAACTCATTTTCCACAAAAATCATCACACTTCCCAATTAGGATTGAAGCAATTTGGTATTGCGCGCAAGAGAAAGCTATGCGAGCGGTCGAGACAACGTTATAGACTGATCATGTTTACTTGGCTGGCCAACGACAAGCGATCGTTATACAGCCCGCTTCCATTGTCGCTCGGCCGTCCCGAGTCTTACTGACGAGTGCTCCGAGCTCACCATAGATCTCGTACTCGTCGTATTCAGTCAAGGCCAGAGGCTCAGAGCGCACTCGGATGACACACTCAACGCAGCGAGCAGCTGAGCTGGCTCTAGCTTATTGTTACGCGTCAGATACCAAGTATGGAAATTGGGAAAATAATGATCAGTTTAAGGAATTCACTCAAACTATTCCAAATTACCCTATCCAAAATCAGTGATGAAGCAATTGAAGGGTCGAAATATTAGTTTGAATTATGGATTCGCTGGAATTACCCATATTAGTCAACACTGAATTGCTTATACCTCCAGCCGGAGACTTGAGAGTTGGAAATATGTCAAATCTTGGATTACCGAGAGTTTACCAAATTGAGCATTATATGTTCTAAAACAAACCTTCTTACACTCTTTGAATTGTATGTCGGCATATCATGGTGGCTCTCCTAAATCTGAATCTCAGAGCATTTCAACTGAAAGTACAATGTTCAGAGGCTGTGGGCATGTTCATACTGTCATGGCAACCTTTCTGTCAGGGTGTTTGGACCGAATATTGTGTTTGTCAGTATCATGTTTCAAATAGTAGTCATGAGTGATAAGTGATAACTCAAAACTTAAAAATTCAAGTGCTTGCACACCCCTTCTAAAAAGTAATAAATAAATAGTGATTTGAATTCAAATAGGAATATGCAGGTCTACTAATTGGGCAATCATTTCAAGCTCAACAGTTCAAGGTCTCAGAGGAACCAGGTCATAGAGGTCAAACAGTACTAGAAGACTCAAATTTACAAATAATGACCAACGACCTGTGACTATGTGTATAAAGTGCATCGTTCCTGGATCCATCCTTTATTTTGGCTCCCCCTGCTCCCACGTAACAAATGATGGATTTCCCCGAAATCTCTTGAACAGTGATGGAGGTTTCAGTACTGTGCGAGTTTCGACATTTTCCACTCGAGTTTGAGACTCGAACTTGCTCGAAAAGATTTTTTCCCAGATCAAAATTTCGAGTCTCGAAATACTTTCGGGTCTCAAACTATTTGGAGCGAGCAAGTGAGCAAGAGTGGATGGATAAATTTGTCATCTTTTTATCGTTCAACAGATTGGTAGTAAATATACGGTGTCTGAGACGTATGAAAAAGTTTGGTTTCTGCATTCCTTCCTCTGATTTTGCATATAAACTTGCTGAATGATTACAACGCGGATCATCTCACACTGTCAGTGGCACCGGACTGACTGACTCCGAGTGATTTCTGCTGAGACGTAGTTATCACTGGACAGCACGTCCGCGTCTCTTTCTCAGTTCCTCCTCCTCTCCAGAACACATCCACACTCCGTCAAGGACAGATCGTGTCATTCCATCGTGTTGTCAAGCTACTCGGGACGGCCGAGCGCCAATAGCAACGCGCCATATGATGTTCGTGTGTCGTCGGAGGTAGCAAGTCTGAGGCCCTTGACAACAGTTTCTATCGGCGAAGATAGCCGAGACACACTCATCGAGGCAACGGTTACGGTTTCTATCAACTCATCAAGAAGTTTCGCCCGGTAGCACAGCTTTCTATTGTATGCACATACGGAATTGCCGTAATTCTAACCGAGGAAGAGTGATGATTTTCGTGGATAGGGCGTGTTTGGTTAATACAAATTTTAATAAATCGAATTCATTTTTTGACAGTCTCTTTCATTTCAGATCAACGAGGGTTTGAGCTCGTTTCCTCGAACCAAGATTGTGCTCGAGCTCGCTCAAACTGAAATTTGTGCTCAAACTCGCTGGAAAGTTGCTCTAACTGGAAAAGCTTTGCTCACACAGCCCTATATAATATTATTAGCATGTTGTCTAGTTGGTGTTACCTGTGCAGGCAGCTTGCAGAAGGAGGGGTGAAGATTCTGGCAGAGGGAGAAGGGGTACGTCTCCTCGTCCCCCTGGTCGATGAACAGCAGATTGGCTGTGCCCCCAGGCTGGAGGTCGAGTAGCTTGACCCGCTGCCAACAGCTCTCCACCAGGATGGCATAGCAGGTGCCCACGGTGGCCATGACGGGGGCGGGAGGGTGCACGGACGTCATGTAGTAGATATCCATGTTGTTGCACATGTCGTGGTAGGCGCGCTGCAACAGAACATGGCCCTGTCTATCACAAACCTCGGCACTATTTTTTTCAGGGGACCAGGCAAAAAAAACTCACCAAAGTGAAAAACTTACTAAAGAAACTATTCAACATGTGGAAGCATATGGATGGGATCAAAAAATAAAACTTACCAAGGTGAAAACCAAACCATCAAACAAGAAAACCAAACAAGTGCAAGCCATCGTGTGGACCGGCCTTTAGATGCAGTGCATGTTGGCATCCAAGATGCGGTCGAAAGAAACAAATGCGCCAGGGCCCAGATTCACAAAGAGTTGTATCTTATAACGTCGTAGCGCTACAACCGTAGTAAACTACAACCGACATACGACATCGTGACTTTATTACGGTTGCATTCTTATTACCTATTCACAAAGAATCTTAAAGAGAATTTTACCGTGGTGTTATCTTTGGCACCAACTGTCCGTGCCGTTGCCGTGTGACGTCATTGTTTTCGACTGTCGACCAATGTGAGCAAAGAGCAGGTTGTCAATTAGTTTGTAATATCGTGATATAAAGATCAATTAATTGTTTCCTACAGCTAGATAATATTTAAAATCAAAATGAACGAATAAAATGTTTCATATACTTTTACGTTCGTTTTTTTCTAATTGTCGTCAATTTTGTTGTTGTTGATTCTCAAGAAGGTTTTGCATTTTGTTTACCGCCAATTCTGTCAGCTGTTAGTCGAGATTCCCAAATGTAAGGTTAAGATTGAATATTGAATATGATAATCGTAATTCGGATCGTTTCTTTACTCTCAACCTCTCTAGATTTCCATTTCTAATCTTCTAAATATGTTCTAATTGAATTTGAGTGAGCGAAATTTCCAAAATCATCGAAATCAATTGCGAGGTGAGTGTTGCATCTCCACTATAACCAGTCGGGACCGGTGATAACTTTATCACCAACTATTCTTAAGACTTTTGCTTAAACTTTTTCGTGAATACGAGTTATAACCAAGTCTAGTAGTGTCCTGTAATGGTTGTAGTTTACGACGTCGTAAGAGATACAACTCTTAGTGAATCCAGGCCCAGGCTAATAAGAAAGGATATTTACTGATGATGCAATTAAATAAAATATGAATGCTCATTTGTTTGCGGCATGCGGACTTCTCACACGATTTCGATTACATATGAAAATCGTCCAGATGTAAGTTACTAGTAATATAACTTCCGTTACTACGGTATATTAATTACTTCACGGTTTAAATGATGAACAATTATTTAACCTCACTATCTCAGTTTTAATTCTTACCGAGACTGTTTCAGACAACTGAGCTAAAGTGAGCGTCGTTACACGTGTATTTGTAAACAAAGTCAGTTCCTTTCATCACTGCTACCTACGCAAGATCAATAGTTCTTACAACGTGGACCGTGAATTGGTACATATTTTCAATATGGGAGGGATAGGAAGTGAGGCCACCATCGCAACCGGCAAACCAACGCAACCCTCAATGCATCTTGGTGGGAACGATGAATGCGGGAAAATTTAACATTGTTTATATGACGGTTTGGTTGGGACCACACAAATCAAACAATAGAAACGAGAAAACGATCAATACGGGAACGACGGATCAAGATTTCACTGTAGTATATCTAACCCAGCGTTTGCTGCCCAGACGTTGACTTCAAACGAACAGTCTGTCAAGGCTAGCTACGCAAAACTACCAACGTTTGCCAAGCTCAACGAGGAGTCTTTTGTGGAGGGCTATTTATACTTCCATGAACAACTTTCAAATCAGGTCCGGGTTGGGGCCATGGTCGACCATCCTGACAGGGGCGCATCGTGGTTTCCCTCTGACGTTCAACAGGTCACAACCGACTCCTTCCCACTATCCAAAACACCTTTCATCTCATCATCTCCTTAGTCATCCACCGACGCCAATAGATCGTAGCCATCAGTATAGTGCGTCGTTAAAACCCAATACAACGGTCCCACATTCTTCAAATTTCATCCACATGGCAGTTAGTATGAAATACACTAACTGTTTGAGTGGTAGTTCTGAATCTTAAAAACTGTGACTGTAAGAAGAAATGGCCCACACCTCCCGGGGGCCCATACCTCCACCCCCTCCCCTACAGTGAAATCTCTATCCATCGTTTTTCAAGGGACCAGGAAAATGAAACCATCCATCCAGGAAAATTTAGCATTGATTATATGGGGTTGAGGTTAGAAAAAATTAATGATACAAGCGAAAAAACGATGGATCCGGAACGATGCATAGAGGTTTCACTGTAATTACGCACCTCTACGTATAGCCTTATTAAAACAGTATTCTCGCCATCTAAATCATGAAAGTGCTGTCTGAGAACTGTTTAGTGGTCGCTCGTTAGTGTTGGTACTTTTCAACAAATTTCAATTTCATTATTCAAATAGGCCTACATCGGTCTACAACAGGCTGCACAGGTCTAGTAACGATCAAAGTTTATAAAATCAGCTTTCTCAACGATAGGTCGTGGTACGCAATAGCCCATAACAATAATTATAAATTTGGTTCTAAATAAAAACCTCCACAAATAACATACAAATGACCAATATTAAATTTTACTGCAAGAAACATTTTCTTGCATGGATAGTTTTTCCCTAGTCTATTTAGAAACGCTAGATCGAGGTTTCACTGTAACTGTCCAGTCTGACATGGGTTTGGGTGTCCAACCTCCCCTGAACCCGAAGCCCATGTCACACGACCGAGGTATTCACTCAGTTTTTACCTGGTATTTGTCGCCAGCTAGACGGACCCACACTTCATCGACGGCGAACACGTTAGTTACCACGATATCCCACACCAGCTCCTCGGGCAGCTCGGGCTGGGTGCCCGGCTGGGTGCTCAGCTGGGTGCTCAGCTGGGTGCTCAGCTGGGTGCTCAGCTGGGTGCTCAGCTGGGTGCTCAGCTGGGTGCTCAGCTGGGAGCCCGGCTGGGTGCCCGACACTTCCAGGTTTATGGGGCTGGTTCGGGCTCGGGGCCTACAACACAGACCACTGGGGCTTATTTCACTTCCTATCAAACTTTTGCACACGTCACTCTTATTCAAATCTTATCTACTTTTTAAAAGTTTAGAAGAGAATAAATTAGAAATAATACCATTAGATTTCCAGGTGATAATCCAATTGTCCGTATGCCTCATTACGTCAAATGTTATAAAAACATTGTTTTAGGAACATAACGCTTTATTCATCATTTATAAAACACAAAACTTTTTTGCTTGATAACGACAAAACCAAATATTGTCAAACTTGGTAGAAACATGTACTGGCCGGGTGTGAAATGTGCAAGTTGAGTACCTGAGAGGGTGTGAAGGGGGGCCTGGGGGACGGCTGTAGACGGGCGGACGGAACATCGGTCGAACAGGCATCAGCTGACTGAACGTGTTGCTGGCCACGTGAGCTATCGGGCGCATCAGGTTCATGGCGTGTGACTGCGCTGCAGGGATCTCCAGCTCTACTCGGCTCACAGGCTGCAACAAACATTCTCTCAAACACCCTACAACTTTAGAACAGGAAGAAGAAAATTACTCCTAATTGAGGTATCAACTTGGATGTTTTCGTGAAAAAAACCTCATGAAAAAAATGATAGTTTTTCGTGAAAATGATTATCCGTAGTTTTTATATAGAATGTTTCTATAGGAACAAACAGAACTTGGAGGGGGGGGGGGTTGTGTGGCACCTCTCACGACTTGGTTTTCCTCATGACTTGATAGACTCCTTACCAGACAGTAAACTCTCGGTAATCCCAAATGGAAGGGCCAGAAAATTGAATTTGATTTATAAAAACTCTGATTAACCAAAAAAACTCTTTTTCCATGAAAGAAAGCTTGAGCCAATTAGAATTGAGTCAATTTGTTATTGCGCTGAAGACAAAGCTGTGCTACGAGTGAGAAATCGCTCGGCTGTCACGAGGCTGACTTGGCAACGAGGGTTCTGAGCTCGAAAAGTCTCGTGCTCGTCAAGGTCAGACCTCTCAAGTCACGTGACACACACAAAGCAGCAAACTCAACGTGTCAAAGCCTATTCTTACGCGGCAAACAAAGAGCAGGGAAACTGCCAAAATAATGCTTATTTCAGCAAAAGCAATCCAACTATTTGCCCACTCTGAAAACAGTGTTAAAGCAATTGAAGGGTCGAAGTATTAGTCCCAACTACGTTTAGCTGGAATTTAATCAACATTGAAATACGTATACCTTCAGCCGGGGACTGACTTCAAGTTTGGAATATGTCAAATTCGGGACTAACAAGGGTCTACTGTATATACAGTAAACCCTTGTTAATCCCAAGTGCAAGGGACCCAGAAAAACTGATTTTGATTTGTAAAAATTCAAACCATGCCGGTTTTCTCCTCATCCAACTCGTCACCTACAAACCCTGTATGTTTTATTGGTGAATACAACTGTTATGACCCGCCGGCAGGAAGCTGTCTCGTCTACTACCCGGGACCCGTCCTAACAAGATTTACCCAAACATATATTCTTTTGGTTTGAATTGTTTCATCTTTGAAATGGTGTGTATGAAAAAATAGCCTGAGGCTGAATGAGCCCGTAGATAGAAGACAGAGATGAAAAGTACACACGATATTCTGACGTTTCGGCTATTGTCCTGGTCACAGTAGAGTAGAGTAGATTAGAGAGTCTCTCTACTCTACTCTACTGTGACCAAGGCAATAGCGGAACGTCAGAGTCTCGTGTGTACTTTTCATCTCTGTCTTCTATCTACGGGCTCTGCACTATAAGTGGGTCGTAAATCTCGGTAAGCTGCTGTTCTTTCTCTCCCTTTCACCCATTGGTATTGGAAATGTTGGTGAGTTTTGAATGCACTCACAGGCAGCAGCTTGGGCTGCAGGATCCCGTCGTGAGGGGACTTCTGGGCCAACATGTCCACCGCCAGGCCTTGGACCATGCTGATCCAACCCACGGGCAGCCCTTCCCTGTACTGGTCAGTGTACACCTTCTCCAAGTGCGTACACCATATGCCCGCCGGGTACTGGTAGATCAGCTGCAGCAATCGGTTCACGGGCAGCTTTGGGCAGTCGTAGTCTTCTTCCATGGGCAGGTCCAACGACTCGAGGGTGGCGTGGGCCGTCTTCGAGGCGTTCTCCACCGCCACGCGGGGCGTCTGCCCTTGCTGGCTGCCGCTGGCAAACCAGAAGATGCCCACCTACAAGCAACACAACGCCTTGCAACACACTGACAACTTTCTAGAGATGCAAGCGACACAAGAGGTACATTTTCCATGTCTACTTTTTCATTTATAGCATTGTGTTTGAAGACGCACTGTAATGATGGCCAGGATCTTTGTAATGATAACATCGATTAGTCGATAATCGATTCTAATGTAAAACAATTTCCAAATCAAAAAATCGATTTTATTTCATTTTTTGGGGGGGGGTCAGTGCTGTAGGCCTACTTCACGTCGCAATATGTGCTCATTTCGCTGTCCATATTATTCTGTATTGTTGAGATTTTACTAACTGGACATCCCTTCGACACGTCTGACAGCCGTACGTTGACGGAAATACCCGAATGGTAAAGTACAGTTCAAAAAAGTCTCTGGCAGCTATTTTTCACGTAAATGCCGCGGGAACGTTGAAAAAAAAGTTTAAAAGTACACAACTTTATTTTAGGGTGAACTTTTTTTTCAAAATCAATTTTTAATTCATTCTGGAGCTTAGAGAATGGATGTGATCACTCTGCATTGGATGAAGGAAACAGTTGGCTTACTTGTATAGTGCTGGTGTAGCCAAGACCCGACGGGTGAGCCTCAACAACCACTTCAGGGACAGGGAAGTTGTGCAGAGAAGTGAAGCTCTTCAACGCGGTCAGGCAGACTCCCGTCAGGTGGCTGTTGGGAAACGGAGTGTCGGACTGGACGGCGGGAACAAGAGATGCTGCAGCCTTCATCTCCGCCTCCTTCTGGACCTGATGCTGGTAGGCCTTGAGTCGCAGCTGGATCGGGGTCAGGCCAATCATGGGCTTCACCTCCTCAGTGGGCTCTGTGCGGCTCCTCACCTCCTCTGGTGCCGACGCCTCCTGGAACAATTGCTGCACTCAGAATAACGCTACTCCAGAAGGATACGTCACTTTAGAATGGAATTCCTCAAAATGAATAATATACAAACAAATAGATCATTGCTCTACGCCTACTGAAAAAAGTAAGAAAAAAGTTCCTAAATTTACTTTTGAGCATGTTTATTCAAAAAGATTTCTCCAATTTGAAACTTGTTTAATAAACAATTTCTTCATTTGATTAACCCTTTGTACAGTGGGTTATTTGTAGCGCTGTGCAAGTCTCGAAACTTTTGAGCGAGTTTGAGTCGAGATTGAGACTCGAACTCGCTCGAAAAGATCATACACAGGAAAATAAAGACCAGAAAAAAACATTGACTACCCGGCGTGCAATTGTTTGAACCCGGGTTTCACTTGAAATTGGACCGCCCGGGCACGCGCTGACATCCCTAATAACGACCGTGAGTTGTCGGCTAGCCAAGTACACATGATCAGTGAAGCAGTTTCTCTCACGTATGGTATGGCTTAGCTTTCTCTCGCGCGTATTACAAAAAAAAATTAATTCTAACCGGGAAGTGTGATGATTTTTGTGGAAAAGAAGTTTTTTGGTTAACCCGAATTTTATGAATCGAAATCATTTTTCTTTATTTGGCATTTCAGATCAACGAGGGTTTCCTGTACACCAGTCTAAGCGTGACAAGCGTATATGTATGGGCGTACTCTATAGATCACTTCCAATACCGAGGTAGGCCCATATATACTGGCAAACAGTACAACAAAGGACAGCTTCAAGTTTCTCAAAAACTAGGCAAAAAAATTGGATAAATATTATGGACAAATTGAAAATGCAGAAAAGAAATATTGAAATGTGGGGCAGTCTCACCTGTTGGTCCCAGACAGACCCCGTTGGAGAGAGTGTGGGCGTGCGGCTCCTGAAGCGGGGCGGAACAACGTAGGACGCAGGTCTGACCAGACCTTCCACCTGCAACATTAAACAACCAGAACTGCACAAAAGTCCAACAAATATCAATTGAACATAGGCCTACATTGCAGTTTGAATCAAAATTCTCCGCCAAACCCACCAAATAACCAATCCACCAATAACTGACCATCAAGTAAACCTTGGAGTGAAACCTCTATCCATCGTTTCTCAAGGAACCAGGAAAATTCAACATCAATAATATGGGAGTAGGGTCGGGTGATCCAGGCAGGAACGATGCATAGAGGTTTCACTGAATGTCTAAATGAAGATGAACGTTGTACCGTTACGTTCGTGGGGGAGGTAACAGAACTCCAACCGTTGCATAACTTCACTTCAGTTTCCTGACCAAGCCAGAAGGGAGGCAGAAATGGGAAATTTCCTACATCAATCAAGATTGATTACGAGTCTTTTCTTGAAAACTCACATTAATTGGGAAGAAGGGCTTGATTTAGTGAACATCAATTTGGGATGGATGATATGATGATGTAGAGAGAGAGAAACAAGTGATACGAGAAATTTTACTGAAGCTATATTATTTTTCTTATCAGCAGGTGTACTAAATTCCAGTAAAGAGAAAGTTTTTTTATCATCATTGAAGGGACTAAGCAAAAACCATCCACGCAGGAAAACTCAACCCTGGTTATATGAGAGTAGGCCTACTCTCGGGCTCAGCAACGTTTCTTCAGTACCTTCGGGAGCACAGTGGAACCTCTTTAGTAGGTTTTTCAGGGGACCAGACCAAAATAAAATAATCAAAGTGAAAAACTTGCTAAAGGAACTATTCAACATGCAGGAGCATATGGATGGGATCAGAAAATAAAACTTACCAAAGAGGTTCTACTGTACTCTGTTCAATAGGTTGACTGGCAAACAGGTTTTTAGAAGAGAAGAAGTTGAGGTAGCAGTCGCATACAGGGCTGCCGTTTTTAGGGATATTATCCGTTCCAACGGATTTTCAGGGTTCAAAATGGATAGCTGGATTTTTAGTCCAAACCCGCGGATTCTTCATTGAATACCATTTTTTACGTGATTCAAGTATATTTTGCCATTTTCAAATAAGTAGTACTATGAATGACAACTGTGATGTCAAGCGCTGAACGGGATGCGCGGTAAGCGATGCGCTCGAGTTACAGTCCAAGCTTTATCTTTGTGGGCGTTTCGAGCTTGCTTTTCCTTTGATTGTGCGGCGTGTGCTTACAGCGAATACTGGTATAAAGATAGGCCTACCTACTACAAAGAGTGAACGTGGCTTGACGTGTTCACTTAGAAAGAGGGCCTATTCGAGGAAACGATCATAACCGTACCCAGAAGCCCTAACAAGAGCTCTTTTGTGCTCTAACCAATTCCCCGAAAAAGTAGCTTGTCTATGGCATTCCTACACTAGGCCTACACGCCACTAGTAGGGCCTATAACACAATTTCATTAAAATTGATGTAGATTTCTCGTGTAGGCTTATTATTAATAATAATCATGTATAAAGTCTACACAAATAAGAAAGTAAGAAAGTTCCTGGCTGCGAGACAAAAAACGAAAATGGTCAGAGAGACAGACATTTCTTTGAAATTCTCAGCAGTGCAGCAAGAAGGGGATTGTGGATTAAATCCATTTTTCTTGCATTGCATGTTGGACCTCGATATATTTGAAACAAGAGTTGTAATACGAAGTAATAAAGTAGTTGTAATAAGAGTTGAACGCTTAGGCCTATTGCTAGAATTCTGATTTCAAGCAGAATGACAGTGTTTTAGAAGTTGGAACTTTGGTTACCAGAGTGCAGCACATACCAGACCATTTGCTTGAGCGAGCCCGTCAAAATTTATGTGCACCTAACTTGTGTGTAAATTTACCGCGCATTTATGTGCAATTGCAAGAGTTTAGATAATAATAATAAATAGCCCCAGTGAAAGGGCAGTACAGTATTACCTCTTTAGGGCGACGTTGAGGGGAGATGAGCTAATCATCGTTATATCACGATCGTCGTACAACCAAATGTTACAGTAAAATTCACAATACAACTTTGTGTGTTTGTTTTACAAGGTGTACATGAAATACTGTCAGTCGTCAATATTATAGCATAGGGCGGAGTTCGATCGCGGATCGCCTGCCATGTGGTATGTATGTATACATTTATAGTAAGACACCGTATAATAATGCTGTGTAGCAAAATTTTGACAGTAAGTTTATGTTATAATCACTCTGAATTGATGCTATAATTAAATACTCCCCCCCCCCCCTCTTCAACCTTCCTCCTGCAATTTACTGATATGTGATTCAAGTGTCTGAAGTGTTCAACTGTATCATAATTCTCCACCCGTCAGTTGTAGTCAAGCAGCACGCCTGACATTGAACAGACATGGTGTCAATTGTGATGTGTAGAAGTGGGCCTATACACTTTGCTTTATTTTGGAAGGGTATATAATATGAAAATAATACCACCGTATAATGTCTCTCTTTGTACATGCGTAAGAACATTGAAACATTAAAAGTATCATTGGACGACAGGTAGTTAATCGCGTAAAATGCACCGAGCGGGACGGGAATTATCTACCGGGAGTGGAGACCACATCGACCGCCAAACTAACAAACGAGGCAACCGTGCAATTGCCGGCCGCTAAACGCTAAACAGTCTCGTGCTCGTCAAAGTCGGACAAGGTCAGACCACACGCAGTCGGCAGTAGGAAGACGCAGCCAACAGCTCAAAGTGCTTGTTTATTATTGCGCGTCAGATAAAAATGCTGGAAATTGGGAAAATGATGCTTCTTCATCATAAAACATTAATGAAACGTGTTTTCAGTGGAATATCTCGCAGTTTCAAGTTGATTCCGTTGTTGTGAGTGTGCGGGTGTTCTACGCGCAATTAAAATGAGCAAAAAACGTAGTTTTGACCGATTATAGGCCAAGATTTGCAAGTAAGCCTAGGGTGACTTTTGGGCTTGAAATTTGGAAAAAAAACTCTGCTTATATTCGGGACATTACGGTACAAACAATAACAATTTTTTAGTCGTTTCGTTGTAGTATTGATGGTTTTTCTTGGAAGGGAACCAAAACAGCGTTGTATTCTCGTGATTGTCGTTATATCAGGGACGTATTAACAAAGACAAAATACACATGGTCTTATGGGAATTGGCCGGGAACGATATATCGCGACGATCGCTGTAATGAAGGACGTTCTAAAGAGGTTCTACTGTATCAGAAAAGAATGATCTGATTAAAGAAGGCTGTGCTCTGACCTAACAAATTGTTTACATTTGTAATAAAAAAAAAGAATGTGTGCAAAAATCATGTATTTATTCTTGTGTCAAGGAGTTTCAAGGATTTTTCAGGTACTCATGTACAAGATCTGATTTTTTTTTGTGGCAGCCCTGGTCCAATATCTTTGAAATCAGGAGAATTAATATGTAAACAGCACTTGACGCCAATACAGTTGCAATTTCGACACACTTGGTAAAATTGTTTTCAAATAGAGAATATATGACACAGTATAACAAATGATACTTCAATGAAGAATACATGGAGTTGATTGGGGAGAGACTTACAGGCGCTGAAGGCTTCCACCGATAATTTGGATCATAGTTTCGACCCAAGTATCGGCTGTTGTGAGGCTTCGCAGCCGGTGCCCTGGACCCAGACTGGGCCTGATGCCTCCAGGTGGCAGCCTCCCTGCGACCCGTATTCACCTGCAACCCGTTCAAACCCATTCTTTCTACTCGACAACATGGGCAACAAATCAAAGAACAATCATTTTTCAGTATGAATAATAATTTCTGTGTCTTTAGTACAATCAATAGTTTCCACAACTGTTTAGTATAGGCCTTCATAATGGCTTCCACGTAAACCCTGACCAAAATACCAAAGGCTTCTTACTGACCTGGATGCATCCTGGTTGCTAAAACAGAAACCGTCTACGAGAACTTGTGAAACTGATTGAAATGCCCCAGAAAAACTCCTGTTTTTATGTGAATAGGTTAAGAATAAGAAGTGCCTAGGATGTCTGGTATTCGCCAATGTACTGGTTCATCTTACAGGTGACAGAAATCGACCTACTTACGTATCGTGTGGAGAATTTCTTTGGCCCTTTCTGCCTTGCCACCATCTTAGCGATGTGGTTAGAGCTGGAGCTGGCTGCAGCCGTCAGCATCGTATCTCCGTTACTACCGACTGCGGTGTCAATCTCGTGGACACTCTGAATGAAGGCAATAAGTGACGTGTAGCCCAGAGACTGGTACGGAATGTGCTTGCCCACCATGGTGTGATAATCCTTGTCGAGGTTCAGTACTGACAGTTCTCCTTTCACCGACAGCAGGCACGCTCTGATCATCGAGATCACCTCCTCCCTCTCCGTTGCCATTCTCCGACCTGTTGTTGCACATCGCCACACAATTAGCCTTGTTCAACCCTCCAACACTGGTTCCATCCACCCAGGACTGGTTGCTGACCATTTTAGGTCATTTTTACAATTTTCTCATAAATATATAATCTTATCAATAAATACTTAATAAATCTTATTAATAATTAATGAATAATATACATAATAAATAATAATATAATTAATATACGTGTGAAAAGAACCGTGAGTAAAGAAGAGTAAATCGTTTTATCGAATGTATGAACATTGGGCCTACTGTTTTATTAGAAGCCTATTTACATTCTTCAGTGAATGATTGATTAAGACATTGAGTTGATTAGCAGAGCAACATGACCGTCGAGTTAGAACGCAATAACACGAACAAGCTTTCTTATAGCAGGGAGTTCAAATTATCCGCGCTGAGCGCCGAATGCTGAAGTCTATCAAGTAGTATATTGCTAATAGTTCTTGTATGCACCATTGAGCGCTAGATACATCACGGCGCATGCTAATAGTTCTCGTACGCACCTCCTGAGCGCTAGATACATCACGGCATGCTCGGGCACCGAAATCTGGCGCACGGGATCGGTCACGCTCTCGGCGGAATGTACGGGCAACATAACGATTTTTCGTACAACAGGTTAACAGGGCTTGACGCCTCTATATAACACTATAAACTCAATGGCCTGGCCACGCAAAGGTAGCTAAATACAATTTGAGCAACTTTCAAGGCAAAAAAAAAAAACATTCTCCCGAAACGACGAATCTTCGGCAAAATGAGGGCTAACAACCCAAGTCAACAAACCTATTTACGAGTATTTTAAACCGAGTCTTCATTTATGCTTGTTGGTTGGAGAGCATAGCACTAGGCCTAGACATAGGAACCAAGTCCAGACCTGGGCATAGGACAAACCCATATTAACACCACAATGTAGTGATACCAACAGACTACCATAATACGGTATAAAGAAGTTGTACCCACGCCCATACTAATAACATGGCCGGTATTTGAGCTCTCTTAGGGACAAATCAGAACCAAAGGTTCTATTTGCCTGTATCGTTTCATAATCACCTGCTCATTTGTACCCCCGTATAACCTAGGTCTAGCTGTTGGTAGGGTCGTTAAGCAAACAATAATCATAGTGGCTAGGGTACCGGTGGCATTGTTGATCGTATATACTTCAATACAAAAGCGATAGGGCCTAGTTGCGCTACGAGCAAATGGGAACCTGGATGCAGATTCTGACCCTGGAAATACTTCACTTCTAAAGAAGAAGCGAGAACCTTCTTTATATTATGACAAAGTCTATTGGTATCATTACATCGTGTTAATATCATGTACCAATCTATGGTGAATAAAGAATACAACACACTACAATAGGTCTAGCTACAATACAACACAATAGCCAAGGCCTAACCCTAGGCCTACTATTTTTTGAAAAATTTGTCAAGTGGCAAAAAGTATTAATTAGGCCTAGGCATAATAAGACTACGAATGTAATGATCAAATCTCAATATGCTCCCCCATCTCTACTTCGAGGGTTATGTCCAAGCCGTAGGGCTAGGCCTAGATCATCCCTACTTACTAGGCCTACTGCGTCGCCCAACCCTACTAGGCTAGGCCCTAGGCATAGGTGTAGGCCCTAGGCCACTGCCAAGGCCCCTAGGCATTAGGCGCCTACATTTTCGTGAAGCTTAATAATAACACATGCAGTTGTATGTACCAATAACAGCACTCTAAAATATAAATCTACTTACTTTTTAAGATTACTTTTACAAAAAAATAAGTTTATTAAAAACAAACTCCTCCAAGTGTGCTAGAAAAACGGGCTACATCACGTTGCTCTTGCTTGTACCCATGTGCAAGTGACAATTTGACAAAACGAAAATCGAAAATCAAAGATGGTGTGAGCCGCAAATGCACGACCGGAAGCAGAATTTCACTACTGATAATACGTTTCTCACAAATATCATTATTAAAGTGAATATAACGAAATATAACACATTATTCAAATCGATAAAACTCATGGGATGATATGCAGAAATATTTTCGTTCCGAACTATAATTTTACCACAGGTTATATGAAAAGGTATTTGACCTAGACGTCGCAATTATTCCCGGTCTTTTCCTGCCACCAATCACAGACTAAATAAACTGCAACTTCCGTCTGGCCAAAGGTATGAAAGAATATTTGAATAGAAATGTTAGTATGAATTATAATTTCAATTGTATTCATTTTGAAAATGTATTACAAAAGTTTTTCAAAACCAGTGTTTTTAGTGTGTTTCACAACTTTCATTTCACAAAAAAAAATATCGGTTATATATACGGCATATTTACCACAATGTTTACACATTACCATGTATTCACATTATGAATGCATTCGTCATGTAGTCACGAATATTTTATTTTCATTGAAATGTATTCATATTACCATAGATATTACCATGGAGTCATATTATTATAACTGCTGTATGATATAACTAAGGGATAGGGGGTTCTACGGGGCATATGCCACCCCTAGAATAGTTACATTTTCTACACAATTATTCGTTTCATAGACCTACATCTTGTTTGTTTATTCTCGTTGACAAATAAAATATGTTTTCCAAGAATAAAAGTTGGTGACAATATTACTAAATGACCATTAATAAAATGGGAATGGATGTGTATGCATTGAATTCCCTGGAAATTCGAATAGCACCCACCTCATTCATATTCCACAAGTAGCGGCTTTCATCAGACATCGGTTGCTTGGTGAGTTGGTTGACAGTGACAAAGAACAAGGAAGAATGATTCAAGACATAAATGTAATTCAAATAGGCCTATTATATTAGTAGAGCTAGATTAGTAGAAGCTAGTGTTCTTTGATTCATTTCACAATATTGGCAATGTATAGTTCCAGCAAAAAGAACTCGATCGACATTGACTTGGTTTTTGGTTAAACTGACCCCGACTTTTGGGTGAATGACAATCTCAAAACACGACTTTTGAAAAAGTAAGATTTATAACTTGGCGGGAGATGAGGGTGTCATTTTGACTTGACTTTGGGATGCACATAATTATGACATGGGCCTATCGACGAGTATATTAGCTCTAGTTAATGACCAGTCTTTTGTGTACCGGTAGTTATTAGTTATTATGTGTGAAATTACCAAGAGTACACTGGATCATCAAGATTATTTTGTTGCTTCATAGTAAAACTACCAACAAAAAAATTGAATAATTAATTGTTAAAAAAGTGTATCTTGATCGTAAACTAACTTTTGTGATAGTAATGTCATCAAACTACATAATATTTATTTTTAACGGGGGTGGGGGAGGGGTAGCAGAATAAATCTCCCTTACGCATAAAAAATCACTAGGACGGGGCCTGGTTATATAGGCCTACAGCATTTAAACAATGCAAATACATAATACGAAACGAAGAAAATATGAAACAGGTGAGAAAGAAGACAAAAAGGAAAATAATTTCATCACAAGAATTTAAGAGAGATTCTGAAAAAAAAAACTTGCATACTAATTCACAATGCTATAATATACGTACATCATTATATGATTTACACGTACGTATATTAAGAGGAAAGTACCTACTATACCATTACATTTTTCTGATCTAGTTTTATTTATTCTATATGTCCACAACCATAACACCAGAACAAAACAAAATGTAAGTGTCCTACGATCAGTTTCAAATTTTTGCCAAAATACAATATTCAATAAAGGCACTATAATTTATAATTGAATTCCCTTGGAAATAAGACAGAGCGACACCCCTAAATTGTTTAGAAGGGAGTGCTGTGGGTTAATAAAGAATAAAAAATTGGCCCCTCTCCCACATGAAAATGTTGGCTTTTGGTTATCATATTAGAATTTGACTAGTTCCTATTTAATTATTAATTAATGTCAACAATGCTTTGGACATTGTTGGTCAGATGACAAGATAGTTTAACAATCAATTAACTGATTTTGGTCAAATATATTTTTATATAATCTAAATGTATGTAACTCTGAGATAGACTAGGATATTTATTCTAAGTGCATTATTAAGGTCAAAATTGAATAAATTCATGATGGACTCAAAATTTTCATGGACACATTTTCAGTAAAGTTTGCAACAATCAGATGAGAATCAACGAAGAAAACGCATCTTCACATCAATCAAAGCTATTAAGATATCACAGGCCTCCGATGAAGAGATTGATTTGATTGATTTAGTATTTATTAGCAACAGAAAAATACATTTCCACTAGTGCTAATTTAATAAATGGACAACACATACATGAACACAAACAATAAACACAAACATAACACAAACATAAACATAAACATAGGTACAATAATTAAATAATTGAACGTGAAGCGTGAAGTAGTACACTAAGTTGGCCTATCTGTTATACATCTTAAAATGGATTTGAATTGTGAGAGATTATTGAAGATTGAAGATTTGAGATTATTGATTTGTTGAGATGATGCGATGCCCGCTACTAGCTCCGGTAAAAGATGAAACTCGAAGTAATATTTTAAAGATAATATTGAAGCTAATAAACGACTTCCCATAGCGGAACCAAATTGTTGGACTAGGAAGGTCGGGGGGAACTATACATCAGGAATTTAAAAAATGTTTGAAAATACTTGTGGTTCAACTCGAATCAAATTGAAATTCAAAATTTACTCAAATGAAAAATCTACACAACACAAAAGAAATCAAATAGAAATAGAAGACAAAAGCAAGAATGAATTTTAGTCGTGATACTTGCGTCTCTAACCCGTCAGTTAGGAGAGCAAATACTAGATGAATTACGTTATATTATGAAATTGTTGATACGATTATATGTGAAAATAGGTCTTTATATGATATAAGTTGCGGTACAGTGATTAACTGTAAGCTACATGGCTAGATGTCGTCGGTGCGTCGTCGTCGATCGTCCGAATATCGTCGGGATCGCGCCGTCACTTCTTCCGCCGACAAAATGTTCTTTGTTCTTGCTAATTGTTAC
Source organism: Brachyptera risi (assembly GCA_964007535.1). NCBI lineage: Eukaryota > Metazoa > Arthropoda > Insecta > Plecoptera > Taeniopterygidae > Brachyptera > Brachyptera risi. The sequence continues at coordinate 3,143,437 of OZ023327.1, read as the reverse complement.
TACATATCTATTATTGGCGATGATTGTAAACCCTACCGGGGTACAAACCGGAGACTTCTGGTGTTGGCGACGGTCAGGCAATTTCTGTCGACGAGAAACGAGGCTAGGACTATTTATACGTCGATTTCTCTAACGGTTTCTGCAGTGTTTTGACACATGACGAAATCGGCCTTCGTTGTCCTTGCGAGCAGTGAAAGGGAATATAGGTTGTCCACCTCGTCGAACAACCCCGCACTCTGCTACCCCCTTGGTTCTTTGTACGTAGTCCTTGGAGGTTTTTGTGATATTGTACTAACTATGCCTCCGCATGTCTACGTGCCTTATGCCAGCACGGTCACGATGCCTCGCTTCACGTCAACAGGCAGTAAGTAGACAGTCTGGCTACCATACGAGAGGTTCGGTCAGGGTAAGCCAGCAATATGCGTCGTATACAATAGAATATTACAAACAAGACCAAATATCTAAAATAGCAATAGGTCCCTTCTTCTGTATTTAATATGACGGAATGTAAAAGAAATAATTATATAAAACATTGTGAACATGAGAAAATTTATATGGAATATATATTGATACTGTTTGATGTCACAAAGAGTAACCAATCAAATGTATAACAACAATTGTCACCAATAAATTTAGAACGATTGAAATGGGCCATGAATGACACAAGAAGGCTGCGCCAATTGATTCCGGAAGGGTTTCCAAACGTTTGAAGTACCGGTAATCCAAGATCTCTAGATGTAGATTGAGCTGACAAATTAATTTTCATTCTAGATTTCTATACTTCTGAGCTCATCTCACAACGCATATCCCACGTTTTCCTAGTTGTTAGGAGTGAAGGTCGAGTCCTTGACAAGAAAGTTCGAGGGCCATGATGCATGCAGTACTGGTACGCATCTCACCATCTTGAGGATTAGGAGCAGAGTCTGCTTCAGGTAATAGGGCCTGATTTGAATAATATCAGATGAACGAAAGACGATGTACCCATACAGAGTAGTATTATAATACTACTTTCAATGACTATTTCAATTCATAATTTCAATGACTAGAGTCATTGAAATTATCAACAGAGTTCTTATTTAAAAAGTAGAAAAACGATGCACGTATTGTCAACAAGAGAAGGGATCTACTAAACTTTTATGAATATGAAGTAGACCAACAAGACCCAAAGATGTAATTGACATTTTGGCAAGTTCATTGAAAGACGATTTTGTGTGCAAGATATTCTAATGCGGTGAAAGAAATGTTTTCCCATGACGGGGCAGTGTTCGGGAGCGTTGGGCCACGCCAACAATTACAAGTGATCATAGGTTCTATCGTGTATGCCATTCAGCAACAATTCACGTACTTCTTTTACAAAAAATGAAAACTTGTAAATTATAAGTTATGATTTAGAAGCAACAAACTCAAGTTTCAATTAATTACTGAATAAAAAAGTATGTGCAAGAACTTTTTCCAAGTCAATCAAGTAATAAAAGTTTGCACACATGAATTATTATTGACACCTACGATAACTCAGTTTCAACATGAATTTCAATTTTTCAATTTATAAATCTTTTTCTTCTTCATCTTTACATGCAGAACAGAACAGAACAATACAGACAGTAATAACGTGAATCAAATATATACCGTACATAAAGATTAACATTTCAAAATCAAAAAAGAAGAAGCCCGCGTAAGAACTAAATCTTGTGTGCGGGCATTATACTAATGAAAGTTGATATTCATGTTGTCGAAACTATAACAAATAATGAATCAAACCTATTTCACTGTCCTTGTTTTACCAAGTGTATAACGAAAGAAATGCAAACATACAATCATTCATTCAATTCAATACTTCTTCATATTTCTTTCCCAGATGACCAATTGAATTGGGGCAGGGGAATGTTATCCTCTAGGGAGCCTTACTATTGGCTATCTGCTTACCTCTCACAATCACCGTTCCACGCAAGCTCGCTGAACCGTCACTTCTCCTCGTTTCCCTTCGTATTCACCTATCAAGGCCGAGCATATTTCAACTTGAAAGACATACAATATTTATTTCACATAGTCAAACTAAATTGCTATACAGTAGAACCTCTGTTATAAGTTTCTCGTTTATACATTTATCACATTCATAAGTTTAATTTTTGATCCAACCCACATGCTCCACATGTTGAATAGTTTCATTAATAAGTTCTTCACGTTGATTAATTTTATTAGTCTAGTCCCCTGAAAAACGTATAAAAGAGATTCCACTGTAATACGCTGTCCGATTATATAGTGTGGTACATCTGATGGTGTACTTTACTTAGCATGTTCGTTTCATTACATATATTTACATATAGTATTTTATTCCAGTAATTCACATTCGGTAACAAAACATCAAAATGCATGTAATAAATATAATGATAATACATATTTATGAATATTTATATATAGTATGTATAAACAGTTGATATAAAAAATGAATAGGTGTACAGTTATAAACAGACACATTATGGAGATCATTGTGAAGATACATTATAGTCGCATTCTCAATTCGTTCTTTATGAATGCTTTTAATTTGCTGTCACAAAAAAGTGTCGTTCATAGCCTACTACATTCCAATTAGTCTCCATTAGCTTCTATAAGTGGTTTAATGGGATCCACATTGTGGTAAAGCTTGGTTCAGTTGGCTATTGGTTGTTTTCTGCGAGAAACAATAGGCCCGGCCAGCATGCAGTTTCTTGTCGTGTCCTGAGACCAAACGTCTCAGTGGTCTCAACATGCACATCAAGCTATACAAACACACCGTATATCAATGATCAAGTTTCCTGTCAACAGAATGAGGCTGAGGGTCAGGGGTGTCTTCTGAAGTGAACCCTCGTTAATCCTAAATGGAGGGGACCCCCAAAAAATTAAATTGATTATGAAAATTCAGATTAACCAAAAAAAAACATTTTCCTAGGAAATTTATCACTCTTCCTAATTAGAATTTAGTCAATATGGTATTTTAGGCGAGAGAAAGCCACGCGATCGGCCGAAACTACGTAATAGAGACCGTTGGAATGCGTTGCGTGCTGGCATGCGGCTCACACGACGATAGCCCTCGTCGTGAGAGCCGCTTCTGTTGGCGCTCGGCTGTCCCGAGGCGATGGTGTGACAAACGAGCCCAGTACGGTGTCGTGTTCGTCAAGGTCAGACCAATCGGTCGGGTGACACACACAAAGCTCAACGTGTGTCGGCTTCTTACGCGGCAAATAAAAAGGATTGAAATTGGGAAAATTATGATTGATTCAAGGAATTGACTCTACTTTGAATGATCCAATCCGAGAACAGTGTAGAAGAAACTGAAGTGTCCAAATATGAGTATGAATTACGGTCAAGCTGAAATTCGGATTAGCCGCATTAATTAACATTGAAATGCCTATGGGGTCACTCAAGTTGGCCTAGTTTTCGAGCAACGAGGGTTTCTGCATTTCTCCCTTCTCTCCTGTATTGGCCCTCGTCTACTCAGGCAAGGTAATGGTGCTCCCTATACAATAAGCCATTCTTTTAATTCTACCCAGGCTGTTATAATCTCACTCTCATAAACACATTTCAAATATGAAGATACTGCAGGCCTACACAATTTTTAAATTCAAACTTTTCAAGTTGGAACATATTTTTCATAATATCAAATTGATTTTTGTTTCATTTTGTTAGGGCTGGTTGGACAGCTGAACTAGCGATGGTCTTTCGATGAACAGCTGGGGGTCTGAGAAGGGTCAGCAACAAGGTTTTGTTGGCCTTTATTGGAATAGCGTTTCTTCTTGGACTTCCACGACTCGTTGGAGAAGTCTGATATGTCACTGAGCAACACCTCTTGATATCTCTTCATCTCTTCATCGATGTCAAGATTTTGTAACCTGGCGTTCAACACACAAAGCAGGATCATTACCATTTAAAACAAACAGGAAAAAAGATTGGAACATGTATTCAAACCCTTGATTTTGTAGAAATCAGCAACAGGTCTTGATGCAGAAAACACTAATTACATAAACAGAAATTGAACCTTTTCAACTTTTGAAAATAGTTGATAATGTCAAAGGTAACGTAGAGTATTTTCACATTCAGATGCAAAATTGCATTTAAAAATGATAAAAAACTTGAATTATTATTCAACTCCATGCTTCTCATATGGATTAAATGAGGTATTAGATATGGGGTTGTTCCGTCGCATCGTGTGAGTTGAATGTTGAGACCTCCTGAGAAAGGTCACAACATGGAGATCGAAACGTCGAGTACCAACTCAACTCACACGACGCGACGGAACAACCCAATATCTAATACCTCTTATTCGGCTCGCCAAAGCCTCAAACAACTCAACATACAAAATATTCAGACAAATATTGTGCATAATTATAACATGAATGTTCATAATAATAATTTTTCAAGATTTTTTGTATTTGTCAATTCAAGATTAAATACAGAAAAGTTTACAATATTCCACACTGATAATAATAATAATTAGGAGCGTGCCAGCACTCGAATTTTCGAGTTCGAGGTTCAGTTTCAAGTCTCGAGTTTAAATTCAGCTGAGCTCAAAAGTTTTGAGTTCTATTATTTGAGGTTATTATTATTATCGTATTATTATTATAATTATTATTTCACATAAATGTGATTTTTTCCCTAATTTTAGGGGACCTCCAGAAGTCGCTACTGATATAAAAAATCCTCCCAGGTCCATATTCCCCATCATTAAACATGAGTTATCAGGCTTCCCGACAAGCACACGATTGGAACTTCAATTGTCAAACTCTCACACTTCTAGTAGTAATGAAACCTCACCATCAACTACTTGACCAGACATTACAATTGAGCGTATATACCGGTAAGTAGGCCTATCTACTAATGAGTAGTGAGTGTGAAGAACCCGGTAACGCTTCTGGCAAGTAGCTCAATGTGCAACGACCACATCTCATGGGATCTCTGCAGTTGACAGCCAATAGAAATACAAGATCCAGATAACATCACACTGGCAATTAACATTTGTAAATCATGAGCATACTTACGTTTCGTCATGTTCCAAACTGTTCAGCATCTGGAATCCAGGTTCTAGGGACGGTTGAAGTCCCAACTGATCCTCCATATCCAGAGCAGGAAAGTGAATCTCTGGCACATCTTCATCTTCATCATCATCATCCTCTTCCTCACCCTCATCTTCCTCTTCCAGAGCAAAGATCTCCTCCTGATCTACTTCGATCTGCCCATTGAATTTGGATTCAAGGGCCAACGTGTATTCATCCGCGTAATCCTTGCACTGTTCTTCAAGCCGGTCGTGATATTCCACGACACTCTCCTCGTAATATCTCAACAAATCTTGCACAGATCCCAGGTTCATTTCCGTGAAGACGCGTTCCAACGGGTCGTGGAAACCACTGTGCCCGATTGCAGCCTCTTGGTCAACGGCCACTCGGAGGCGTTGGCTCAGGGTGTGGTACAGGTTACCCAGCACGTCTGTCACCACGTCTAGTGCTGCCTCGCTCGCTTCTGTCACTCAGAACAACCACATCGCAATCACATTTATTGTACCAACAAAGTTCTAGCAATCATATCAAATTGTTACAAATCACTTCAATTTGAAATTTTGCCTGCAGGGCAGAATTGAAGCTTTTACTATCATCACCTTATGATTGTATACATTATTGACTTAATTTCCCTAAGGGTTGTTTCATCAGCTCTGTTAGTAACTGAACATTGGCCTAAATGTACCATATATATGTATATATATATATATATATATATATATATATATATATATATATATATATATATATATATATATATATATATATATATATATATATATATATATATATATATATATATATATATATATATATATATATATATATATATATATATATATATATATATATATATATATATATATATATATATATATATATATATATATATATATATATATATATATATATATATATATATATATATATATATATATATATATATATATATATATATATATATATATATATATATATATATATATATATATATATATATATATATATATATATATATATATATATATATATATATATATATATATATATATATATATATATATATATATATATATATATATATATATATATATATATATTATATATATATATATATATATATATATATATATATATATATATATATATATATATATATATATATATATATATATATATATATATATATATATATATATATATATATATATATATATATATATATATATATATATATATATATATATATATATATATATATATATATATATATATATATATATATATATATATATATATATATATATATATATATATATATATATATATGTATACGTATAAGTATATGTATAGGTATAGGTATAGAGATATAGATATATATATATATATATACATATATTATTCATTCAATATGTATGTTTGAATAAATCAAATAATAATTGTTTATCAAAATGTATATATATTCTCCTCATAATCTTCAGAGTATTTATTCAGTTTCGTAGTTGGGCATCCGTACATTAGTCATCAATCAGATATTAATTATTATTCAGCCATTTGTATCATAACTTTGGTCCGTCTCAATATTATTAATGCTAAATATGTTTTTTTACATATCATATTTATTCATCGACTATGATGTGATTTTTTGAGAATAAATACATACAAGTCTTTGGCATAATTATTAGCCTTGTGGATCGTCACTGTATATGTAGGGAGCCTAGATACTTAATGCATTTGCATTCAGTCGCTTTTTGACACTCTAATTTCAGTGTTTCGAAACAGTCTTGCTGGCTGTGACTTTGAACGTTTATTATTGTGTAATCCAAATAGTTTACGTATTTTTAAAGATATTTCAATTAATACTTATTGCTTCAACTACGTAATTTAGAACAATTTCTGAATTCTGACATATTTTGTTAACAAAAGCAATAAGCATACTGTTCAATAAAAAAACTTGAACACTGACAGTACAATTGACTCTCAGATATTAGCTATTGTCATGAATCTATTAAATGAATTATATCACAGGTATGTTGAATGTTTAGGCTATTTCAATTCAAGTCAGAGAAGCTTAGCTGAAATAATCTTATGAATCTCAATTAATTTTCTCTAGTGTAATTTATAAGAAATAAAATCATTAAAATGAGCCCTAAAGTGTCATTATTTCCGATTGAAACATACAAAAGGCACATCTCTTTGTGGATGCACACATTCCCTAAAGATTTGATCGGTTGTTTCGTTTGAGCTGTAGCAAATATCTTAGACAGACGCCGTAAGAAGACGAAGACGGAGAAGAAACTGAAAAACAGCACTTTTCACAGCCATATAACTTCCATTTGTTTTGTCCGAAGGAACTGAAAATTGGCACGCCGTGTTGTGTGCATTGCCTCATTGCATTGCAACAAACCAGAGTATTCCTAGATTTGTAGTTTCGGAGATACAGTATGCTCAAAACACCATTTGAGTACTTCGTGTAAACAGTGTAGCAGGCTGGGCGACGAGGTACTTGGCTCCCGTCAAGCTACCGCTCAACTAGATTGATGTTTAAATCGCGTTATTACAAACTAATTGACATCTCGCTCTTTGCTTCCATTGGTTGACAGTCGAAGACAATGACGTCACACAGCGACGGCACGGAGTACGGACAGTTGGGGCCAAAGTTAACACCACGGTGAAATTCTATTGCAATTCATTGTGAATAGGGAATAAGGATAGAACCGTGAACGTGTTATCTCTGTTTTAACTGAGGACGGGTTAAGCGCTAAAATGTTTCTCAAGATGAAATTCTGTGTGAATCTGGGCCCTGATAAAATAAGCTTCCATCTTGTCATCTCATCCATCATATAGGCCATACAGAAATCCCACACATAGGCCTATGGCACATTTTGGTATCGTTAACATTTTATTGATCAATTGATCGATCTTGATTTTATTGATTTATTCATCGATTGAAACAAAACAAAATGAGAACTGAAAACTTGATTGTTAGGGTTTAACAATCAAGTTTTCAGTTCTCATTTTGTTTTGTTTCCACAATTGAAGAGAGCATATTGGGATGACAATGGAATAACACGGTTTCATCACCCAACTATATTTTGCATAAGAATACTGAGCCTATAGTTGTAGTTGTTAGTGATGGAGATGTTACGGCTTACCTTGGAAACCAGCATGTGCGAAGAGTGTTGCCACTGACTTCTTGAGAAACCTCCGTGCGTTTGAAATGCTGAGTCGCAGGTCAGGCTTAGCTAGGCCAGCCAAGAAATCAGTTTCCTCTCTGTCAAACTGGGTGAAAGGAAAATTGGAGTTTCTCTTGGCGATTGGGTCGATCAATCTGGGAATTTCCAGAGCAGCAGGATACAGATTGAGCTCGGAAGCTGCGTCGGAAGCTCCATAGATATTCCGGATCGTCTTCTCCATGTTGGTAGAATATTGGTTCAGTTGTACAGTGTGCAACACAAGAGGGTCCATGGCAGTAACATTCTGTGGCAGTCTGAACAAAGCAGGCCAGTCAAGATGAGGCTTGGAGCCACGCTACCCTAACTATGGCATAAACTGAACCTATGACTGGAATCAGAGCTCAATCATAGTTTCCTGTGACCTAGTACAGCAATTTCTTTCAAATGATATTGTTTGAAAAACTATGTAGGTCTACCGGTACAGTGAAACCTCTCTGCAATGTTCCCATTCCTTCCTTTCCCTGCTTCTATCATTCATTTTGTCCTACACAACAACCAATGTTGAATTTTCCTGGATGAATCGTTTTATTTTCCTGTCCCCTTGGGTAAAAATGGATGGAGGTCTCACTGTGGTGGGTATTGCAAGACTAAAGTTAGTCACAATCACTGCCAGTAGCTAAAAACACCCATTTGGAATGATAAAAGTTTGATTTATTGAAATATTCATATAGATTTTATGGGTCGAAACTATGTACCGGTAGGCCTACAGACCGGAACTCTTTGTTTGAAAGTTCAATTGATCAGAGATTGCATCAACGAAGGTTACTGTAAGACGATAATTGGATCATTAGTGTCAACTATGGATATATTTCAGCAGATGGGCAAAAAATCATACTCACGAAATAGACAATCAATGCAGGGTCGGCTCGTGGGCGGGGCCACCCGGGGCGCTTCATTCTGTTTTTATTCCATTTTTTTTCAACAAATGAACATTAAATACTTGATTTGAAATGATTGTTTACGCGATTACGAAGTGATAAGGAGATCCATTCGAGAGGTGACAAGTTGCGTTCCTAAAAGATGTAGGAATGACTATAAAACCAAAGTATATGGAAGTAACAGTGATTCTAATCTCCCTATTCAATTTCAATTCTTATGTCCTCCATTTAATCTTCATTTGTAATGTTATTTGCGTTAACTCTGTGTTAATATTTAGACATTCACAATTTGTTGAATGCAAGTACAACAGATTCCTACCAAAGACAAAACCTTGTGAAGAGGGTTGGAGCCAGCCCTTTCCCTTGCTATTCGAAGACTTTGGCATTTAAAAGTAGTGATATGAAAAGTTTGGCCGAGTTAATTCTTCAATGCAGATGTGTGGATAGATATCAGGCATATAATGCGAACGTTAGGTACCGGTAATTATAACTGGGCTCAACAGTGAAATGTGCACACCAATTTTATTTCACCTTGTCGAAAGCTGTTGAGCCTGATTATAATCACCAAACGTTTGCGTTATATATGCACAATATCTATTCACACAGATGCATTCTCCTCTCTTCAAAAGTTACCTTGATCAAAACTTTTTATATCACTACTTTTATAAGCCAATGTGATCGACAGTTTGAATAGCAGACAGCTTGACTGCATATGATACAGTGAAATTCTGAGCACCATGCAGTTCTGACTAAACTTGTAGCTTATTTTTGTATACCTATCACCTACTATCCTTCAAGTTGTTTATATAGTTTATGGTAAAAGTTGTATGACCTCGCTCGCGTAGTGGCCAACAGCCCAATTAATATCTTTCCTTCCATCAACAGAAGGGTGAGAATGTTTTATATATATCCGAAGAGTTTTTATAACATGTTTTAAAATCCGTTTAAAATGTTTAAAGAGACTCAAAAATGTTTCGCCTCCGGCGGCTAGGATCCTGCCCCTGACCCTGTCAGGAACTTTCAATGGTTGTCCTTAAACTAGCCCAGGGCGCCGAATACCCATGAGCCGGCCCTGAATCAATGAACGGCTGCACATATACGGTATTAGGGCTATACCGGTACTTGGATTGTCACACTTTGGGAGGCGAAATGGATATAACACTGTGTGCCAGCAAGGGAGACTGCTGTCAAGTCACATTTTATTACAGATTTCAGATTTCCTATTTTTCAAATGATATCTGTAGTGATTGCTATGAAACAAATCTACAATCGAATGATATTTATTCTGTGAACACCATGCAATTGCCAGAACAAAAGCTCGTCTGGAACTATTGGTGGGGGGGATGTAGGTTGAGTGATGTTTTCGGACGAAAAGAGGTACGGTAGTGAACAAGTTGGTTCAAGGTCACTCGGGAATCATTCATCCATCGCTGTGTCATACGCAAATCATAACCTCACCAACTGAATTCAAGAGTCTGCATTGATTAAATATGACACGGATAACCGATACAAATACCGGTACTTAGCTCAACCCAACGATGGAACCAACTTGGTTTACAATTCTCTATAAATTAATTCATTTTAATGCTGCTTACTTAACAACCCCACCAACAGCTCGGTTATACGGGGGTACGAATGAGCGAGTGATATTGAAACGAGCCAACTTCGGTAGCTCGGTCAGCTGAGACTACGCTTCAGAAACCAAAGTCGCCGTTGGGCGTGGATTCGAGTCTCACATAAGGCATGGGTTTTTGTAAACGTCCTTCCACGTATCATCATTTCATAGTTTCATATTCACCGGGCTCATTCCTAGCCCCATATAACCTAGCTGTTGGTGGGGTCGTTAAGCAAACAGTAATCATCATTAGATAAGCGTAGCGAAGACTCCATCCCACTCTTATAGAGCTTTGTCTGTGTTTTTTTCTTGTTTTTTGTAAGCACTGCACAGGTTGCATGGTTTGACTGATCAACATGAAACTTTTTTGTAGGGGCAAACTTTTACAACTTGAAACTGTATAGTTTTTGGAATGAATCGGTTGGATCGATCTTGAGAAATATCATGTCAAAGTTTCTAAGAACCCCATAAGATTAGGCTAGACAAGAAAATTTGAAAAATCAAATCTCTCCGAAAAAAATAAAATTTTCTCTGAATATTGTGTCAACATAAATGATACACACAATCACCAATTTTGTAAGCAATTCAAACCAGACGTTTTGAAGAAAAAATGTGAATACCGTAACCATTGAATTTGAAGTGTTACAAAGCAACCTTACAAAATCAATGCCGTAACTGTTTTTATTCATCAAATATATGGAAATGATTAATAGCAGTAGGCCTATTAGGTTGTGAAGATTCACTGCTTTCTAGATTCGATATTTGCCCAACAATGAACTATTCTTTATATTGGTCAAGGTGTGTAGAATACCAGAGTCAATAAAGTAGCAAATGTAGGACTACTATGACTCTTATTCCGATATATCGCTCATCTGACAACGCATAGGCCCTATGTTGCGTTTGCCTCAGAGTGATAATGAAATGATGGAGTGATGATAAGTGAAAAGATGATTACAAAAACCCATGCCTTGTGCGAGACTCAAATCCACGTTTGATCTGACTGATAGTTGACTGAGCTATGGAGGCTTCTTCAATTCATCGAATACTAAAAGCCCGAGTGTAACCCCTAACTTAACCAAGGCTAAGGTTTGCATGACTTGAAATTAATAAAATATAACAAATATGTATGTGTGGTGTGGTGTGGTGGCTTTATTTAATTAGAAGAAACAATCTACAAGAAAATACTAATTTCAGGAAACGTGTTGCAGGCATCCAATGCTACAGACCTAGGCCTACTGTCACACACTTTCAAACAAGAAATGAGTGATATGCGTATATATGCAATCCACCTTTTTGAGGTGAGGTTCACAAGTATGTTTTTAAGCGATGATTAGGGTTAGGTACATTGAGGTTAATGTCAAATGGAAATCCTTGACCCAATCATCACCAATAACCTAACCCTAAAAATACCATGTTTCATATGGCATATTCACACAGAGATCAAACCCTGATGGTAGAGCGCGACAGTTGATAATCTAGGTCTACACAGCGATACATTCTCCTACACAAACTGAATTCTGTTCAGCAATGACACCTGAGGGCCTCTGTTATTTCTACTGGAAAATTGATCTTTTATGACAGGCCTATACAGTTGGGTTCATTAACTGAAGCCTAGTATACAAGCGAGGCGTTTGTGTATTGATAGTTATAGGCCAAGTGATTGGCTAGCCATTGACTTTATAATAAACCATGGCTAGGCCTACACCTGGGCATAAGAGATTAAGGAAAAAGCATAGGCCTACTTTCCGTTAGTGCGCGCTCTGCTGGAATATGCTAGTTTGGTATGGGATCCATATAGGGTGGGTGAGATAAGAGATGTAGAAAGGGTACAGAGGATAGCAGTCAGAAGGGTTACAGGTAGAGCTAGGGGGTGGAGGTGGGTAGAGAATGAAAGGGGAGAAAGGGTAAGAATAGTAGAGTCCGTCTGAGATGAAGCACGACTTAGTCTGGCAGGATTTGAAAAAATAGAGAAAATTGGATTGGATATGTAATTTTTTCAGGGCAATGGAACGAGAAGGAGGTTCGGGAGAGTTGAATAGGTTGATTGAAAGGAATGAGTCAGGGTATGAGTGTAGGCAAAGTCATGATAGAGTGGTAGTTATAAAGGGTGCTAGATTAGATGTGGACAAATTTTCTTTCTTAAATAGGACAAGTAGGGACTGGAATGGGCTCAATAGAAGTGCCTATGAGGGGGATGAAAAAAGGGCAACAGTGACCCAATGATAGGGAACTTGACACCGAACATTCATGCGCAACTGTGAGTGTAATGATGATAATAATACAAAAAATAATAGGATTAAGCCTAGACAAGTGAGTTTATGATAAAAGTCCTACCATTAAGTATAGAGACCTCTATACTTAATGGTCCTATGTGGGCCTGCATAGATTGTTGATGAGGGCTAGGCCTAGGCCCGGTAGGCTCACTTACTCAACAAAAAAGGAATCGCCGACTTTTTCATCAGGCTCTTGGTCTTGTATCATTGCCTTATTTATTATTTCTCGTGTTATTTCGAGGGTAGCCTCAGATTCTGAGTCTTGCAATACTCCATGATGACGAAATTCTCCCCACAGAGCATCGGTTTGTATCTTTTTACATGAAATGTCAAAGAATTGCCTACTTGAACCGCCACCAATAAGAGTGCATCTAGCAGATGTCATATTTCCCCACATGACAGCAAGGATGGCTTTAAACGAAAAAAGTTGGACACCACTTTTTTCTTTTAC
>OZ023327.1:3089957-3124957 GCA_964007535.1 Brachyptera risi | reverse complement strand
TGACATTGGTTAAAATCGTCATTGACAGTCGTCTGTGAGTACATCGTTATTAGTTATTACCGTCACAAGTAGCTCAGTGCTAACGGGCTTGCTCTAAGTGACTGGGAGATGAGGGTGAATTAGCCCTTGCTTCAAACCCCGCCACTCTCCATTTTTGTGAATTCATACATAGTAAGCTGCACCGATCTGTTTTACGGTTATGTTTGGTGATGGTTAGGGGCCTATAATTTGTAGTGGTTGAAGAAGAGACATCCTATGTTGGAAGTCTCTAGGAGCAACCGTGATCAGTTTGTTCAGAGCTTCCAAAAAATGGACACGAAAAATATAGAGGGCCAGCGAGCTAAGGATAGTGACCGTAGCGCTTCGAAACTCAGCAGATATTTTGTAGTGTTTTGTTAGTAACAAATCACCAAGATTGTGTTATTGGGATGGACGGGAACATTTTCACTTTTCCGTTTGCAATCGTCATTTGAGTTAATCTGCAACACGATTGAATTCGATCAATAGCGGTCAACTGTGGCAATATGACAGCCCGGGCCTATATCTAAAGCTTAATTTTGCATCAAATTATGTCATTTGGAAGTCAGTAGTGATTGAATCTTTAATTAAAAATCGAACCCTTTCATTTTAACCAGGCCTACTTTTTACGTTTGATTCAACCTAGGCCCATCCACAGCTGGCAAGATTCAATCGTTTCTGTTCTATCACCCAAGCTCTGAGCCAACAGAGGTAGGCTAACCATTGACTGCTCAATAGGCAATAGTGCCGTTGGAACAGGCGATTGCCTACTTGAACATTGGTCACCCACTCAGACCCCTAGAGCTGGTCACATAGGCGTAGATCTGACATGACAGCTCTGTTCTAGCAACCTGGTCTCCGTACAGTATTTCCTTGACTGAGTGTTACGTATAGTGCGAATGGCCAGCTGACGTGTACCGTGTGCAACAGCGCGGTGGTGAGTGACCGCGTGTGGGAGTCTCACAAGACCAGCAAGCAGCATCTGGACAAGGTCAACCAGCTCAAGAGACAACTCGAGCCCCACGCCTCCAAACAAGCAAACGAGGTCGACGCAGCACAATTCGAGCCTCCTAAAAAGCTCCGAGGAATATTGAAGAATACTTGTCCACAGCCAGTTGACGTCAGACCGACACTCGAAAAATATCCTTTTGTTTATAATTGTTGCAGATATGCATGGTAGCAAGATGACCTAATTATCATACTGATATCTATTTGTATAACACATTCTTCAATTCTCCCCCCTTCTCCTCAAGCTTGTTCCAGTCCTTCCATTCTGACCCATCTTCGTATCACCCTCTCCTCTTCCACTTTTGACAACTCTTACTGTGTGAGAGTTGCTAGTAGGCCCACGTGCCTGTTGTTGTGTTGTCTTCATCAGCACGATTACATGCACGACAAAACAACTGATTACGTGCACAGCTTTTAGGAATTAGACAGCTAAAAATTAACATCATTATAGCTAATTATGCCTACTAACCAAATACTTGATGCTGTGAATATTCCCCGTCAGTCTCTTTCTAGTCCTTTAACCACTTTCAACTATGTTGCATTTGATACCTTGACAGCATTGTGTCATATTGCCATGAGACTTGTACTAGGAGATGGAGAAATACAATACAGTCAGCTGTGAGGTATCCCATGGCATTGTTCTAGGCTACTTGCGTCAAATTGACTAGCCACTGAATGCTAGATAACAATGATATCTGTGACTTCTTTTCTCACCATCAACAATATATCGATACAACAAAATCATTTGTTTCCCTTCATAAATGTTTAAAAAAGCCATATAAACACAAGTTTCTGTGCATATAACCTGAAAATGACCCAACCTGGGGGGGGGGGGGGGGCATTCATGTACGTCTTGCAAGCTCTAGCAAGGCATGAAACCTGTTTGACAACTGTCATGGCGGCAATTTGCTATCAACTTTGCGGGGAGGTTTTTGATGATCGCAAGTTGCGACCGCTAGCATCTTTGCTAGACGTACATGAATAACCCTCCAGGAAGGAAGAATAGTAATCATGTATGTTGATGCCCAACTTCATGGATGCATTCAATTAGTTGTACATACGTGATCGAACAAGTCAATCGAACACACGACTCGGTTGTGGGGATTTTTCTAAATGCGGTCTGCATCACGAACAGAGCGTACCAGGTAGGCTTGATAAATCTTGTTCCCATAAATTCATTACTGTACAAATAATGATTGCACTGATTGAGAGCTTGACTGATTCTTATTTTTGGTGTAATAATTATCAGAAAATAAAAAATCCAATATAGCGGCCATTTTGGCTGACTAGTATTTAGTGCGGCACACAGTTGATGCCTGCTTACTGGGAGTGTTTTCCTTAACGGTGTCTCACGGCTCCTGCGGTGGAAGATAAAACATGTCCACTCTGCGAAGTACACGTCCTTTCTGAAGATTGGGCCTCGCACCTGACCAGTCGTCATCATCTAGCAAGTATCGGTAATCAATTGCCTGATAGAGACGATTCACTTCCAATGACTGTAGAACTGGTGCCGTCCACGCCAATACTGGTCACGGAAACCAATTGCCTGTCCTCGAAACTGCGAGCGCTCGGAGCCGATCCTCTGCCGGCGGGGACTGAGGGGGAAGAGGGTGACCGGGATAAGAAGGGAAGCGCTGTAGAGGAAGTTCTACCAGAGGGCTTCTTTGATGATCCAATGCTGGATGCAAAGGTACTCAGGATGATATTGTCATCAAGTTATTATTGCGTGCCTCCTCATCAGAACAAATAGATGATAACATGTATACCAACACATGCAGCTAATGCGCTCGCTTCATGTGATCCAGGTGATGAGGGGCATATCGGGCCTTGGTTCGATCCCCGCCACCTCCACAGGGGTTTTGAAGTTTTCCTTTGTAGTCTAGGCCAGGGCTTTACAACCAGATAGCTCAAAGAGACATTTTTTCATGGGAAAGTTGAGTCGAGCCACACAGTTGATTGTGTGATGATTTTTACTCATTTTTCAATTATTTTCAATATGGTACCCTGGTATACAAACGACATGTCTTTTGATATACGCACAATCCAGCTGTTTACAACAGATTTCTATTACTAGTTCTTAAAAGTTCATTCCAATCAAATCAACTTTTACTTCCCCCCTGAAAAGACACCGCCATGCAAGTTCATATCAAATTACCTACCAGAAATAATTATATACGAAGAGTAGTTCATTATTACGTGCGTTGATCATAATGACAAATAATCATACAAATTCTTTTTTGTTCTCAATTTGAGCCCATTTTGAGAATAATTAGAAATTAACTTTTGAGTCAGTGTTTACTGCTTACATTGCGTTTCGATTAATTCCAGTTTTAATTATGTGAAATACAACTCTGTCCACAGGCTCGAAATATCGAATACAAGGATCCTGTGGAAGAAGAATGGGAGAAATTCCAGAAAGTGATGAAAGAAGAGAGCACCGTTTCTGCTCAAATTATTGCCGAAGACCAAGATGAAGCGACGGTTGAGAGACAAATTGACGAGATTGACGAGCAGATGAGAAACTGGTCCCGTGTTTTGGACCTGGAACGGAGGAAAGAGGAACTTGAGAAAGAGAATGCTAGTAAAGAACGTTTCGATGATGATTTTTCCAGCGCAGATGAAACGGAATTTGAGGAATTTCTAGACTGGAGGGTGAAGAAAGCATTCAAATGACATTCTGTACAAACCAGTTTCGGCTATTTCTGTGCATACAAATTTTCTATTTATTTCCTGTGAACAATTATTTGTTTCTTGTGTACAAATCATTCTCATGCTTGATGAAAAAATCCTACATGTTATTTAATGCATCGTTTCATTATTTGAATCCCAACCAACTACATGACTGGATATAGGCGATTGAGGTAAAATGGAGCCACGTTCAAAGGAAACCTCAGTACATCATCGTTTTCCTGCTTTCGTTTCGTTTCATCCCATCCCACCCCACCTACTCCTATGTAACCAAGTTTTCTGCATGGATGGTTGAACATTTTTGGCACTAACCCCCTCGCCCCCTCCCACCCTCATAAAAAGAAGAAATCAGACCAATTTGAAAATTGTAGAATTGTAGAAATTTGTAGAATTGTAGAAAAATGGAGTATTTCGGGAAACTAGTTGGAAAACTGGTTGAACCATTACATGCAACAAAACCAGTAGGCTATATGGTTAGCATGAAGATGACAATTGATATAGTGGTTGAGTCAACCTTCCTCCATCAGATAAACTAAATTTTATCAGCATACCTATAACCATTTTGATACAAATAAATATTTTCTGTTACTGTAACTTGATTTACAACAAAAAGTGGCCTGACTTTTCCTGGTCTTGTATGCCAAGCACATTTGGTTGAACTGTTAAGTTTTAGTCTGGTCCAAAGGTCCAAAGTTTTACATACACATCAATACCATACATGACAAAATATATCAAGAAGTACCTAATCAAATGATGATGTATTAAATGCAAGATGCATGTTTTGTGACCATTCACAGTGCCAACTGAAGCATTAGCAATCGTAGTGGCCTTTCGGATCAACGCATTGTTGTGAAACTGCTTCACATCGTGCTGAGAAGTACCGGTACCTTCCAAAATACCCTAGTGTCAATCCATCATTTGCATTTATAATATGTCCACAAATAATAACCCTGGTGGGAACCTCTTGCCCTGGGGACTGGAGACGAGAAACTCGACAACAAAAATTAAATAGAAAAAAATATATAAAATACTATACAATGAATAGGGCATGATATTATTGTCACTCCCCACATCTATTAACTTGAAAAGTGAATATTGAACTGAATAAATACAGTGTACCGGTATATGTTTACAGTCAATACCAAGACTGAAAATATAAGAAAGACAAATCAACTTTTAAAAGCATGTGTTCAGAATGAAAACCCACTTTCTCACGTAGGTGAGCCAGAAGAGTTGCACATTGCTTGGAGCTAGTCTTGGCACTATGGCCGTCTCTGCATCGGGCACCGTACGTCACCACACATGGATTGGGGTAGACTAGATGCAGGAGAAGTATTGGCCAAACATTGAGTGAAGGAGAAAAAACATTTTCAGCATACAGTATTTCCATGGATGGATATGTTTAATACACAAATGTTATTTTGTGTCCAAGACACTAGGTCTGCATACAATATATAACGTAACATGTATTTAACATTCAAAAATTATAATTCTTCAAAGAAATATAATGTATTATTTGATCATTGTTGGCCTGAATATAAATAATACCATTTTTGAACAAAATGTTCATATCAATAATGCTAACACCATTACCAATATTGATTAAGTTGATGGTAATATCACTAATATGTACCATTCAAGTATGTAGTTTGATGAATGCATTGAATAGAACATAGGTACATAATATATTGGATTATTTTAATACATAAAACAGTAATGAATTCACACCATGAAAATATTAGGTTTTGCACATGAAGCATAGAAATACGCGTTAAAACCCTAATATTAATTCAAATAAAATTGCAAAATATATTGAAGTTGGACTTACTGGTAATTTCATTTTCTTAACCACCTTCATTATATGAAAAACTGGTAGACAAGGTCTTGATCAGATATCTTTCTCACACAAAATCCTACCAAAATGTTTAAAATTGCACCCGGATTTATAAGTAGATGTAATACTAATGTGTTTGTTATTTATTATGAAATGCAAGCTTTTAATCGAGGAACTCGAGAGCAAAAATGAAATAGAAAAAAAATATAAAATACTATACAATGAATGGGGCATGATATTTATCGTCACTCCCCACATCTATTAACTTAAAAAAGTGAATATTGAACTAAATAAATAAATATCTACTGCATGTCTACAATACCAAGACTGAAAATATAAGAAAGACAATTTGGTGGCAAAGGTCTACCAGGTTTGGCTCTGATGTATCATTCAGATAGTAAGGTAATAAATACTCTTATAAAACGATCTTTTCATCTACCCTCTTAGAAAGTGTAACCTAATATTACGCCTCGTTGAAAAAACTCCATTTCAGGCACGTACATATAATACCATATATAAAAAGTGCTGTTGATAATCACTGTTAAAAGACAGAGTGAGCCTAGCCTAAACTGTCGACCGCGATCGTGGTGAGACCCTTCGCGCCCACAGTCGTCTTGAATTGCTCGGCTACAGCGTACTCCGTCTGCAAGAAAAACATACGTTCATCGTTAGACAACACCAAGTCACCCTTGACCACCCTTTTCAAAATGGGGGTCAAAAATTTACATTTCCTCACACAAAACAACTTGAAAACTATTGGACACAGCAATCAAATTTTAGAGTGTTATAGTAACATCCAATGTCAATTATGTTAATGATAAACAAATAGCTACTGTATGACACGTGTAATTATATTTGTCCGTTTTATTCATCTTAAATACACCACTGATAGTTTTTTGATATCAAAGTATAAATGTATCAAGGTATTTGTGTATGACATTCTGATGGTGCCCCGTCCCATGAGAACGTGTGTCCGATTTATAAATTCTTTTCCATCATCTCCAGAAACACTGAGAATTGCGTCGATTAGTAATAAGTAATAACTGATAACAGCATGAAAAGTTGACAAATTCAGAAAGAGTAACCGATTCTAATAAATGGAATATTAATTTGTGATGGACGGTCGATATGAGATGAATACAGAATGAGAGAAACGAGTAATGTGAGAATAATGAGGTGGGTACAGGTTGAAGGAAACATGGACAGAACTCAAAAAACACAAAATGGACTGGACATGAGTGCTGGGAGGTAGGTTCCACAAGAATCAACAAACTCAAGTTTCCCACTACCTTTTCCACGGACTCTGGGAAATGACAACCAGGTAAAAATCACAGAAACATTAATAACGGACTTTAACTCGGATCGAAACATGTCGGGTGTTTCCTCCAACGTGTACCCACTTCATTATTCTCATACCACTTGTTTCTCTTACACTGACTGTGTCATCAGCTGCCATTCATCTCTTATCGTCCATCATACATTAATATTCTTCTTATCAAGTTCTACTTTCCAATAGTTATTCTGAAGCTAGGTTCCCATACCGTTTTGTTCCCGTCACATAAGTAATGCGTTCTATCGGCAAAAACTAGAACTTTCAAAGGCAACCATCGAAATCAACGAGTCAACATGACACTTTCTTAGGCACGTATATTCTCTAATTGCCTCGATAAACATTTCGGGATCAAAACTAATCATTAAAAATTAATAATTGTTCATATAACCTCAAAATATAAAACAGCGTGTGATTTTGCTCGCAACTGCAACAGTAATATCGGAATAAAACGGAAATGCGACCCTACATTTGATTGTTGGTACTCTACATGACATCCGCAAATCGTCCCATGCCGGACATGAAAATGTTGGAGTTGGCTATACTTGGACGGGGAAAAATCGTTGCCTCCCACCGTCGTTTTCTCTGTTGCGCGCAATTGGTTGAAAGTTGCCGCCGACTGAAGTTTTGACTGACGTCACGTGAAAAAATCGTTATGGGAACCTAGCTTAATAGATGATTGAGGCTTCTACTTTTACCCACCCGGTTGAATGGGTGTGGTGAGGGTGGTACTTATTTGGGGGTCAAATAGTAACTATGTGGATTTCACAACGTTTTGAAATGTGTTTTTCACTGGATATATTGTTTTTAACCCACATTTATATTATTTCAAACAAACTAATGATCTCGACCTGTGATGGGGCCAAAAATAAATCTTGACCAGATTTCATTGCATTTTCTGTCTTCTAATTTTTCACTTTCTTTGGGTCATAGGTCATGCTCTAGACACTTCTTGGTGATCAGAAAATAATGATTGATGATCCATGTGTAATCTGAATCAAGCTAAACAGCTAAACTATAGCTTGGTGCAGGAAAATCACCACCTGTCAAAATCAATACCGTAATTTGTCTGAAATATTATGAATATGGCTTAGAAACAATATATTCAGTGAAAATCAGTTTTAAAATGGGAACCAAATGAGCATAACCATGCTGTATTGTAATGTACCAAATTTCTTGCTGGTGACTGGAAATGCAATATTCTAATGAATTTTGACTCATACAAACCTCACTATTGAACAAGGACCATTATAATGACCACAAACTGCCAACTGAGTTTGCAATAGGTGCTGAAAACTTTACCTAGCTTCATGAGGCCTTGATGAGATGTAGGCCCATCTAGCATAGGCGTACGCAGGACCTTTAGAAGATAATGCCCATTGCGAAAAATTGAAAATAATACATCGTTTATTTTTTCATGCATAATCTACATGGCTAGTTGGAAGATTAGGTTTATAACCATATGCTTGTTATTTCATTTCAAGCACTGTGCCCACTTTATTGGTGGAAACAAATGTGAGACATATACGTTCAAAAACATAGGTACTAGAATGCTATAGCTAATTTTGCATACACCCCTAACAGCAATGAAGCCCATCACGAGCCTCCAATGAGGAAGGTCAGAGGTTACCATAAAGTGACTTTACAGGTAACGCTGTTTTGTGACAATTGTGCCCTTTGCTTGGTTCACAAGCAAGTGGATGGTGTTTGACTTACATAGTCGCCGCTGCCATTGGGCACCATGACGTTCATCTCCGAAGACTTGGAACTGACTATTTCTACGTCCAAGGAATTGGCACTTAGGTACATCTGGCAGCCGTCAGTCTTGTCAATGCTGATCGTGGGGACTTTATCCAGGACCTGGCACAAGCAACAACAGTTCAATCAACACACTTACATCTTGTTGGCCATTTAATCATTCTACATCATCAAATATTGGACGTCGTTTATATACAGTAAACCCTCGTTAATCCCAAATGCAAGGGACCCCAAAAAATCATTTCAATTTATAAAAATTAGGATTAACCAAAAACTCTTTTTCCACGAAAATCATCACACTTCCCAGTTAGGATTGAAACAATTTGGTATTGCGCGCGAGAGAAAGCTATGCGACCGGCCGAGACAACGTTATAGACTGATCGTGTTTACTTGGCTGGCCAACGACAAGCGATCGTTATACAGCCCGCTTCCATTGTCGCTCGGCCGTCCCGAGTCTGACTAACGAGTGCTCCGAGCTCACCATAAATCTCGTACTCGTCGTATTTAGTCGAGGCCAGAGGCTCAGAGCGCACTCGGATGACACACTCAACGCAGAGAGCAGCTGAGCTGGCTCTAGCTTATTGTTACGCGTCAAATACCAAGTACGGAAATAGGGAAAATAATGATCAGTTTGAGGAATTCACTCAAACTATTCCAAATTATCCAATACGAAAACAGTGCTAGAGCAATTAAAAGGTCGAGATATTAGTTTGAATTACAGATCAACTGGAATTCGGATTGACTATTCGTATTAATTTACATTGAAATGCCTATACCTTCAGCCAGGGACCTACTTTAAAATCGAAATATGTCAAATTTTGGATTAACCGAGTTTGGATTAACAAAAGTTTACTGTATACTGAAAGATGCCTCTCCTGGCTCAATTTAATTGGTTATCTGGATTATAACATTTCTATGATGCGACAGGATTGGCCAGCTGGTATCCTAGATGAATGGTGTTCAACACCTCCAGACCGGGCCCGCTATTACCGCTGTAAGCGGGTGATCGGTATTTATTATTGTTTTAATATTTCTACACTAAGAATTTATGGATTGGGTGAAAGTGGAAGAAAAAACAGCAGCTTACCAAGATTTATGAGAAGAGAAAGGCTGACTCGTAGTGGAGAGCCCGCAGATAGAACACACAGAGATGAAAGGTACACGAGATTCCGACGTTTCGGCTATTGCCTTGGTCACAGTAGAGTAGAGAGTCTACTGTGACCAAGGCAATACCCGAAACGTCGGAATCTCGTGTACCTTTCATATTTATGTGTTCTACCTACGGGCTCTCCACTACGAGTCGGCCTTTCTCATCTTGGTAAGCTGCTGTTCTTTCTTTCCCTTTCACCCAATTCATATATTCAGACTTGGGCTTTTTTCCTGTACACAACAAGTCATTTGACATGTATACTAAGAATTGTTTCAATTGCCTGTTGAAAGCTGGGCCAGCCCTCCAAGGTTGACAGGCAATACTTTCACTAGTGACGAGATCAACAGTTGACAAGATAAATGATCCAATGTAAACAGCCAGCATTTATTTGACACATTGCTATCATGCTGTTTTGGCTTCTCAGCTTGTCTTTAGATAAATCAACACATACAATATATATAGGCCTACACATATATGAAATGTACAAATTTGGTAGTACAATAGTATACCAATAAAAAAATTACAAATCTTATAGCACTGAAAAAAAACTGACAATAGCTGTTTTGGAGATGTTTTGAAAATGTTTTTAGTTGAACTGACTTGCATTCTGATGGTTATTCTGAAGCTTTCCCCTACAATAACAATTATGGTTGAATCACTAGAATGACTGCAAATGTCACTGGCAGTCGTTGACCTTCTTTTAGGGCCACCACCTCGACTAGAAAGGCAATAGAAACAAAGGCGTGTACCTGCATCTGAACCGACTGGCAGTTGACAAATTCTACAGAAGAGACGAGGGTGTCGAAAACTACCGACGTCTTTTTACACGAGTCCAGGATGACTGCGTTCACCTTGCCTTTGACTGTTAACGTCGAGTCCTGACATCTGAACATGTAGATCATGTTGTTCATCTCACCGTTCTCAATCAGTAGAGACTTATTGCCTTTCTGGTATTCCTGAAACAACAACATGGCCGCTGGTCTCAGATACAAGCAAACATTATCCCTAGTATTTCATACAGAGCCACATTACTTTCGACAGTTTGGAACATTCATCATTTAGAGATATAGGAATTTAGCATTATTACAGTAATAAAATGGACTATCAAATCTAAATATTTCACCAAGATATATACTTTTGGTTTTCTTCATGTTTCATGGTATTCCTGAGTTTCATAGTTTTATTGGTATTTGGTGTTTTATATTCCATTTTAATATTTTTCACTATTTTTCACTATAAATTACTTTTTCAGAGCATTCAGCTACATTTAGCTATTTCATAAAAATATGAACAATTTTATAGACTGTGGTAATGTATGCAAAATTGTTTGCAAAAAGTGTCTTCAAATTTAAAATGAACCGGAGAAAGTCGTAAAGAATTGTTATTTCTTTCCTCCAATAACTATCAACAGTAAGTGGTATTCAGACAGCATGCTGTCACAGATTAGAGTGTCAAGAGTTTGCAGCTCCTGTTCTTCCAGTATGCTACGCTTCACATGAAACTAAATGTGAATGCTGTATTCCTACAACTCTATTAATTATGACCAATGTAATGGAAACAGATTTTGAAGCAAATAGGAGCAGGATAGTACACAGAACTTGTGACGTTACTTACTATCAAATACTTCTTGCCCTCCTTCACAAAGGAGGGTGGTTTGTCGATTGACTTGGGCGCGCTGACAGAAGACGTACCAGACGATTGGCTGGGAGTCTTGAAGGGGGCGGGGCCAGATCTCAGTGCGGTGTTCTTATGAGTCTGCATGTCGGAGGTCACTTTCTTCAGAGCTGAAAACAATCATTGGATGACTTCCATCCCACTCTTACAGAGCTCTGTCTGTTTGGAAGCACTGCACAGGTCGCACAAACAACTCAACTTATCCCACTTGGAACTGGATAGTATTTGGGACAAATTAGAAGGATTTCGATTTTTAGAAAATCCAACACGAAATTTTGAAAAGCCCCATAAGATTAGGCCAGGCAGAATGAGTTTGAACAAAAATCTCTTGAAAAAAATTCAAATTTTTGCTGGATGTCAACACAAAAACAATACATATTACCTATTACAAATGTTCATCTTAATCTGACCAGCTGATTTGGAGAGAATAATTTAATAATTTTTTTTTTCAATACACTAGCTAGAAACTTTGACTGATCAGAACCATGGCACAATGATTCACAGCTCTCTAGACTTGATGGAACTTTAGACAACGTGAAGTTGTATAAAGTTCAAGTCAAGGTGTGTAGAGTTTTCGAGTACAATCCATGTAAATACTAAATATCTCTCATCTTGCAACACATACGCAATATGTTGTGTTCGTCTGAAAGGACTAATTACTAATATCCATCTCATTATGCATAATTTCTCTTCTTCATTCTTTTCCCATATTCTGTATCATCACCCATCATTCATCTCTTAGATCATCCACAGCAACGAATGTTTTTAATCAAGCACCACTTTCCAGAAAGTGTGGCCAAGTTTGATACAGTATATAGGAGCCAAGTGAAAAGTCGAGTGCAGTATAGTCTATACAGGTACAGTGAAACCTCTATGCATCGTTTTCCTGCTTGTACCATTCATCTTTTCTCACCCCACTCCACTCATATAGAATCAATGTGACATTTTCCTGCATGAATGTTTCTATTTTGCTGGTCCCTTGAAAAACGATGGATAGAGGCTTGACTGAGGACTTGTCGCACGATGTAGAAACAAGAAGAGATTGTGAGGTGAGCGAGCTTACAAGACGTGATTCCTTCCCCTCTGTTGATCTCGGCAAACAGGGCAGACCGGTCCTTGCCGTCGTCCGCTAGGGCCGTCACATCGCCCATGGGCAGGACGGGTGGTGGGGGTGGCATACCGGGGGGAGGTGGGGGCGGCCCAGCCGTGCCCTTACCTACAACAACCGGTCAGACAATTCCAGCACAGCAAGCCAATCATCGGACCCCAGTACCAATATATATATGTACACAGTTAGCTTTTAGTAATGGTGTGAAAACAGACTTGAAACAAGAAAGAAAGTGAACAGTGTGCTGTGTGCAACAGACTTGGTTTAAAAACAGCATCCCTGTCTTTCGTTCACTCTTGGCACCAATGTTGGTCACATCCGAATCCATCAGAAAGAACAATTAATGACTAAACATGTGATTGGGACACTGTATCATCGTTTCAATGTTAACACAAAAGGCAAGAAAAGGTCAAACTAGGACTAGTCCCTTCAGTCAAGCAAGTTAATACTAGCACCAGTGTCAGCCTGGTTACAGCAATAGAACGTAACATGCTAATAGGCGAGAAACCTGCTACCGTACGTAATTAAATAAAGCGAGGTCTTACCTCATTTCCAGCTCAATTCTTGACAAACTTGTAATCTTTGAAAGCAGGTTCGCAAGTGATTTCGTTACGTCATACACACCATGCATAGAGACTCTAGTTGCTCACATTACATGCACATTCCGTCAGATTGGTAATCAACAATTAAATGTGTCCAAGCTAATTGCTCAAGAGCCAATTATCAGCTGATTATCAGAGAAGCATAATTAGTGCCATAGAATGTGGAGCAAGGTGCTCAAATTAGAGATGAAAAAAAATCAAGTAGAAAAAAATTGAAAGTAAGTTTTCTATCTAAGAGGTCCGTGGAACAAAAACTAATGTTGGTAATGTGCATGTTTAATTGTACAGTAGGACTATATATTAGTGATGAAATCAATTAATCGAGAATCGATTCTAATGTAAACGATTCTCAAATTGAAAAATCATCTTTTTAAAAAATGTTATTCATTTTTATTTTTTATTTTTTTTGGGGTCAGTGCTGTACTTCTTCACGTCCCAATACGTGCTCATTTTGCTGTCCATATTATTTTGTATTGTTGAGATTTTACTATCTGGACGCAAGCTATCCCTTTGGTTACGTCTGACAGCCGAACGTTGACGGAAATACCCGAATGGTACAGTAAAATTCAAAGAAGCCTCTAGCAGCTATTTTTCACGTAAAACGCCGCGGGATGGTTGAAAAAAAGTCACTAATATATATATATATATATATATATATATATATATATATATATATATATATATATATATATATATATATATATATATATATATATATATATATATATATATATATATATATATATATATATATATATATATATATATATATATATATATATATATATATATATATATATATATATATATATATATATATATATATATATATATATATATATATATATATATATATATATATATATATATATATATATATATATATATATATATATATATATATATATATATATATATATATATATATATATATATATATATATATATATATATATATATATATATATATATATATATATATATATATATATATATATATATATATATATATATATATATATATATATATATATATATATATATATATATATATATATATATATATATATATATATATATATATATATATATATATATATATATATATATATATATATATATATATATATATATATATATATATATATATATATATATATATATATATATATATATATATATATATATATATATATATATATATATATATATATATATATATATATATATATATATATATATATATATGATAAAATATCACTTTTCGGAGATTTGCCCTTCCTTGAAACAACTGGTGGCTCTGAAAAGAGCCTGGGGTTTCAACCATCAACTTATTTATTTACAATAAACAAAAAAGATATTCCCCAAGGCACATTCACTGTCAAACTTGACCTTGAACTTATTCTGTTAATTTGACACACTAAAATGCTCAAACTGACTCAAATGCTACCTCGTACACAATACTTTTCTTTCGTTTAATTTCAACCAGTAAAAACAGCTCCATGCATCAGCTGTCACTTGAGTGCAACATAACCCTAAAAGTTATGTCCCTATAGTCTTGTGAGAGCTTCCAATTATTTTTCCATGGTTTCAATATATAATATAAGAGATCGTAGAATTGATACAGTTCTAATTCTAATAATGTTGTAATTCATTCACGCAGCATCAAGTATTGTTCCCAATGTTGTTATTGGTTGTAAATAAACAATAGGCTAGAAACATTAGGCCAAAATGGCAGTCGTACGTGTGTATGAACTAGGCGGTGATTGGTCGATTCCTACGTTTTCCGTAAACTTGAGATTAAGGTTGATGTTTGCAATTTACTATGTCACGACTACTGTTAATTGCCAAGTTTGATGTACACGAGAAATTACATCAGGCAAACAGTTTGTAAGTTTCCAAGTTTAATCATGAATGGGCCTTTAATTGGCAAAAATTGGCCAGTTGCAAATGCAAGTGACACAAATGTGTCTGCAAGTTCATACAGCAAATAAATGCAATTGAATATTTCATGCCAAAGGTGACTTAAATTATAGGCCCACATGGTTTTCTTCTTCCAAAAAACGTAATACCAGGCCAAAAAATATCCTGCATAGCCCTTCAATCTTTTCTAATCATAGATGGTCAAAACTCGTGGAAATATTCACAAGTCACTTGCAGTATCATCTTGAATAAATCAATAACACAATGTCAAGAGGTGAGTCACCACTGTCTACACCAAGTTGGAGCATTGACAAAATTACAGAGATGTCAACAAATACAGAAACAAGAATGTATGTGAAAGTCAGAATAAATTATAAACAATAAATACCACTGCCACATCGATAAAGCACCCGTGAAAATGTTTTCATCATAAATTTTATTCAGTGATCCATATAGATTATAGATAGGTACATACAAGTATATGACAAGGTGAAAGTGAAAATACAATTCAATATGTTACGAGTCGTAGAGAAAGTTAGAAACAAACGATTGCCAAACCACAAAAATCAAAATTGTTATGCCAGAAAAATGCAAGAGAACTCCCAAAGCAGATGCAAAGACCTTAATGTGTCACATATTTCCTTTGACATGCTGATTGAAGGATGTGACGGGAACATGCCACCAAACATTCCAACATTGGCAAGAAACTTGGGCCTTTGTCGAGAGATGAGCAGGCTACATACCGCCCCAGACCAGACCAGTGGTGTGGTGCTGCTTGACAAACTGCTGAAGCTCGCTCAATGTCTGCACCCAAGCCTTCACCCACTCCACGTGGGTCTTGTCTTTCTCCTTGAAGTCTTTAAGCACACGGTTCGTGTAGAATTGACCCGCATCGTTCATCTCCTTCACATACGGAGACGGAGCCGGACTCTGCAAACACACAAACATTTTCTATCATGTCACTGAACATTCATCGGACCGGAACTAGCTTATCAACTGGTTTTAGTTTACATTGAATTAGTTTAGAATGTTTGTTTGGTTAGTTTGGTTGATCTAGGTTAGTTTGGATAGGTTATGCTGATCAAGTTGGTAAGATTTAGTTGGTTTAGGTTGGTAAGCAACATCATTGTCCGGCTGCCTAACAACAATAACAATGTGCTTGGTGCCACATCTAGAGGAGTAGCAGACACATTTATAAGCAGTCAGTGTTGTGATTGCCTACAACTTTCAGTCTTATCTGTTCAGAGTGGTATGGTAAGCATGGGATTATGTAGGCCTACACAAGTCACACTGCCTTGTCACCCAAGTCATATGGCCTCATCCAAATCATAACCATACAAACAATGATCATTGCTTACGACGGCTATTGAATGTTTCTGCTAATTAATATTTTGTCCTACAATATAATCTAGTCAGAGGCTGCACCTCCAAGTTAGCACTTACAACTGCGACCCACCCGAGGGCAGGGATGCTCTCGCTGATGGCAGACAAGTGGTTGAAGAGAGGCGAGCCGCGGTTCTTCTCCCGGAACTCCTGGATGGCCTGGATCTGGGATGAGGTCGGCTTCAGGAGCGTCATCAGGTCGTTCTGCGATGCCGGAGCCCGGGACTGGCTGGCGTTGGTCAGATAGAGGAGCTGGGCCCTGAACACACGCAGTCGTACGTTGGAACATGACACAATTTAGACCTACATTTTGATCATGATATTCCCATTTTTCTTTTCTTTTTATTATTATTATTATATTATTTTTGTTTTATTGCCACATATTCCTTCTTTCCTGTCATCCAGTGTTCTGGTGCCTTTTTCCCACAAGCAAACTATGAGTTTATATCATTTCTATACAGAGTTCTCCTTGTTAATCTCCATCTTGCAAGAATATCTTGGGTAGTGTTGAAAATTTTAATATGATTTTATAAGCAGGCAATCACCCAGCCCAGGGTAATGAATATGTCATTATTATATCGAGTGACAGTTTTTTGATGATGGGATACAGGTAACCCACACAACGACAGAAATCCAAATGCTTTTGTACTCTGGTTTTTGATTGGTGGACATTTGAAATCAAACATTTTAGTGGTTGATCACACCACACATATGTGTCGTGTACAAAACTTGAAAAGAAGGGATCACTTGAGATTTCAGACGTCAAAACACTCTCCCGGTGGCCAGTTTAAGTCCAAGCTGAACCGAAGAAAACGTCTAACGACGGCTTGGTCTGGTTAGCTCTCAACACTGGGGAAACGAAGAGTAACAACAACATGAAGAGAAAACAAACTAAGCGTGTGTACCAGTGAGAAAAAGTATATTACAAAGCACGGTAGACACAATTCAAATCATTTATCAACATTTAATTATACCACTGTCCTGTAAGTTATTTGACCGGGGGTTTCTTGTTCAATGTTTAGGCTGATACGTAATATGTGTTGCTTATTTTATTTATTTATTTTTTTATTCAACATTTATCATTATAACAAAACACTTGTTATTAACAGAATTACAAATAGTATCTAACACTAAACAAGGAAGATTCTTCAATCACATTGACACTCAAATGAAAAGAAAAGGACAATGAGCGGAAATAAAGAAAAATAATAAGTTGTGATAATGAGAATAAAATAGGTTGTTTATTTGATCTTTTTTAAAAAAATGATGATACCCACATAAGCCAAAGCTTGTGTGTGGGAAAGGAGAATAAATAAGTAGGAATATCCAATTGGCCATTGGACTAGCAACCATTCTTCTAATTCAGCAAGAAAAATAACTCAATTTCTTTGTTTCCATGGTTGTGGAGATTTGTTTTTCCTTGATAATTTAGTTAAACTAAATGAATTCCTACTTTTTGGAAAAAAAGTTTGTTTGCCCCCATTATTTTTTACCCTGAAATGTACAGTTTTTTCCTTATTTTTTGTTTTTCAGATTTGGTTGGATCATTTTTCAAAATTTAATCGTCATATTTGTATTTTGTTTTCCAGCAGTTTGGGTCCAGTAAGTGACAAATTCATCTTTACAGGGGTTTTTCGTGGTTTCCCTCTGTAGTCTAGGCTAATGCCGGGATGGTTCCCACAATATAGGCCACGACCGCTTCCTTCCCACTACCAATAAAAACCTTCATCTCACCATCCCATCATCTCAGTAATCATTCATCCGACGCCAATAGATCTTAATAATCATTACAGTGCGTCGTTGAAACCCAATATAAAAAAAGTGACAGATTAGGGAGACGACAGGAGGAGGTACTCACTTGAATGCCTGGTCCACCAGCTTGGAGTGAGTGGCCACGTCCCCACCGATGGTTGCCGACAGCTTCAGGTACGAAGCGACCGGCCCGCTCAGGATGTCGTTGAATGCTGCTACGCTCATGTTTGATGCGTCAGGGCTGCCAACAAACAGACAGATTCATGTTGTTGTATGCGCTACGGCACTTCCCTAGGGCTGGATTTCAACCAGTTATCACACCATTTTAGAGAAAACTAGAAAACATCCTCCAGGACCCGGATCCCCTCTTCTGAATCGTGACGTAAGCATTACCCGGCTGATTTTGATACGGAATCAGATAATGCTCATGTCATGACTCAGGGCAGATAAATCGATTGTGATTTCTGAAATTGAGACAATCTCTAGTTTTGTCTGAATTTAGGGAACAAAAAATGGCATTATTCATTTACACCTAGCCCCAGGGCTGAAATGTCCTTCAAAGTTCTGGAACCAGAGAAGAAAAGGTTATTTTGTATTTAGTTAACAGTATCTATCTATTCTTGAAGGTTCCAAAAGTTACTTGAATAAATTTCAAAAGCTGATTATTCATGTCTGGGGAATAATTACTAAATCTTTATATAAAAACATATTTTCTAGGCTAATGCCAGGCTAGTTCCCGTTTATATCATAAAAGTATGATTTACACCGAGTTTATCTGTTGAATGATACAGAAATTTATTCTTTCAGAATAAAAATGAGCCAGTCCACTTATGTCTCATCATATTAGTTTATTTATTGTTGTTTTTTCAATGATGAACTTGTAGGCCTACATCCTTTATTAGACGAAAATAAAATGAAATGAAACAATTCTATTTATTATTTTATTAGAAGAGAATATTACAACCTGAAATTAGTCAAAAACATAATTAAAAAGGAGTTACCTTTTAAAGCTAGGGTTCAACTGTTGATGTGATAAGGGTACGAGTGAGCAGTAAAAGTTGAAAGACCTTGATTTTTGTCTAGTGGTCAGTAGGCCTATTTAGAGGACGACCCAAGTAGTGGGTAATAATGTAAGTCAGCTACACCAGTTATATTATCGGTACTTCACTTTTAATATTTAATACAGATAAAAACGATGATCAATGATATCAATTCGTTATTCAATTTCCACACACACAAAAAAAAATGTTAATACAGTTTTTTGTTCGTATGTATTTCGCGGTGTAGGCCTATACAAGTTGTATTCATTTGGTCCCATTAAGTTCGAATCTGTTTTTTGCTTGTTATGTGTTTTTTCAATTCTACTTATTTGGCTACATGATGGCGCTACCGGTACTAGTCTATTTCACTCACTTACTCGAAAGCGATCGCTAGCTTACTCTGTTTGGAGCGAGCACAAACCAGAGCTTTTGCAGTGCAACCATAGAATCTTTGCAAATCCTGCATCATTTTTGTTTTAACCTCGAAATCATTGCGTTGGCATCTACCTTCAGAGACCATGTTTGTTAGGCCATCGTTTATAAATTTAAATGACCAATTTTTGTGCTTCTTCATTATTGCAATGCCATGCATTATTTATCCTCACAGAAATTTACTCCAATCATTCTAGCTAAAAAAAATGGCCTGACCCACCACTAATCGCAACAAAAGATCTTAAGATTGGATTCCATTCAGAAAAATGTGCTGATCAACATAGGCCTACTTGGAATCGATGTTTCAAGCTCATGCAGTATTGCCAACAGATTTTTTTCTGGCGTCGCAGGAAATATAATATTTGAAAAATAATATTTTTGGTACGGGTATTATTGATAAGACAATGGAAATATTGAAATCAATATCTTTTTTCATCCCCAATATTTACTATCATCACATTCTTCTTTATTTTTAGTTGTATCATTTAGGCCCTAGTTTCAATATTAACCTTTTTCTATTTAATTCACCTTTCATATATTTGATTTTGATTTTGAATTCTTATATTCTTAATTAAATATAGTATCATTATTCTGTGTCCTTGTGGGAACTGTATATTGTTAGCAGAATTAGTATATTTTAATCAAGTATCTCTATCCAAGACACTGTCAGTGTATGTCCAGTTTCTTGCTAACTAGACCTACACAGCAACCCCAAGTTTCCAGTGCCATGATGTAGTCATTATTACTGAAAACATTGTAGGCCTGGCCTACTCTATTGGTGAAGCTTGTTTGAAATTGCACTGAAATGCTAATAAAGCATGGAAGTACGCCGATTTATGATAAGCCAAGGCACACAAAAGGATGCCCATTGACACCACAGACTGAAAATCACCCACAAACTTCCTGTTTCCACTTGTATCACTCCATTGTATTAGGCCTATTCAAGAATCAAAGCAATCAAACAAAATCTAGGATGCAAGCTATTGTAAAACGTCTGAAACAGCTTCAAATCACTATAGTGACTGTGTGTGGTCATTGAGTTTGTACTTTGGACTATATAGGGCTACAACAAATATACTACAATATACTATACAGTAGAACCTCTTTAATAAGTTTCCAGTTAGTACTTTTTTTTGCCTTGGTGAGTTTTTTTTTTTGATCTCAACTATGTTCCTACATGTTGAATAATTTCTTTAGTAAGTTTTTCACATGAATTGAGTAAGTATTTTGTCTCGTCCCCTGAAAAACGTATTAAAGAGGTTCCACTGTATACTACAAACTCAATGGAATAGTGATTCAATATTCAAAATTATATGATTATAATGTGTACAAATGATGATACTGTATATGAATTTGAAACTAACCTTCCAGATTATTATAAGAACAAAAGCGGATAGGCCTGCCTCTCACATTTAATGAATGCCACTAGAGTTTACAATCTTGGAAGATGTTTGAAAATGGAAGCACAGTACAACAATGTCCACAGAATAACTACTTTTCAACAAGTAAGACACCACCTATATATCAGTGGTAGAACTAACACTATCCCAACGTTTTCAAATTCCAATCAATCATTGTTATAGTCACAGCCTTCTTTAATCAGATCATTCTTCTCTGATAGAAGAATGATCAGATTAAAGAAGGCTGTGGTTATAACTTAAGGAAGAAAATAATATCTACCAAAATTATATTTTAATAACATAATTGTTATAAATGAAAATATTAAAAACATTATCATGAAAAAATGTCCTTAAAAATGTAATGAAGTGAATTATTGAGAATAGGCCTACTTTGTAGTGATTTGTGAAGTGACTTATTCATTATTAAAAAGTTGACTACATGACAATCTTTTATTTAAAGGAAAAAGTGACCAATTTAAAAAAAATACCTGTTAGAATTGATTTGAGCACACAAATTGTACTCTAGCATGTAGGTATGATGTCATGGAATGCGCACAATAGTGAATGGTGTTCAAGTGAGAAGGCCTACCTGCGACTGGGAGTCAGGTTCTCTGCAGAAAGTGACGAGTTGGACTGAGACTCCAGGCGCTCGGTCACTTGTTCTAGACGGTTGATCAGTCCCTCCAGGTGGCTTACGGAGCTAGAGTCGGAATCCGAATACGAGCCTGGACAACATTCAAACACCTTTCAGACGTACGTTTCAATAATCCAGCTTGAAGTTATGTGCTGCATTTTAATATCAAGCTCGGAATAATAACTGGCCATACCAATTCAATAATCAAATCAGAGACAACTGATAAGCTCTACAAACATTGATTACCAATAGAATGTTGAAATTAGGTTCAATTATGAATTATCGTAATGAAACTTGAATATAAATTCAATCAATTAGGCCTACTTTTTGAATATTCAGGAGGGGACCAGAATGAAATGTTCTTTATTTCAAGAGGCTGATTATTTTTTTTTAAATAATCATGACCAAAATAAGATGGCGACTTTCTACATAAACCATTATTTTCCTACTACAATAGTAACTAGATGAAATAAGGCAGTATTTACATAGTTTGCTGTAGCTATTTGTGACATACCAATTCACACAATTGTTAACATCTGTACATATCTAGTATATTCTTCCAAAGATGGCAATTATCTTTTGGGTCAAACCAAAAATTGATATGCATATAAAAGACCTTTTTCGAAAAGAATGAGCCATCTAGCGGCGGTGTTTGAACTAGAACGGGATGTTATTACCTGTGGTCAAAAGTCCTATGCTGCCAATGCTATTTAGCACGAATGATTTATATTATTGTGCGTTACACTGAACGTATTTACTTATAATATGACAGAAGTTCCAACATTTATATGGTTACTATAATACTGAGAGATTAACACACTGTCAGAGAATGTAAAATGAGAGATATATCTTATATATATATATATATATATATATATATATATATATATATATATATATATATATATATATATATATATATATATATATATATATATATATATATATATATATATATATATATATATATATATATATATATATATATATATATATATATATATATATATATATATATATATATATATATATCACCGATATATCTCGGTGTTTTGTTTTAACACTGTGGATAAGCGGACCAACTTTTTCAACAGTACTAAAACTCCCAGAATGCAATACCAGCGATCTCGGCTGCTAGGAGGTGGGACATGCCTGCGCATTGAATTCTGAAAAAGGTCTATTGGTTATATAGAAAAAGTGGGCCTACCTTGGCCTATAATCCTGAATAAAGATGAGGACATATGGGGAGTAAAAAATATCTCCCCATACCCAATGTTTGACCTTATTTCGAATTTCTGAGGAGTTGAGGAACAATACCACAATTTTAGCATAAGACTACATCTAGTTCATGCAGGGCTGAGAATGCTCAACAATAACTGTGAAACAAGTTTTGTGGCAAATCGTTTGTCACTTTTGTACAGTTCATGCAAGCAGGGGACAAGTGTTGCACTATATTTAGTCACAACATTGCAGAGATATCAACAACATGTAGCCTAAATCATTAGAACTCTGCTAAATATTCCACATCTTCTGGCTGAATCAGTGCACCACTTGGGATATAGACCACATCATGGAAATATTTTTAGAATTGCCATATTGGCAAATGAGCCAGGCAGCTGTGAACTCTCCACCCACACAATAGGCGAGAGCTTGGGGTCTGCCAATGACTGAGTGCAGACTACTGGTTGTGCAACTGTCAAGTCAGTCCACTTGACAGCTCGCAAGTCTGAAGGTGCCAGACAAGTGCACACATGGTCGACAGCAAGAATAAGTGCGGGTCAAAGTGGGTGGGCACAGAACATTCGACATAATTATGGCTGTGTGATATAGGCAGCATTATGCATCCATTAGAATAGAAACACAAATAAATACAAGAACAAAGAAGAACAAAAAATAAGATCAAAATACAAAGAAGATTGAAGATGTTTTTCTCCCCAATGTAAATAACTGAATTGTTTTCTATGCCTGAAATTATCACCTCAAGATTTAGTTATCTTATTATTTAGCGCATTGCCGCTGAATAAACGAACATTATTATTATTATTATTATTATTATTATTCATTGTATTGGTGGCCCATCCAAACGATGCCGACTTTCAGCCTTGACATCAATTGAGAAACCACGATTCTGTATCAAGTGTCGTCTGCAACAGACTTATATTTTGAAGACATGTAAGACGGCATGCGACTAATGGACACATGGACTAACCCCCAGCAACGGTCGGGCCCAGAGGATCGAACCTAACCCTATGCTCCGAGCCGACCTGCTGAACAAGCAGCAGGTCGGAGAAGAAGCGGTGCCTTCTCATGGCCAGCTCGTCGCGGCCGACCGGCGTGGCGGGGGGCTCCTGCGTGCCGCCCACCTCGAACACCTCGTCCTCGTCCTGGCTGGACCACTTGGGCAGCGCGCTCAGGATCGAGCCACGCTTGCAGGGGTGGGGGGTGGCGGCGGTCCCCCGCGGCAGGATCTCGCGGCCGGACACGATGGCGCCGGACGACAGCAGGTCCTGCGCCAGCTGAGCGGGAACCTCAATGCGGCTGTCCGTCCTGTCAGCGCCTATATCCAGCCCAGTCACAAACTCGGACCTATCATGGCCTTCTTCCTCCGTCTGCTCTTCTGGGCCTCTACTCTCTGCCGGGTCAGGACCCTCTGGGTCACAACCCACCGGGTCACAATCCACCGGGTCACAATCCACCGGGTCCAAGGGTACAGCCTCGGTCGGCCGACCTTCTAACGTGGGGCTCGGCTCGGGGGGAGGTTCGGTGATGGTAACACTGGGCGAGTGGCGGGTCTCTTTGATCGTCTCGATGGTTTTACACGGTGATATGATTCTGCTGGCCTGCGACGCTTTTGTCTGCTCAACTTCCACGCCCACATGCTTGTCCGCGTCGACGCCATCTTCCACCTCCTGCTGCTGCTGCTTCTTCTTCTGTTTGCTATTCTGACAGCCACAACAGTTCTTGAACATGATCTACTTCTGTTCGCTCGTAATTAGCCGGAAATAAGGCCTGGCAGTAATTACAGAAAGATCCTATGTGAATTGATTACCACGCTATGGTGGTTCGCGTCACACACAACTCACATGTGCACAATTCCTCAAGCGAAATAAAGGAAGCAATTTTAATCAACCATTAATCATTCCTCTGTTGAAGGTATTAGTGAACACACGCACGTGATTCAATAATTTATAAATTAAAATCAGTCGGCAGGAAATAAAAGTACCTGTGTTCAAGTCTGCTTAGCACGCGTCTCTATCTCCGTTAATCTCTACTAGATCTACTGGTAGTTTGTCTACATTTGTCCAGTCAGGTTTGATGAAGGTGTGCTTGGCATCGGGCTAGGTCGCGCGAACATTGAATGGTGAGGGTGGTAGGCCTAACCCGCTAGCCGGCACATTCAGTTGGCCGGTATAAACCGTCGTCACTAGCAACTGACTGGAGTCTTCCACTTGACTCGTTGCGCTAATCACACCCGTCGACAGATAAGATAACCCGTCTTACTGTAATCTCCCGGCTGAACTGGACTAGCCCATCCCTCTGATGAACCTGTCGGGAGAGACCTCCACTACTGGGTCAATACGCACGGGTCGCTTGCACAGCATCCCATGCCGGATCGCTACGCATGTGCGCTAGACCCACGCAAACACTTCCATTCATTGATCACTCACGCTCATTGACTACCATTCCAGACAGTCACAACTTCACTGATACAGTTTGCCAGCTTTCAACTAGATACAGATCACTGATAATTTTGTAACAGATGTGAGTAAATGACTAAATAGAAACGTCAATCTCCAATTCTCTGGGGAATAATTGATTGTTAGCATGTGTGTGGCTTCCGACCCATTATGATACAATCGTAATTTTTCATCCATGTAAATATCTGTGCCAATTTCTGGAGATGAATAAGTTTTGTGAACATTAAATATTAATTTTTAAAACAAAATTACTCAAAGTTGGTAGGATTCAATTTCAATTTCATTTTATTTTGCATTTGATCTCCAGTACATAGGCAATATGAATGGAAATAATAAAACCAAGCCCGCGTAAGACCACACATTCTTGAGTGCGGGCTGTCAAATAGAAACATTTATGAATACATAGTTCGTAGCAGAGACGGAATACTTACACAAATAATATTTCACAGGAGACAAACCGACAAAAATTACTTAAATATCACCAACACTAAATCATTGTGGAGTAATGGATTGTAGTAAATTCATTCTAGATTCGTTTACATTTTACATAGATTCGGTAATGGAATTTGAAGGTAGATGGAACCAAAAATGTAGGCCTACTTCGAATGAAGAAAATTATAAAGTGATACATAATTGAAATTAGTTGAATCTTGGATTATAATTCAAGGTTGAATTGACAGATATTGTGAAATACATTGAACATTTTTGAATTTGTAACCAATATCTGAGTTTATATCAGTTGATATAAAATCTTACAGATTACATTTAGAGTGTTCGTACAAGTATTGTTATGGCTGTTGCAGCCTGTGTTATATCAGCATTAGATTTGATATATTATATCGGTATAAAAGATAGGCCTAAGAGCTTATGGAACAAACAAGCTGTTGAAAACATCATTCTGCACTATGGTCCTGATTTCAAACATGAAGGCCTAACAGTATATATATATATATATATATATTGTATTTCAAAACATTACCATTCCTGCGAATACCCAACATATTTACTTATTTCTAGATTATAGGCCCAAGTAGCTTAAGAAATTTGGAATTATCTTAGGCTATTCAAAATTATATCTAGAAAATTAGTAAAAATACTGAAATGCAATTCTTTCACGATACAATTTAAATTACGGTATGGTCAAACTGAGGAGGACTAAAAATGCATACAGTGGTTCAAAAGCCAGCTTTCTATAATACTATCTTCACAAAATTGTAACTCAAAAATTCACGAAAAATATTTACCCTACTGTATCAAGAGTATAATAACTCACTAGGTCTACAGTCTACTACAAGTTCAGTAACTGAAATAAACTAAGATAGGATCTGAAGCCATTGTTTCCCTGATTTTCCGAAAAATCTAAGTGATTCAAGGATTCGGTGAGGGCAGTTTGAAAATTGTAATCCTTATCTATCCTTGGTAGATATGAACTTGCCACCGCGCATTTATGTGCAATTGCAAGAGTTTAAATAATAATAATAATAATATCCAGTAAAAAACGAGAAGAAATCCTCATGAAATGTACCCTGTAAGAGTGACTGGGTCCAACAGGATGTTGCTCTTGGCTTATGATGTCATATCAAATGAATACTAACGAATAATAAGATACTGAGTCACTCTCAATAAGTTCTTACAGGTACTAAGCCTAGAGAATGCTTTGCCTTGTATGGCTACAAACTTGATCCTGAAGCTAGGCACTCTAAGTCTAACCAAACAACCTACGCCTAGCTGAGTAGGTCGGGTGCCAGTGAATAAAATAATGTTCGAATATAACTAATCAGTACTTACATGTAGCACCTTCTTTCTACTGCTATATCTTTCAACGATATGAATGAACATTTAGATAAATGATTGAGGACAGGTGCCACTGCTGAGTCATATGATAATTTTATCTCCACTTTCATTCTGTTCTAAAAACATTAGTCTTGAGACAAAAGGCTATTTTATCTTAGTTCTTTCACATCAGTCTCTTAAAATGTATGAAGGTGATATGATAAAACTAATGAGTGAAATATTCGCTCTAAAGGATAATGACTTGTTTTGATATCAGGCTATGGTCTAAGAGATCGAACTGAGAGGCTGGTAACAATGCCTTCACAATTCATGGTTAGTAATTGCAAAACACCGGTCTCCCAACCAACTGTGGCATAAATGAGGTTGGCGCAAATAAGCTTACTCTGTACGTGCATGATCATCAAGTGAACGATTAATTAGTTTGTAATTCATACCTTGCTTATATTATTGATGGGAAATTGTTGATAGAAGGCTTCGAACACT
The DNA here is from genome assembly GCA_964007535.1 of Brachyptera risi. NCBI lineage: Eukaryota > Metazoa > Arthropoda > Insecta > Plecoptera > Taeniopterygidae > Brachyptera > Brachyptera risi. Next base: position 3,097,248 of record OZ023327.1, on the reverse strand, counting down.
ATCACAAATTCAGTCTATCAAACGTCACACAAAATTATATCTGCAGCTGGGCGTTGCTATTAGTGTTTACCGAGCGAGTCAAATCAAGTTCGAGAGTCATGATGAAACAATTGCAACATATTGCTGAATAAGAGCATATCATAATTTAAAAAATCATGAAATGATAATTTTCCATTTTATTTTAATAAATATTTGATGTTTTACATCTCTGAAAATTTCCAAAGAGTTCTGAAGTTCTTATGATTTGTATAATTAAAGTAGTAATGCAGTTGATGGTTTAATGTCAAAATGGGGTGAATACAACAACGCTATCTGCAATCGTTTCTGTATACTACAATACGTCGGTAAATGTAGTCTCGAAACAGAAAATCGTGACAAATCGTAGGCCTATCCGTCAAAAATAATAAACCAACATAATTTGCAGAAATTACTACCCAACTAGAGAGACGTCAGGCGCTTATACTTCCCCATCGACGATTCGTGGATTTGTATCATTATTTCTGTAGAAAAATAACATACATATTGACTATTGAGGGGATATTGAAAGCTATTTTTTCGAATTTTGGATTTTTTTTTTTCAGATTGATAGTGTAATGTTTCATCGATCGGATGCTGCAAGAACCACCAAATTATTCGAAGTGGTCCTAATTATATAATTTTTCACATTTAGCACTTTGTAATCCCAGTTCCCACTGGTTTTTTAAATTTTTTATTGGTTTTCTACGACACACTCTACTGATGGCTATGATCTATTGACGTCGGTGGATGATGAATGAGATGATGGGATGATGAGATGAAAGGTTATTTTATTAGGTGTTTTGGATGGTGGGAAGGAGTCGGTCGTGGCCTGTTGTTAAGGAACCATCCCAGTATTGACCTGAACGACAGGGGTGACAACAAAAAAACCCTGTCAGGATGGTCGACCATGGCGCGAATCGAACCCCGGTCCCCCGAATGACGGTTCAGTGTGTTACCACTCGGCCACGCGTCTCGGTTTCCCACTGCTCATATTTCAGTTCCATTAACTTTTTAGACGAGCTTTAGCGAGGATTCAATTTGACATACTGAAAAAAATTGGTGTTCGTTTTTTTTTTTTCTGTTTGTTTTTCTGTTTTTTTGTCGGTTCTCCACAGGTCAAACGGCTACAGACATCAACTTCAAACTTTTTTTCATAATGGTTCATCATCTAACTTAGATCAGTAGTTTTGTGGCATTATCGGATGGTAACTTTTTTTTTTTATGAATTTAAGAAATTTCAAAAATGCCCATTAAAATAATACGGCGGAAAAAAAAGAAAATATTTTTATTTTCCAAAAAAATGAAATTTTGCGTGAAGTTGATTTACATTTTGATACACATAATGCATTTCTGAAAATTTTCAGCTTGATCGGGTGAGCCATTTCGAAGATAAACTATAAAATGTGCTAAATTGGTACACTCGAAGCAGTTTTCACCCATTTCTAACTTAAATGTCACCCAATTGGCGAATGTAGGCAAAAGTTTGGCAAAGAAGTCGACATACTATCACATACCGCTCGTCTAACAACGCGTATATAGCGTTTTCCTAGTTAGACGAGCTTTAGCAAGGATTCAATTTGACATACTGAAAAAAATTGGTGTTCGTTTTCATGTTTTATTTTTTTTTATTTATTTTTTTTGTTTTTGTTTTTATGCTCTTTTGTCGCTTCTCCACAGGTCAAACGGCTACAGCTATCAACTTCAAACTTTTTTGTCATGGTTCCTTATCTAACTTAGATCTGTATAGTTTTGTGGCATCATCGTACGATAACTTTTTTTTTATGAATTTTAGAAATTTCAAAAATATCCATTAAAATAACACGTCGGAAAAAGCAGAAATTATTTTTATTTTCAAAAGAAATGAAATTTTGCGTGAAGTTGCGTTACATTAGGATACACATTTCTGAAAACTTTGAGCTTGATCGGGTGAGCCATTTTGAAGAAAAACTATAAAATGTGCTAAATTGGTACCACTCGAAGCAGTTTTTACCCATTTCTGAATTAAATGTCACCCAATTGGCGAATGTAGGCAAGAGTTTGGCAAAAAAGTGGACATACTATAACTATCCGCTCGTCTAACAACGCGTATATAGCGTTTTCCTAGTGTACTAATTAGACGAGCTTTAGCGAGGATTCAATTTGACATACTGAAAAAAATTGGTGTTCGTTTTTTTTTTTAAATGTTTTTTTGTCGGTTCTCCACAGGTCAAACGGCTACAGCTATCAACTTCAAACTTTGTTCCATCATGGTTCCTCATCTAGCTTAGATCTGTATAGTTTTGTGGCATTATCGGGTCGTAACTTTTATTTTTATGAATTTTAGAAATTTCAAAAATACCCATTAGAATAACATGGCGGAAAAAGAAAAAAATATTTTTATTTTCAAAAGAATGAAATTTTGCGTGAAGTTAAATTACATCTTGATACACATTTCTGGAAATTCTCAGCTTGATCGGGTCAGTCATTTTGAAGAAAAAACATGAAATGTGCTAAATTGGTACCACTCGAAGCAGTTTTTACCCATTTATAACTTAAATGTCACCCAATTGGCGAATGTAGGCAAACGTTTGGCAAAAAAGTCGACATACTATTACTATCCGCTCGTCTAACAACGCATATATGGCGTTTTCCTAGTGGATTTATGAAAAATAGCAGACCAGAATGTTCTCAGAAACTATTCAGTTTTGTTCAGGCGATTGCTGTAGCAAACTTTTACTCCAATCAATTCATTACCCCTGACTTGATGAAAAACACGGGACTCACATCGAGTTCAACTTCGTTCATCCCAAACATTTGAAAACGAGAAATTCATCGTATTTCATCGAATGTTCAAACTTTAAACCTACTATGGTTTATAAACCGAGCGGAAGTATCATACGTATTAAAGAAACCTCAAAATGTTTTAACGACTTGTTTAATTCATGTAAACATAGTGTTCCTCGTGTTGTGTTATTTAGGTTAGAACGCAACGCTCCACCGCCCTGATGATAAGCAGTTCCCTGAACCAGCGCTAGGTGGGGTGGGCACACTCGGCCACCACAACATGTCTGGTCGATACAGAGACCGACCAGATGCGCCGACCGAGTGACCGACGTCGACGTCGCGCCGCCCAGAATAGCACAATGGTGCACATGAAGGTGCTCGGAAATATCATCTATGCAATCGAACTGGTCTAGTTAGGAAATCTATTATCTTCAGGAATTGGCTGTCAATTGTAGTGCAAGTAATGGTTGTTAACAGTGGAGCAGCCGTCCGGTTGTGCCATGCGACCGCCAAGTTTACTACTTCGTCAAACAAATCAGACACTTTCACGAAATGTATTCAAAATTTGAGAGGATATCATACATTTCGTATCAATTTGGCCAAGATTCAGACAAAGCACGTAAGTCCAACGTTGAACTTTCAGTTTCTTACATTTTAGACCTATCTACTAAATTTCTAGTCAAACAATTTTCTAGGAAGAAATCTTAATTTTTGTTAATCGAAAGATGGATTATTCAATTGACTTACCCCATCGACAGTCAGGTTATTTGGGAGTACGAATAAGAGGGTTGCGCGGGACACGAACTCACACCCGACATGACTTCAGACTGAGCGAGGCACGCTGCTTATGTTTTTGTGAGGAATTTCAGAATAGATATTTATTTTTCTATCATAAGTAGACCTACATTCTCATAAATGTCTTCATTCAAATAATGTAACTAGAGATCCCATAGGCCTACAGCAATGTGGTTGTGTCGACCCAATTGGAAATGTTGAAAGTTTCAAATACCTGGGTTGATTATAATCGTCATTATACATGGAAACAACAAATAAACACAGTGTGTAGAAGGTTGAGGTCATGTGCGTTTCAGTTATTCAACCTAAAATATATTCTGCCTTTTAATACCCTTCAATCTGCTTACTTTGCTCTGGCCGAATCTATCATGTCGTATGGGATAGCCACCCTCGGTAGCTCGGTCAGCTGAGGCACCGCTTCAGAAACTGAAGTCACCGTTGGGCGTGGGTTCGAGTCCCGCATAAGGCATGGGTTTTTGTAAACGTCCTTTCACTTATCATCACCTCATAATTTCATTATCATCTGCTGATTCGTACCCCCGTATAACCTAGCTGTTGGTGGGGTCGTTAGGCAGACAATAATCACCATCAATCGCATGGGATACTTGCCTGCATGGGGTATGACGATACACTCGTCTTCAACAAGTTCGTTCACTTCAGCATAGAATCTGGTCCCAAATGAGTATAAGAATATCAATATTTCTGATGGTGACCTTTACTCTTTCCGTCGTGTACTACCTGCTAATTAGGCCTAATTAGTATCGACTTATTTTGCAATATTACTTCAACAATAACTACAGAACCCTCGAAGATCCTTCTATAAATTCTAGAGCGCGTGATATAGGTGTTTATTATATCCCTCCTTATAAAAATAAGCATGAGAAAAAAATTAAACTATATAATTCCTAAACTTTTTGATCATTTACCATGCATCTCCCTTAGAAAACTGAGTTGTTATCGTCATGTCAAACAAAAATTGAAAACTTTCCTCACAAATAATATAAATCGTATGTAAAACTATTTTGATCTGATATTTCTTCTCTCTTTTACTAATTATTTTTCAAATTCTTTCATTTTCATACTTACTCTGTTGTTGTAATTTAAATATCGTAAGAAATGAATATATATTATATCACATACTAACTAAAACTATTTAGCACTTCCTTTTATTTTCATAATAGTCACAATGTATTAACCTTTATTTTGGTACATCCACACCTTTGGTGGTTTAACTGTGGGAACTGTGAAGACTATTTTGTATACATTTGTATTACATTATTTTGTTAATATTTTTGTAATACCAATAAAATGAACTTGAACATATAACGTTTTACATAAATTTCGTAATTTCCCTTTTTTTCTGAATTGGTCAACTTTTGTGCATCAATCAAGTGAAATTGTTTCTGAAAATGTCTTCCCCGCTTGAAACACTGCATGATGACAGGCATTGAGGTGATGAATTAGTGAGGTAACAGTGGCGTTCATTAGGTCTACTTCTCACAGTTATTGGTGAACTCATCCACTCACATAGCAAATACTGCTGTTCAATATTTCCCTCCATGTCCATTATTAGACGAGCTTTAGCGAGGATTCAATTTGACATAATGAAAAAATTGGTGTTCGTTTTTTTTTTTTTTTTTTTCATGTTTTTTTGTCGGTTTTTCACAGGTCAAACGGCTACAGCTATCAACTTTTTTTCATTATCGTTCCTTATCTAGCTTAGATCTGTATAGTTTTGTGGCATTATCAGGTGGTAACTTTTATTTTTATGAATTTTAGAAATTTCAAAAATACCCGTTAGAATAACACGGCGGAAAGAAAATTAAAAAAAATTTATTTTCAAAAAACTTGAAATTTTGTGTGAAGTTGAATAACATCTTTATACACATTTTTTGAAATTCTCAGATTGATCGGGTCAGCCATTTCGAAGAAAAAACATGAAATGTGCTAAATTGGTACCACTCGAAGCCGTTTTTCCCCATTTATAACTCAAATGTTACCCAATTGGCGAATTTAGGCGAAAGTTTGGCAATGAAGTCGACATACTATTACTTTCCGCTCGTCTAACAACGCGTATATAGCGTTTTCCTAGTATATTTTAGCAATACTAACGAGTCATTAACAGTCCACGGGAGTCGATTTAGAGAAATATTATTTTTTTGGTGATAACTTTTGAACGGTATGAGATATCAAAATTCTGATACGCGAGAAACACAGATAATTATAATAGCTTCAAGACGATATAAGTTATGACTATTCAAGTCACGTTGCATAACTGTCAAGCGTCGACAGCTAAAAGAAACAAATTTTTTATAGCTGTCGAGACACTCGACAGTTATGCGACATGACTTGAATAGTTATATTATTATTAGTTATATCAATAGTTATATATTAGTTACTTATATATTATCTTGAAGCTATTATAATCAGAAAGTAACACAAGAAGTAACACAAATGTGAATTCCCCAATCATCCAATCATGAAAATTCTTGTGCTGGGGAATTGTTAGAATTGAAGAGTTGAATTGAAGTTGAATTAAATGAAAGTTGAAAGATACAAGTTTCATAATTCTAATCAATAAACAATAATAATAACAATAATAAACATATATAAATTATTAATTTTGAACATCAGACTATAAGCCTAGTCATGACAGTTCATGTCCTAAGGAGCGCTATAGTATTTCATGATTATACAAATAGACAAACTTGTTGGATGAGCGTAGCGAAGACTCCATCCCACTCTTATACATCTTTATCTGTGTTTTTTTCTTGTTTTTTGTAAGCACTGCACAGGTCACATGGGTCGACTGATCAACATGAAACTTTTTTTTGTACGGGCAAACTTTTACAACTTAGAACTGTAAAGTTTTTGGAATGAATCGGTTGGATAGATTTTGAGAAATATCATGTCAAAGTTTAAAAAAAAAACCATAAGATTAGGCTGGGTGAGAAAATTTGAAAAAATGAAATCTCTGCGGAAAAAATGAAATTTTCTCTGAGTGTTCGAACATAAATGATATACACATAACCACTATTTAGTAACCAATTCGAACCAACCGTTTTGAAAAAAAAATTCAAGTAACTGTTTTTATTCATCAAATATAATATGGAAATGAGCCAAGATTCACTGCTTTCTGAATTCGATATTTGCCCAAGAATTAACTACCGTATAGAGTTTAAGGCAAAGGCAGAGTCTCTAAAGATATATATATATATATATATATATATATATATATATATATATATATATATATATATATATATATATATATATCTATCTATCTATATCTATCTATCTATCTATCTATCTATCTATCTATCTATATATATATATATATATATATATATATATATATATATATATATATATATATATATATATATATATATATATATATATATATATATATATATATATATATATATATATATATATATATATATATATATATATATATTATATATATATATATATATATATATATATATATATATATATATATATATATATATATATATATATATATATTATATATATATATATATATATATATATATATATATATATATATATATATATATATATATATATATATATATATATATATATATATATATATATATATATATATATATATATATATATATATATATATATATATATATATATATATATATATATATATATATATATATATATATATATATATATA
>OZ023327.1:3030346-3087846 GCA_964007535.1 Brachyptera risi | reverse complement strand
TGATGCAATTATATGAATCCAAAACCACACGTGAATTGTAAAAATCTCTTGAGAAATGTCCATATTTTCAAAATTTCCCTGCGGGGCTCTGAAACCCCCTTTTGGCGCGTGACAGGCGTCCAGCTGGGAGGTCATTTTATTCATGTAACCTGTGCGCCCTCCCCCCCCCCCCAATATACAAATCCTAACGACGTCCCTGCATCACACGCCACTTTTACCCCACTACTTCATTATTACACTCTTCTAGCCCCCTCACCTGTCACTTGTATAGTACCAGGGCAGTTCGCTAGAGCGCTACAGACGTGCTGCTACCGAGCAGGGCTGTTCCTCGGCGGTGAGCATAGGTACTAATCGCCTACGTCGGAGGCGGTGGAGACCTAACATTATTGAGGGGTCAAGATGGATCAAGTTGTCCACTCATAGAAAATGGTGCGGTGCACGGAGGGGGGGGGGTCATATTGACGTGATTTTGGGAATAAATGGATGGGGAAACTTCGCAATTGATTTACAGGTGTCAGGTGTTTGATTTATATATCAATATGTACTAAGTTGCAAAGATAATAAACTGTACATTATTATTGTACACACTTGCAACAGTGAGAAATAGTTGTGGTGGTAGCTCATACAATTTTATCAATACAAAAATCGCCCTTGTGGTGACCCGTCCAAACGATCCCATCTTTCATCCACAACCTTAATTGGGGAACAATGATTTTGTATCAAATTTCGATGTTATTAGAAAGAAAAAAATTGATCAAAAATGTAATCATTATATTTAATTAATTCAATTGAGACTACTAAAAATCACACTTCAATTGAATAATATCAATTTGGATTATCAATTGTATTGAGGGGTCATGTAGTTATATGCATATCATATGATTATTGAGAGGTCAGCCGACCTCCCTGACCCCTTGGCACCGCCGCGCCCCTGGCGGACGTAGACGAGGGCAACGGAGGAGAGATGTATTCTTGTCCAGCCATAAAGTGACCTGTCTTGGAAGTATATCTCTCGTCTGTTTGTCGACTTATTCCCGTAATATTAGCTCAAGTGTTTCACAACATGTTTGACCACAACTCTGGCTTGCTTCTCTCCTCTTATCTCGGTCCATGGGAACACATCCGCTCCAGAACAATTGCCTGGGCTGTGTGACCCTGGCACAAAACAGAGCCACTTCATACGACAGTGGCAAAGATCCTATAGTTAGATTACATTACAAAATATTGCTCATAGAATCTGCATAAGACCACAAATACATTTGGGTCAAAAACAATTCAACTCGAAGGATTCAAACGTCATTACGTCTGAATTGATTGATATACATTCGATTCTGCTCTCTCTTGCTGTATTCGACTTTCAAATAATCTTCAATACAATTTCTCAAATTGCACAAATATATCGTTGTCTAATTTCTCCAGTCCCTCCCTGTCTGATTTATACAGGAACATTTTCCAACATCTTGTTTGAAAGTGAGTATTTTCACTTTCTTCCTGTTGCTCTCTCTCTCTCTCTCTCTCTCTCTCTCTCTCTCTCTCTCTCTCTCTCTCTCTCTCTCTCTCTCTCTCTCTCTCTCTCTTCCTCTTAATTCTTCGCTCACGTTTACTTCAATTATTTTATTCCATCTTGTTGTTGGGTGTATGGATGTATCCCGGCTCCTTTGATTAGTTTCAAGTTGATTCTGTTTTCAATTAACTGTGTCGACGTCAGGCGGCTTGAACCAAGGCCGACAGCCGACACCGATTCTATAAGCCTTCATCACCTGGTTCCAGTGAGTCAATAATGTATTGATTTAAAGTATTTGTAAGATGGAGAGATCAGTCAGTTGGGTTGGATCAGTGGTCGTCAGTGTTGGACTGCACACCCAGTCATTTACTTGGAGGAATCTCTTCTAACATGGAGAACTGTAGTCATGATCGGTTTGTCAAACTTTTGGCTCGGTTTTTAAGGTAAGAGGAGTCATTCGGAGAAGATAACAAGTAAACTTGATGATGGTTGGAAATGATTTGGCCGCAAATAAACCCGGTTCTGGTTGAACGATATAACAAGAACTAACAATACCACTTGAAGGATGTGAAGTAAAGACGCATCAAACTGTGCATTTTGTTCATCTGTATTCCCTTCAGTTTGATTATTTTTCAGTTTATTATTTTATTAGTATCGAAATTAGAAAAAAAATCATTGTTCCCCAAATGCGGTTATGGTTATAAGGTAGGATCGTTTGGACGGGCACCACCAGGGTCGTATCGACGCCTAGGCCCACGAGGCCCGGGCCAGGGCGGCAAATTCTCACGAGGTGGCACATTTCAAAGGGGCGTTAGCTCCTCAAAAATCCAACAATATTTTTTTGAAAATCGTTAATTTTCATATAATATACAGCGTATGTTCATGTTTTGAGACCAACTATAATGCACAGAGAGCATTGAAAACATGCTCTGTATTGCTACAGTTTTACTTCTATTGTACAATAGAATCTTTGTAATATTTTTGTCTTGCCATTTAGAACATTTCAATATTATCATTTCAACATGTTATTCAGTTGCGATCAAAGTTTATAAAATGATCCTTCTGAATGATGATAGGTCATAGCAATAGCCCGACACAAACATTGTAGATGTGCTTCTGAATAAGAACGTGGTGCTCGTCTTATTTCTAAGATAGTGCGTTTGAGGGTGAGACGGGGAGCAGGAGGAGAAGGAGGGGGGGGGGGAAGGGGGGCGTCAAAAAATGTCGGGCCTAGGGGCACAAAATATCTTGATTCGGCCCTGGGCACCACATGGGTGATTTCACCACCCCAAAGGATAATTAGAATGTTATAACTCATATAACAAACAATGAATATATCGGCCGGTAGGTAACAATTCTGTCAATTCAAACATTCATATTGGGGAGAAAAAAACTTCAATCTTATTATATCTGATTATCATCTTGATCCTATTTTTCTTCTCATTCCTGAATATTTCTGTTTTCTTCTTTCTTCTTTGTTCTTGTATTTTTTATCACATGTTATTTTTTTTAACTATTGGTGAGTTTGCTTGCATATGACTATACTGCTGTTCCCCGGTTCCAAAGCTTCGAGGACAGAAACTATCAGAATCAATGGATGACACGAACAAAGATCAAACAAAGATCAAACAAAGATCAAACAAAGATAACAAATTAAAATAACTCAAGTCATAATAACACTATGAATCCTGGTTTTAAAAATCGAGAATAGGTTTCTGCCGAAATATATTGTTTTATACTCTTTTGATAAAAATAAAATAACCTTACATGTATGTCTATTTGAATGAATGTCTAACTGGTAACGTTTGCTTTGTTCTTGCTCTCGGAACCTGCAGGCAATTGTCTTTCATCCATGACTCCAGTTATGTCCAGATGCAGTAAGTCTGGAACAGATCATGCCTGTTGCGTGAATTGCGTAGATTTGTTACCTCTAGACTCAGACATACTGAATGTTCTTCTATCTCTTTGAAGCCCGTCACTTTCAGGTTTTGTAAAAATCAACGTCCAAACGGAGCCAATAGTTTGTCTGCAGACCGATGTCTCACCTGGCAGCTGATCAACCAAGATGTGTTTATTTAGCCAGAATGATTCGATCGCTTTGCACGTTTATGCCAATTGTTTTGTACGTGATGCATGCTGTCTCTTAGATTACAGCTTAGAAACGTGTATGTTATGTTATTGTTGTCGATCGAACTGGCGAAACACGTTTTGCTATTCATAGAAACGTTCTAGTTTTATTTTGGCAATGGAAACACTGCTTTAAACAGAGTAGGCCTATAAATTAAGGAACATGTGAGAATGTTACAATAAAATAAAGCCCACTGTTGAACTTTTTCAGAAAAGTTTCGAGGCGTAGGCCTAATAATGTTTATTCAAGCGGTTTGCTACTTCGATTCAACAGTACCATGAATCGACGATAAGTTAGTTACTTCGTTTCCGTTCGTCCATCCAATCAGCAACTCAGTTCAGCGAAATATCGGTTTTTGGTGATAAATTTTAAACAGTTTGAGATATCAAAATTCAGATCCAACAAAAACACAGATATTTTCAATTCTTCAATATGAACTGCGGAAAAAAATCCCCTAACATCGCATGATTTTCACAGGTAGGTCAATAAAGCTAAAAAATGTATTTTTTTCCACTGTATATACCCTCGTAAAATTATGCGATGTAATTAAAATTGTGTATACACATACCGTCTTGAAGGTGTTGTTTTAATATATGTCCTTCTGTTGCATTCGAAATTCGAATGTTGATATCTCACACGGTTGCCAAAGAGATATTTCGCTAAATTATTATTATTATTATTATCAACTCTTGCAGTTGCACATAAATGCGCGGTGGCAAGTTCCCTATCGATCCTATCCTATCGCCTCCCTAACCTTCTGACGGAATAGCTTCAACCCTATTTCATCCTCCTCAAGTATACTTCTACTAAGCCCATTATAAGCCCCTACCTGTCCTATTCAAGAAAGAGAACTTACCGACATCTAATCTAGCCCCCTTTATAACTACTGCTCTATCATGACTTCGCCTACCCCCATACCCTGACTCATTCCTTTCAATCAACCTATTCAACTCCCCCCAGCCCCCTTCTCCTTCCATTACCCTGAAGAAATTACAGATCCGATCCTCCTTTCTCCGTATTTCCAATTCCCGCCATCCCAAGTCTCGGATCATCTCAGATGGACTCTCCAATATTCTCACCCTCTCACCCCTTTCATTCTCCCCCCATTTCCACCTCCTAACCCTACCTGTAACCCTTGTAACTGCAATCCATGCACCCTTTCCACATCCCTTATCTCACCTAATCTATAAGGATCCCAAACTGAACTAGCATATTCCACCATGGGACGCACTAACGAGAAATAAGCCTTTTCTTTTATCTCTATACTTGTCCCCCTAAGCTGCCTCATTACAAAGTTTAGTGCAAGTTAAATCGACTCCCATGCGCTGTTTTGAGTGTCCGACTGGCGATGGAACAAGTGGCCAGATAGAATTGTGTAAATCTCCAAGATAACTATTGAATCATATTAAGAACACTGTGTATGATTTTATGCCCCGCTTGAATCGAACAAATGTTATTCTTGACTTTGTTCTTGCTTGCCTGAGCCTTGTTGTATGAAGTAGATGAGCTGAATTCTGCTCATTTAGGTGCACGGCGCTTCTTGTGAGAGGAAGCTGATGCAAGGAATGTATACTCCATTTAATTTCTGTAACGGCTTGTCTAATTAACAATAATGAGTATGTTGATAAAGGAAATGTATGTAACATTGAATACCCGTACGTCTCTGATTTATTGTGAATGCGCGAAATAAGGGTTGGAATATTGAGATATTTGTGATTTGTTGACGAGAAAGTTGTTTTTGTTGTCTATTGTTTTTGTAAATCTGAGCCCATCTGTACATACTTGATCCGTGCTGGATTTGGTACGAGACCCAGTTAAACAGTTACTGTGCCTAGAGACTAGAGTTAATTAACCCATAGTGCCTACAGTTCTAATGACGTATTTGTGAATGGCATGCCTTTACTTGAAGGACATCAGAACCCTGGGACTAGATTGGAAGGAATTATGACGCGATCCCCCCCCCCCCCCTGATTTGAGAGATGACTAGAAATGCCCATTCCAATGTCAGGAATCATAATCAGTTTTTCTTCCAGAGACTCTTGAGTCATGAGGTGTAAGCAGTGGTCGATTTTGTCTTGAATATGAACAGAGTCGGGTAATGCTTACGTCACGACTAGGAAAATGAAGCGAATCATGTAGAGCATGAGATGATGATTACTAGTTTTCTCTCAAATTAGGCAGAGACAACACTGAAAATCCTAAATTCTACATTTTACACCCGATCAAGTTGATTTTTTTTAATGTGGTCCTACATTACTACCAGAAAAATATAAAAATTTAAAGTCACATTTTTTCTCCAACTCCTTTTTTTCAATTAAAACTTATATTTTGTCAATGGTCACGAAGACACTTTTTTTGTGAAAAACGGCTTGAGAAAAGTAGTTTTGAGAAATTTCATAGTCTTTTCTAAAGTGCATCCGACAAAATTTTACCTTGATGTCACTCCAATTTTTTTTTTGTAGGAATGACAAATTTTTCCATTTCACACTTTTTTTCAAGTTTTTCAATTTTTTTCTTTTTCAACATATATTTCAGGCATGATATTCTCATGATATACTGTAAATAATGCATAACTTTGTTCATCATCCAGTTTATGAAGTATACAAAAAAAAATTGTGCAATTCCATCCAGTAGAATAGATTTCATTCACCTCTCCCTTCCAAAAACGTAGGAAAAAAAAATGACGAGAAAACAGTCATCAAACATTTGACTGTATACCGTTCTGAAGCTAATTTGGTTCGACACTATATGGTTCAAAGTTCAATATAAAATATACTAGCGAATCAATTCACATTATTTCTTCAGTAGCCCAAAAAGGAGATATGAAATAAATTGATCATGAAAAAAAGGTAAATTCCAACAAATGGACATATCATCAGTGTTGTCCCCCATTAATAAACAAAAACTATCGTCATAATTCAATAAAAACAGGTGGCAGGGTTGTGGAATATTTGGTGTGGTGTTGACCTTGTACCTCGCGCTCGGTTCCAGCGCGCGCGATAACGACCAGGCCAAACATGCGGAGGACGTTCTCTTCGACATGTTCAAGAATGAAGACAATGGACTTCTACCAGTCGGAAAATTCCTGGCAGTGAGTAGATCCAAGTGCATCATAGTTCTTGACGATCAGCTGGGCGGCCATTCATGTACTGTACGTCTAGCAAAGATGCTAGCGGTCGCAACTTGCGATCATCAAAAACCTCTCCGCAAAGTTGATAGCAAATTGCCGCCATGACAGTTGTAAAAGAGGTTTCATGCCTTGCTAGAGCTTGATAGACGTACATGAATGCCCACCCTGGACTTGAGAATCGACCGCCCTTGGGCTGAACATAAATTAGCGCTCCCGTACTTATATTCAAAATGTGTGTAAGACTAGTGTCAGGAATGTAAAAAACCTTTCGGGCAATGTGAAAAGCATGTGACACGTCAACCTATATTTCAGCCAATTACTCGACATTACCTACTTATTACTGATTATTCACTAATTAACGGAATATTCTCACGCGAGAGGATGCGACTCACCCGGTGTGGAGGCCTAGAAAGAGATACCACGGCGCTCAATATTTCGGTAAATCCAATAGGGCGGAGGAACACGTGGCCCCGTAGTGAAATCTTTTGAACTGGCATGTTCTTATATCATATCATGAGGGCTTGAGGTACTGACCAATGTTGCTGTAGTGTTATAATGAGAATAGCAATCAAAATAATAATGAGAATAAGTTTTTTTAATACTTAGGCCTATGGTATTATTTATATTTTTACCAATGCTGTTACTTCGTGTTGCCTTTTGTTGATACGTTTCCATTTGATGTGAAACAAGAGAATGAACAAGAGACCTGAAGAGCGCAAGCGCCCCAGAACCATTGTTCTCGAGACTCGTGAGATGTGAGATGTGGTTTGTGGAATGAGATGAGATAGCGTCATCACTCATTGTCAGTGGAATTATTGGAATCTCACCGAAATTTCACTCATTCCACATTTCATAAATCTCAAGAATAAGGGTTCTGGTCCCTTATTCTCGAGATTATGAGATTATGAGATGAGATTATTATGCTATGGTATTTTCATAGCATTTTCAGTGAGATTACCAGAATTCCACCTAAATAATCTCATCTCATAATGTGATAATCTCGAGAATAAGGGTCCTGGGCTCTCGCACCGCCAGGTTTCAGCCTTGCCAGCCTGTGCGTAGATCCGGGCCTGATTCTACCAGGGCTCAGATTCTCGTCTCAAGTTGAGACCATGTCACTGAGTTAGGTACCATATTGGTCCCAACTTGGGACGAGCTAAAGATAGGAGTCTGTGAATGGCTGAGATTGACGTGAGGCAGTGACGTCAATGAACGCCCTTCACACGAGCTCATGACTAGTGTCAACAGTCACTAATCAGATGCTGCGACTCTTCTACACAGGCCAATTACCACGCGAACTCCATTGCAATTGCTTCGAACACAACATACAGTCTCACAGTCAGAAGTCGAGTGTTTTCTATATCAGAATTCACATGATCTCTTGGAAACAGAAACTAGTATAAACTGAAAATCTGTCAACTTATCGTAGGCCTACTTGCAGGCTCTATATATATATATATATATATATATATATATATATATATATATATATATATATATATATATATATATATATATATATATATATATATATATATATATATATATATATATATATTATGATTTGACAAAAACGTTCATAGATATCGTTAATGGATCGCATCCATGAAGAAATGTTGTATACAAATCTAAGCCTAGGTAAGGTTGAAAGAGAAACACAAGGACCTGTGGTAACGTGCAATCGTTACACCTTGGAACCTGTTGATCTGTAAAGACACAGCCCATGAGAGTCGTTTCTCAAATTTGTCTTGTCATATAAATGTGTCGATTATTCGACTTGAATCTTAGTGGCTATTTAGCTCAGTTGGTTAGAGCTTTGGGTACAAACCAAGAGGTCCTGGTTCAAGTCCCAGAACGGTCACATTTTTATGATTTGACAGAAACGTTCATATATATATATATATATATATATATATATATATATATATATATATATATATATATGTGTGTATATACATATTTACACGGACAATGTCGTGGGACGTCCTTCTATGGAGTGTTCAAATGACCCAACTGATTGTTTATATGGATTTGATTTATTGTTAGCAAGCTTATTTCTACTCGAAAGTCAATAGTGGTATAATCTTCAATTAGATTCCTGCACATATTCGGGTTGCCGATATGACACAGAATAATCAAAGAATAATCAAAGAAAAACAAAGAAAAATGATGGATAATGGTAAAGAATAGAATATGAAGTCTTGAAGAGTAAAATTATGAGAGAAAATAATAATAATAAAATCTAAATCAATTCAAACACTAACAAAATTGGTGATAAAATAGAAAAAAAATAGAGAAACTAATTGGTGCATCAGTTGGATTGGAAATTGCCATGGAAATGTAAACGTAAAGGCTGGTTACATTGTCTGAAAAGAAATGTAGAAAATGTGAGTACTTAATATATACAATAAAAATCAATAACACTGTATCACAATACCGGTACAAAGAATTATACTTGAAAACATGGAATGCTTGTTTCAAGAGGCTGATCGTGGTGACTGTATATGTCGGATGGATTGTATCAGTGATTTCAACATGTGACTTTCAAATATAATAGAAATGTATGATTTTCATTTGGTATATTTCTGTCCATATCATTCTTGGATCAGCTTGAACCAAAAGCCAGGTCCCTTGTCTGCCTGACCGAACCAGTGCAGGTTGTGACAGCAGGTATATGCAGCTGTGTTACCTGTGCAGGCGCTGCGCAGCACTGGCCTGAAGAGGAACGACCCACGGCTGAGCGAGCTAGCAGAGAACCTGAGGAAAGTCCATCATCAGAGCGGCAGCGAAGGAGGCTCACCGGAAACACAGAAACTGGACCGGGAATCGTTTATACGCGTCATCTCACCCAACATATTGCTGATTGCTAGAGCTTTTCGCCACCAGTTCGTCATACCAGACTTCCAAGTGTTCACCAAACATATCGAGGATTTTTACTGGAAATGTAAAACTAATACAGAAGGAAAGGTAAATGGAATTAATTTCAAATCAAAGATTGAGTCAGATTTGAATATCTGGTTGAGTATTGATATTGTCAACAATTCTAACAGACTACGTCTTGAGCTGTTATCGAGCTTACCGACCCCTATGTTATCGACCCCTATTCCTGAGATAAATGAGATGTGAGAAAAATAAAAATGAGTGAGAAAACGATTATCTCACTCATTTTTATTTTTCTCACATCTGATTTATCTCAGGAATAGGGGTCCAGCTGAGTAAGTCTAATGCTGTACCGAGCATGGCGCTCACTGTTATAGCATCACATTTTATTACCGACTTACAGATTCATATTTCCTCAGTCACTTTGAACGAATTGAGAGTGAAATCTGCCAGTTCATTGCTTGCTTGCGAAGACGGCACTTGGCTGTGGACTAAGGAATCGGATTAGGTATATAATGTATAAGGAAGAAATCAGTTAATTAGGCCCAATCGAACTCTGATATATTGCCCAAGCAGATAACTGAATCCCGTCAGTGAACAGGTTTGATGGGAGCACCGAGGAAGGTTGTATGAGACTCGGGATCAGATATAGAGCCGATAGTTGGGCTTCAGGAGCCATGTGTTTGAATCACCCAACACTGGTGCAGACACATGAGACGATCAGTCGAGTTGACCAGGGTATTCGGTGCGTGTCACCAAAGCGTGTCACTATACAAACGCATCGATCAAAAATATTGTGGCTTCTTCCATAGATCTCTTGTTCTAGATCTCATCGGAAGAATAAGGACCAAGTTATCATTCTATGATGTCAGAATAGTACATATTAGACCCTAACTGTTGGACGTGTACGTGGTACTTGTCAGTACATATGGTACGTATGTGTTGTACAGTGTTGAATAGTACATGTTTGATCGTTGGATCATCGACAAGAGTGACAAGTATCGATGAGCACACGCTTGCCCTGGTAGAGTCTAGGGTGAACACCATGCTGGACCTCCTCGTGCGAGTCTGAGCAAGACATTGATCGTGTGTTTTGTGTGCAGGTTGCCAGCTACATCCCTCAATTAGCCCGCATCAACCCCGACTTGTGGGGCGTGAGCGTGTGCACCATTAGCACACTGATGCCCTGCTAGAGTCTAGGGTGAACACCATGCTGGACCTCCTCGTGCGAGTCTGAGCAAGACATTGATCGTGTGTTTTGTGTGCAGGTTGCCAGCTACATCCCTCAATTAGCCCGCATCAACCCCGACTTGTGGGGCGTGAGCGTGTGCACCATTAGCACACTGATGCCCTGGTAGAGTCTAGGGTGAACACCATGCTAGACCTCCTCGTGTGAGTCTGAGCAAGACATTGATCGTGTGTTTTGTGTGCAGGTTGCCAGCTACATCCCTCAATTAGCCCGCATCAACCCCGACTTGTGGGGCGTGAGCGTGTGCACCATTGACGGCCAACGGTTCTCAATCGGAGATGTCAACGTACCGTTCACCATGCAATCTTGTAGGTAAGCAATCAGGGCATACATTCTTGAATGATTGGGTGATCAGGAATCAACACGTCAAGTAAAACACCATCGATCATGCTCAGATGTGTTCCAATCTGTCCCCAGCAAGCCACTGACGTACGGGATAGCCCTGGAGCGGCTGGGAGCCGAGGTGGTCCACAACTACGTCGGTCAGGAGCCGAGTGGGAGGAACTTCAACGAGCTCATTCTCAATCACAACAGTAAGCTCCCCAGACGCCATTGTGGTACTCTACATTGGAAAACCATTGCAATTGCAATTGTATGTATTCAGTTACGTTGAAAGTAAAACAGTGATATTAAATGATCCTGAAGGTTCCTAGCCATTGATCAAGACCTCACGCTCACATGCTGAGATCAGCTATAAGCCCCAGGCTGAGATCAGCTATAGGCCCCAGGCTGAGATCAGCTGTGAGCCCCAGGCTGAGATCAGCTGTGAGCCCCAGGCTGAGATCAGCTTTGAGCCCCAGGCTGAGATCAGCTGTAAGCCGCAGGCTGAGATCAGCTATAAGCCCCAGGCTGAGATCAGCTGTAAGCCGCAGGCTGAGATCAGCTGTGAGCCCCAGGCTGAGATCAGCTATGAGCCCCAGGCTGAGATCAGCTGTAAGCCGCAGGTTGAGATCAGCTATGAGCCCCAGGCTGAGATCAGCTATGAGCCCCAGGCTGAGATCAGCTGTAAGCCGCAGGCTGAGATCAGCTGTAAGCCCCAGGCTGAGATCAGCTTTGAGCCCCAGGCTGAGATCAGCTGTAAGCCGCAGGCTGAGATCAGCTGTAAGCCCCAGGCTGAGATCAGCTGTAAGCCGCAGGCTGAGATCAGCTGTAAGCCGCAGGCTGAAATCAGCTGTGAGCCCCAGGCTGAGATCAGCTGTGAGCCCCAGGCTGAGATCAGCTGTGAGCCCCAGGCTGAGATCAGCTGTCAGCCGCAGGCTGAGATCAGCTTTGAGCCCCAGGCTGAGATCAGCTGTAAGCCCCAGGCTGAGATCAGCTGTAAGCCCCAGGCTGAGATCAGCTGTAAGCCCCAGGCTGAGATCAGCTGTAAGCCCCAGGCTGAGATCAGCTGTAAGCCCCAGGCTGAGATCAGCTGTAAGCCCCAGACTGAGATCAGCTGTAAGCCGCAGGCTGAGATCAGCTATAAGCCCCAGGCTGAGATCAGCTGTGAGCCCCAGACTGAGATCAGCTGTAAGCCGCAGGCTGAGATCAGCTATAAGCCCCAGGCTGAGATCAGCTGTGAGCCCCAGGCTGAGATCAGCTGTAAGCCGCAGGCTGAGATCAGCTATAAGCCCCAGGCTGAGATCAGCTATGAGCCCCAGGCTAAGATCAGCTGTAAGCCGCAGGCTGAGATCAGCTGTAAGCCGCAGGCTGAGATCAGCTGTAAGCCCCAGGCTGAGATCAGCTGTAAGCCCCAGGCTGAGATCAGCTGTAAGCCCCAGGCTGAGATCAGCTGTGAGCCCCAGGCTGAGATCAGCTTTGAGCCCCAGGCTGAGATCAGCTGTAAGCCCCAGACTGAGATCAGCTGTAAGCCGCAGGCTGAGATCAGCTGTAAGCCGCAGGCTGAGATCAGCTGTAAGCCGCAGGCTGAGATCCGCTGTAAGCCGCAGGCTGAGATTAGCTGTAAGCCGCAGGCTGAGATCAGCTATGAGCCCCAGGCTGAGATCAGCTATGAGCCCCAGGCTGAGATCAGCTATGAGCCCCAGGCTGAGATCAGCTGTAAGCCCCAGGCTGAGATCAGCTGTAGTCTTGTCTTGGAGACATGTTTGGACACATGAACTGACGTGTTCCAGAACAGCCCCACAACCCTATGATCAATGCTGGAGCGATTCTGGTCTGCTCCTTGTTGAAGACGCTGGTCAAACCGGAAATGACTCTCGCCGAAAAGTTCGACTTCACAATGAACTATTTCAAGGTTTGTCTCACAGAATATGTATGCTCTGGAGTATTTTATTATAAAATAATTAACTTTATATTTTTACTTTATATTTTCTCAGATTTCCTTATACATATTTTTATTTTGTTATTATTATTAGCATGAATGTTGTCATTATCACTGTCAGATCGAGTATTAATAACGATGGAAAACAATGTTGAATAGAATTGAATTGAATATTGTTAGACAGTTCGTTTTATTGCAAAGCGCAACAAGTATCTGGATGTCAACGAATCAAACAGTTTGATTGATTGTGAGTTTCAATTTTACGACCACGGTGACTAGAAGAAATTCACCGAGAGCCAACTTTCCATGCTAACTGAATCATCAGCTACCAGAATGGTTGTTTGAGCGCAGCGGTTCCCAGCTTGATGTACTATTCGTTCTCCTGATCACCCACTTCCCGCTGTACAGTGCAGTACGACAAGTTGACAGCGTCCAAGGCGACACACTTATTCCTCCTGTGGTACCTGACATGAGCCTTGCTCCTGATCACCCACTTCCCGCTGTACAGTGCAGTACGACAAGTTGATAACGTTCAAGGCGACACACTTATTCCTCCTGTGGTACCTGCCTGAGACATGAGCCTTGCTCCTGATCACCCACTTCCCGCTGTACAGTGCAGTACGACAAGTTGACAGTGTTCAAGGCGACACACTTATTCCTCCTGTGGTACCTGAGACATGAGCCTTGCTCCTGATCACCCACTTCCCGCTGTACAGTGCAGTACGACAAGTTGACAGCGTTCAAGGCGACACACTTATTCCTCCTGTGGTACCTGAGACATGAGCCTTGCTCCTGATCACCCACTTCCCGCTGTACAGTGCAGTACGACAAGTTGACAGCGTTCAAGGCGACACACTTATTCCTCCTGTGGTACCTGAGACATGAGCCTTGCTCCTGATCACCCACTTCCCGCTGTACAGTGCAGTACGACAAGTTGACAGCGTTCAAGGCGACACACTTATTCCTCCTGTGGTACCTGAGACATGAGCCTTGCTCCTGATCACCCACTTCCCGCTGTACAGTGCAGTACGACAAGTTGACAGCGTTCAAGGCGACACACTTATTCCTCCTGTGGTACCTGAGACATGAGCCTTGCTCCTGATCACCCACTTCCCGCTGTACAGTGCAGTACGACAAGTTGACAGCGTTCAAGGCGACACACTTATTCCTCCTGTGGTACCTGAGACATGAGCCTTGCTCCTGATCACTCACTTCCCGCTGTACAGTGCAGTACGACAAGTTGACAGCGTTCAAGGCGACACACTTATTCCTCCTGTGGTACCTGAGACATGAGCCTTGCTCCTGATCACCCACTTCCCGCTGTACAGTGCAGTACGACAAGTTGATAACGTCCAAGGCGACACACTTATTCCTCCTGTGGTACCTGAGACATGAGCCTTGCTCCTGATCACCCACTTCCCGCTGTACAGTGCAGTACGACAAGTTGACAGCGTTCAAGGCGACACACTTATTCCTCCTGTGGTACCTGACATGAGCCTTGCTCCTGATCACCCACTTCCCGCTGTACAGTGCAGTACGACAAGTTGATAACGTTCAAGGCGACACACTTATTCCTCCTGTGGTACCTGCCTGAGACATGAGCCTTGCTCCTGATCACCCACTTCCCGCTGTACAGTGCAGTACGACAAGTTGACAGTGTTCAAGGCGACACACTTATTCCTCCTGTGGTACCTGAGACATGAGCCTTGCTCCTGATCACCCACTTCCCGCTGTACAGTGCAGTACGACAAGTTGACAGCGTTCAAGGCGACACACTTATTCCTCCTGTGGTACCTGAGACATGAGCCTTGCTCCTGATCACCCACTTCCCGCTGTACAGTGCAGTACGACAAGTTGACAGCGTTCAAGGCGACACACTTATTCCTCCTGTGGTACCTGAGACATGAGCCTTGCTCCTGATCACCCACTTCCCGCTGTACAGTGCAGTACGACAAGTTGACAGCGTTCAAGGCGACACACTTATTCCTCCTGTGGTACCTGAACATGAGCCTTGCTCCTGATCACCCACTTCCCGCTGTACAGTGCAGTACGACAAGTTGACAGCGTTCAAGGCGACACACTTATTCCTCCTGTGGTACCTGAGACATGAGCCTTGCTCCTGATCACCCACTTCCCGCTGTACAGTGCAGTACGACAAGTTGACAGCGTTCAAGGCGACACACTTATTCCTCCTGTGGTACCTGAGACATGAGCCTTGCTCCTGATCACCCACTTCCCGCTGTACAGTGCAGTACGACAAGTTGACAGTGTTCAAGGCGACACACTTATTCCTCCTGTGGTACCTGACATGAGCCTTGCTCCTGATCACCCACTTCCCGCTGTACAGTGCAGTACGACAAGTTGACAGCGTTCAAGGCGACACACTTATTCCTCCTGTGGTACCTGACATGAGCCTTGCTCCTGATCACCTACTTCCCGCTGTACAGTGCAGTACGACAAGTTGACAGCGTTCAAGGCGACACACTTATTCCTCCTGTGGTACCTGACATGAGCCTTGCTCCTGATCACCTACTTCCCGCTGTACAGTGCAGTACGACAAGTTGACAGCGTTCAAGGCGACACACTTATTCCTCCTGTGGTACCTGAGACATGAGCCTTGCTCCTGATCACCCACTTCCCTCTGTACAGTGCAGTACGACAAGTTGACAACGTCCAAGGCGACACACTTATTCCTCCTGTGGTACCTGAGACATGAGCCTTGCTCCTGATCACCCACTTCCCGCTGTACAGTGCAGTACGACAAGTTGACAGTGTTCAAGGCGACACACTTATTCCTCCTGTGGTACCTGACATGAGCCTTGCTCCTGATCACCCACTTCCCGCTGTACAGTGCAGTACGACAAGTTGACAGCGTTCAAGGCGATAAAGTAACGATGTTTAGGAGGAAACATTTGATGTTCAATGCAAAACACTTGACAATGAATACATGATTCTCTTGCGTCAGAAATTTATCGTGACAACATTCGGATTACGTTCTTAAAACTACTTGTAAAACTACTTGTAAAACTACTTGTAAAACTACTTGTAAAACTACTTGTAAAACTACTTGTGAAACTACTTGTAAAACTACGAGAGAGAAACTTGTTTCGTTATCAACTTCTGAAATAGATTACCCGCATTAAATGTAAAAAAAAAACGGGTGAACAATTTTCAATATGAAATAATCGATGACTGTCTCCTCAAGGAGAACGCGATGAAACATGTTTGGGTTTGTTGTCACTCGAGTTCGGGCTTCTTCATTCAATCATTTTTCTATTTGTATATTGTAATATTTTGTATATTTTTATTTGTATATTGTAATATTTTGTATATTTTTATTTGTATATTGTAATATTTTGTATATTTTCATTTGTATATTGTGATATTTTGTATATTTTTATTTGTATATTGTAATATTTTGTATATTTGTATTTGTATATTGTAATATTTTGTATATTTTTATTTGTATCGTATATTTTACGTAAACGGACGATGCTGACGATGCTCAATGTTGTAAACATACAATCTATTGAGTAAATAAAATATCATTACATTACAAATCATTACATTACATTTTGACGATTTTATTCTGTTGAACTTTCACTAACTTTTCTATTACTACATGACACTTAATTTATGTGCATTGATTGACTATACCCAAATGACGGAATTTCAATGCGAAAATTGGTCTAAGAATCTCAAATTAATGATACAAATATATATCTGATTATTATTCCCAATTTATGTTTTCATTCCGAAAATTACAAGGAGGTTATTCGAATGTTATCTTTTAATTGAACTGTGGATTAGGCCTAATATGGGTGATTAGAGGCCGCCCATTCGCCTGCTGTACGCTCTCACGCCGTGACCTCTCACGCCGTGACCTCTCACGCCATGACCTCTCTGCACGACCGCAGTGCTATGAGATCCAGGTTCTCCTTACCGCGACTGCCACTTGGACTGACGTCCTGTAGGCAGCCTGGCTAACTCCCGTACAAAGTGCTGGCCTGTTGGAGCTAGGATGTTATAAGCTCGGCTAATGTCCGCAGAAAATGGCCGGAGGGGAATACCTGGGTTTCAACAATGCTGTCTTCCTGTCCGAGAGGGAGGCTGCTGACAGGAACTACGCCCTGGGCTTCTATATGAGGGAACACAAGTGCTATCCAGAGAAGGCGAACCTCAGGGAATGTATGGACTTCTATTTTCAAGTAAGACTCTATGTATCATTTTATTATAGCATTGTGTTAAATAGAAGACAATATTGAAATATTTTAAATAAAAATTGCGTTTATATTATTAAAAATGTGTGGGGAATATTTCATGTAAAAACTGATAATCTCGAAAATACAGAATATTTTTTTGAGCAGCGTCGAACAAATGTATTGAAGATTCAGATATTCAAACGTATGGTTATTACTTGAACTGTGATTCAAGTGATTAAAACAGTGACGGTTGAAATAACGGGAAATATGAATCGATGTTGGGTTCCTCATGATATTAGGTATTATTATTATTTAGATCTCTTGCAGTTGCACATAAATGCTTGGTGACAAGTTTCCCACCCCTGTGATCAAGACATTTTGACCACCTTCCTAGCTTTTTGACGGAATTGTTTTACCCTCATTTCATCCCCCTTGAATATATTGCTACTAAGCTAGCCCATTCCTGTCCATATACTATGGTTCTATTTAAAAAGGAGAATTGAATCACATCTGACCTAGTTCCCTTGATAACTACCACTCCATCATGACTTTTCCTACCCTCATACTGTGACTCACTATATCCTCTCAATCAACTTGTGCAACTCTCTCTCTCTCCCCCCCCCCCCCCCCGTCACCTTCCATTGACTGCATGCCAGCCTAAATCATGCATTATTTCAGTAGATCTCTCCAATATTCTCACCCTTTGTCCCCTTTCATTCTCCCCACCTCTGCACATCCACTTCGTGACCCTACCCATAACCCTTCTAGACGCAATCCTCTGAACTATTTCCACATCCCTCATCTCGCCTACCTTATAAGGATTCCAAACCGAACTTGCATATTCTAGCAGAGGACGCACTGACGTGAAGTATGCCTTTTCCTTAATCTCCCTACCTGTTCTCCTGAGCTACCTCATTACGAAGTTTAATGCATTAATACTCTTCTTTACTGTCTGTTCAACTTGTGTCCCCCACCTTAATCGTCCATCAGATATTACCCCGAGATACTTGTAATCATCTACTGAATCTGGTGTCTTCCCTCCTGCATCATACATCATACAACTCTCCTCCTACTAAAGGTGACTACCTTATATCCCCCTGTATTTAACGTCATCTATCCATCTGAAGCCAATCATTCAGGGCAGTCACGTCTGTCCGTATCGCTACTACATCCTCTTCTGTACTCATTTCTATATATTACACACAACCTTATTTTCGAATCAAAAAGCTGCTCAAGTCTTCTATGTGTAAATCAAACAATAATGGACCTAAGACACTACCTTGCGGATCTCCTGATGTCACCTCAATCTCACTTGAAATCTCTGAACCTACCCAAACTCTTTGCACCCCATCCTGTAGATAGTTTCCCATATCTAGTTTACCAACCCAAAATTCCCAATGAACACTTTCTACTTCTCCAAAAGTATATTGTTATCTACTTTGTCAAAAGCCTTCTAAAAGTCCAAGATCACTGCGTCAATGCATCCATCGCCATCTACTACCCTTGACAACTCTTCCGAAAATCCCAACAACTGTGTCTCGCATAAGATACCCCTTTCTAAACCCATGATGCTCATCTGAAATACCACCACGTTCATCCACCTTCTCCATTACTCTTTTGATAACCACCCTTTCTATTATCTCACACACATCTGATATTAAACCAATTCCCCTGTTATTGTCTACCATGCCTCTCGGCTCTCCCTTTGAAATTGGAATAACGTCTGTTTTTTCCAATCGTGCTTTAGGCTACTCGCTGCTATAGTGTAGTTTGAAACAGCCCTAGCAAATAACCTATATGAGAGAAGTCTCACAAAAAGGAAGAGTTCCATTGTCAATGCACAAGATGCGTAGTACACTTGCGGTCACATCACATGATCTTTTCAAAATTTGACATTTTAATTTCAATTAAATCCACGTACGCTAACCGCTAATTTGTGCACAGACTAAGCGTGTACATTGTCTTCCAGTTGTAGTGCGTGTCCCAGCAGTCTATCTATTGTCTTCGGGGTACATTCTAGTGTGGCTTGTCGATGCTGTCTCGCTCAGTCACCTGTCTGCTCAGCACGGTCCTGACAAAGAAGGCGATGGATGTGGAGAAAAGTTTCAGTAATCCCTCCATTACACTCTGGTCCAGCAAAAGGCTTCCACTCGACCGAGACGGACCGAGCTTGGTCTGGGTCTGATCGCCATGAGTCTCTCGGGAGCAAATAAACTGCTCCCGAAGACTGCTCTGGTTATCTCGAGGTCAAGGTGTCCAGAGGGGTTCTGATCGAGACAACCCACAGAGTAATCCAATAACCTGTGTGTCCGTACAGTGCTGCTCCATGGAGGCCAACTGTGACAGTATGGCTGTGATGGCCGCGTCGCTGGCCAATGGAGGGATTTGTCCGATCACGGAGGAGAAGGTGCTGAAGCCAGAAGCTGTAAGGGATGTCCTGTCGTTGATGCACAGCTGTGGCATGTATGATTATTCAGGAGAATTCGCCTTCAAGGTAAACCTAGCATTCATTCCACTCAAGATGCTTAGAGGGTTGCGTTGGTTTGCCGGTTGGAGACGGTGACTTCACTCATTCGAGAACACGTTCCATCTCTTGAGTACTTTCCTGAGAAATATTGATCGCTGCTCTATCTAGTGTTGGTTTGTAGAAGCGGCTGATGGGCTGAAAAACTTGATGACAGCTGTTATTAGCTGAGCCGACGTGAGCGTATAAAGTTAGATCCTTTTATCACCACTTATCTACGCACGGTCGATAGTTGTTTAAATGTGGACCGTGAATTGGAACATATTTTCAAAATGGGAGGGATAGGAAGTGAGGGCATCAAACCAACGCAACCCTCAATGCATCTTGATTCCACCCCTCTTCAGTCTCTGCCTAGCAAAGTAAACCCCAACTGATCAAGATAGGATATTCATGAAACTAGAAATACCAAAACTCGACCATAAAATTTTATGAATATCGAACTGATGATCTTATTTTTCAAGGAAAAACTTCCAACAGTTTGAATGACAATAATACTTTTATTAGTTCTTTAGTAGGTAATTTAGTATGACTTTCGGAAACTAAAAGAGACTTTAATTTGCGACAAAAAATGTGGTCACAGACAGCGCAGTCCTATAGTGTAAACGTTCATTGTGTTTAATTTAAAATACTCGATGGACAATAATTGATTCAATGCCAAGACCGCCTCACAGTCTTAAAACAAGCAAGAGGTGCTGCTTTTAAACAGTCTTACTCATTCATCTTTGGTCTAAATGGCAAAGAGTGATTAGATTGCAAGATTTCGATGTCAAATGAAAGAAAGCAAGTTCTCGCGTAGCCCTACCTATAGAAAGAATTTAACATCTTTTTTCATACAACTTTTTCAACTCTTGACAATCATTATACCGGTACACTATTTATGCCTGTTGCTGAACTTTAGAAGTTCATTGGAACAGTTTGTTACCTTCAATGATGCCATCATTAGGGACTGGTATGCTATTTGTACATATCAACAGTCGTTATTATCGTCCAGGTCGGACTACCAGCCAAGTCCGGCGTCAGCGGAGGCATGCTCCTGGTCATCCCTAATGTGATGGGAATGTGCCTGTACTCCCCTTCCCTGGATTCCCTCGGGAACAGTTGCCGTGGAGTGCAGTTCTGTCAGGTAAGCAAACAAATCTCTCTCAAGTATTCACTTCGCGCAGCTAGACGATACAAATCACAGCAAGTGGTCACGCAGCCTCGAATGAGATACATGTGCACTGGGACGTTGAGATCGCCCTTGTGGCGCCCCACACGAACGATCCCAGAAGTTAAAGTCTTCATTGGGATACAATGGATCAATGATTGAGTACAGTTTTCAAAAGTTTGAATAAAAGGAAATACAAATTGAGGCTATAGGAGAAATGTGATTAATTTTGATCAATTATAAAAGGAGTAATAACATTTCGTTAATTGCTAATAGGTGATATGTTTGTGAGGTTTTAATTGACTTGAATGCTAAGCAGTAACTTTAAATCAATAATTACGTTTGAATATTTTATTTCCGGTGAAAGAAATTACTCAACAAATACCCTAAAGGCGTGGTCCGTCGCGAGGATTTCAGAGGATTTGAATCCTTCATTCGTATTTTCGCTGCCGTTTCAAGCCCGTTATTCATTTCCAACCACTATTTCAGCTTGTTATTATTAAATCTGTTGCCCATCTGGTTGGTCGATATTCGGAGTGAAATGAGCTTGTTGTAGGAACTGGTGAGCGAGTTCAACTTCCACCGGTACGACAACCTGAAGCATGCCACCAACAAGAAGGACCCGAGGAGGCACAAGTACGAGACCAAGGGCCTGAGTATCGTCAACCTGCTCTTCTCGGCGGCTAGCGGTGACGTCACGGCCATGAGGAGGTAGGATCAGGGTTGCGTTGGTTTGCCGCCGGGAGATGGTCATTTCACTCATTCAAAAACTCGTTCCATTTGATGAGGACTTTTCTGTGTAATATGGATCGCTGCTCTATCTAGTGGTTTTCTGTAGAAACGGCTAATAGGCTGGCAAACATGATGACAGCGAGCTGGCCTTGAATGTAGCGTTAGTTCTTTTTATCACCACTTGTCTACGCACGGTCAATAGTACTTTAAAACGTGGCCCGTGAATTGGAACATATTTTTAATATGAGTGGGATAGGAAGTGAGGACACCATCTCCAATGGGCAATCCATCTTGCTCTGGACCCTTAGCTAATAAACCACTTAAAATGTCATGCTAGGGCTAGCTAGCTAGCTCCAAGAGGCTAGGACTTTCATTGGTTAATGTTCACTAAAAACGCTACCAACAATGACAGTATATTATAAAAAAAATCACGATCACTTGGACTGAATAATTTGATCACGTTTCGAAGCCCATCTCATAAGCAGGGCTAGGATTTTGTGCTAATAACAATGTAAATGCGCAGAGACCAGACACGTTGTCATGACAGGTAGCTCTCCTAGAGTACATTGACCAATCACAGCTCTAGCCTCTAGCCAGGCCTGATACGACATTTATTGGGTAAGGGTTCTGGCGAAAACATTGCCAACCTTTATTTTGAACCAACAATCGGTCTACTTTAGAGGCTAATTCTCCACACAGTGTGAAGCAGTTTCACTACGATACGGTATCCGGAGAGCCACTACGAATGTTTATGCTTTAGTTTGACACTGAAAATGGTCACGAAACGTACAGTCATCATGCATTTTCAGACTTGTGGTTCACACCCCAAATCGACAGGTCTACAAATTGATATCCAAAAGTCTGGAAATGTGTGACTGTACGAAAGACATCACTGATTGAAACTGTTCAAGAGGTTCTCCCTCTCTTGAGGAGTTGGTAACACGTCAGGCCGGCAATCTGGAGATCCGGGCTAGACTCCCAGGGAGGTCGCAATGTTTGAGCGCGGAGATTTTTAGAACCCAAAATGCAATTTAATCGTGGCAAATTTACCGTAAAGACATATTCACCATATATATATATATATATATATATATATATATATATATATATATATATATATATATATATATATATATATATATATATATATATATATATAGGCCTATATATATATATATATATATATATATATATATATATATATATATATATATATATATATATATATATATATATTGGTTTATATATCTGAAGTGTATTATTAGGCCCACGTGTTTGTGTGCTATTTGGTGTTACTCTAACAGCTAGTCGTGATATTAAATTAAATCAGTATTCAGTTTTCAGTTTTCTTCAAATGCAGATTATTATTTGTGAATCTTTCGCAGTGCATCTTAATATTGATATTTAACGTAATTTCTCAGGGACATCAGTTTGCGTGCGTGAAACATTACCTGAACGTTCATTCCTGGCTCTACTGGGGCAACATTATATTCCTTCCAGTTAGGCCCGACAGTTAGCGTTGTTTTGAGAGTTAGTGGGACAATTCGCTGACAGATAAAGCAAATACCACGGTTGTCTAACGGTCAGTTCACACAAGGCATTGCAATGTCACCTTTGGAAGTCTGTGGTTCCAATGCCAGGTTTTAGAACCAAGAACTAAACGTTTTCAGTTTGCCAATGTCAATGTTTTGTTAATTCACACGGCAGCATTGGAAGGCTAACATTCCAACGGTGGCATTTAGACCCAAGAACTAAACGTTTTCAGTTTGCCAATGTCAATGTTTTGTTAATTCACACGGCAGCATTGGAAGGCTAACATTCCAACGGTGGCATTTAGACCCAAGAACTAAACGTTTTCAGTTTGCCAATGTCAATGTTTTGTTAATTCACACGGCAGCATTGGAAGGCTAACATTCCAACGGTGGCATTTAGACCCAAGAACTAAACGTTTTCAGTTTGCCAATGTCAATGTTTTGTTAATTCACACGGCAGCATTGGAAGGCTAACATTCCAACGGTGGCATTTAGACCCAAGAACTAAACGTTTTCAGTTTGCCAATGTCAATGTTTTGTTAATTCACACGGCAGCATTGGAAGGCTAACATTCCAACGGTGGCATTTAGACCCAAGAACTAAACGTTTTCAGTTTGCCAATGTCAATGTTTTGTTAATTCACACGGCAGCATTGGAAGGCTAACATTCCAACGGTGGCATTTAGACCCAAGAACTAAACGTTTTCACTTTGTCAATGTTTTGTTAATTCACACGGCAGCATTGGAAGGCTAACATTCCAACGGTAGCATTGCAATGCCTCGTGTGAACTGGCCATTACAAGGTTTACGGGCTCGAGATGGATGGAGTGGAAGTGCCGTGAAGTAACGAGAAACCGATGGAGGTGCCAGATATTAGCTTTTCAACTCAAGGTCACTGATCACCTCTTCACGTTTATCTTCAATTGTTTAGTTGTTATCGGCTTGACTAATGAGTTGATATATTTGTTATTGATGAGAATTTGTTCTATTGTTGACAGCTGTTATTGTTATGATCTGTTGTGACATGCGATTGTTATTAGGCTTGCTTGTTGATGTCCGTCTCTTGTCGGCCTTCAAGCTTGTTCTTGTGTGAATATCGTGTGCAACAACAATTACTCCTGTTTCACCTTCGTCTCCACAAACAGTGGATCGCTCGCTATCTAATCAAATGGAAATATTTCATTGGATAGCTCTCATGGAAACAAATTGATGTTGAAATGAGAGAGAACAGAAGTATTAGGGCTCAATTGGTTCTCAAATTTGATCAAATATGGGATTCAGCGATGTTTCCTGTGATATTATATTCAAGTCTAGAATCTTTAAAAATATCGCAGTCGGTAAGAATATGTTTTATACATTTTAAATAATGACTCGACAATTATAGACGGAATCTTTCAATTTTTAACTCAAACTGAACTTCTGTCTGCCATCTGAAACAATCGTTTCAAAACACATACAAATACTTTTGACATACGTAATAGCCTATTAGCTTCGGCCTTCACACTGGAACCTCCAAGCATTAGATTTTAACCAATTGTGAGTCTGCTACGTCGTTTTCAACTTTATTTTTAGTATAATTCTACTCTCAAAATCTTTATTGATTAACGCATATCAATCAATCAATTAGAAGGCGCTTTTAACCACAGAAGTTGTGCGCCTTTAAGCATCACGAAACAACAACAAAAACAACAAATATGGGATTCCGAAATATATCAGTTTACACACACACACACACACACACACACACACACACACACACACACACACACACACACACACACCTCATTCTCCAGATAGTTTCAGTACAGTTCAACACGCATGTTGTGTCTAGTGCGTGATTGGGAGCAGGGCCCCCACATGCCCGGTGCTACCGTTGCTACGGCAACGGGGCCCGTGGGCCAAGGGGCCCGCAAGGGCGGGGAAAAATCATAAAGTAGAACATTTTGAATGAATCATAGAAAGAAAACAACAATTAAATATATCGCTAGGACTAGATTTATGTGTATCACTAGTAGTGTTCGTCTGTCTGCACTATCTTGCACGAACTTGCACCAACTTACACCGATCGGTCGGTGGCCGTTCGTCTGACTCGGGGCAGAATA
The DNA here is from genome assembly GCA_964007535.1 of Brachyptera risi. Classification (NCBI taxonomy): domain Eukaryota; kingdom Metazoa; phylum Arthropoda; class Insecta; order Plecoptera; family Taeniopterygidae; genus Brachyptera; species Brachyptera risi. Next base: position 3,062,457 of record OZ023327.1, on the reverse strand, counting down.
GTGCAGCTTGCACTCGGCTGTTCGTTTGTCGACGCACGGTGAACTAGAGTAAGTTGGTGTAAAAAAGTGTAAGAAAAGTTACCCCTGTACGTACAGGTGGTGTAAAGTAGTGTAAGCAGATTTTACGCGCGCAACATGGATGTATCTGTGGATGCTATTCACGTTTTACGTATGGACTGATGAAAACGGGATATTGTTCAGCTCTGAATGTTATTTTTATCAGTTCATCAATCATCCATGAGATATTTGTTAATTATTATATCAGTTTAGTTCATTAGTTTTATGAGGATACTTTTATTTAGTTTATTTAGTTTGCTCTCAAAACAATATTGTTTTAATATTCCGGGTGTCAAGTAGCTTACTGGCGATTCTCTCGTCTTGCTACTTTTCTATCATCTTTTAAATATTATATAAATGCTTTTGGCCAAGGGTTATTGGTCATGAATATTTTTGTCTCGACCAATATCATTAGTAGTAGTAGTAGTAGTAGTAAACTTTATTAGCATGTTGCTATTTACATATTCAATTTCACTTTACATTCAATAAAACACTAAACTTAACATATTTCTCATGAGCGTAGAAATTAATTGAAAGTTGAAACATATTTTGAATTCGCGGCAAGTAGTTTGTGGTACGCGGTGGGTGGTGGCTGTTCGTCTGTAATTGTTAGTTCACGTACACCAAGTTGAACTGAACAACGGCGCATCCTGCACGGAGTTGAACTCAAGTTGCTCCACCCCCTTAAAGTGTACTCTAGTTCTTTTCAGTTCATGACAGACGAACACAACTAATGATTCAATGAAATATTACATCAGAGTTATATAACTCTACCAGTATGTATTTACCAGTATTTAAAATAAATTTACGATGACAATCTAAACACTGTCTAAACTCTTAAAACGAGTTTGAATGTGTGTTTGATGAAAAATAATTGTAATAAAGGTTAAAAAATGTATATTGTAAAAAAGGCCAACATTTCTTTTTTTGATAGTAAGAGGGGGGCCCATCATGACTTCTAGCAACGAGGCCCAGGGAATAATGTGGGGGGCCTGATTGGGAGATCTTATCGTTCATTTCTAGTACCCCTTTTCTTTCATTTGTATTATTCACAGTTGATTGACATCTTGATGGCTCTCGCATTCAAAGAACCTCTTGCTTGATTTGTTCGCTTTAGATATGGGAAAATATCTCTGATGAAGCATCTGGTTTATAGAATTGTATCGTTTCTTTGAAAACACACACACACACATATATACATATATATATATATATATATATATATATATATATATATATATATATATATATATATATATATATATTTACATATATATATATATATATATATATATATTTACATATATATATATATATATATATACATATATATATATATATATATATATATATATATATATATATATATATATATATATACATATATATATATATATATATATATATATATATATATATATATATATATATATATATATATATATATATACATATATATATATATATATAGGCCTATATATATAATATATTCGTCTTATTTATTATTAGTGTTTACTGCGCGTCAACATCTGGGGTTATTTATAACATCTATTGAATCGCTCAGCTCAGTGGATAAACCATTGGGATCGAACCAGGAGGTCATGAGTTCGAGCCCCAGAGTTGACACATGTGTCTGATTCTCAGAACCAGTGTGGGTATCCTCTGGGTGCTCGAAGGAGTGACAGTGTTGTGTGCTCCACTGCTCCACGTGTGCGCGATGTCCCGGACACGACACGCTGTTGCTGTCCCAGCGCGAGCTGTCAGCATGGCTAATGCCCGTGCACCTGTGCTGGCCGCGCCTAGTTAGCATGCAACACGCAACACTCGCTCGCTCGCTCGTACATGGCGGTATAGCGACGAACTTTTTGTAATAAATTGGGTTTCAACGGCGCACACTAATGATAACTGAGATCTATTGCCGTCGGTTGAATGATTAAACCGAGACGCGTGGTCTAGTGGTAACACACTGAACTGTCATTCGGGAGACCGGGGTTCGATACCCGCCATGGTCGACCATCCTGACAGGGGTTTTCGTGGTTTCCCTCTGTCGTTCAGGTTGATACTGGGATGGTTCCTTAACAACAGGCCACGACCGACTCCTTCCCTATATATTAGGTAAGGGTTGTGGGACGTTGCTGAATCGCTTCAGAAAGATATACAATTAAAACTCGAGGTCATTTTTGATGTTTACATTCTTATTGAAGACGGAGGTATGAATGATTGCGAAAGTTGTTCCCAACCTGAATTTTGAAGTTTGTAGATTACTTGAACTTTCAGCGAATATATATTAATATAGATTTAAGTCAAATTGGGTATTATATTCTGAAGAAAATGCATCAGTGTATGATTCCAATGAAGTCTGTAGACATGATTGACGTGTACCAAGTCGCCGGACAATAGACGAGCAGACTACAGAGATCTCCGACACTTGCTTCAGACTGGTGAGAGTGAGAGACCAAACAAACAATCCACAATCGTACAGTTCCTACTTTTAGGAACGAACCATGAAAATGACAGCCCAAACGAAGCAGCAGTTCAGGCAGGAAGTCAAGCGGTGAAGACGTCTGTTGGATATATATATATCTATCTATATATATATATATATATATATATATATATATATATATATATATATATATATATATATATATATATATATATATATATATATATACATATGAATATATATATATATATATATATGTATATATATATATATATATATATATATATATATATATATATATATATATATATATATATATTATATTTAAATAGTTAAATCTATTTAAATCTGTGCTGGATATGAGGTGATAGCAGGTGGTGTGTGGTGTGTTGCAGGCACTGGATGTCTGGCATGGACATGACGCTGTCGGACTACGACGGGCGGACGGCGCTCCATCTGGCCGCAGCAGAGGGGCACAGTGGTTGCGTCGAGTTCCTGCTGCAGCAGTGTCGGGTGCCCCACGACCCCAGGGACAGGTGAGCTCCTAACTGTCTCTCATCACTCGGTTCTTCTCTTTCTCATTTGTATACACAAGTTGTTTGAGTTGATTGCAGTTTGTAAGGTCACCGTAATTCTGTTCTTCCCAGTCGTTTGTGCCTGAGAACATGTTATGTTCCTGTGATGTCCATCACTTGTTACAGATTACAACATTGACGTAAATAAATCGTACATAAAACAGATAATGCATTCCAGTGTCAGAATTCAACGCCACGATCGTTTTGTGTATCAATTATTATCGAATCTGTGCTCTTACAGAAGAGTTCACACACACATAGAATAACATGACAAATATTACAATCTAATCAAACTAACCGGGCCCCTCATGTTTCAAACATGAACACGTCAATTCACCACTGCCCACTTATACGTTTGATTATTTTTACAAATCGCCAGTCTGCCGTGTCGTATGATTTCTCGGTACTCCGGCAACCCTCCCCCCTTCCTCTCCTCTCACCCCTCTCCTTCCTCAATTTTTTCTTCATTGCTTCCACTCTCCTCATCTCATCTCTCGTCGACCCACATGCCGGGGTGCGCGCGTACACGCGTTAAAAAGTCTTAGACAGACAGATCTGGAAGACTCTATGTATAGCTACCCAGACCCCTCATATTTCAAACATGAGTACGTCAATTTACCACCATTTCCTCCACTTCTATGCGCGTGATCGTTTTCACACCTCGCCAGCCAGTCTGCCGTGACGATTCCCCTTTTCCCTCCACCTCCCCCCCTTCCTTCCTCTACCCCCACCTCCTCCTCCCTTCCTCTCCCTCTTCCACTCTCCGCTCAACCCCCCAGCTGACCCCCCTGAAAGATTGTTGTAGAACCAGTGTGATGGCCAGACAGATCTGGAAGACTCTATGTATAGCTACCCAGACCCCTCATGTTTCAAACATGAGTACGTCAATTTACCACTATTTCCTCCACTTCTATGCGCGTGATCGTTTTCACACCTCGCCAGCCAGTCTGCCGTGACGATTCCCCTTTTCCCTCCACCTCCCCCCCCTTCCTTCCTCTACCCTCACCCCCTCCTTCCTTCCTCCTTATTTCCTTCCTCTCCGCTCAACCCCCCAGCTGACCCCCCTGAAAGAATGTTGTAGAACCAGTGTGACGGCCAGACGAACCTGTTCGATGTGCTGATGAATGGTTGTTGGTGCAGGTGGGGCAACCTGCCTATCGACGAGGCAGAGACGTTCGGCCACATCGAGGTGGTGCAGCTCATCAGGCGCTGGGAGGAGACCGTCTCGGCGGAGAAGGAACAGAGCGACGGAGACGCCAAGAGCCTCGGCTCCGAGGGGAGCGCGTCCCCCCCGCAGATATAGCACGTCTTATGTCCGTACCAACATGCCCCTGTTCAAGCCCTAGCCCATGCAACCTGCACGAGGTAGTTAGTCGGGCTTATGCATGGAATCCAATTCTTAACTAAATGTTCGAGGTCAAGTTATCAAGTATAGGACTATTTATCTGACTATAAACTATGGATCTGTACAGAAATGACAAGACTTGAAAATAAATTCACTTGTTCTATGAATAATACCTATTTATCGTAATGAAGCAGCTGTCTGAAACGATCAGCAGAAGGTTAATAACTTGAACGTTCATCATAATTATGATTAGGTCAATATGATAGCAAGCAATATAAAATGGAATGACTGGTGGTATATTCCTGATCTTCAACCTGAATGTATCATTGAGGGAACAGATGAGAGTCGATCTAGCGAAATATCAGTTTCTGATGATTAGTTTTGAACGGTCAAGTGGTGTCATAATGTTGATACGGGGGAGAGGCAGATATTTTCAAGGACATTCCAGACGGTGTCAGTAAAAACTAATATAGCACATAATGTTCATGAATACAGGCATACAGCTGAGGATTGAGGAAACACATTTTCAATCTGTGAAAAACTGAGACAAGTGGCCAAGTGGTTGTTATACTGAATCGTCATTCAGGAGGCCGCGGTTCGATTCCCGCCATGGCCGACCATCCTGACAGGGGTGCATCGTGGTTTGCCTCTGTCGTTCAGGTTGATACTGGGATGGTTCCTTAACAACAGGCCACGACCGACTCCTTCCCACTATCCAAAAACATCCAGTAAAATAACCCTCCATCTCATCATCCCACCATCTCATATATCATTCACCGACGCCAATAGATCGTGGTCATCAGTATAGTGCGTCGTTAAAACCAATATAAATAAATAGACATGTGAAAATGTAATAATTCAAGGTTAATTATTTCATTTCCCATCATTTGGAACGTATTACAAATGTGTGTGCTTCCCCCTCGTCAGAATGTTGACATATCATGCCGACCAGCGTTCATCACCAAAACAACTGACATTTCCCTAAATGGACTACGATGCACTGTTGAAGCTGTGGCGTGTACTTCTTGGGTCCTACAATAAAACTGAAGGACCCCGAATTATCATTAAATATTCACAAGATTTTTTGTCCATTGCAAGAAATAAGTCGAGTTATTTCGAAATTTTTAATTTATAGAACCTGATGAATTGTATTTGCTGTTTCCCGTGAAAGAATTTCTTTCACTCACTTATTTCTGTGTACTCATTCAAATATGTACTTAATAATGTTGGATTTGTTGTATGGAATAAGAAAGTGAATATATCCCAAGATAAACATTGGACAATAATAATTGAAGACTGTCTGTTGTTATTTAGAATATAGAACTATTACAAGCAATTTCTGAATAATCGATGTTTCTCTCAACTCTGGAAAAGTAGCAATAAAGTGACAAACTTGTATTGTTCAGTTTGTGTACTGATTGCAATTGTTTATTGTGTAGCAGTGCTTTGAGGGGAACCCACCCACAAAACGTATCAAATTTGTTGTTATTTATCAATGTATCAATGTTGAAATGGTATAATAAAAATGTTGAATGGAAAAAAGATTGATTATTTCGAGAAAATTTTAGAAATACTAGATGGAAAATATGTTGAACCATTACATACTTGAAATCCAGTGGACGGTTCAGCAGTCAGCATGAAGATGACACAATGGTTGAGTAAACCAACTTCCTCTTCACCTCTTGAAGAGTCCCACCTCTTCACCTCTTGAAGAGTCCCACCTCTTCACCTCTTGAAGAGTCCCACCTCTTCACCTCTTGAAGATTTTCATGAAATCTTCCTTCAAATCTGCTTGAAATCCCTTGAAATCTCCTTGAAATCCCTTGAGATCTCCCTGAAATCACTTGAAATTTCCCTGAGCTCCCTCGAGATCTCCCTGGAATCCCTTGAAATCTCCCTGAAATCCCTTGAGATCTCCCTGAAATCCCTTGAAATCACCCTGAAATCCCTTGAAAACTTCCTGAAATCTCTTCAAATCTCCCTGAAATCCCTTGATATCTCCCAGGAATCCCTTGAGATCTCCCTGAAATCCCTTGAAATCTCCCTGAAATCCCTTGAGATCTCCCTGAAATCCCTTGAGATCTCCCTGAAATCCCTTCAAATCTCCCTGAAATCCCTTGAGATCTCCCTGAAATCCCTCGAAATCCCCTGAAATCCCTTGAGATCTCCCTGAAATCCCTTGAGATCTCCCTGAAATCCCTTGAGATCTCCCTGAAATCCCTCGAAATCTCCCTGAAATCCCTCGAAATCTCCCTGAAATCCCTTGATATCTCCCTGAAATCTCTCTGGAATCGGGTGTACATCGGATATACTAGGTGTTTAACCCTTGGCTGAATGTGAAATCATAAGATTAGAACCACTTTGAATTGCAGCATCCAACAAATGAAACATTACACTGAAAGTCTAGAAAACAAATCAGAACTCTGAAAAACTATCAATCAATGACATAACAACACTTATTTATTCATATTGGGTTTTAACGACGCACAATCCTGATGTCTACGATCTATTGGCGTCGGTGGATGATGAATGAGATGATGGGATGATGAGATGAAAGGTTATTTTATTAGTTGTTAGTAGTATTAGTTGTTTATGGTTGGAAGGAGTCGGTCGTGGCCTGTTGTTAAGGAACCATCCCAGTATTAACCTGGACGACAGAGGGAAACCACAAAAAAACCCTATGAGGATGGCCGACCATGGCGGAAATCTAACACCGGTCTCCTGAATGACGGTTCAGTGTGTTACCACTCAGCCACGCGTCTCGGTAATTACAATACTGTGATTCGCCTTGGTAGGTAGGAAGATCCAATTTTTTTCGATTTTTTTTGTATGAAAACGGCATATTTTATAGATACATTTTGTGTATTATTTATGATTTGTTGTAGATTGATAAAGTGTGAGGAATGTCGATCTAGGTTGTTTCAACTCACCGCGGCGGACCGGGGTTTCAGTGAGAGCCTCACACACGTGCTCAAGCGTCATTATTATCAGGGCCGTGAGACCCGGGCCTGGGGCGGCAAATTCTCAGGGGCAGTACAGTTTTTAGAGGCGTAGCCCCACAATAAGTCAATAATAAATAGATATATCTCAAAAAATCGGATATTGTCATATAGAGCGCATATTCACGTTTTGAGAAACCAACTATAATGCATGGAGAGCATTAAAAACATGCTCTGTACTGCTACAGTTTACTTCTAGAGTAGGCCTACAATCATCTCTATGGTACAATATAGTCTTGCCATTTAGAACATTTCAATATTATCATTTCAACATGTTATTCAGTTGCGATCAAAGTTTATAAAATGATCCTTCTGAATGATGATAGGTCATAGCAATAGCCCGACACAAACATTGTAGATGTGCTTCTGAATAAGAACGTGGTGCTCGTCTTAAACTGTCGAATCTTAAATCATGTCGAACTGATAACGTCAGACAATATTAAAGTTGAATCTGAAACCCGTGTGACAAACATTGGGGTACCCCAGGGAACCGTCTTAGGCCCGATTCTTTACATAATATATGTAAACCAACTACCCGCTAATCTTGGTCAGGGCCCCATAGCCGTATACGCAGACGACACGAGCCATCTCTTAGCAGCAGGAAACATGGATACTCTAACTGATCACGCCAACAACGCAGTCAGCAATATGGTAAAATTCTCTAATAGCATTAACCACAATTACCCACTTAGTGACGTCAAATATCAGAGCCACATTGAATTTTAAGATTCTCCAATGTGAATTTTAATGACATATTGTAATCAAGAAGACGGTTTTCGGACATTTTCTTGTCCGAATGTGTCTAAAAATAGAATTGTGGTTAATGCTATTCAGCTCGCCTGATTATAAAACAAGACTAACTCAACATTCATCAACTGTCACACCGCACAGCGCACACAAGATCAGACTCCAACATAAAATCCTAGTAGAAGTTAACGAGACAAAGTTTCTCGGAATCACCATCAATGCAACCCGGAACTGGCATACGCACATCGACGAACTAACCAAGAAACTAGCAGCAGCTCCATATATCACGCGCAATTTACGCAAGATGACTAGCAAGAATACCCTGCTCCTAACATATTATGGCCTAGTCTTACCCAGAATACAATATGGCATTATCTTTTGGGGTGGCTCTTCAGAGTCCTCTAGATTATTATTGTTGTTACAAAAAAGAACTGTAAGAGCAATGATGGGAGTCTCAAATCGGACATTCTGCAGAACATTATTCAGGACATTACATCTTCTAACTGTAACAGCCCTATACATATACCACCTGATAATATACGCTGCCACTAACGACAATCTACACAATATCATCCACAGTCACAGTAACAGTACCAGAACAAGAAATAATTTTAAATACCCAATCTCAATCTGAAGCTATGCAAAAAACAACCCAGCCTACTACAGTCGTATAATTTTCAACAATCTACCCTCCATAATAAAGAATACCCTCTCCATCAACAAGAAGAAGTTCAAGTCAGAAGTCAAAACTTACCTCATCCAAACTTGCCCATACACAATAGAAGAATACTTATCTAATCTTAATTCTGTTTAATTTTGAACATGTATGAAACGTATCTCTAATGTAATGTAATGTCCTTCACCATCTATTACCCTTTATTCATTTTTATCATTTGGATATCGTTTTTATCATTTTTATCGCTTGGATGCCTGTCATGACCACGCTTGGATGCAAGTCATGATCACGCTTGGATGAATGTCATGACCACGCTTGAATGCCTGTCATGACCACGCTTGGATGCCTGTCATGACCACGCTTGGATGCCTGTCATGACCACGCTTGGATGCCTGTCATGACCACGCTTGGACTCCTGTCATGACCACGCTTGGATGCATGTCATGACCACGCTTGGATGCATGTCATGACCACGCTTGGATGCAAGTCATGATCACGCTTGGATGCAAGTCATGACCACGCTGGGATGCCTGTCATGACCACGCTTGGATGCCTGTCATGACCACGCTTGGACTCCTGTCATGACCACGCTTGGATGCATGTCATGACCACGCTTGGATGCATGTCATGACCACGCTTGGACGCCTGTCATGACCACGCTGGGATGCATGTCATGACCACGCTTGGATGCAAGTCATGATCACGCTTGGATGCAAGTCATGACCACGCTGGGATGCCTGTCATGACCACGCTTGGATGCCTGTCATGACCACGCTTGGATGCAAGTCATGATCACGCTTGGACGCCTGTTATGACCACGCTTGGATGAATGTCATGACCACGCTTGGACGCCTGTCATGACCGTGCTTGTACGCCCGTCATGACCGTGCTTGGACGCCTGTCATGACCGTGCTTGGACGCCTGTCATGACCGTGCTTGGACGCCTGTTATGACCGTGCTTGTACGCCTGTCATGACCGTGTTTGGACGCCTGTCATGACCGTGCTTGTACGCCTGTCATGACCGTGCTTGTACGCCTGTCATGACCGTGTCTGTACGCCTGTCATGACCGTGTCTGTACGCCTGTCATGACCGTGTTTGGACGCCTGTCATGACCGTGCTTGTACGCCTGTCATGACCGTGCTTGTACGCCTGTCATGACCGTGTCTGTACGCCTGTCATGACCGTGTCTGTACGCCTGTCATGACCGTGCTTGGACGCCTGTCATGACCGTGTTTGTACGCCTGTCATGACCGTGCTTGTACGCCCGTCATGACCGTGCTTGGACGCCTGTCATGACCGTGCTTGGACGCCTGTCATGACCGTGCTTGGACGCCTGTTATGACCGTGCTTGTACGCCTGTCATGACCGTGCTTGGACGCCTGTCATGACCGGCTTGTACGCCTGTCATGACCGTGCTTGTACGCCTGTCATGACCACGCTTGGACGCCTGTCATGACCACGCTTGGACGCCTGTCATGACCGTGCTTGTACGCCTGTCATGACTGTGCTTGTACGCTTGTCATGACCGTGCTTGTACGCCTGTCATGACCGTGCTTGGACGCCTGTCATGACCGTGCTTGTACGCCTGTCATGTCCGGCTTGTACGCCTGTCATGACCGTGCTTGTACGCCTGTCATGACCGTGCTTGGACGCCTGTCATGACCGTGCTTGTACGCCTGTCATGTCCGGCTTGTACGCCTGTCATGACCGTGCTTGGACGCCTGTCATGACCGTGCTTGTACGCCTGTCATGACCGTGCTTGTACGCCTGTCATGACCGTGCTTGTACGCCTGTCATGACCGGCTTGTACGCCTGTCATGACCGGCTTGTATCTGCTACTTGCCATGCGCCGCGCGGCAGCAACAGCTGTGACGCGGGAGTCGTTGGCTGGACGCGAGCGAGACAGTCAACTTCTGACGTCGCCAGTGCTAAGGTGTCGTCTGCTAGATCCGAGTTACGCACACACGCGGCATCGGGAAATACATCCAGTGCATCAACTGCTCGAGAGTGGACATATGTGAAAAGTATTAATAAGTAATGAAAACATTCAAAGAGAGTTTAAAATAAATAATTCAGATTATTATCGAGTAGACTTGCCGTAAAAGACCTTCACCGGCGTTTGTCCATTTTATAATTTGTGAGCCGAAATGAAGACTTGTTTTTCGAAAGAATATTGATTGTACTTCGACTTTTTTTTCTACCATTTGTGTTGACACTTTTCAAATTTCATTTGGAAAGAACTTCAAACGACGTTATCAACATTTTTTCATGTCAAATAGCAGGCGACATGACATCTATTACTCACAAGGTTGAAGATTTGATAATTTAAATGATTATATATATATATATTTTCCATCATTCATGAGAAATATATTTCACGTTTACAACGTATACTAGGGAAATTGGGAAAAGATTGAGATTTTGACCAAAATTCAGTGATTCCTTTACGCCGTGGTTGCTGAAATTCCCATCAAGCTAATTGTTTGTTGTCAAGAAAGTGAGTTCGGTGCACGCGATTGCTGGTTTGTCCTGAGCAACTTGGATTACAGTGCAGGACTTGAACAAGGTGAGGCAACTGCTGGTTTCTCCTGAGCAACTTGGATTACAGTGCAGGACTTGGACAAGGTGAGGCAACTGCTGGTTTCTCCTGAGCAACTTGGATTACAGTGCAGGACTTGGACAAGGTGAGACAACTGCTGGTTTCTCCTGAGCAACTTGGATTACAGTGCAGGACTTGGACAAGGTGAGACAACTGCTGGTTTCTCCTGAGCAACTTGGATTACAGTGCAGGACTTGAACAAGGTGAGGCAACTGCTGGTTTCTCCTGAGCAACTTGGATTACAGTGCAGGACTTGGACAAGGTGAGGCAACTGCTGGTTTCTCCTGAGCAACTTGGATTACAGTGCAGGACTTGGACAAGGTGAGACAACTGCTGGTTTCTCCTGAGCAACTTGGATTACAGTGCAGGACTTGGACAAGGTGAGACAACTGCTGGTTTCTCCTGAGCAACTTGGATTACAGTGCAGGACTTGGACAAGGTGAGACAACTGCTGGTTTGTCCTGAGCAACTTGGATTACAGTGCAGGACTTGGACAAGGTGAGACAACTGCTGGTTTCTCCTGAGCAACTTGGATTACAGTGCAGGACTTGGACAAGGTGAGACAACTGCTGGTTTCTCCTGAGCAACTTGGATTACAGTGCAGGACTTGGACAAGGTGAGACAACTGCTGGTTTCTCCTGAGCAACTTGGATTACAGTGCAGGACTTGGACAAGGTGAGACAACTGCTGGTTTCTCCCGAGCAACTTGGATTACAGTGCAGGACTTGGACAAGGTGAGACAACTGCTGGTTTCTCCCGAGCAACTTGGATTACAGTGCAGGACTTGGACAAGGTGAGACAACTGCTGGTTTCTCCTGAGCAACTTGGATTACAGTGCAGGACTTGGACAAGGTGAGACAACTGCTGGTTTCTCCTGAGCAACTTGGATTACAGTGCAGGACTTGGACAAGGTGAGACAACTGCTGGTTTCTCCTGAGCAACTTGGATTACAATGCAGGACTTGGACAAGGTGAGACAACTGCTGGTTTCTCCTGAGCAACTTGGATTACAGTGCAGGACTTGGACAAGGTGAGACAACTGCTGGTTTCTCCTGAGCAACTTGGATTACAGTGCAGGACTTGGACATGGTGAGACAACTGCTGGTTTCTCCTGAGCAACTTGCATTACAGTGCAGGACTCGGACAAGGTGAGACAACTGCTGGTTTCTCCTGAGCAACTTGCATTACAGTGCAGGACTTGGACAAGGTGAGACAACTGCTGGTTTCTCCTGAGCAACTTGGAATACAGTGCAGGACTTGGACAAGGTGAGACAACTGCTGGTTTCTCCTGAGCAACTTGGATTACAGTGCAGGACTTGGACAAGGTGAGACAACTGCTGGTTTCTCCTGAGCAACTTGGATTACAGTGCAGGACTTGGACAAGGTGAGACAACTGCTGGTTTCTCCTGAGCAACTTGGATTACAGTGCAGGACTTGGACGAGGTGAGACAACTGCTGGTTTCTCCTGAGCAACTTGGATTACAGTGCAGGACTTGGACAAGGTGAGACAACTGCTGGTTTCTCCTGAGCAACTTGGATTACAGTGCAGGACTTGGACGAGGTGAGACAACTGCTGGTTTCTCCTGAGCAACTTGGATTACAGTGCAGGACTTGGACAAGGTGAGACAACTGCTGGTTTCTCCTGAGCAACTTGGATTACAGTGCAGGACTTGGACAAGGTGAGACAACTGCTGGTTTCTCCTGAGCAACTTGGATTACAGTGCAGGACTTGGACAAGGTGAGACAACTGCTGGTTTCTCCTGAGCAACTTGGATTACAGTGCAGGACTTGGACAAGGTGAGACAACTGCTGGTTTCTCCTGAGCAACTTGGATTACAGTGCAGGACTTGGACAAGGTGAGACAACTGCTGGTTTCTCCTGAGCAACTTGGATTACAGTGCAGGACTTGGACAAGGTGAGACAACTGCTGGTTTCTCCTGAGCAACTTGGATTACAGTGCAGGACTTGGACAAGGTGAGACAACTGCTGGTTTCTCCTGAGCAACTTGGATTACAGTGCAGGACTTGGACAAGGTGAGACAACTGCTGGTTTCTCCTGAGCAACTTGGATTACAGTGCAGGACTTGGACAAGGTGAGACAACTGCTGGTTTCTCCTGAGCAACTTGGATTACAGTGCAGGACTTGGACAAGGTGAGACAACTGCTGGTTTCTCCTGAGCAACTTGGATTACAGTGCAGGACTTGGACAAGGTGAGACAACTGCTGGTTTCTCCTGAGCAACTAGTCTGAAGATCACAATAAGGGGGCAGGACAATTTGCCAGGATCGTTCAGGTATAAATAAGGTATAATGAGGTATAATAATACTATTACCAATATGAATTATAATTATATTCATCATAATTATAACATCTCACCATTCACCTGAGCTCTCTGCCAAGTCGTTTGAAGTATATACATAAGCTCCGTTCCGTCCTCCGGCGGTATACGCGAGGTTTGGATACTAACCTCAAAAACCCAACCTACTGTCCGCAACCTGGCTTTGTCCACGTAATTGACCATGTTCCCTCATATATGAACTCAAAACGCGTATATGTGAATCAAAAACAGCCCGGCAAATTGTCCCACCCCTTATTGCCATCAGATTAACCCTGGCAAATTGTCCTACCCATCAAACACAGCCTGGCAAATTGTCCGTTACCCAAGTTTATCACCCCTCAACCACCTCTCTGCAGCAAGCGGTCTGGAGGGCAGTTGTTGGGAACCGGAAACGGAGGAAAATGTGTACTATTGTTGAACTTTTCACTGACAAGCTTCTCTAACTTGGATCCAAGAGTCAGTGGCAATGTTGTTTCCGTTCCATCACCTTTCCTTGTCGACTGCGTGATGCATGCAGGCCATCTCATTGGCTGAACCCAGCATGATGTGACCTGATGCACCAGTCGACTGAACCGTTCCCGACATTCCCTCTTCAGGATGGACCAGGAATAAGGGGGGAGGAGTCTCATGGCCTGAAACAGTTACTTGTACAAGTATAAATGTCGCTGATTTGTGTGGAGGTACAAAACGAATGTATTCATAGTTGTAAGCATATGACAATCTAGAGGCATATTAGGGATATCAGTGTAACAGTCACCACTGTTCGAGGCAGGCTCAGGTTCGACCCCCGGTGGCTCCTCAGTCACAGCTCTACTTCCAGCCCACGGCAGTTGCCTTGTGCCACTCCTATCACCTATAGTAAACAGTCCGTGGTGAGTCCCATTTTACGAGTCAACGGCCGCGACCTTTCTTATCTCAACTATTAAACACTCTATTGTAATAGACTTCATATCAATTGTGTATTATCATAGAAATCAATTGAACTTGTTCTGATAGCGCTTGCTTGGTGACTCAAGCAAGCATGTGACCAAGCGAGGCAGTAGCACTAGCGCGCTATATACACCTGTTACACGGTCACAACGTAACGGACGGGGTTCCAGCTTGAGAAACAATGCACCTAATCAATCATACAGATAATTGAACAACTGTTATCATTTCTTTGTTGGTCGTAAAGTGAGATTGGTAATGGTGCTTGGCGCTGCCTAGTAAGGTATCGAGTATGGGATGAAGAAGGTGTCAGCAGTGAAGGCATGTAACAAGTGCGCGTCAAAGATGAATCGTCGGACAGTTCAAACAACAAGAGTTTCCCGATCCAAAGCATTGTCGTATTAAGTACATTCAGTTGACTAATTCAAGTGTTGATCGTGAGGCCCTTGAGAGGACACCAAGCCAGAGATTCCAAGGTGAGACAGCATCGAGAGACTGATTGGTTGACTAATTCAAGTGTTGATCGTGAGGCCCTTGAGAGGACACCAAGCCAGAGATTCCAAGGTGAGACAGCATCGAGAGGCTGATTGGTTGACTAATTCAAGTGTTGATCGTGAGGCCCTTGAGAGGACACCAAGCCAGAGATTCCAAGGTGAGACAGCATCGAGAGGCTGATTGGCTGACTAATTCAAGTGTTGATCGTGAGGCCCTTGAGAGGACACCAAGCCAGAGATTCCAAGGCGAGACAGCATCGAGAGGCTGATTGGCTGACTAATTCAAGTGTTGATCGTGAGGCCATTGAGAGGACACCAAGCCAGAGATTCCAAGGTGAGACAGCATCGAGAGGCTGATTGGTTGACTAATTCAAGTGTTGATCGTGAGGCCCTTGAGAGGACACCAAGCCAGAGATTCCAAGGTGAGACAGCATCGAGAGGCTGATTGGCTGACTAATTCAAGTGTTGATCGTGAGGCCATTGAGAGGACACCAAGCCAGAGATTCCAAGGTGAGACAGCATCGAGAGGCTGATTGGTTGACTAATTCAAGTGTTGATCGTGAGGCCCTTGAGAGGACACCGAGCCAGAGATTCCAAGGTGAGACAGCATCGAGAGACTGATTGGTTGACTAATTCAAGTGTTGATCGTGAGGCCCTTGAGAGGACACCAAGCCAGAGATTCCAAGGTGAGACAGCATCGAGAGGCTGATTGGTTGACTAATTCAAGTGTTGATCGTGAGGCCCTTGAGAGGACACCGAGCCAGAGATTCCAAGGTGAGACAGCATCGAGAGGCTGATTGGTTGACTAATTCAAGTGTTGATCGTGAGGCCCTTGAGAGGACACCGAGCCAGAGATTCCAAGGTGAGACAGCATCGAGAGGCTGATTGGTTGACTAATTCAAGTGTTGATCGTGAGGCCCTTGAGAGGACACCGAGCCAGAGATTCCAAGGTGAGACAGCATCGAGAGGCTGATTGGTTGACTAATTCAAGTGTTGATCGTGAGGCCCTTGAGAGGACACCAAGCCAGAGATTCCAAGGTGAGACAGCATCGAGAGACTGATTGGTTGACTAATTCAAGTGTTGATCGTGAGGCCCTTGAGAGGACACCGAGCCAGAGATTCCAAGGTGAGACAGCATCGAGAGGCTGATTGGCTGACTAATTCAAGTGTTGATCGTGAGGCCATTGAGAGGACACCAAGCCAGAGATTCCAAGGTGAGACAGCATCGAGAGGCTGATTGGCTGACTAATTCAAGTGTTGATCGTGAGGCCCTTGAGAGGACACCAAGCCAGAGATTCCAAGGTGAGACAGCATCGAGAGGCTGATTGGTTGACTAATTCAAGTGTTGATCGTGAGGCCCTTGAGAGGACACCGAGCCAGAGATTCCAAGGTGAGACAGCATCGAGAGGCTGATTGGCTGACTAATTCAAGTGTTGATCGTGAGGCCATTGAGAGGACACCAAGCCAGAGATTCCAAGGTGAGACAGCATCGAGAGGCTGATTGGCTGACTAATTCAAGTGTTGATCGTGAGGCCCTTGAGAGGACACCAAGCCAGAGATTCCAAGGTGAGATAGCATCGAGAGGCTGATTGGTTGACTAATTCAAGTGTTGATCGTGAGGCCCTTGAGAGGACACCAAGCCAGAGATTCCAAGGTGAGATAGCATCGAGAGGCTGATTGGTTGACTAATTCAAGTGTTGATCGTGAGGCCCTTGAGAGGACACCGAGCCAGAGATTCCAAGGTGAGACAGCATCGAGAGGCTGATTGGTTGACTAATTCAAGTGTTGATCGTGAGGCCCTTGAGAGGACACCAAGCCAGAGATTCCAAGGTGAGACAGCATCGAGAGACTGATTGGTTGACTAATTCAAGTGTTGATCGTGAGGCCCTTGAGAGGACACCGAGCCAGAGATTCCAAGGTGAGACAGCATCGAGAGGCTGATTGGCTGACTAATTCAAGTGTTGATCGTGAGGCCATTGAGAGGACACCAAGCCAGAGATTCCAAGGTGAGACAGCATCGAGAGGCTGATTGGTTGACTAATTCAAGTGTTGATCGTGAGGCCCTTGAGAGGACACCGAGCCAGAGATTCCAAGGTGAGACAGCATCGAGAGGCTGATTGGTTGACTAATTCAAGTGTTGATCGTGAGGCCCTTGAGAGGACACCGAGCCAGAGATTCCAAGGTGAGACAGCATCGAGAGGCTGATTGGTTGACTAATTCAAGTGTTGATCGTGAGGCCATTGAGAGGACACCAAGCCAGAGATTCCAAGGTGAGACAGCATCGAGAGACTGATTGGTTGACTAATTCAAGTGTTGATCGTGAGGCCCTTGAGAGGACACCGAGCCAGAGATTCCAAGGTGAGACAGCATCGAGAGGCTGATTGGTTGACTAATTCAAGTGTTGATCGTGAGGCCCTTGAGAGGACACCAAGCCAGAGATTCCAAGGTGAGACAGCATCGAGAGGCTGATTGGTTGACTAATTCAAGTGTTGATCGTGAGGCCCTTGAGAGGACACCGAGCCAGAGATTCCAAGGTGAGACAGCATCGAGAGACTGATTGGTTGACTAATTCAAGTGTTGATCGTGAGGCCCTTGAGAGGACACCAAGCCAGAGATTCCAAGGTGAGACAGCATCGAGAGGCTGATTGGTTGACTAATTCAAGTGTTGATCGTGAGGCCATTGAGAGGACACCAAGCCAGAGATTCCAAGGTGAGACAGCATCGAGAGGCTGATTGGTTGACTCGTGTGCTTCAGTGTGCATGGTGAGTCGACAGGGGTTTCAGGCGCCTGAAGAGCGTATACTGGAATACGGATACTACCAAGAGTGAACGTGGGCTTGGCGTGTTGACTTGAAAAGAGGATGTGTGAATGGGTGGAGAGGTTGTACCTATTCGAGGAAACAATCAAACCTGACCCAAATAATCATAACCATAATTTCTTTGTGCTCTAGCCAATTTCCAGAAATAGTAGCTCTTACGGCATTATTACACGCCAAGCCCACGTTCACTGTTGGTAGGTTAGTATGCGTATTCCGGTATGCGTTATTCAGCGCCTCTGGCCTAGGCCCGTCGCAGCGCGCTTTGGTTCCAGTTCTTTGGTTCCACTAGAAACCAGCATGTCTTGATCAACACCAGTGGCACATACCTAGTGGCTAGTGGGAACCGTACAAACACTACCGGTACGTCAATCTTGGCCAGATTATTCTCACTCATTTAATTGCATCAGGTTACTAAAATGATTCTTTGAAGTCATTCAGTCATGATATCATTCTTCGAGATCATCTCTATCATTGAATCAAGTTCATTCTTGCGCTATTTAAATGTCAACCTTCTGTCAATAACAGTTTCTTACTTCATCTTTAACTGTTTATAAGCAATTGCTGTTTTTTGGATAGCTTCATTTTCCATTGATTTTCTATTCATCTAATTATATTCAATACCTATACATTCATTGTCAAGAATCTTTGTTATATTCAAAATGTTCTATTTTTCACCAATCTGAAGTTTGTCTTGCGTCATTATTGTGTGTCGTTGGCAGCCCTGAATGTGGATGTGGAAGATTGTTTCACATCTCAATCTTCGTCTCTTTTGCCATTTGTTGACCCTTTTTTCACCTTGACTGTAACATCAAATGTGATAAATAACTCGGAAGTTATTATACATCATTCTGGCGTAATGCAATCATTCAAATAGTAATGCCATGCTGCTAATTTGTTGCAATAATCTATTGTCATTTCTTGTCAAGAACTTATGTGGGTTGATTGATAAGATTAACAATACAATTGTTATCTTTAGCCAAATGTTAGTTAGGCCTTCACTCGACTATCTGACGTGGGCATTGTAGTGCACTTTGATCGCTACACAGATTCCCATCAGTCCCATTTGAGCGGAACGCAAAGCCTCAATTCGACAGGCGGTATGGGCAACCAACTGAGGTATATGCAACACGCTATGGCCCTATGGAGGCCTATTGAACCAGTGACCCTCTTGCGAGATTCGTACCGTACATAGTCTATGAGTACAAATATGGATGCATATATTACGATATGCGTACAATGTCAATTTGCAGTAGTACAAGTTTATCATTACGATTTTACCTCATAGCCGAGATTAGGATTAGGAGAAAATCAAAAGCATGATATAACAAATAAAAGTAGTAGATGCTGATGCTAATAATAATAATTTTAGTAGTAAAGGTTGTTTATTTATCATTCATTTACATAAAACATTAGGTTCACTTTTTCCACAAAGCCTAGCACAAGGCTTATCTGTGGATTAGACAGAGAATAGTAATAACGAAGAAAGAAAACACTATATTCGCATATAAAAAATAGCATTGCGCCTTAATTGAATTAGAAAGGTAGAATATTGGGAAAATAAATAATAATAATAATTAAAAAAAAAATTATTTGATTTAAATAATACATACATACTAGATTAATTGATACGCTCTTCCACAAAGCCAAAAAGGCTTATCTGTGGGATGAGAAATGAAATTAATAGCTTGGACAAAAATCGTGTTTATATCATGAAACAATGAAACAAGTTCACTGAGTGTTTACTTTTTTTCACTGTATTATAAATCAAGGGTTAGGCCTGCTTAAAATACAACATGTGTCTATCATCTATTTCTGTTGACTACTCTCAAATTATACAAGGAAATATAAATGAAAACTTTTCAATAGCTAAGAAATACAAAATCGAATATATGTATATATATATATATATATATATATATATATATATATATATATATATATATATATATATATATATATATATATATATATATATATATATATATATATATGTGTGTGGACATGAAATTGAAAAATTAATATATCATTATACATCAAGAAATACAAATTATATCCACACAGCTGAAAACATAAAAAGTTGATGCACAAGAATAATTCAATAAATATCTAATAAGTGTATCCCACTGCAAAAATTGGATCAATCATTTTCAAAATTAGTATAATTAATTAACCATTCCCTAATTTCTGTTTCAACATGTTGATATGTTTCTAACTTATTCAGACCGAGAGGTATTTCGTTGAATAGTATAGGTATCGCATATACTCTAAACGTCGTTTCCCATGTTTATTATTATAGGCAGGCATTTTGTTTAACTCCAACGTTCCGAGTCTTGTGTTACGATTACATTCGTTGGGTATTTTACATGAGTTATTGTAGTAATACTTGAGTATGAACCGGTAATTAAATAATTTTTTAATTGGCAGAATATTCAAAATTTGATATAAACTCTAGCTATCCGGATAAGGAATTGCTATTGAATGATGAGGTATAATATTTTTGATAATCTCATTTTGTATAGATGTCAAGTTTTGAAGATGAGAGGTGGATGCATTGCCCCAAGCCAGAATACCATAATTAACTACCGATTCAGCCAAAGCAAAATATACTGTTCTAAGAAGGGAGATGGGGAGAATATGTTTGAGTATATATATTACTAGGAAAACGCGGGATGCGCGTTGTTAGACGAGCTTAGGGGTATAGAAATCTAGAATGAAAAATAATTTGTTAACCCAATCTACATCTACAGACCTTGGATCACTCCAAACGTTCAAAAACCTTACGAGAATCAGTTATGTCACGGCCTTCCTCTTCATTCATTTCAATCGTTTTGAATTAATTGGTGACACTTGTTGCTATAGATTTAATTGGTTCCCGTAATAGCCTAAATTGATGGGAAAATGCTTTATAAATGCGTTTTCTTCGTTATTTCTCATCCGATTGATGCGAAAAATCTCTCAAAATGTGCTTTATAGTTTCCTTTATATTCGGCGAAAATTTGAGAGGTCTTGAAAAATTTTGATTTTTCAAGTATTTTCCTCCGGGTTATTCTAATGGGGATTTTTGAAATTTCTAAAATTCATAAAAAAAAAAGTTACTACCCGATAATGCCACAAAACTATACAGATCTAAGTTAGATGAGGAACCATGACGAAAAAAAGTTTGAAGTTGATAGCTGTAGCCGTTTGACCTGTGGAGAACCGACAAAAAAACATAAAAAAAAAAAAAAAAAAAAAAAAAAAAAAAAAACATAAAAACGAACACCAATTTTTTTCAGTATGTCAAATTGAATCCTCGCTAAAGCTCGTCTAATAAGCACAAGATCTTAATTTATTACAAATAATATCGATATGGGGTCTCCAAGAAAAAGAACTATCAATTGTAAGTCCGAGATAGACGTGTTCATTTAACATAATTATAACATAATTTAACATTTAACATCATTTTTTTTTTTTAATAATTATATTTTCATCCAATAAATGTACAGTACATTATTACAAGATATTTTTCACTCTCAAGTGTCCACAAAATCCATTGAGGGTTTGAATGTGGAATAAACTAATAATACTCTCTAGGATATGATACAATGAAATTGAATAAATATAAACACAGTACAATACAAATACAACACAATAAAAATACAATAAAAACAATAAAATACATACATACGCTACAATAAAAATAAATGTAAAATACAATACAATACATACGCTACAATAAAAATAAATGTAAATGAATAATAACAATGAATAATTACCTAAACAAAATACACGCAAGGTATACCTGAAACTTCTACATAATAATTTGATTGATCAATAACAATAATAAAAATAATGATAAAGATGATATTTTTTTCAAAGGCGTTTTATTAATATTTTAATTATACAACATGATAAATCAATAATAATAATAATACATAATGATAATAATAATGAATAACAGTCCATTACAGTAAGGAATATCTGAGTATACATGAAGAAGTAGACCCCACCTACGTAACTAGAGATCTATTCGGTGTTGCATCAAAACTAGCTGGGAACATACAACTAGAATAGGAGGTTTATCGTTTGCGTATACATGCATTCCATTATATTCAATTCTGTTTTAGAGCCACTCATAACATTTTGTCTGTTGTTTCGGGTAGCAATAGTAGAGTAATAACAGGTCAGTAATAACAGTACGAGTGCAGGGTGAATAGCAAACACAGTCGCATTTGTTCCAAACCACATGCGCCAAGTTGAATCTGTCAATTGAACTGCGTTTCCATTGAAGATGGTATTTGTGTGGATGCAAGGACCTGCGTTTGGAGTAGGTGCGAACCAACCGCGCGCTAGTGGTGAGGGATAGGGGGGACGGTCGCTCGGAACCTCTTTCACAATCACTGCATTCGTTTTATTTATAATATGGGGTTTTAACGACGCACTATACTCATGGCTACGATCTATTGGCGTCGGTGGATGATGAATGAGAAGATGGGAAGGAGTCGGTCGTGGCCTGTTAAGGAATCATCCCAGTATCGACCTGAACGACAGAGGGAAACCACGAAAAACCCCTGTCAGGATGGTCGATCATGGCGGGAATCGAACCCCGGTCCCCCAAATGATGGTTCAGTGTGTTAGCCACTCGGCCACGCGTCTCGGTATCACTACATTCGTGTGGATACTGGCGAAAAGCCTGAAAGTTATATATATATTTTTTATATTGAGTATTAACGACGGACTGTAATGATAAGTAAGATCTATTGGCGTCGAATGGATGATTGATGAGATGATGGGATGATGAGATGAAGGTTTTATGGGTAATGGGAAGGATAGTGGGGAGGAAGCGGTCGTGGCCTATAATGTAGGAATCATTCTGGCATTAGCCTAGACTACAGAGGGAAACCACGAAAAACCCCTGTAAAGATGGACGGTAGCGGGGATCGAACCGGGTCCGTTATGCCCACTACCTAGCCCGGGTCACATGAAGCGAGTGCGTTAACCACTCAGCTACATGTGCCGGTCTGAAAGTTTTAATGTGAGATAAATAATGGAGTTATTCCATAATGCATTCCTGATGTAATGCTCAAAACACTTGAAAATAATATGAAAGTATTATTGTTCAAATCAATAGGTGAAATATAGGAAATAATATAGATATAGCTCAATGAATAATGTAGTATATATATATATATAAATATATATATATATATATATATATATATATATATATATATATATATATATATATATATATATATATGAATATATATATATATATATTTATATATATATATATATATATATATATATATATATATATATATATATATATATATTATATATATATTATATATATATATATATATATATATTATATTTATATATATATATATATATATATATATATATATATATATATATATATATATATATATATATATATATATATATACATATATATATATATATATATATATATATATATATAGATATATATATATATATATATATATATATATATATATATATATATATATATATATATATATATATATATCAATGACATGGTTCAATAACGTAGGGAATACTAGACAAACGGCAGGCACATTATGTTATCGTTATGTGACAAGTTATTGAATGGATTAGAATGAAGAGACGGTTGACAATGATGATTGATATCATACAGTCGATGTATTACCCGTTGGTGTTGTGTCTTTCATGTGTACGACATATTACAATCATCTTTTCATTGTCACTGTACAAAAAGACTGTCTTCCAATCTGTTTAATGAGTGACTAATATTCCCCAGTTCTAGGAAAGCAACGTTCACTGTCGTATGAACACCTGACTCTGTTGATAGCACTCGCCAGTCACACCGATTGGCATTTATCCAAGTAAAAGTCAAATGTTATAAATAGTTGAATTACAAATAATAACTGTTTTTAGTGTGATTTGTCACATCGAAAGAAGTGTGTGTTCTGTAAACATTGTTGTAAGTTGACTCCATTGTGTCTATATGTATCTGCATACAACGGAATAGCATTGGAAGATACAAGTCCAATCATATCTTTCAAACACAACCACACAAACAAACTCGGTGCTTTCGAGCCTTTCCAGATTAAAGTTAGACTTTAGCAGGGAGAACCGGTCATTAGGTCACTTGGGTGGTGAACAGAAGAAGCTAATGGAGTGATCAGTGGCGTGCCAGTAAGCATAGCAGCCAGGCACTCCAGGGCTTGGAGGAGATGGATATAGGTCAGTCAGAACATTTAGTAACGTATGTAGAAGTGTTTCTGATCGTGAATCTCGTTATGAGAAAATTATTGAACCTTAAATTTTGATGATTATTTGCGGAACCTGCCATAAAGGTTCAGGATGATATTTGTATGACCATTGAGACGGGGCACAATGAGGGCGATCTTACGACCACAAAGAAGAATTGAAATCATGTATCTCATTCAACAAACATTCATCCTTGAAGTAATAATTTCAGGAATCGTTGACAAACCAGACAGTTAAGACCCATTCACAACCACACGCCAACATGAACATGAAACCTTGCAAGCTACTTCACATTGAGGAGAACAAATATTCAATCATCGTATTATTATATATTATTATCATCTTGATCTTATTCTTAATCTTGCATCCTTCTGTCTTATTCTTTGTTTTCTGTTTGTTGTTCTCATTTCAATATTGGTAATTAGCCCACAATAGCAGGGTGTCAGTTGTATCCTTTGTGGCCTTCATCCTTCGGCCTTCGTCCTTCGTCCTTCGGCCTTCGTCGGCAAAACGAGGCCCCACTTACTGTGGAATCCACGCTCCACCTTGCTCCTTACGATGTAGATTATTGTTATCACCACGCAAGTTTGTTCATTCTAATCTTAATGTTGTCGTATCAAGATAATAAGCCTACGTAAGTCCACATGTAGAACTATTTTATTGTTCTATTGTTAAGTAGTTCGGTTGGGACGTTGTCACAACTTGTTGACTTGTTTCTCATTGTGTTATTGCATACTTGAGTCGACAAGAGGCGTGAAATAGGGCCGTTAGTGATGCCCGGATCACGCCGGCTCACACTCACACTGTTGTACTTGTATATTAGCATTACTTGCCTAACGGCCTAATGCTAGTTCAGTTTGGACGTTGTCACAACTTGTTGACTTGTTTCTCATTGTGTTATTGCATACTTGAGTCGACAAGAGGCGTGAAATAGGGCCGTTAGTGATGCCCGGATCACGCCGGCTCACACTCACACTGTTGTACTTGTATATTAGCATTACTTGCCTAACGGCCTAATGCTAGTTCAGTTTGGACATTGTCACAACTTGTTGACTTGTTTCTCATTGTGTTATTGCATACTTGAGTCGACAAGAGGCGTGAAATAGGGCCGTTAGTGATGCCCGGATCACGCCGGCTCACACTCACACTGTTGTACTTGTATATTAGCATTACTTGCCTAACGGCCACACCATTTGGGGGTATGCATGAGGAAATTATAGATGGATTACTTAAATTCGAGTTCACGGGAGTCGCGATTTATCGAAACGTCAGTTTATTGGTGATAACTTTTGAACGGTATGAGATATCAAAATTCTATTGCAAGAGGTACACAGATAATTATAATAGCTTCAAGACGATATAAGTTATAACTATTCAAGTCATGACGCATAACTGTCAAGCGTCGACAGTTGAAAAAACACATTTTTCAGCTGTCGACGCTTGACAGTGATAGAAAATCTTGGTCTGTGGTTTAGGTGTGGCCAATAACTTTGGCACCAGCTATCACTATTATAGCATAGAGCTTTGCATTACACGCTATTGGGGTTATACCTGCTATCACTATTATAGCATAGAGCTTTGCATTACACGCTATTGGGGTTATACCTGCTATCACTATTATAGCATAGAGCTTTGCATTACACGCTATTGGGGTTATACCTGCTATCACTATTATAGCATAGAGCTTTGCATTACACGCTATTGGGGTTATACCTGCTATCACTATTATAGCATAGAGCTTTGCATTACACGCTATTGGGGTTATACCTGCCATCACTATTATAGCATAGAGCTTTGCATTACACGCTATTGGGGTTATACCTGCCATCACTATTATAGCATAGAGCTTTGCATTACACGCTATTGGGGTTATACCTGCTATCACTATTATAGCATAGAGCTTTGCATTACACGCTATTGGGGTTATACCTGCTATCACTATTATAGCATAGAGCTTTGCATTACATGCTATTGGGGTTATACCTGCTATCACTATTATAGCATAGAGCTTTGCATTACACGCTATTGGGGTTATACCTGCTATCACTATTATAGCATAGAGCTTTGCATTACACGCTATTGGGGTTATACCTGCTATCACTATTATAGCATAGAGCTTTGCATTACACGCTATTGGGGTTTAAAGCTACAACTGAGAAAATAGTGTGAAAGTTGTATTCTGAATAAATAACAGAACAGAGAAGTCCCCTACGAAGTTCCCAGTCTCAAGAAAACAGTGCTAACGGCTACAGACACAACACTGACAACAGTTGCTTGGAATCCTCACTTAGCCCTGGGCCTATAGGCCTACTGATGTACCACAAAACTTACAACCTAACATCTAATCGAGTGGTCAAACTGCCAATACCATTCAGGGTAGATCTCCAACATGAAGCATAGGCCTAAGTGGCCTAATGATAAAACACTCCCATCACTAATCCAATGGTCATTTTACACCACACCTTCTCAGTTCGGTTAAATATATTTTGAACAGAAACAAAAATGACGGCCACATAAGTTTCAATCATGAAGCTGATGCTCAAATTCATAAAATTAGGGAAAATTATTCATATTGGGTTTTAACGACGCACTATACTGATGGCTACGATCTATTGGCGTCGGTGGATGATGAATGAGATGATGGGATCATGAGATGGAAGGTTATTTTATTAGGTGTTTTTGGATAGTGGGAAGGAGCCAGTCGTGGCCTGTTGTTGAGGAACCATCCCAGTACCTAAACGACAGGGGGGAACCACGAGAAACCCCAAAATATAGCCCTATCACTGGTATGGTGCGTTCTTGCGAGCAAATAGCCGTGAAGATTCTGTAACCAAAGGTTCGACCTCCCGGCTCACGTGACAGATCCATGCCAGCTTTGCGATTCCCGTTCTCAATCTTCAACTATTAACAATTATTCACATCGATGCGCTGGATCCCTAACGATCGAGTCCCGTTCTCCAATCTTCAACATCAACTATCTTCAACTATTAACAATTATTCACATCGATGCGCTGGATCCCTAACGATCGAGTCCCGTTCTCCAATCTTCAACTTCAACTATCTTCAACTATTAACAATTATTCACATCGATGCGCTGGATCCCTAACGATCGAGTCCCGTTCTCCAATCTTCAACTTCAACTATCTTCAACTATTAACAATTATTCACATCGATGCGCTGGATCCCTAACGATCGAGTCCCGTTCTCCAATCTTCAACTTCAACTATCTTCAACTATTAACAATTATTCACATCGATGCGCTGGATCCCTAACGATCGAGTCCCGTTCTCCAATCTTCAACATCAACTATCTTCAACTATTAACAATTATTCACATCGATGCGCTGGATCCCTAACGATCGAGTCCCGTTCTCCAATCTTCAACATCAACTATCTTCAACTATTAACAATTATTCACATCGATGCGCTGGATCCCTAACGATCGAGTCCCGTTCTCCAATCTTCAACATCAACTATCTTCAACTATTAACAATTATTCACATCGATGCGCTGGATCCCTAACGATCGAGTCCCGTTCTCCAATCTTCAATGTTATAGATTGTTAACATTATTTGTTAACATTATAACGTATTTTCTAGTTGACAACATCGATGACACATCACAAGCCAATAGAAAACATTTGTTCATAATTTGAATCTAGAGAGCGTATACAAGAATAATGGAGGCTCTCGATTTAGAAGGCACTGGAGCTCTTATCAATTTCAACTATTTTCATTTCATTGTCGCGAGTTTGATTTTCTTCAAAATATTCAGAATGAAAATCATTCATAGTGGTTTATTCATTCAGTTTTAAGAGCCCAAACATAATCCAAGGAAGGGGAATGACAATCGTCACAATCGACTGAAGAAGACACGGTCTCGTTTCGTCTTAATTCTACTTTTGGCATTGAAAAAGCAGATCAAAAACCCAATGAATCCGTAAGTGACTATACTATACTGTCCATTCTTCAATTCACCCACAACAATTCATAATCATTCACCAAGCTGTACAATACTCGTGTTATCTAATATTAATTGATAATATCCTCGAATTATCAGGTGAACGCCATTTTATGCAGTCTTTAAAAACTTAACGATAGGGATCCTATAGATATATAGGGAAATCTCAATTAACGATCACCCCAAAGACAATAATCTTTAAAAGTGGAAAGGGAATTTCTCTTTGGATATTACCAATGTTTAGTGACTTACAGGTCTTTGAATCAGTGGTTACATATTAAGTTTTAAGGATTGAAGAACGGCAATCGCACTACTGATCCCTTCCTAGCATCCCTCCACACGTCCATCTCGGTGTTC
Source organism: Brachyptera risi (assembly GCA_964007535.1). Classification (NCBI taxonomy): domain Eukaryota; kingdom Metazoa; phylum Arthropoda; class Insecta; order Plecoptera; family Taeniopterygidae; genus Brachyptera; species Brachyptera risi. Next base: position 3,033,858 of record OZ023327.1, on the reverse strand, counting down.
GCTCAATGGTAGAACAGCCATTGTGAATCTACTCGGTCTGATCACACGCTGAATATCGCCCTTTCAGAGGGTCTACTTGTATCATATGTCATGTGTTTCCACTTATAAATAAAGTACATTTTATTATTATTATCATTGATCGTAACTTGCCATGAAGAAGAGAAGTTGAACGCCGCGATATGACGATAGCCTAGCTTGACCTCCGGCTCACAGCACAAGATAACACTCCATTTAACCTACCTTAACTAGGGCTTATCGCTACAAGATAATGACAACCAGTTGAAAACTGACAATTATGAAAACAACCTTGGAAATTCGGGTCAAGTTAAGCATACGTGTTTTATTTGTTATCTCAGTGGAAAAATCTGAGATGATTCATTTAAAATGACGTCTCTGGCCTCTAGGGAAAAGTTTTCTTGTTGCAGTTTTGGACTTTTAGTTGAGATATGCGTCTAGAATACAGGGGTTGGGCAGTGGTTAGGCAGTGGTTGGGCAGTGGTTAGGCAGTGGTTAGGCAGTGGTTAGGCAGTGGTTGGGCAGTAGTTAGGCAGTGGTTGGGCAGTGGTTAGGCAGTGGTTAGGCAGTGGTTAGGCAGTGGTTGGGCAGTGTTTGGGCAGTGGTTAGGCAGTGGTTGGGCAGTGGTTGGGCAGTGGTTTGGCAGTGGTCAGGCAGTGGTTGGGCAGTGGTTAGGCAGTGGTTAGGCAGTGGTTAGGCAGTGGTTAGGCAGTGGTAAGGCAGTGGTTAGGCAGTGGTTGGGCAGTGGTTGGGCAGTGGTTAGGCAGTGGTTAGGCAGTGGTTGGGCAGTGGTTGGGCAGTGGTTAGGCAGTGGTTGGGCAATGGTTGGGCAGTAGTTAGGCAGTGGTTAGGCAGTGGTGTGGCAGTGGTTAGGCAGTGGTTGGGCAGTGGTTAGGCAGTGGTTGGGCAGTGGTTAGGCAGTGGTTAGGCAGTGGTTAGGCAGTGGTTAGGCAGTGGTTAGGCAGTGGTTAGGCAGTGGTTAGGCAGTGGTTGGGCAGTGGTTAGGCAGTGGTTAGGCAGTGGTTAGGCAGTGGTTAGGCAGTGGTTGGGCAGTGGTTAGGCAGTGGTTAGGCAGTGGTTGGGCAGTGGTTGGGCAGTGGTTAGGCAGTGGTTAGGCAGTGGTTAGGCAGTGGTTGGGCAGTGATTAGGCAGTGGTTGGGCAGTGGTTGGGCAGTGGATAGGCAGTGGTTAGGCAGTGGTTAGGCAGTGGTTAGGCAGTGGTTGGGCAGTGGTTAGGCAGTGGTTAGACAGTGGTTAGACAGTGGTAAGGCAGTGGTTAGGCAGTGGTTGGACAGTGGTTAGACAGTGGTGAGGCAGTGGTTAGGCAGTGGTTGGGCAGTGGATAGGCAGTGGTTAGGCAGTGGTTAGGCAGTGGTTGGGCAGTAGTTAGGCAGTGGTTGGGCAGTGGTTGGGCAGTCGTTAGGTAGTGGTTGGGCAGTGGTTAGGCAGTGGTTGGGCAGTGGTTGGGCAGTGATTGGGCAGTGGATAGGCAGTGGTTAGGCAGTGGTTAGGCAGTGGTTGGGCAGTGGTTGGGCAGTGATTGGGCAGTGGATAGGCAGTGGTTAGGCAGTGGATAGGCAGTGGTTAGGCAGTGGTTGGGCAGTGATTAGGCAGTGGTTGGGCAGTGGTTGGGCAGTGGATAGGCAGTGGTTAGGCAGTGGTTAGGCAGTGGTTAGGCAGTGGTTAGGCAGTAGTTGAGCAGTGGTTAGGCATAAGTTGAGCAGTGGTTAGGCAGTGGTTGGGCAGTGGTTAGGCAGTGGTTGAGCAGTGGTAAGGCAGTGGTTAGGCAGTGGTTAGGCAGTCGTTGGGCAGTGGTTAGACAGTGGTAAGGCAGTGGCTAGGCAGTAGTTAGGCAGTCGTTGGGCAGTCGTTGGGCAGTGGTTAGGCAGTGGTTAGGCAGTGGTTAGGCAGTGGTTAGGCAGTGGTTAGGCAGTCGTTGGGCAGTCGTTGGGCAGTGGTTAGACAGTGGTAAGGCAGTGGCTAGGCAGTGGTTAGGCAGTCGTTGGGCAGTCGTTGGGCAGTGGTTAGGCAGTGGTTAGGCAGTGGTCATGCAGTCAGTGGGCTGGGAGATCATTGTCGTGCTGGTACATGTACAAGCGTGAAAAGAGTAGACTGGATGTATTTGTGGGCCTCTATCACCAACAGTGACTGGAAGCACAGAGAGCTGGTCTTACAGTGAAGGTAGCTGGTGTGACCGGTCGGTAGCAGCCGATCACACATGAACACTTTGACAGGTATTTACATTGGATATATCGAGTGACAGCTAGTCTATTGCCCATACAGTCTATATAGTCTTTCTTCTATGACAAAAATGAAGTATGATTGTACATTTCTCCATAGCTATATATATATATATATATATATATATATATATATATATATATATATATATATATATATATATATATATATATATATATATATATATATATATATATATATATATATATATATATATATATATATATATATATATATATATATATATATATATATATATATATATATATATATATATATATATATATATATATATATATATATATATATATATATATATATATATATATATATATATATATATATATATATGAATATATATATGTATATATATATATATATATATATATATATATATATATATATATATATATATATTTATATATATATATATATATATATATATATATATATATATATATATATATATATGTATATATATATATATATATATATATATATATAAATATATAAATGCAGAAAATGCAAAAATGCAGAAACTAGGGGGCCCAGAAACTAAAATTTAATTGAACGTGTACTTAAAACTAGCTGTTGGGAGGCGACGTATGGACAGTCATACAAAAATTTGTCTCACAATCTAACTATGCCATAATAAACATACCGTAAAAATCAAATTGGTTGAATTAGTGAGTAATTACGATATGGAATTAGTTCCACAGCAATATTTTTTACCAGTCCGTGCCACTAGTTATGTTGGAAAATAAATAAACGTGAAAAAAAAATTTGATCAACTTTTGGTCAAAATCTCGGTCAAAATCTCGGTCAATTGACCAAAAAGATTTTGATCGGTCAATTGCTCATCTGTCTCTCTCTCTCTCTCTCTCTCTCTCTCTATATATATATATATATATATATATATATATATATATATTATATATATATATATATATATATATATATATATATATATATATATATATATATATATATATATATATATATATATATAAGAAGAAAAAAAAGATTTTGACCAAAAAAATCTGTGGTCAAAATCTTTGCGGTCAATTGACCGATTGCCCATCTCTCTCTCTCTCTCTCTCTCTCTCTCTCTCTCCCTCTCTCTCTCTCTCTCTCTCTCTCTCTCTCTCTCTCTCTCTCTCTCTCTCTCTCTCTCTCTCTCTCTCTCTCTCTCTCTCTCTCTCTCTCTCTCTCTCTCTCTCTCTCTCTCTCTCTCTCTCTCTCTCTCTCTCTCTCTC
>OZ023327.1:2817327-3030146 GCA_964007535.1 Brachyptera risi | reverse complement strand
CTGATCGAGCCCCAAGTGAACCAGCCGTTGTGTTGTCGGTATTCTGAAGATGATGTGCTGCTGTTGCAGGTGTGACATGGGGTGGCTCGGCCGGCTGGTGTTGCTGCTGCCCGTGGCGGTAGTGCTGGCGTCAGGGTACGGCACGGGCCACAGGCTGCAGGAGAAGAAGAAGTGCCACCACACACGGTCCCACGGGATGCTGAGCGCGGACTGTCACGGCCTGGATCTAACATCCATCCCTCAGGATCTGCAGCAGGACATCAAGGTGAGGTCTTGAAGGAAGTGCACAGATAAGTCGGTCGAACAACCGTCATAGCCCACTGATAACTGTTTGGGGCACAAACCTAACCATCAAGCTAAAAATATACCATTCATTCATTTAATACTTTATATATCCATGCAAGATATAACTTGTTCTTCATTGGGTGCCCTGGATAACTGCAACGATATTTTGGAAATCAAGTATTGCTCGTTTTGAAACATTGCCTCACCGTGAGAGAATATTTCCAGTCTCAAGTGAATCGATGTCTGTGGATTATTTTCAAACAGAATGATTTTGGCACGGGCTATTGGACCTACCGAGACCGCTGATTCCCCGCAATGGCCACGTCGTTCAGGCAGGGGTCAAATTCATTCAACCCCAGGGTGTTCGTGCCAAGAGATGCATGTCATATGTGTATTGTGTGGTTACTGGATGTAACAGCACCATTTTCTTCCACGAACGAACATTTCGCATCTCACGATGGAAAAAAAGGACCATTTTTATTTTGTATACAGTTTTCAAAACTTGGCTCCTCCACCAAATTCCATAAATGTTTTCTATTATTGTGTGAAGATGTATTTTGTCATTAATTTCATGAAAAATACGATTGAAAATGAATATTCTGTCGTGAATCGTAATTGAGATTTGAATTTCTTAAAATCTGAGACAAAGTTCTGAAATGTTAACACCATATAACTAATACGATTCTGTTTGTTGTTTTTTCAGGTGTTATCCATGACTTACAATCGCCTGAGAGAATTGTCCTGCGATTCGTTCGACAGATACAGCAGTCTAGGATACCTCTACCTGAACGACAACCTCCTATCTGCCATCCCTGAAGGAATCTTCACAAATCTCCCCACCCTAGAGGTTGTAGATCTGTCGCTCAATGCCCTCAAGATAATACCACATGATTTACTTACCCTTTCCCATCTGAGAAAACTGTATGTCGATCACAATCCTTTGGACGAGAATGGTCTACAATCACTCAAGAACGTAACCGGATCGGTCAACGTGCAATATCTGTCACTGGCCGGTACCGGTCTTCGCACTCTTCCTCCGATGAACAAGTTCTTGGAGCTGACCTTCCTGAACGTGTCTGGTAATGGTCTGCACAGTGTTGGTCCGCAGGAGGTCGCCGCGGCGTGCAGCTTGAGGTCGCTGGATCTCAGCCTCAATGAACGTCTGTTCAGCAACAACTACTGTGGCTGTCGACGCCTGGAGACCTACTTGGTGGAGAGCAACGTCTCGTTGGTGGCACCATTCATGCTCAATTGTACGCAGAAACCTGAACAAGGTGAGATTGCCTTCTCGGAGTGAATCTAGCCATCAGAATAATGAATCGTTTTTGAGAAAATATATTATTTTACTATTACATTATAATTATATTGGGAGAGAACATGGTCTTATATTAGGGGCATACAGAATATGTCCAGGGTTTGGGTTTTGGGCTCGATAGGTTTGAAGGTTTGAACAAGGATGAGCAGCGTCTTGTACAATATACCATAATAATAATGGTATTTATTCAGTATAGCAATATACAATGTTGTTGAACAAGTCAGATAAATATAATGAAAGAATATTGTACACATTAATAATATACAATATATAATAATAATATATAATATATATAATAAACAATATATAATGATATAATATATAATAATAATGATAATATAATATAATAATATTATAATATATAACAATATATAATAAAGACAACACTGATCTGTTCTTCTGCTCTTCCAGACAGCTGTAATGGCACTGAAGAGGAGCAGGTCCACGAGACGTACGAGTCTTGCCGATACCAGAAGGCGATGATCATGTCGAAGAGCAATGGACCTGGATTCTGGATGATCTTTGCCTCGACAGTAGGCGGCTTGCTGGTGCTCGTCCTGATCGCCAGCGCCATCTACTGCAAGTTCTATCGCCAGACGGCGAGAGAGGACAATAACTTGAACCGACCCCAGGGCAGCAACCACGCCGACCAGCAGCCGGGGCCGGACAGTGAGACATATCCTCTCAAGGATCGTGGATTCAATATCAACACGTGACAAAGTACATAATCGACACAATGGGCACTAATGTGTTTTGTTCTAGAATCTTTTATTGACATTATGGACTTGAATATCAGAAGTGAGAAAGTGAAGTCAATTCTCTTCTTCTTCTTTCTTTGCGTGTCGACGTTCCTCTTGGCACATAGGCCTGCAACTATCGAGTCTGGAGGAAGTTGGAACTTTCATTACACTATTCTGGATATGATAGCAGTATTAATTTTGAAGAAGACTTACTAATTTAAAAATAAGAACATCATGAAAAATGTTTTAAAAAGTGATATTATTTAAGAGATAGTTGAAATTGTGTAAGCTAAGCTGGTATAATAATTAGGCTCAAGTTATTTGAAAAGCCTTTTCCATTGACGATTGAAACGATATATATTGCTATAGACTTCCATCATGTATTCATTATATGGACCTATATCATGTATCCATTCTATATGCCTTCATCTTGTATTCATTATAATATATAGGCCTACCTCTCTCGTGTATTCATTATGTAGGCCTCTATTGTGGATTGATTCTCCTTGAAAACACATGTTCACTCACTCACTCTCAGCACTCACAACACAACACTCACAACATTCACTCTCACTCACTCTCTACAGTACTGGGAGACTGGAGGAGTGAAGGACTGGAGGATTGGAGGACTGGAGGAGTGGAGGACTGGAGGAGTGGAGGACTGGAGGAGTGGAGGACTGGAGGACTGGAGGACTGGAGGACTGGAGGACTGGAGGACTGGAGGACTGGAGAACGGGGGGACTGGGGAACTGGAGGACTGGGGGACTGGAGGACTGGATGACTGGAGGACTGGAGGACTGGAGGAGTGGAGGACTGGAGAACGGAGGGACTGGGGGACTGGAGAACGGGGGGACTAGGGGACTGGAGAACTGAAGGACTGGAGGACTGGGGAACTGGAGAACTGGAGGAGTGGAGGACTGGAGGACCGGAGAACTGGAGAAAGGGGGGACTGGAGGACTGAGGGACTGGAGGACTGGAGAGCGGGGGGACTGGGGAACTGAAGGACTGGAGGACTGGGGAACTGGAGAACTGGAGGAGTGGAGGACTGGAGGCAGCGATCCAGTGGAAGACGATTAGAGTTACAGTCAATCACTGGTAGTTTGTCTTGGTTAGCGTAATATTAAGTCACTTATTGAAAAACAGATGAAAAGATGTATATGTTGTTGCTACGGTGTATAGACCTAGTAGGTTATATATTATACACAGTGGTTGTTGCTTTATCAGGATCATTTGAACCATTCTCGGCTTGAATCCCTCCATCTGATGTCATGCCAGCACGGTAGCTGCACGCTGCATGGGATAGGCCTACTCACACTGATGTTCCAGACAGTTGGTTGCCAGGCGTTGATCTGAGGTCATGCCAGCACGGTAGCTGCACGCTGCATGGGATAGGCCTACTCACACTGATGTTCCAGACAGTTGGTTGCCAGACGTTGATCTGATGTCATGCCAGCACGGTAGCTGCACGCTGCATGGGATAGGCCTACTCACACTGATGTTCCAGACAGTTGGTTGCCAGGCGTTGATCTGAGGTCATGCCAGCACGGTAGCTGCACGCTGCATGGGATAGGCCTACTCACACTGATGTTCCAGACAGTTGGTTGCCAGGCGTTGATCTGATGTCATGCCAGCACGGTAGCTGCACGCTGCATGGGATAGGCCTACTCACACTGATGTTCCAGACAGTTGGTTGCCAGACGTTGATCTGAGGTCATGCCAGCACGGTAGCTGCACGCTGCATGGGATAGGCCTACTCACACTGATGTTCCAGACAGTTGGTTGCCAGGCGTTGATCTGATGTCATGCCAGCACGGTAGCTGCACGCTGCATGGGATAGGCCTACTCACACTGATGTTCCAGACAGTTGGTTGCCAGACGTTGATCTGAGGTCATGCCAGCACGGTAGCTGCACGCTGCATGGGATAGGCCTACTCACACTGATGTTCCAGACAGTTGGTTGCCAGGCGTTGATCTGATGTCATGCCAGCACGGTAGCTGCACGCTGCATGGGATAGGCCTACTCACACTGATGTTCCAGACAGTTGGTTGCCAGACGTTGATCTGAGGTCATGCCAGCACGGTAGCTGCACGCTGCATGGGATAGGCCTACTCACACTGATGTTCCAGACAGTTGGTTGCCAGGCGTTGATCTGATGTCATGCCAGCACGGTAGCTGCACGCTGCATGGGTTAGGCCTACTCACACTGATGTTCCAGACAGTTGGTTGCCAGACGTTGATCTGATGTCATGCCAGCACGGTAGCTGCACGCTGCATGGGATAGGCCTACTCACACTGATGTTCCAGACAGTTGGTTGCCAGGCGTTGATCTGAGGTCATGCCAGCACGGTAGCTGCACGCTGCATGGGATAGGCCTACTCACACTGATGTTCCAGACAGTTGGTTGCCAGGCGTTGATCTGAGGTCATGCCAGCACGGTAGCTGCACGCTGCATGGGATAGGCCTACTCACACTGATGTTCCAGACAGTTGGTTGCCAGGCGTTGATCTGAGGTCATGCCAGCACGGTAGCTGCACGCTGCATGGGATAGGCCTACTCACACTGATGTTCCAGACAGTTGGTTGCCAGGCGTTGATCTGAGGTCATGCCAGCACGGTAGCTGCACGCTGCATGGGATAGGCCTACTCACACTGATGTTCCAGACAGTTGGTTGCCAGGCGTTGATCTGAGGTCATGCCAGCACGGTAGCTGCACGCTGCATGGGATAGGCATACTCACACTGATGTTCCAGACAGTTGGTTGCCAGGCGTTGATCTGATGTCATGCCAGCACGGTAGCTGCACGCTGCATGGGATAGGCCTACTCACACTGATGTTCCAGACAGTTGGTTGCCAGACGTTGATCTGAGGTCATGCCAGCACGGTAGCTGCACGCTGCATGGGATAGGCCTACTCACACTGATGTTCCAGACAGTTGGTTGCCAGACGTTGATCTGATGTCATGCCAGCACGGTAGCAGCACGCTGCATGGGATAGGCCTACTCACACTGATGTTCCAGACAGTTGGTTGCCAGGCGTTGATCTGAGGTCATGCCAGCACGGTAGCTGCACGCTGCATGGGATAGGCCTACTCACACTGATGTTCCAGACAGTTGGTTGCCAGACGTTGATCTGAGGTCATGCCAGCACGGTAGCTGCACGCTGCATGGGATAGGCCTACTCACACTGATGTTCCAGACAGTTGGTTGCCAGACGTTGATCTGATGTCATGCCAGCACGGTAGCTGCACGCTGCATGGGATAGGCCTACTCACACTGATGTTCCAGACAGTTGGTTGCCAGACGTTGATCTGAGGTCATGCCAGCACGGTAGCTGCACGCTGCATGGGATAGGCCTACTCACACTGATGTTCCAGACAGTTGGTTGCCAGGCGTTGATCTGAGGTCATGCCAGCACGGTAGCTGCACGCTGCATGGGATAGGCCTACTCGTACTGATGTTCCAGACAGTTGGTTGCCAGACGTTGATCTGAGGTCATGCCAGCACGGTAGCTGCACGCTGCATGGGATAGGCCTACTCACACTGATGTTCCAGACAGTTGGTTGCCAGACGTTGATCTGAGGTCATGCCAGCACGGTAGCAGCACGCTGCATGGGATAGGCCTACTCGTACTGATGTTCCAGACAGTTGGTTGCCAGACGTTGATCTGAGGTCATGCCAGCACGGTAGCTGCACGCTGCATGGGATAGGCCTACTCACACTGATGTTCCAGACAGTTGGTTGCCAGACGTTGATCTGAGGTCATGCCAGCACGGTAGCAGCACGCTGCATGGGATAGGCCTACTCACACTGATGTTCCAGACAGTTGGTTGCCAGACGTTGATCTGATGTCATGCCAGCACGGTAGCTGCACGCTGCATGGGATAGGCCTACTCACACTGATGTTCCAGACAGTTGGTTGCCAGACGTTGATCTGAGGTCATGCCAGCACGGTAGCTGCACGCTGCATGGGATAGGCCTACTCACACTGATGTTCCAGACAGTTGGTTGCCAGACGTTGATCTGATGTCATGCCAGCACGGTAGCTGCACGCTGCATGGGATAGGCCTACTCACACTGATGTTCCAGACAGTTGGTTGCCAGACGTTGATCTGAGGTCATGCCAGCACGGTAGCTGCACGCTGCATGGGATAGGCCTACTCACACTGATGTTCCAGACAGTTGGTTGCCAGACGTTGATCTGAGGTCATGCCAGCACGGTAGCTGCACGCTGCATGGGATAGGCCTACTCACACTGATGTTCCAGACAGTTGGTTGCCAGACGTTGATCTGATGTCATGCCAGCACGGTAGCTGCACGCTGCATGGGATAGGCCTACTCACACTGATGTTCCAGACAGTTGGTTGCCAGACGTTGATCTGATGTCATGCCAGCACGGTAGCTGCACGCTGCATGGGATAGGCCTACTCACACTGATGTTCCAGACAGTTGGTTGCCAGGCGTTGATCTGATGTCATGCCAGCACGGTAGCTGCACGCTGCATGGGATAGGCCTACTCACACTGATGTTCCAGACAGTTGGTTGCCAGACGTTGATCTGAGGTCATGCCAGCACGGTAGCTGCACGCTGCATGGGATAGGCCTACTCACACTGATGTTCCAGACAGTTGGTTGCCAGGCGTTGATCTGAGGTCATGCCAGCACGGTAGCTGCACGCTGCATGGGATAGGCCTACTCACACTGATGTTCCAGACAGTTGGTTGCCAGACGTTGATCTGAGGTCATGCCAGCACGGTAGCTGCACGCTGCATGGGATAGGCCTACTCACACTGATGTTCCAGACAGTTGGTTGCCAGACGTTGATCTGATGTCATGCCAGCACGGTAGCTGCACGCTGCATGGGATAGGCCTACTCACACTGATGTTCCAGACAGTTGGTTGCCAGACGTTGATCTGATGTCATGCCAGCACGGTAGCTGCACGCTGCATGGGATAGGCCTACTCACACTGATGTTCCAGACAGTTGGTTGCCAGGCGTTGATCTGATGTCATGCCAGCACGGTAGCTGCACGCTGCATGGGATAGGCCTACTCACACTGATGTTCCAGACAGTTGGTTGCCAGACGTTGATCTGAGGTCATGCCAGCACGGTAGCTGCACGCTGCATGGGATAGGCCTACTCACACTGATGTTCCAGACAGTTGGTTGCCAGGCGTTGATCTGAGGTCATGCCAGCACGGTAGCTGCACGCTGCATGGGATAGGCCTACTCACACTGATGTTCCAGACAGTTGGTTGCCAGACGTTGATCTGATGTCATGCCAGCACGGTAGCTGCACGCTGCATGGGATAGGCCTACTCACACTGATGTTCCAGACAGTTGGTTGCCAGGCGTTGATCTGAGGTCATGCCAGCACGGTAGCTGCACGCTGCATGGGATAGGCCTACTCACACTGATGTTCCAGACAGTTGGTTGCCAGGCGTTGATCTGAGGTCATGCCAGCACGGTAGCTGCACGCTGCATGGGATAGGCCTACTCACACTGATGTTCCAGACAGTTGGTTGCCAGGCGTTGATCTGATGTCGTGATTGCCACATGGAAGGTGCTTGGTGTGGAGCGAGATCAAATGGACGCCCTGTGTGGGAGGGTAGGGCAATGTGATGGAAATGATCAGTGAAACAAATGATGAAAATGAAATATTGCATTTTTCTGGTCTTATACTGACTGATTACGAAACAAGGAAGATTGTTATGATGGCTGCCTTATACAAAATAGTCGCCAATGCTATACCATCAGCATACGCTGAGAGAAGAGAACCAAATCTATTAGTCAATAAAACAGATTTCACATTCTTCTATAATTACAGTATGTTTTGCTTTATAATGTGTGCCTATATGAAACTATATATTATTTCCATATAAAATTATCAAGGGTACAGTTTGACACACAGATTTAATCATTTTAATTCATATAGCCAGCTACAATATTCACTATACCCCACATAGGCCTACCCTATACTTGTACCCCCTCAGTCATGACCTGCCTTGTGCACTTGACATGGGTATATATTTCATAGCTATTTCAATGGAAATCATTTCTCTTTGCAACTTGTAGAGACTTCTATGTGTGAGGGTGATCTCCTCAGACCTCGCCATGACCGCCATGACCGCCATGACCGTCATGACCGTCATGACTTGATTCAACAATAACCCAACATACAAAACAAATCATACACACACATGTTTCAGTACTAATTGCCTTGAAACTGAAATTGTTCGATTGATCAATGTTGACCATCATTCTTGTTGAATGCAATCCTAATTGAAGACTCGCAGTTTCCAATCTGTGGTCAAAACTGTAATTTTTAATTTTCTTTATTTTTTAATATTTTTATTTTTAAATTTATATCAATTTTTGTAATTCTCACTTTGTAGTTGAGACTTTAGTGAAATTCAAATATCCGATCGGGGTATCTTGAAATGACTACAGATGATATGATCCAACTGGCCGACTGGTGAAGCCACGCCTATTTCGAGTCGTCAATGATTGTTATTTACAATTTGATTTGCATGTTTTTGAGAATACTCAATGCTTGTATCCACGAGAGATGAAGATCCCCGCACCGGCGCACTGACAGCTCGCTCCTTCATCTCCCAAGCAACTCGCTTGGCTTCAATATACAATCATTTGGCATGTATTCAACTGATAAAAACACCAAACACGCGTGTTTCATATTAATATTATTATAACACTCACAGTTGCGCATAAAAGCACGGGGGCAAGTTCCCTATCCTTGGTCACGGCTGTTTGACCGCCCCCCTAACCTTCTGACGGAATTGTTTGACCCTTTCACCTCAAATACACTTCTACTGAGCCCATTCCAGTCCCTACCTACCTGTCCTATTTAACAAAGCAAACTTGCCCACATGTCAACGTTGATGATCAATAATCGTAATAATAATAATCAATAAAAATTGATAATCAACATAATCAATGTTGGTAAACAGATATCGAAGAAAATAAAGTGAATCAATTGAATGTGGAAACGCTTGCTCGAATCGACCGTATGAAGTCTGTTGGTTGGAAGGGTTCAAGCTGATTTGGCTCCAGAAAGAAAGGCACTTTGTTTTACCTGATAGTAGGCCTACATTTTGGTTATTTATTATTATTATTACTTCAAGATGGACGGCCTAATTCTCGGGCACAACGAAAAAGAGTAGGCCCTATATCAGACATACAAGCGGGTATGGTCCAGGTGAATCGCTGTTCACCAAATACATCTTCTTTTGTGATTTCACTTTCACAAATATTAGCAACATGTTCGCTCTATACGAATAGATAATCATAATATTTTGATATTGAGCAGAAAATAATGAATTTTGAAACCATTTTTATTTATTTATTTATTCATCGTCAATTTGATTAATACCGGTACTATGTTCCAATATAAAATTCGTCATCGCTAAAGCTACGCTATGGAATTACCAGATTGAAGTTAATTGGAGTTAAATAATAAATACTTTTAATAAATATAGTTGAATAGGCCTACAGTTGTAAGGCCAGGGGACTATATCCTACACCTACAGTTAATAAATATACGATACGTATAGTAAAGTGAATAGTAAATAGTATAGAAAGAGCGGATCACAATGAGTCAACTTTTGAAAAACTCATTAATGCCATGTAGAATGGATTTAAGAGGAGATATTTTTTAGATTAGTATAAGGAGTAGACATTGATACGTGTGATTGGAGTCAATGATGAAAGAAGGTAGGTTATTGTAGAAGTGGAGCAAAGGTAGTGAGGGCTTTTGAGTTTTGGTTTAAGAGGAGTGATTATGAAATATCACATAGATGGACAATTACCGCTTCTAGCTGGGTAGGTGTGAACGGTGGAATTAAGGGGGGAATAGTTCAGGATGGGAGCGAACGAATGGGCAGGCTGCTAGAATCAGAGTGGAGGACTGGAGGTAAGTGACAATATCTACAGATCAATGAAATGTTGTCGACATGAGCTGCGTCGAGATATACCGACAGCAATTATGCGTAAGGCACGTTTTTTAAGAATGAGGATTCGGTTGGCTGGGAGAGAGGCCCCCCAGGAAAGGATACCATAGGTCAGAAAGAAGTTCAAGTGTGTATGATGAGTTGAAGATAATGGGGGTTGACTATTCGTTTCAAGCGTCTGAGGAGGAAGCCAAATCTTAGGATCCTTTTCTTTTGCTCCTGTACGCATGTATTTCGTTGACCTTAAAAGTTAGCACCCAGCCATTAGGTTATCGGGTTCGATTTGTTTGGCGCCAAAATGTCGGGGCTGCGCGGGATGACTAGGCTCATCGTGCTGCTATCTGTGAAGTACACATTTAGTGTGACTACTGTTGGTAAATGGTAACGTTGCCAAATAACATTCGAAGATGTTCACTGTGTTACTTATACGTCTCCTTATTTAGTGGACCATAATGGTGTGTGATGTGTCATAGATCTTAACGAACCAAGAATATTTATCATTGATTATGGAGGACCGAGATCAAGCAACTATCTTGAAGAGAAGTAGAAGTGGTGTCAGCACTGGCGGGAGTAGTCAATTGGGGAGTAGTGTCTGTCCCGACGCAGATTCTCGTCTGCCAACAGGTAGTAAGTCCTAGACTTATACTAGCTCTAATGCAGAAAATCAATACTGCTTTTTTTTACATGAACATATTTTAAAATTATAAAATACGAAATCTGGGAGCTGCACTCATCCTATTCATAGATATGTCCATGAAAATATTTACATTTGACAGTGTAATGTAAGTCACATGAATTCTATCGATCTGACTGTTCGCGGTCTCGAAGCTCGACCATGGATTCGATTGTGCGAGTACGACCTTCGATTATATTGCGAGTATTTACGTCAGTTCCAGTGTACTCGCCATATTGATTTTCGAAATTGATGGGCTTTTTATAATATTTTAGTACCTTTAATCGTAATTTAGCAGTGAACTACAAGTTCAACAGTGTTCGTGATCATTTTTAATAAACATGGTGCCTTGGAGGACTGTGGACACTAGCTGAACATCTATCAAGAGGTAAATATAATGACATGTATCTTGATGCACATAAAGACTAATTTTGAATGTTTTCGTAGTTGACTTGCCATTTTCGACCATTTTGGCTGGCATTAAGGGCGATAATGGTAAATCTAATGTTTTCGGCCTGCCCACCAGCTAGGCATGCTCACAGGCAAAGCCACTAGTTAGTTGTAAACAAACCTGGTAGACCTAGTGCACAAATTGCACCTCAAAAACATGTACGAAGGAATAGGCGTGAGCAATCATACAGGCCTAGCTGTGAATCAGAAAACAATTACCTGTCAGCCTAAATTTTGAATGTAGGTAAATGTTGTGATGAATGAAAACAATCTTTTTCTCATACAGGTCTAGGCCCAATGCTAGACCTAGGACAAGCTTTGCTGTCATCTCATGTGTCAGCTAAGCATATCCAGCAGAGTCTAAGCATTCAACACGAATCCAAGGTGTCGAACTAAAGACAAGCTCTTGCTAGACTTGTAATGGATTTAGTTGATTCTGCTGAAAAAGAAGCAAGTGAAGTTCTGCATTCCTTGCTGTCAGTGGAACGCATTGAGAAACCTGTTCATCATGATATCATACAGGTAAGTTGAAGTGATTGTAGGCAAACCCTAGACCTCAACCCTACTAGGATTTCTAGACTGACCCTCACTAATGCCATTGTCATAGGTTTTGCAGTAGCCTATCCTTAAAGTTGCCAGCTTGCGTTTAAACAATGCCCCACTCAATTAATACTGGGTGCCCTGTAGTAGGCGGGCTGAGGTCTATACCGGTATCCAAAGGCTGACATGAGCGGGTCTGAAAAGTGTGGTTTTCGTGAAGCCGCTGCACAAAAGGGCATGCACAATAGCTGTTGATCTTGTTTCTGTTCTGTTCTATTTTCATACCGACATGCTATTGACGCCAATTGTGGTACGTGCCTGGACTAGGCCTAGGTGGATGCAAATGGGTGCAGAGTCTACCATAAAAAATGTATCATCAAGCCTTTGGCCATGGGTTGTGGGATGAGAAGATTTTTGGGTCAATCTATATTGGAATTATTTTTATTTAATTTGTTGTCAGTCTAAAGCTCCAAGTCTCGCTCACCGGTAAGTTGGGCCAAGCTCAACATTCGGAAACTGCGCCGCTCTCGTCACTAAAATTGGCAGTGTTGGGTCCAATTCCCGTTACTCGATCCAAAAAGGAACTACCGTAGTTACCGTTACAGTTACTCAGAAAAGAAGGAACTCAAAAGTTCCCCAAAAAATTAATTTCCTTTGACAGTTGCCAAGGCTGAGTGTTTTGTTCGAATTTTTAGCTTAGTATTTTGATGGGTTTTAAAATGTTACAAACCAAAAGATTTCCACAGTGTCCCCCTTCCTCCATGATCGAACAGTAGGCCTGATTTATCATAATCAATTCAATAACTAGGAAAACGCAAAATTTGCGTTGTGAGATGAGCTTAGAAATAGGTCTATAGAAATCTAGAATGAAAAATAACTTGTCAGCTCAATATACATCTACAGACATTGGATTACTTCAAACGTTTAAAAACCCTACCGGAATCAATTGTCACAGCCTTCCAATTTCATTCATCATTTTAGGCCCTAATAGTTCTAATAAATTGGTGACACTCGTTGCAATATGTTCAATTGGTTTCCCTTGACCTTCTAACTGTTGAGTTTTCTGACAGCTGCTGTACACCCTTTGCTGTTATTTTTACCAAAATAGTATAGTTGGTACAAATGATTCCAGATTCTACATTTGTGATTATTTCTCATTGATTTTTTCTAAACACCACAGGAAAAAGATCACAAAAGTAGGTATATACAAAAATAGAAGAGCGATGGAAAATCAGATGGTGAATTCATAAATACTCATTTTTGATGCCTAGGCGGAGAAGGCCTAGCATTGCCGCGAAGCTTGGGAATAATCTTCATCTCCACTAGTAAATACATTATTATTGCTATTGATACCAAAATCGGGATAAGAACTGGTTTCATCTTCTCATATTCATGAGTCAGGGTGAGTTTTTTATTATTGGTCGAACAAAGCATATTATATCGCCGAGTCGATCAATCAACATCACCATTTTTCACTCAACTCGGAACCAGTTTGTTTGTTGACAAAACTTTCATCTGAATAAACGCTAATATTATGAAATGAATCAAAAGTTGAAGTTTTTTGAAGAAGTACAAATATTCACCCAATAGATCGCGCAAGAGCACAACAAAAATTAGGTTGATAACTACAGTTTACAGTCCAGTAGAAAGTAATCTATATATAGCGTGGAATTCAAAATGACTCGGCGCGTGTGTAGCATGGCGGGCACGGCAAGCCAAAACGGGTGTACACATGTAGGTAGCTGTTTGAAGGTTAATAGCTTTGATTTATGTTAAAATGCATTTTAAATGCATTTTCTTTGTTATTTCTCATTCCATTTTTGCAAAAATCTCTGAAAATGTGTAGGCCTATACCGGTACCGTAATAGTTTTTTCCATATTCGGTGAAAATTTGAGAGCTTTTGAAGAATTCTTGTTTTTCAAGTATTTTTGCTCCGGCTATTCTTCCTGCCTATGAGGATTTTTCAAACTTTCCTATTTTTTCCGGAAAAACCTTTGAACCGATTTTTCTGAAGAACAATCCCAACCTATTCTGGTGTAATACCAATAGGCCTATGTAGAAAAAGTTTCAAATTTATTGTTTCTTTCCTGACCTATGCCACGTACAAAATTACTAAAGAAAAACCAAGCCCAATTTTTTTCCGTCTCAAGCCTATGTGGAATAGAAGTCTTCGCTACGCTCTTCTGATTATTCAATCATTATTGATAAAACACTACCGGTACTACAGTACGAAACTAATTTGTATAATAATAATTATTTGATCTTGTCACGAAGACTAGCAGGGTCGAGATGGAACACTGAAGTGGGATGGGCCTCTTGTGTTCACACAAATCTCCCTACCGGTACATGCGTGTTGAAAATAATCTTATTCTCATCGGCTATTGGTGGCATCACAGAGGTAATGATGATTTTCTTGGAATGCATTAGCTGGGTATGCATATTGACATATTTCTCTAACCCCACACTGACGCTCGGTTGACTCGAGACGTCAAACAACCGCAATGTATGATAACAAGTAGACGGGGAAATACTGTGAAATACATCTGGAAATAAAAAGATACAGCTAATGGATGGCAGGGATTGGGGATTAGGCCGAGTCAATAGCGTGTGAGACAAAGGATCAAAGACAAAATCTTTCATTTTATATCATACACATAGGCAATCTTTTCCACGTTGCGTACGCATTCTTGAAGTACAATCTGTTCAAACGAAACTTTAAAAAGAACACTAATTCCATTCCTCGTAACCGATAAAAAGACACGTGATTTCGTTATGAGTTGATGATTAATTAAAAGAATGCGTTTCCATTAAAGTTGTCGAAAAAGGAATGCGTTTCGTTAAGTTCCTACCCAACTCTGCTGATTGGTAATTTTTCCAACATGCCAGCTAAAACATGACGCTGTCAAATTTGATTGGTGAATTCTGCGTCCATGGAAGTCCAGCTTTACTCACCACTGATGTGAGCCTGACATCAGTGCTAGGTGGACACAAGTGTGGGAAGGAGCCTGCTCCATGTGGGGGCCTGCTAACCATACAACCAGGCAGACACCTGTTGCTTGCTAGCTTTCAAGTGTTTCAGTACCTCACCAATCATTAGAATCATCACTCAAAGCGACGCATCAATAGGCAAAGCCAGTTTACGAGTATATTCTGTTACCGAGCCACCTCCTAATGCTTATCGAAGCAAGATCTGTGCCCTATAGACTGGTATACATTCCCTACAGGTTATTGTTTTTTTCAGTTGCTTTTTTCATGGGTTCAATTACGTACTTACGATGTAATATGATATTGTGCTCACAGTTAGTTGTACTGGTTTGTCTTTAATATATGTAATATATATTATAATATATTATAATATATATAATTACTATTTTTTCTATAAATCTTGGATCTAACTAGGCCCAATATAATGAAGTAATTGTAAGTGTCAAGTGAATTCTGTTGGGTGCGTAGAGACTACTCAGGCCTACATTCCCTACTTAGGCCTAACTATAATTTGTGTACAAAAATATCAATATGGCACACAACGCTTCCCTGTGGACGTATTGAGATACGTTGTATCATGAATATTCATTTATATTAGATTTAATGACACACTACTGATTACTACTATCTATTAGCGGCGGTGAATAATTTATGGGATGATGCGATGAAAGGCTATTTTATTAGGATGATTATGATGATTATTGTTTGCTTAACGACCCCACCAACAGCTAG
Organism: Brachyptera risi; assembly: GCA_964007535.1. NCBI lineage: Eukaryota > Metazoa > Arthropoda > Insecta > Plecoptera > Taeniopterygidae > Brachyptera > Brachyptera risi. Next base: position 3,014,463 of record OZ023327.1, on the reverse strand, counting down.
GTCATACGGGGGTACAAATGAGCAGGTGATTATGAAACTATGAAGTGTTGATAAATGAAAAGACGTTTACAAAAATCCATGCCTTATGCAGGATTCAGACCCACGCCCAGCGATGACTTCAGTTTCTGAAGAAGTGCCTCAGCTGACTGAGCTACTGTGGGCGGCATTTTTTACTGTTTCTGGATAGTGGGAAGGAGTCAGGTCGTGGCCTGTTGTTAAGGAACCATCCCAATCTGACCTGAAAGACATAGGGAAACCAGCCACTCAACCACTCATCTCAGTGTATCATCAGTCATCACCATATACTGTAGTTACTTGATCTGTAAGCCTGGCTGTTTATGTAACTACCGGTCCTGGCAGTCTGTTGGCACGTCTTCCAAGTGCAATCAAGAAGTACAGAGTAGCCGTGGAGAGAAGTGGGTGTCACTGGAAGGGAGAAAGGGTGACACGAGGCATTGCAATGTCACCGTTGGAAGTCTGTGGCTCCAATGCCAGGTTTTAGAACCAAGAACTAAACGTTTTCAGTTTGCCAATGTCAATGTTTTGTTGATTCACACGGCAGCATTGGAAGGCTAACATTCCAATGGTAGCATTGCAATGCCTCGTGTGAACTGGCCATCAGAGTTGGTCCAGGGGAAGGGGGTTAAAATCAGGCTGTACGTTGTGTATCGTGACAGATGCCGGCTCCAGGAAAGATTCACGAATGTGTTCTTTTCTACCGTGAACTGGTGAAGGTTGAAATGGTTCAGGGTGAATTGGGGGGGACCTGACAAAACCAATTGAAAAATGTGGTAATGCAGAGAGAAGTGTTTGCTGAGGGTATTTAAGAGTTTTTGTTGTTTAGTTTTTGTTAATGAATATTTTCAGTACCGGTATTATTGTTTTTATCTAAAGTTTTATTATTAACTTTAGGACTTTACCACTGCTCTTTTGTGCAACTGTAAGTGTATAATGAAAATAAAATGAAAGGACTAGTATAGGCATGTGCAAGATGAATTTTGTGGTGAACCAAGTGAAATACTACAATGCAAATAGAATTGGAACTTTTTGTTTTGTATTTCTAGTATCACAGCACACAGATCAAACGCCTGGACTACCAGAGTAATGATGAAAAGCGTTGTGTCATAGTAGTTACATAGTGAGCCTAGAAGATGGCGTGTGGCAATCATGGTAGGGTTGTGCTAGTACTGACACTGTAGTTGATCATTCCTGACAAAATATTCGTAGTTTTGTCCTACCGTTTGACTTGTGCCAACAGGCACACCCATTTTGCAAACTTGTGAGCTTCCCCGCTTGCATCATATCGGTAATATAGACCTAAATGAAGACATGAGGATGAGAAGTTCAATTTAAGTAATTGAATTTTATTTTTTGTTCAAATGTTCAGTTGCAAAAAGCTTGAATATGTGTGGATTAAAACTATGTTCTTTGTATACCTTCATACCATATTGAAAACAAGTGAAAAATGAATGAAAATCATTGTAAAATGTACTGTGTGGCCCACCTCATCTTTTCCCGTGAAACAATGGCCCTCTGAGATATCTCGTTGAAAAGCCGTGGTCTAACATCTTGTTCTGTTGCCCCCAGGATCACTGGCACAGTGTGGACCAGCACTTCACCGGGCTGTGGCAGGAGCACACAGTCCAGCTGGACCAGCCGGAACATTACTCCCAGCAGGCCGACACGGGACTGCCAGACCAGACCATACTCATAGAGGTACCCTAGCTCTTCAGGCATTATCATACAGGTTGCTCTTGTTGTGCTTGGCGTACTGACCACCTGTGTTCTCGTTTTGTCACAGGAAATTGGCCACGGGAAACCCTCGACAGCCAAGAAGAGACGCAAACCTGCCGTAGCGAGCATTTCCAGCGATCCAACAGTATTAGAAGACAATGCACAACAAGTGCGCCAGCGTTTTGATAAAGGCTGTGATTGCCAAGAGGAGAACTGTTTCAAGGGTCTGGGGCCGGAGTACGTGTACCGCCACCGCCTGAATATCGCCGAGCTGACCAAAGCCGAGCACGACATGTATCTGATGGGCGTCACGATGGCCGTTCTCACCAACCCCGAGGAGACTGTTCGACGCAAGGAGCGCAGGCGTTTACGTGCTCAGTACGTGTTTCAAGGTCGTCGCGTTTGCTTGGATGCGTTCCTGTATCTGGAGAACTGCACGCACTACCAGCTGAAACGTATTCGGAAACACGTGATGACTCACGGTGTGGCGCCTCGCGTTCATGGCAATCACGGCAAGAAGCCTCACAACACGTTTCCCCTGGATATCTACACCCAGGCCACTGACTTCCTCAGGACTTTCATCGACAAGAACACCCCTCAATTGAACTCACCGCATCTACATGCGGCACTCGTCAAACACAAACCTGTCAAGTTCAATCATAGAAATGCACCGCTGTATTTGCCAGCCGACGTTACTCGCAAAACTATTCACAACGCTTATAAGGATTATTGTGAATCTAGTGAACCTGTTCTGAAAGTCATGGGGTATTCAACATTCCGTCATTTCATGAAAGAGCAATTTTCCAACGTCAAGTTTTGCAAAATCGAATCCAACGGAAAAGCCCCCCACAACGGAGGGAGTGAAAACGAGATGGCTCAAAAGATGCAGCTTCACGGTGCATTGGTACACATCGACGAAGGTACCGACAACTCGACCATTATCACAGATGCTGGTGAAATGCAACAGGTGACTGCTATTCCCGTCGTCTTATCGTCGGATGGCTCGCTACAGTCGCAAGAGCAGACCACGTACATCGTTACTCCCGTCAACCAGATGGGTGGCGACAACCAAGCGTTTGCACAATATCAGCTGACTCCAGCGCCTGCTAACTATACCGTGCATCAGGGTACCATCACCATGTCTAACACACAGCCAGGCACGTATGCCTTCACCACGCTGTGAGTCTTCACTTTGGGTTAGGCAGAAAATATACTGGGATTGCTACTTTGATTCAATCCTGACGTACAATAATGTGAAACAAATATGACTTTCAAGAATAATTAAAGAGATTTGTTCATAGAGCATGTTCCGGGGAGATTGTGATGATGTGTGTGGTTAGAGATGGAAAAGAACCAATGTACTCGATTGCATTCTGTGCAGTTGGGATAAGTGAACGGTTTGGTTGTCATTCAATACATATGTAGACTTCAAGGACCAAGTCCGTTTTCCAGGGTTGGATCATTACGCGTAGAATATTATTTTTCTACAAACGCGTAGAAAACGTAGAATATGTGAGTATGTAGGATATTACGAATAGTATTATACTCGGGCGTTAATTTGTATAATCCATATAAATCTGTATCCATATTTGAGAAATGTTTTTCTCTGTAGGTATTATGTGATCTGTTGAGAGTTGTTTCCAGTTTGACATTGTTTTACATAGAATATGTTGAAACGTGACGTTTTCAGGCGTAGCAGTGATGGTATCGGTGGCGATGGGTAGTGAAAAATATTTCATATTGGTATTTTACATCTAGGTGGGAGAGGGAGCGTTGGAACTTCCTTCTTTGCTTTCCAGATTCTTCATTTTCACAAGTTGGTCCCTGATGATACATATTATATTCAAATACCTGAATTCAACTTGTAAATATATATATATATATATATATATATATATATATATATATATATATATATATATATATATATATTTATATTGGGTTCAACGACGCACTATATATATTGGTGTCGAATGAATGATTATTGAGATGATGGGATGATGATATGACAGTTTCTTGGGTATTGGGAAGGAAGCGGTCGTGGCCTATATTGTAGGAACCATCTCAGCATTAGCCTAGACTATAGAGGGAAACCACGAAAACCCCTGTAAAGATGGACGGTGGCAGGGATCAAACCAGGTCCGATATGCCCCTCCCCCCCAGATCACATGGATCGAGTGCATTAACCATTGCGCTGCATGTGCCGGTATGTATTATATTCAACCTATAATGACCTATATTTGATATTTAAATATCTTCTTGGAATACCGGTAGCAATCAGTAAGTGGAAAGCAGGCTTGACATGACCTGGGATCTGCGAGCGTACGTGGATTGGCCATATTGATTTATTAGCCAATCAGGGTAGACTGCGAACGAGAGTCGAGCTGAGCTCCATACGAGGTGTCTGGTTGTACTCTGACGTCCCTGTGTTTTCCCAGGAAAAATGGAGTATGCCGTTCAGATAATACCACTGGGTGTAGACATTCCACGTCTTGTAAAGCCTGCCTCAAGCCTATAATAATCTGAATCATTTAGAATGATTTGAATTACAAATGCGTAAAATACTTTGCAATATAAGTTGAGCCAAATAGTTGAATTATTATTTTTATATTGTTATAATTAAAAATATTCTAATCTCTCCATCACTTGATTAAGTTGAGTCTGTCTTGTTGTGTGAACCATATTTATTAATATGATATCTATTGTATTCCATAATATTATTCAGCTGCAAGTGAATACATTCGATACTCTACATTAGAACATGTGCGTAGGGCGTCTAACCCATGCATTGTCACAAGCTTGGCTGGTTAGTCGGTTAGAACTTGGTTCAAGCTACCTAACCAGATCAGTAAGAAAAAAATGTTTGTTATTATGAAGGGAGTTTGAAAGAGAAGCGGACGACCAAGGAAGTGATAGGACGATAGTGAAGGACGATGGAGATGTATGGAGGGAGCTAGAGCAGGGCTTTCCAACTAGATAGCTCAAAGGGCCATTTTTTCACAGAAAAAGTTGAGGCAGGCCACACAATTGATTGCTCAATGATTTTTCATTCATTATTCAATTGTTTTCAATATGGTCCGCTGGTATACAAACAACAAATTTTTCAAGCTTTTTATAACCGTTTTTTTTCTCAAATCAAAATTCAATTACTTGAATTGCACTTCTCTTCTTTATATCTTCATTTGGTCTATATTACTGATATGGTGCAAGAGAGGTCCCGCGGGCCGCCAGTTGAGAAGCCCTGAGCTAGAGGATGGTGAGCACAACACATTGCAAGTGATTTGCCCACGAGTTTGGTGATGACCACCCCTTAACCTGGCGGAAAAAAATTGGGTACAATTTCATTATTATGTCTAAAATGCAAACTACATCATCTTTTTTGCATCTTTGTATGGTTTCCCAAGGTGTGAATATTGGACCGCACTTATCGTGCAAACATGAGTCTTGTTTTATTGAAATGATGACAACTCTCCGTGGTGTCTGTCACCCTCGACTACCCGGCTAATTGCTATTTGTACCTCGCCTAGCTCTTCATGCCAGCCCAAGTGTAGCACTGACAAACTGAAGCTCGTATTACGTGGTGGTCCAACAGATGTTGACCAACTCGTGTCGAATAGAGCACACGTGCCAAATGAACAGCTGATTTCACTGTATTGCGGCACGTGCCTCCAGGCTTCATTGGGCAACCAACCACTGTGTAATACGGGCTCAAGTCTCGGGTTGAAATGAACCGCTCGGCAACTTCTGAATATCTGTATTAATGAGTGAGCAGTGTTGACTGGTCTTTAGTATTACCGTACCGCTATGTTAAGGATAACTTTGATTATATCAGACCAATTCAGTTCCATGCTAAAACAATTCTGAAACCAAATTTCATTGAACTTGTTTCAATTGAACAAAGTTCATTTGAACTTTTCCATCTGTTGAATTATAATGACGGCCTAGACTAATCAACTTGATGTAGGTATTTGCGAATCAATCACGAATGTTGAAAATCAGATTTATCCTTAACTTCTACTTGAATGTGATAGTTCTTTGTTATTAGGGTATTTTAAGTGGAGAACATGTGAGTTTACTGTACCTAGTAATACAGTTATTTTGTCTAAAAATTATATGTTGAGAGATATTTAGGTTTTCGTACCAACTTATTTGATAAGATATCAATTTTCTCGTCTAGAATAGACACAAATTAATACAGTATACAATAAAATTTAAAAATGATATACAAAGTAGAAGTATATTTACCTAATAAAATCCCAAGTTTTTTCCTTGATTCTAATTCCATGTGGCCTTGGGGTGGATGGACATGAACTATTTAAGTCATGATGAATCATAAAGGTGCATAAGTACCGTATCTGGTATACAACAAAATAAGATATGCATGCTAGATAGCACGATGAGCCACAGACTTGACTGATTCGTATTTTGTAGAAGAACGATAAATGCCCACAAAAACTGGCACTGAAATGTCGTATATATTATACGCAAGAAACATATATGTGTTTGATAAAACAAGCCATCGATGACAAAGAAGTAATTTCTAGCTTGAAGATGAATACCGTCAAAGTACCTCTGAAATATAAATGGTATTTTGCTATTCATTTGTTTTTCATTCTGTTGTATATATTTTGTTTATTGATAGAAATAAGAAGCAATTAGTTTCCCTTGATTTTGTGTATTTTTGTATGTACCCTAGTGAGCCATTTGTTACGTACACTTCATAATCTAATTCTATACAAAAATCAAATGAAAAATAATTTTCGTTTTACCAGACTTGGACCTACAGGTTACATTTTTGGAAATAATCTTTTGATTGTACAGTATATACTGTGGTATAATTGACAAGATGCTGAGAAACATGATCAAGCAGTATGTGTATCACAACCCCTCTCTCTCGCCACCAAAACATGTACTAGAGACTAGAAGAATGGATATCAATAATGAATAACTGATTCTTCTTTCTTCGATTACATGAGCAATTACTTCAATCTTTCTAATTGATTCTAATTCTATCAGAAGAGAAATACAGTTGTCGATATTTATTCAGCTTCCTGTAAAATTTCTATTTGTTTTGATTTCGATTTGACTGACTTCTTCAGTGGTGTTTAGGTGTGGGTCTACAAGGCGTTGCACAGAAGGAAGGGTGTATGCAATACCCGGCCACTTGTTTCTGTACACGAATGTGTGGATGCTTTCTAAGAGCACCATGTGCAACTTTTTTGTTCAAAAAGAAATTATATTTCAAGGCGTTTAGCCACGGGTTGTGGGATGAGTAGTTCAGTCTCTCTTGATCTTAGCTGGTTGAAACCTGCCGTCTCCTGACTGGCTAATGCTACACGACGCTATCAAAACCCGTTCAAAGAACCATACCGTGATCAGCCATGCGCAAGAAATTTAAACAAAACGCACGGACTGTTGCAAAAAATGTACAATACTTTTACATTGTTTCATGTTAAAAAAAAATAGAAAACAATATCAGGTAAATGTAAATATTCAGAATTTTGTAAGACATTAAAATGTATGTTACCAGTACATTCAGTTTATATATACATATGTTTCTCGTGGGCTTTCATGGAGTGGATTTATATTGAAATAATTTGCGATATCATGTTAATATAGTCTCAACGTTTCAAATTCATTATCATGAGAGTAGTCCAATAGACACAATTTCAAATATTATAATTGCATTGATTTCACATTGACATCAGGGGTTATATGAGTGCGCAGTTGACCCTAATATGCGCAGTTCTAAACTTCAAAAATGCAGCTCTTGCTTTCAATTTGCGCAATTGTAAAATAACGAATATTGTTGAATAATTAACGTTATCAAAGAAGAATTCGCCATTGAAATTCCGCGCATTAAATTAGTAGGCAAAATCAACACCATGGTTATGATGCGCGTGAGGGGAAGGGAGTGAATTCAATAGCCAATTATGCCCTTGAAGCAGTGTTGCTATTTTTAAGTAATCAATAGAGGCATGTGAATATAGCTTCTATTATTTCATTTCATAGCATTTAGAATTTGAAAAGTAGCACTTTGGTGCATCTATTATTTTGAAACATTGTGTATTGTAGCGCAAACATTCTGTAGCATAACAACAGTACCATACCGGTAAAACCACTGGATAACGTGCAATAGGCATACAAGAGAAATACTCCAATTGATTACGTATTGAGAAAAATAGTCGCCACAAGCCCACAACCGAGTTGAACCTACGCCTCATCTGCCGCCTGCATCTGCAACTGTACTTTTATCCAAATTCCCCAATTAACTTGACCCGTTTACACCTGAAATGAAAAAAATTTGAGAAAAATAGCATCTATAATGCTTCTATTCCAAATATAGCGTCTATATCACCAATACATTGAAATGTAGCGGATTCAGACGTTTGTAGCGCTTTGTCGCCTTTTCAAAAACATGATAGAACAACATCAAATGTATTGAAACATGAAGAAATATCATAAAAACACGTAAAAAAGCACTTTTAGATTTCATCGCTTTTATGGCAATTGCTATTTTTACATGTCTCTAGTAATCAAGTTTGATTCCCTCCCAAATAGTATTCCAGTAGTATCACTATTCCCAAATAGTAACACGATACTTTAAAAAACAAAGTTTTTCAACAAATTCCCTGCAGGGCTGTATAATGACCCCCTCCCCCATCCCCCCCGCAGTATCCGTGTGGAACCCACCTCTTGATATAAATAATTTGTTCATAAGCGCAGTTCTAAATTTTCACTAGAATAACCACTGATTGACGTTGATAGGTATTGATCAATTACACTCATCAATTGATTTTGTAACTATAATATTTGAAATTGTGTTTATGCTCTCTTGATGATGAATTTTGTTATACCATGGAGTTGTATTACAACTCCATGGTGATACATTTGAAACATTGAGACTACTGGTATTGATAAATTAACATGGATACATACTGGAAATCATTTATTTGTATATATATTTTTTTTTACTATATTTTTCAAATACATATATATAATAGTATATATATATATATATATATATATATATATATATATATATATATATATATATATATATATATATAAATTTCAAAATATTATTTTTCCTTAATAAATTGAACGTAGATTTTTCAAATTAGTTTGTCAAGAACAAAGCAGATGTGGGTCCTGAGGTTAATCAAAAACGAGAAACGACCAATAAAATAATGACAACTGTCCCAAAAGGGTCAAGAAAGAACAGAGGCTGCCGTTCGAAGGCGTCAAAAGACGGTCAACATTTATATAACAGCTGATTAATGCTAGCGCGTTGCCGCCTTGTTTCCATAATGGCGGCCACTGCGTAATCAGGGTTATCTTGACAGGAAATACATGACGTTTAGTTATGTGGTAAGCATTTGCACACGAAGTTATTGGTATTATTGTCACATAAATATTCATACCAGTGTGTTTGTAAATTGTAGCTTCATACCCGTGGCCTATTATAGTCGAACTGGTATTCGTACAAGAAATGAGGTAAAGTAGGGTTAGGTTAGGCCTTGAGCCAAATGAGATAATATTACTCTATAGTCTTATCGATCAATCAACCCGAGGATCGAAGGTTATCAGTTAGTTGTCAGCATTTTGATCACCCAAGATAAGAGATAGGCTTGCCATATCTCAGGAGACTAAACATTTATTTTTTATTTTGAAGACCATTTTTTTGACAGTTCCCACTTTGATTTTAGATGAGGTGATGGAGGGGGAAGAGCTCGCTGTGCGGGATGTTGTCGACCTCTTGCGTGCACAATTTGCAATCATCGCAGGTAATTATGACGACGAGGCTTAATCGAAGATTATCAATGCACTAACCCTAGGCCTACCCTCCCTCTAACTGCCCCTGTGTGGAGAGACCTGTAATTATATATTTTTTATTGTAATTTCAATCTGTTTCACATAATTATTGTGTATATGAGTTGGTGTACATTTGATGGGATATATAGACAAGTTTCAGTACTTACAACCCTAACAAGAATACAAATTATGAATATAATAGGATTAATTTGTCGGTACAAATAAAAATGAAATATGCAAAAAAAATTAGATAATCTACAAGTGTCTTTCTAGGAGAGAAAACAGAAATGATATAGGCCTAGACTAACATGAAAAAATTGAAGCTAACTAAAACCAACGCTAAAACTAAGCATGTACATGAGGAATGTAATACCTTTAAATGACAATAAAAGAGTAAGGCTGTGTTCCAAATCTCTAGTGTACTTGTGGGCCCTAGCCGTTTGGTGTGTATTTTCACTAATAAGTACACTTGAAATTAACTTTTGGAACACTCCTAACGATCAAGAAAGTCTAGTCAAGTGTGCAAGGGAACTATAAGTGTGCATGCCATGCACACTTTGCTAGATTTGGAACACAGCCCAACACTCACTTATTGTGGCATGCACTACATAATTTTCAAATTTTTACTTTGGTAGGTAGGCCCTACATGACAAATTTCTGTATTGAATCTGAGCACCAATTTCAATACTCCATTTCAGTGATGCACAACCCGCGACCCGCCATGCTATTTTATGTGACCCGCTGATTAAATGAAAAATTCGTGACATTTTCTTGGCATAACACAATAATTTCACAGGGAATTGTTTCACCATTTTTCACTCGCTTTTATTTTTCATTTTCTTTGAGAAATTTGTAATGAAACTACGATATCCCGCACGTCTTTCTGCAAAGGTTCAGTGTAGCTGCCGTGCACCTTGTGACAGTATTCATTTGTGCCAACTATCGTAACGAGTGGTTCTGGCTTGATTTGCAGTTTGGGTTAATTTTAGATGATTGTTATCCTTGAATTTCTATTAGCAATGTATTTCACGATCAGGCAACATGGCCGCTAATCTCCGATTGGCAGGACGAACCTAATATTTCCAATTTTCTTCACTTACTGTATTTGGCAACTAATTGACATTCTAATAATAGTTCACACAAGTACTTGATTTGGAAATATATAATTGTCTTGTTACTACCGGTACTGTGATTTAACGTGTTTTCCTGCATTTCTTACAAAATGAGCTGCAAGTAAATCATAGTAAAAACCATTGGTTAAATTTTATTGCACCTAACTACGAGTTTCAACCAAGTTTCGATATTTGTTTCCTTAATGCAGCGTGGTGAGTGATTCAGAGTATGAGCTCTGACCGGTATCTGCGTATGCGTCTAGCCTCAAGAGAGAATTCATTTGATTTGCCAGAACTTGTAACCTGTCATCAGGCGCGTAGGAAATAGGGACGGCTCCCGTGGCTCAGTCAACTAAAGCGCACTTTGTTAGAAACTTGAGTCACGTTGGGCGTTGTGGGGGGAGAGGAATACATGGAGGAAATGATCCCCCTTCACTAATGTTACTGACACCCTCCCCCCACTCTATAATATTCCCTCACATAATACCCTCACAATCACTTACCATTTTGTCAGAACTTAGAATACACACTAAATCGGGTTATATACATGCTTGTAGGGCCTACATAAGATGGTTGAAGAAAAATAACAGGGCTCAAAACCTTCAGCCTCTGAGAGCTGGGCCTCTGCCCCATACCACATATGTACGAGAGTCCCTAGATATATAATATCTTTTGATTTATAATTATGCTTCGTCCCCCCCTCCCCCCCCCCCTCCCTCCTCCACTCCAATGAAAGTTCCTAGTTCCTACACGTCTGCCTGTGAGGCTCGCGAACAAGTACAAAATGAATAAAATTACTTTTCTAGTAAAAAGGTTGTGCATCACTGCTCTATTTCTTCCCCATAAGTTCCAAAGTAGGCCTACTCTTTATGCTATTCTTCAATACACTTTGCTTGAATAACTAAGTATTCTGGTCCTAGGGTGGCTCATGAGTGACTCTTGCTGCAGTATTAATTACCTTCCATCCTTACTTGATTCAATTATTAATTATTTTGTCTTTTACCCGCAAAATTGTATGACACAATTTATTGGTTCTCTTGTTTTCCATTTGATAGGTACCGGTACAGTAGTCCTTATTAAAAATATCTGTGTTTCTCCATATTAGAAGTTTAATATATCTTACTTTTCATATGTCATTATGAAAGATATCCCTAAATACACTATGAGATATTTCACTGAACTCTTTGTTCCTTTGTTGTATCAGTACCTAAAACATACAAGCCTATCATGTAGTAAATTGTAAATATGCTTTTAAAAAAAGACCAAAATAATATTAGTGAATGTACCAGAATATGACTTTCTTGGCAAACAAATTTGGATTGATAATACAATCGAAATAATAATCTCGAGAAAAGCCAATCTCTTATACCGGTATTATTATTTTATTTTTGCTACTCTGCTTTTTCAATTCAAGTACCGGTACTAGAAATATTTACCATAACTATGTGTATATCATTTGAATAGGGTTCCATATTTAAGCGTATCTGTGTATTCTAGGAGGGAAGTCTCGAGATGGTTGTCCCATTATCACATTTCCAGACGGAGGCAACTTTTGCTCTCTAGGAGATGAAGAATATCAACGCCTTATACTGTACCTGACCTCAGTGCCATCGTAAGTATGACCAACCAACTTCATTAGAACCCTTTGGCTACAACACTTTTCTAAACACATACGGTAACACAGAGGATCATGTGGGCTTCTGTACCATAGTCTGTAACAGGTTAGGTTAGTTAGGCTTACACTCAGTTGAATTCTAGAAAAATGCCATAGTGGTGTTGCCACTGAATTTTTTCAAATGATTTTATTGAATGAAAATTGTTTACTTTGCTTAATTACAGTGATGCATAATTTTATATTGGCCTAGTTACAAATGAATGTTAGATTTAGTGGTGTGAATACTGGTACTGGTAATCTATTTTAGGTGTATTAGGAAGAAAATTTTATAACAAGTCAATATAAATGTATTTTGATTGAATGCAAGAGAAACAAACCAGCTGTAGAAGGGCTGCTATTATCAAGCTAAGAGTCTGTATTAGGAAGTAGTCTAGATAAGAGAGGTACCGTGACGGTAGGCCTAGTATCACTTGAAACAAAATCACTACCGGTAATTAGTTCAGAGACTACCCTCTTGTAATTATGCACAGATGTCAGATGTCCAGTAGTATTTGAGATCCCAAGCAGCAGACTTTTTCTGCCAATAGTATTTACAGATGTTGGAGGCTGAAATGTTTCATGCCCAACTTCTTTATTATCATTTCTATTGCAAAGTGGAAGCCTTCCATCACAGTAAATTACTATGCATTCATTATATTGATCTTACTAACTTGTAAATTATTATCTAGAACTTCTTAAGTACAGGTTATTTTTGTGTTGATGAATGATGACTAACACACACAGAAAGGAACTGCGAGAATGATTTGTGAACGACCCCCTCTTTCCTCTCCACCACTGTTCTGTCGCTCTGCGCTCGAGAGTTTCTAGTTTTTCAGAGTTTACAAAAAATGAAAAAGATCTATTTCTAATTGATTACCCTATCGATTGATTGGATGCTATCCCTACTTTATAAGCACTTACATTTTCGTGCTGTTCTAATTGAATGCCATTTGAACATTGCAGGATGCAAGAAGTGGACATGGGCTTTGTTTTGGTGATTGACAGACGGAACGACAGATGGAGCTCTGTGAAAACAGTCTTGCTCAAGATATCCGTAAGTCATTCTGACTACTAGAGTGTGTCTTGACGACTAAATATAAACTTCAAGTGTAGGCCTACTGTACTCCGAGACCTCTAGGGTCAAGCCTGCTATTTTATCAATCTCATACCAGTCAAACTTATTCGTACGTACGGGTTGCTAATCGATCAAGAAAATGTAAACGATACCAAAATGTGCCGTATTGAGAATCGATCAAAAATATTGAAATATTAGGAATTCCATTTGATATCAAATATCGATCGAAATTGTCGATTTTTTTCTAGGTGTGAATCTTGTTTTTTTGTTAGTCGTCTGTAATCAATTTGTGACGTGTAGTGATGATCATCTGCCTTTGCATGGACACTCACACTCAAAGAGTCAACAAACAACTGACAACCATACAGACTGATCACAATGATAGCGAGACGGCTTCACTTTCACCGGTGGAATACAAAATCACAAACCAAATGCCTAGTAAATATTTCCACTCGGTGGAAGTGGGCACTGCCGCGTGGATATGATTGTCTTGAAACTGAGCTACGGTAATTCCACCGCGGAATGGATTCGAGACTAGGCACCCTGCTGTAATCTGCTTCAACATCTTCATCAGATATTCCATGACAACCAAGTAACTGGTTTCCTCAAAAATGAATCGTAATAAAAATGCGATTAACTTTTTAGACAGTGAAAATTCCATAAGAATTTGATTGCCATAGCCTACATTCAATTGAAGAATAATATAAATTGACATTTTCTGTAAGAAAGTTTTGAGCGTGGACAATTTGTAATTAGTTGGCCCACCCCTACATTTCCAAACTAGCATTAGACCCGTTATCAAATGATTAATGACTTGAGGAAGGAGTATTTTGTAATAACATGCTTGATGTTTTAGGCATTCTTCCCAGGTCTAATCCACGTAGCATACGTTCTACGACCTTCCAGTTTTATACAAAAAGCAATCTCAGAAGTAAGCAACAAATTATTTAAAGAAGAATTCAAGTTCAAGGTTAGTACAATTTTATATCACGCTGAGAAAGCAAATAGTTCCCCGTTGAATCGTGACTTGACATGGAGTAATTGTTCCCCTCTTTGGACCAACACACTATTAGATAATTCGGAGGCAATTATACTCTGGAGGTCTCGGTTCCATCCCCGCGTGATCATTTAATCGAAAACTGTGTGTTGATGCGATGATTTGTTTTCTGTTGCCACCTTGGCTCCCGAACGTCTGCAATCAAGCCGGTAGGCAACATGTAGAGACCTCCTGATCAAAATATCATGACACAAAGAAAACCAACAATACAAATATCCTTGTCAAATATTTATATTTGATAGTCTATTTGTCTATTTGATTAGTGCTAGACTCCTACATCTGTACTTATTCAGCCATTTCTTGTATTGTTTATAACGGTGGATGTTCTACCAAATATCGTTGCAAGTCAAGAACTGGCACAAAAATATACCTCCCTCAATTAACATACCTTGATTTAATTATCATTTTTATTTATTCATTTCGGGTCAACAATGCACTGTAATCATAACCAAGATCTATTATTAGCGTCCAATGTATAATTAATGACGTGAAGGTTTCTTAGGTGATGGGAAGCAGCGGTCGTGGCCTATATTGTAGGAACTATCCTGACATTAGCCTAGACTACAGAGGAAAGCCACGATGCACCCATGTATAGATGGACGGTGGCAGGTGTCTAATATCAGGTCCGATATGTCCCTCACCTGAAGCGAGCGTGTTAGCAACTGAGCTAAAAATGTAATTTGAAGTGATCAATGAGTGTGCTTCGTTGTAGGTTGTGGTGTGTAGCTCTGCAGACGAGTTATTTGAGAACGTGGACCGCAATCAGATCACTCTGGACTTGTCTGGTCAACTGCCTTATTCGCATCAAGAGTGGCTGCATCAGAGAGAGGTATGTCCGTTTAACTACGCTACATCTTCGATACGCCTAAAACATGATTATTAGGCAATATCATTTTTACTAATTGGCCATATCCTTTAATTAGTAGAGTGATGGGCCTAATTACGGTATAATGTTTTAGACCTATCACTTTTTTTCTCCTTTGTATCATGATAAACTTTACATCTGCTGTTAATTGAAAGAAGTGATCATTGCCCAAGAGACTTAGTTCAAAGTGGAAGATATCAACATGCATGTGTTTTGTTCACTCCTAATATCAATGCCGGTAATGTCCGTATATATATCACAGAGACGGTTTTTTACTCATAATGTTTCCGGACTTACGGAAACTGAAAGACTTCTATCTGCAGCGGAGAATTATGGTTACGGACAGCGCAGTCCTGGTGTTGAAGTTCATTGGTTTAAATCATTGAAATGGGGTGGTAAGATTGCCCTTGTGGTGCCCCGGACAAACGATCCTACCTTTCATCCATAGCCTCAATTGGGGAACAATGATTTTGTATCAAGTTTTGATATTAAAAAAAAATGCAGTTAACGAAATGAATATTTCCACTTTTAATTGTCATTTTTAAATCCCAATTGATCGTACGCACATGTAGTTGAAATATGCTATTTACAGCACAATTCTTATCCTCCAGCTGCCTGCATGGCACAGTCGGCCGATACTTGTAATGACGTGTGAACAGCCCACGGGAGTCGATTTAGAGAAATATCAGTTTCTTGGTGATAACTTTGGAATGGTATGAGATATCAAAATTCTAATATGCGAGAAACACAGATTATTATAATGGCTTCAAGATAATATAAGTTATGACTACTCAAGTCATGTCGTATAACCGTCAAGAGTCGACAGCTAAAAAAAACACTTTTAGCTGTCGACTCTTGACTTTAAGTCTTATGACTTAAATAGTCATAACTTACATATCATCTTGAAGCTATTATAATTATCTGTGTATCTTGCGTATTAGAATTTTGATATCTCATACCATACAAAAGTTATCACCAAGAAACTGATATTTCTCTAAATAAACTCCCATGGACTCTTGAACAGGAGAATTGCCCTAATCTCCCAGTTATAAGTTGAAGGACAAGTGCTACCACAATGAAAACAAGCCTCCAGTGCCATTGATACTGAAACAAGGCAACATTTCCAACCAAGCTGGCTTTGTGTAGATTCACTGATTTAGTTGGCTTATTTACTAGATAACAAATGTATGATGGTTATTTGTACATATCTTGGCACGTTAGCATGTAACATAAAGTCTACGGGTTGAAAAAAAAGCATTGCTAGCACACTGAACCGTCATTCAGGAGACCGGGGTTCGATTCCCGCCATGGTCAACCATCCTGACAGGGGTGCATCGTGATTTCCACTGTCATTCAGATCAATACTGGGATGGTTCCTCAACAACAGGCCAAAAGTTTTAGCTTCCATCCTGCTTCCATAGAACCAGTGTCAAGTTCTCCTGGACAGATTGTTTTCCTGCATGGAGAGATATTTCCTGGTCCCTTGAAACCCGACAGATAGAGATCTATCATCTCTATGCATTGGTCCAGGATCCATCGTATTCCTACTTCTACCATTCATTTGATCCCATCTCTTTATTTATTTATATTGGATTTAACGATGCACTTTACTGATGACTATGATCTATTGACGTCGGTGAATGATATATGAGATGGTGGGATCATGGTTGTATTGTTATGGCTGTCCAACTCGGCGACGAGCCATGTACTTCCGGTTACTTCCAAACGGCGGCCATGTTCTTACTTCAACTGCCAGTTGGAGCTACTCCCACTTTAGTAACTCAGCAAAGCCTTCATTATCATCACATATTGGGTAATGATATAGAAGGCCCTTGATTTCAGTTACTGAATATAAAACAAATGTCTGTAGGTCCACACCTGACAACAATCAGTTTGAACAGTGAACATGACGCCGTTACCCACTATTCAAAGTGATCAAGTGGGTTGAGCTTTTAACACGGAGTTATACCTCCAGTACAATGCAACTCCATGGTGGGATGGTGAGATGAAAGGTTATTTCATTAGGTGTTTTGGATGGTGGGAAGGAGTCGGTCGTGGCCTGTTGTTAGGGAACCATCCCACTATTGACCTGAAGGACAGAGGGAAACCACGATGCACCCCTGCCAGGATGGTCGACCATGGCGGGAATCGAACGCTGGTCTCCTGAATGACGGTTCAGTGTATTAAGCACTTGGCCACACGTCTCAGTTGTCCCATCTCACTCTCATATACGGTATGTTGACTTGTCGGATATCAACGCACTGTGTGTTGCAGTCGCTGGAGCAGTTCTCGCTGACCACCAAGAACGTGTCCAGCTCGCTTGACCAGTTCACGCACAGCCTACAAGACGACGAGTTCCCTAACGATGTGCAGGCCACTCAGCAGCTGTTGCAATCACAGGTAACACCAATAAAACATCAGCTGCTAACCACTTGACGGCCTCATGTGCGTCCCGACACATTCCAAAACGTTGCATTTAATATCTCGACAAAATGGCATCATATTGACATGGGACTTCTACTCACATCTGGGAGATGGATTGAGAAATTATACAGTGTAATCTTTGATGAAATGGGCCAATAATGGTAGTGCTCCTTAGCTCTAACAAAGGATAAACCTAGCTTCACTTTAAATGACGACGGAAGGTATCTTCTTTAGCATAACTTATCAGAATATCTTTCTTGCAAATGAATAGCAATCATAAATGGCATTTAGCTCAGCTTTATTATCTTCTACATATTTTTCCCCAACTCATCAGTCATCAGGGATAGATCGATCACTCTAGAACTGTTCCTTGCTGTCTTGTGAAGCTGTTACGTAAATACCAAAATTCAGATCATCAATATTAGCCTATCCTTGACGATGGAGATTGGTTTTCGCTTTAGATGGTTAGATGAGCAGGCCTATATTTTAGATGTTCATATACAGTCGAGACCGCATATAACGAATTTCGTTGTAGAGATTTATTGCTTTTTTAAGTTTTTTTCATGACACCACTTAAATTTCAGGGATAAAGATACATTTACGACTTTGAATAGTACTGTATTAGGTGCCATGCTATGATATCATCACATACGTATGTTTAAAGAAAGTAATGGAAAACAACAATGTCCTTTCAGAAAGAACTTATCATCTGCTATCACATGACACCACCACTCCCCACTTCTCGTGTTTTATTTCCTAGGTTCAGGAATGGAAACGAAGGAATGTAAACAAAGTGATTGAAGACGTCACCATGTGTAGTAGTCGACATACCGGTAATTACGGTCCGACCGACCGCTCGATGTCACTGAACGCTCGGAATGTTTGGATACCGTATTTCCACGGGGCGTGCAACTGGTGTTGTGACGACCGACCGCGTGCTTTCGTACGCGTCACCATAGCAACGCTGCTACGATGTACAGTCCGTTCAAAATAAATGTAACCTTAAAATAAATTTACAACAAAATGTTCCGATTTGCAAATATTTTGTTGAAAATAGATGAAAGTAATGGAGAAAATATGCTGAAAAGTGACGAAAAATTCGTAATAACCAAATTTTGAAATATAAATTACTTCGTTATAGCTCTTTATTTAACATTGTGAGGATAGGAGATTTGAAGGGGAATGGTAATTAATTCGTGAAAACCGAAATTTTGTTAAAACCGAGTTCGTTGTATGTGGGCCCGACTGTATTTCAGTTTGTTTTTGACAGACTTTTCTGTTTATTGTTAACATGACAACATTCTAGACTGGACGAGCACAATACGTACACTTTCCATTCGAAGCACGTTGTGTGTGCGTTGTTCATGTGCTCTTCTGCTATATACTGTACCTACTTTCAACCTACTTTATAGGATCCCTTTCTATCTTGGCTCCCCTATTCTTTGACAACTCTTTTTGTGCATAGAGTACATTGGCTTCTACCTTGGTTTTCACCATCTGATGAAATAAAAGTTGGTTATAGGGTTAACTTTAATTTGTTATGATATATTGGAAAAATAGAAAATATAATGTAGAGCTATTACTCATTTATTTTTCCTTGTGTTTAATGATAATAAACTTTACATCTGCTGTTGATGGAAAGAAGTGATCATTGTCCAAGAGACTTTGTTCAAAGTGGAAGATATCAGCATGCATGTGTTTTGTTCACTCTTAATACCAATGCTGGTAATGTCCGGATATATCACAGAAACGGTTTTTACTTATTAAGTGTTCTGGACTTTCGGAAACTGAAATACTTTCATCTCCGGCAAAAAACTATGGTCACAGACAGGGCAGTCCTGGTGTTGACGTTGATTGGTTTTAAATCATTAAAATGGGGTGGTAAGATCGCCCTTGTGGTACCCCGTCCAAACGACCCTCCCTTTCATCCATAGCCTCAGTTGGGGAACAGTGATTTAATTTCAAGTCTCGATGTTATTAAAAAAAATATAGCCTATATACTAGGGTTGGGCGAACCTTGATTTTTGCCACGAACCAAACCTCGAACCAAACCTTTCAAAAAGGTTCGTTTTTTCGAACCTCGAACCAAACCTTTTTTTTTCTTTTTTTTCCCGACCTACCGTAAATATAGGCCTAACAGAAAAGCAGGTGATATAAACAGGTGAAGGCCTAGTTCCAAGAGCAATATATCACGTCCATTATTGCAAAATTAGGAAAACGATTTCATATTTAATACATCACAGTTTGGTCAACTCCATTATTCACACTAGACACACAGCCACTTGAACTAAAGTTCTGGTCTGTTCGATGGTCGGCGATCGACCTATCGAATCGATAAAAGCAAACAGCTCATAGGTCCTGCGCACTGCACTGACAGCTTTTGAAACATTTGCAGATTATTTTTATATCTTATTGGATTATATCTTATCTGTTATCTCATTGGGGTATAAACAACAATGTATAACATTCATGTATTTCAACTTGACTTGATAAAGAAACCATTGATGGAGAAAAACAATTTGTATTGCAATGATTGGCATGAACAAAAAAAAAAAAAATCTTTTTTTAGAAGTTCGAGATAAGTTTGTTTTTGAACCTGGCTGGTTCAAAATTCAAACCTCATTTTGAGGTTTGGTTTGGTTTGAATTCAAACCGGTTCGCCCAACCTTACTATATATTCTAGTTATTATTATATTGGATTTTCATATTTCTATATTGGTTATGAACTAATGAGTAAAAGATAGTGCGTTGCTCTGCAAGTGCTACATACTGATGGCATTTGGCTAGTAGACCACATGCTCTACTAGATAATATTGGCAATTTTGTTTTGATTATTTTTTACTCCATATTTGTAAGTTTCAACAAATGAAACTATGAAGTATTTGGACCAAGACGCGTGGCCAAGTGGTAACACACTGAACCATCATTCGGGAGACCGGAGTTCGATTCCCGCCATGGTCGACCATCCTGACAGGGATTTTTCGTGGTTTCCCTCTGTCGTTCAGGTTGATACTGGGATGGTTCCTTAACAACAGGCCACGACTGGCTCCTTCCCACCATCCAAAACAGCTAATAAAATGACCTTTCATCTCATCATCCCATCATCTCATTCATCATCCACCGACGCCAAATAGATTGTAGCCATCAGTATAGCGGTCGTTAAAACCCAATATGAAGAAAATAAAATTTAAAAAAATGAAGTATTTGATGTGGTCATGAAGAGTGTGTATCTTGTACAGGGCGTTCAGTACGGGGAGCTGAAGGAAGAGATTCTGTCTGCGGCGAAACAAGGCGAGGCTCTTCTCGACAACATACGCCTGCGGTCCGTCAACAGCAGTCCTTCCAACGGTCACTGCGTGCACAAGCAGCTGGACTTGTACCGTGTCTGTCACGCGTCGGCAGTCGAACGTCTACTCGTACAACTCGAGGAGACCGAGCGCACCTTCGACGACTTCTGGCTCAACCACTCGGCACGACTCAGGCAGTGCCTCGACTTGCGGCTCTTCCAACAAAACTTCAAGGATCTTCAGGTGGGGAAGGTCTTCTCGATATTTGGTTGCTAAATGAGTGCTATGAAAAGCTGGTCAAACAAGCCTTCAATTCATACTGGCTCAATTGAACAATATTCTCAAATATGAATACTTTGGAAAATAATACTTGACTCCACTTTGCATGTAATGAAAAATGATACAATAATAATAGAGGCAGGAAAAACTATGGCCTGAATAGCATTAACCACAATTCTATTTTTAGACACATTCGGACAAGAAATGTCCGAAAACGGTCTTCTTGATTAGGCCTATAATATTTCATTAAAATTTACATTGAAGAATCTTGAAATTCGATGTGGCTCTGATATTTGACGTCGCCAAGTGGGTAATTGTGGTTAATGCTATAGGATAATGCTTTCTTGAACTTGGGCTAGTGCCGATATCACGACGAGGGTCTCTCAGTCTCTTGTTTCCCTGATCCTTGTTTGAGAAGCGGGCGTCCAACATCTACCTGCCCAAATCATTACTTGCATTTCAACATATACACTTTTTGTGGTCCTTTAATAGTGTGAATTATATCTGGAGAATTCCATTTCAATCAACTAACAGTTGAGTGAAAAAAAAAATAGAAACCAACAGCTACTTTTACACTCTAGCTTTCATGCTATTCTCGTGTGATGCTTGCAGTGTTGAGCTGTTGTCGATGTGGTCACCGCTCGAGGTTCTGTTTCTTGATGTGAATTAGTGCTTGTTGTTTCAGGCCAGCTTTGACAGCCACCTGAAAGTGGCGTGTGAGATGGAAGAGGTGGGGGACTCGGTCTCTAGAGTCGATACTCTCATCAAGGAAACCACGGCATTTCAGAAGATGTGCAGCGTAAGTAGAACACTGGACGCGGGTAATACGCGTGTGCTCTTTTTCCCATGTCCAAACTTGAAAGGCCCAACAGTTTTGTGTGAAACGGTACGAATGGAAATAGCAGATTTAGAGGTTTCTGTGTATAAACACTTGAAGGGTACACAGGAGCAATAATACAACTCACATTGTGTGAAGAAATCACCAACATATGCCACATGACAAAAACTGAGTTGAGCTATCAATCTGTACAGAAATAACACTGTGCTTTGAAACTTGATATCTAACCTATATTTCAGAACCAACAAAGTAGAAACATTTTTTCAAAATACAGTAGAACATCGTTTATATGGTTTTAAGAGGACTGAGGAAAATAATCATTTAAATGGATAATCATATAAATGATTGTATATCAAATCCTATAAATATAAAAAAATGCATATTTCATATTTCAACAATGTGTCGGGTTTTATTAACAAAGATGTATGTGTCATATATGTCAGCATAATGATAATAACAGCTGTGTAACATAAACCAGGGTCAGCGTAGAGGTTATGCTCTTACTACTTGAAAAAGTCTGTCATGACACTTTGTTGTTCAGCTTCACACAATGTATTGCTCGACAAGTGAGACTGTAAACAATCAAACACTGCCATCGCGGCATTGTAATGGGAAGGACTAACTCTACTACACTATCACCATCACTGCAGTCGTTTTCATCGTTTCAAACCAAAATATCATCAATTGACGCCGATTCACGTGTAATAATATCACTATTTATGTTCACAAAATCCTCTTACCAGTCGCCATTATCAAACATATAACCACTTCGCGTGAAGGTCACCTCAAAACTGAACATAATCAGCTGTTGCGTAGAGACAAGTGCTACGACGCATCCGATTGGTCAACTGAGGTGATGCGGCCGATTGGTTAACTAGAGATGACGAGAGACGCCAGGGGGGTGGGATGGCATTGTTACTAAAACACCCTTTACATGATCAATTTTCTTGCATGAAGTTTCACTTATTGCAGAGAAATACTTTTGATCGTGTCAAGACGCTTGCAATTTCTGTAGCGAAATTTTTATTTTAGTAACGAAACCTGTGGACAACATGTGATAAGTTTTCGAGATTTGGGTATGATCGACTTTTGAGTTACGACTTTCCTCGCGCTTACAGTGTCAATGTACCGCAACTAGCACCTAACCTAACCCAACTTTATTAACCCTACGTTTAGCATCACTATTGATTTTTGTCTAGACAGTCGATCAATAGCCAATAACATAACCTAAAAATCTTGAGTGTAATCTTGAGTTGGGCCTACCCTTTTTTGTAGTGCATGTACAAAGGTGAATGACGACGTACGGTTTGTAGATCCTACGGAGTCAACGGAAATGCACGTGATCGTTGGCTTGCCACTCATTGGTCAACTAGGTGAAAGATTTCAGTAAAGTTGAACGGAGTTGAACTTTGTGCAATTCTGGCATCTAATTGAAATCTTTCCGTTCTCGTGTGTTGGCATCATAGGAAATGTGAATATTCTACTTCACTAAAATTAATTCAAGGAAAAAATTGATCGTATAAAGAGTGTTCAAGAAAAAGCAGGTGTGCTTGCACACCTGTTGTTTACGTTTTTGTGTTTTACCTAAATGTAGGAAGCGGACAAGAAATTGATGCGCATATACGAAAAGTCGTAGATAAATGAGTTGTATAACAGAATAAAATTAACATGTAGTCTTATGGTCGGAGAATGGTTGGGACCACCTAGATTAGTCTTATAGATGTAGAAATTGTATAAATGAGAATCGTAGGCCTATATAAGACGTTCTACTTTAACTGGAAAAAAATTATAAAACGAAATTAATCTCTTTCAGAGAATGTGACTTCTGAATTTAATGAAATGATAAATTTCTTAAGGCTGTCTGCCATGAGCGTGAACGTTGGCATTTCGCTTCCGCTAGCGATATCTCTAGCGAATCCGCCCAGCAAACTTTTGTTCTGTTATCTAGCTGCAGAAAATTATACTCTATCGGGAGTATTGCCAATAAGCTTCCATTAGGCCCAGTTTGACGCCGAGATGAGATGAGGCCTCTCTTTAAACTCTCAATCCATGGTGCGGTACAAACACGGATACTTTTGTACCTCCTCCACAGACAATTCCATGGCCAACGTGTATACTACAAGGTTAAATACCGTGCGAGCGGTTTTTGTTTTTATATTAGGTTTCAATGACGCACTATATTGATGGCCACGTTCTATTGGCATCGGTGGATGACTAATGAGATGATGAGATGAAAGGTTATTTGATTAGGTGTTTTGGATTGTGGGAAAGAGTCGTTCGTGGCCTGTTGTTCAATCTGAACGACGGAGGGAAACCACGAGAAACCCCTGTCAGGATGGTTGACCATGGCGGGTGTCAAACTTGAGCTGTGAAAAGAGCTGGTCGGATGTAAAGTGAGGCTTGTTGTTTTTTAGGGCGATGTGGAGAGGGCAGAGGAGCTGATTGCTGGAGGCCAGCAGCTGCTCCACAGCAGACACTACTGCCCGCTGGAATGTGTCCAGCCGCGGTCCTCCGAGCTCCAGCGCATGTGCCATCACCTGGAGGAACGGCTCAGCTCCAGACTCGCAACGTTAGTCAAGTGCCGGGCTCTTCAGCAGAGAGTGGAGAAGGTAACGTCGCCTCTGATCGCGGCGTAACGTCCGCTGATGTGTACCAGGGGAGGGGGGTGGGATTTAGTAGAACAAGGGTATGGGCGCCAGTGGCGGCAGCCACGGCCCCGGGAGCCTCAAGCTGTACCATCAGAAATACGTTTCAACGATTACCGAAAAATAAAGAACGTATTTATATAACTGAAAAAAATACTTCCTAATATTATCTGAAATTACTTGAAAAATAACTGACTAATTTTGTAAATGATTCTACAATGAGGAAATTCAAGTTGAACTTAATTAAACGAGTATATTCATCAGAAACAGCGTCATATTGTTTGCTAAGCTTACAGCACTTGAAATAAATATGAGCTTGCTACTTTGACAACATTTTGGTGAAAAGCCAACTATTTTTCCTCTCACGAGTGTAAGTGTCATTTAATCTCCATCTTCAATAGAATCATTTTGTTTTATAGAATGTCATAAATGTGAATGCATTTTAATCATAATCTTGAGTGTATTTTAACCGTCTTCAATAGTACATTGAAAAACATGAAAATATGGAGGTTGCACGTTGAATGATATCGAAATTTCATCATTTGAACTGAAATCAGTTTTTTGGGGGGAGGGAGGGGAGGGGCATGTGAGTCTTTTGCCCTGGGGTCCAAAATCCCTAGTTACGCCACTGGTGGGCACCCCAATCAGTTTAGGAAGAAGGGGAACTAAGTAATAACCCTAAAATTATAAATAGGACAAAAATAGACAGTGAACAGTTTAGATTATCATGAGATTATATTTAGCATAATGCAAGACTTTTGAACTACAGCTCTAGTGTTATATTTCCTTTGTCTCCAATACTGACTTGAGTATTAACTCTCTTCTCAACCAAATCACAATATTCCACCCAGTCCAAGTGTTTACACAATGAATATTAATACGATACCCGTTAATGTTGTGTAGGCCCACAATCGCACACGTTGTTATTATAAAGTTGAACACTAAACCAATGTACTTACTTATACAACTAGGCCTAGGAAAATGCGGTATGTGTTTCCACATTGATGGATGAGCTAGAACATATCAACATGTATTTAGTTGGTTATATATATCCACCTTAAGATCCAAACAATTATGCCACTGCCCTCCTGTTTCATTCATTACTCATTCAAATTAATTTCTCTAATAATAAAGAATGCCTAGTTATAATCGTTTTAATTGATTGGTGACACTTGTTGTTTGGATTTGATTGGTATCCTGATAGCTTTGAGTGATTTGAAAACATTATTGTATACTTTATTACATCAAAACAGCTGATTCGATTTGAGTGAAAGTTTGGAATAATGTTTATCATTATTATTATATATATTACGTGAAAATATGAATTCTTTCAGAGGAAGTATTTCTCATGAATTTTCTCCTCTGGCTTATTCTTATAGGATACTTGAAAACTTTAAAACGAGTTTTCTCAGAAGTGGTGCAACCGAGTGCGCCTTAAAACTATACAGTATCGAATCAGATGAGGACACTTGTGTATGCCAAGTTTCAAGTGATTTTTTTTCTTTTTTCATCTGTGGAGGGCAAAAAAAAAGAAAAAAGCATGTACTTTTTTTTCAAGTATGGTCGAATTGAGTCTTTGCTTCGCTTATCCAATAAACTCCGTGTTGAACAATCTTTTTGTTCACGCGCTCTCTGCCAGAACCTCCTGACCTCGTGGTCTCTACTAGCTGCGTCTACCGTGGCTTTCACTTGGCTACCCCTCACTCACATTCCGTTGCTAGACGGCCGATCGATAAACTCCGTGTTGAACAATCTTCTTATTCACGCTCTCTCTGCCAGAACCTCCTGACCTCGTGGTCTCTACTCTGCTTCTGCCGTGGCTTTCACTTGGCTACCCCTCACTCACATTCCGTCTCTAGACGGCCGACCAATAAACTCCGTGTTGAACAATCTTTTTGTTCACGCGCTCTCTGCCAGAACCTCCTGACCTCGTGGTCTCTACTCTGCTTCTGCCGTGGCTTTCACTTGGCTACCCCTCACTCACATTCCGTTGCTAGACGGCCGACCGATAAACTCCGTGTTGAACAATCTTCTTATTCACGCGCTCTCTGCCAGAACCTCCTGACCTCGTGGTCTCTACTCTGCTTCTGCCGTGGCTTTCACTTGGCTACCCCTCACTCACATTCCGTTGCTAGACGGCCGACCGATAAACTCCGTGTTGAACAATCTTCTTATTCACGCTCTCTGCCAGAACCTTCTGACCTCGTGGTCTGTACTCTGCTTCTGCCGTGGCTTTCACTTGGCTACCCCTCACTCACATTCCGTTGCTAGACGGCCGACCAATAAACTCCGTGTTGAACAATCTTCTTATTCACGCTCTCTGCCAGAACCTCCTGACCTCGTGGTCTGTACTCTGCTTCTGCCGTGGCTTTCACTTGGCTACCCCTCACTCACATTCCGTTGCTAGACGGCCGACCAATAAACTCCGTGTTGAACAATCTTTTTATTCACGCGCTCTCTGCCAGAACCTTCTGACCTCGTGGTCTCTACTCTGCTTCTGCCGTGGCTTTCACTTGGCTACCCCTCACTCACATTCCGTCTCTAGACGGCCGACCAATAAACTCCGTGTTGAACAATCTTTTTGTTCACGCGCTCTCTGCCAGAACCTTCTGACCTCGTGGTCTCTACTCTGCTTCTGCCGTGGCTTTCACTTGGCTACCCCTCACTCACATTCCGTTGCTAGACGGCCGACCAATAAACTCCGTGTTGAACAATCTTTTTGTTCACGCGCTCTCTGCCAGAACCTTCTGACCTCGTGGTCTCTACTCTGCTTCTGCCGTGGCTTTCACTTGGCTACCCCTCACTCACATTCCGTTGCTAGACGGCCGACCAATAAACTCCGTGTTGAACAATCTTTTTATTCACGCTCTCTCTGCCAGAACCTCCTGACCTCGTGGTCTCTACTCTGCTTCTGCCGTGGCTTTCACTTGGCTACCCCTCACTCACATTCCGTTGCTAGACGGCCGACCAATAAACTCCGTGTTGAACAATCTTTTTGTTCATGCGCTCTCTGCCAGAACCTCCTGACCTCGTGGTCTCTACTCGCTGCGTCTGCCGTGACTTTCACTTGGCTACCCCTCACTCACATTCCGTTGCTAGACGGCCGACCAATAAACTCGGGTCACCTGGGCGCTTACAAATTAAAGACATTCTTCCTTTCACTGACTGGAAAGTGATATCCATAATCTGGGGACTGTCTCAACTGAAGGAAAGATGAGGAAATGGAACCGTGACACCGTTACCTGCTGGAAATCGGAGATCATTTCATTAGCCAGCATCATTGAAATCATGTTTTTTGATAGTAGACCAGATAACAGTTGTCTGGTGACACTTGTTCAGTGGTATGAGACATCAATATTCTAATACCAAGGAAACAGATACAGTGGAATCTTTTCAGTACGTTTTTCAGCAGACCAGACAAAAAAACTCACCAAAGTGAGAAACTTACTAAAAAGAAACTCACTAAAGATGTTCTACTGTATTTTTATTACCTTCAAAATGCGCAAAATCACGATTTATTGATAGTGTGTGTTGTCTTCAGATATGAGCATGAATCGTGGAATTTTGCCGACAAATCAGTCATTGTTTTATCGCCACAAAATGAGGTTCATGTTTTTCTGGCCTTCACCGCGAAATGTGGGTATTTACGTGACATTACCTCAAAATGACTGATTTTTTTTTCTGTTAGTAATATTGATATTATCAATCATTAATTTATTAATTTTTATTATTTTCAATACAATATAAATATAAATCAAACAGAACGTAATTTCAATTGTGAACATAAATATTGATAATACACAATAAGTTGATGGATTGTTGGTCAACAATCCATGTAGGCCTATTTTTTTATCCATTTCTGTCAGCAAGTAAAATATTTTCAGCTAACGTTTGTTATTGTTACTTATTCCTAAAAACTAATGGAAAAACCCATGGTTAAATCTCCACTCATGGATCGACAGCTTGCGAGCGAATGCGTATATTTCCGTGTCTATGAAAGAAGGTTCCAAGCGAGCGTTCCCTCTATGCCACACCACTAGCGCACGGGTGGTTCGCTCATTCTCTCATGGATTTGTGTCCGAAAGGAGAAAGTTGCGAGCGAATGCGTATATTTCCGTGTCTATGAAAGAAGGTTCCAAGCGAGCGTTCCCTCTATGCCACACCACTAGCGCACGGGTGGTTCGCTCATTCTCTCATGGATTTGTGTCCGAAAGGAGAAAGTTGCGAGCGAATGCGTATATTTCCGTGTCTATGAAAGAAGGTTCCAAGCGAGCGTTCCCTCTATGCCACACCACTAGCGCACGGGTGGTTCGCTCATTCTCTCATGGATTTGTGTCCGAAAGGAGAAAGTTGCGAGCGAATGCGTATATTTCCGTGTCTATGAAAGAAGGTTCCAAGCGAGCATTCCCTCTATGCCACACCACTAGCGCACGGGTGGTTCGCTCATTCTCTCATGGATTTGTGTCCGAAAGGAGAAAGTTGCGAGCGAATGCGTATATTTCCGTGTCTATGAAAGAAGGTTCCAAGCGAGCGTTCCCTCTATGCCACACCACTAGCGCACGGGTGGTTCGCTCATTCTCTCATGGATTTGTGTCCGAAAGGAGAAAGTTGCGAGCGAATGCGTATATTTCCGTGTCTATGAAAGAAGGTTCCAAGCGAGCGTTCCCTCTATGCCACACCACTAGCGCACGGGTGGTTCGCTCATTCTCTCATGGATTTGTGTCCGAAAGGAGAAAGTTGCGAGCGAATGCATATATTTCCGTGTCTATGAAAGAAGGTTCCAAGCGAGCGTTCCCTCTATGCCACACCACTAGCGCACGGGTGGTTCGCTCATTCTCTCATGGATTTGTGTCCGAAAGGAGAAAGTTGCGAGCGAATGCGTATATTTCCGTGTCTATGAAAGAAGGTTCCAAGCGAGCGTTCCCTCTATGCCACACCACTAGCGCACGGGTGGTTCGCTCATTCTCTCATGGATTTGTGTCCGAAAGGAGAAAGTTGCGAGCGAATGCGTATATTTCCGTGTCTATGAAAGAAGGTTCCAAGCGAGCGTTCCCTCTATGCCACACCACTAGCGCACGGGTGGTTCGCTCATTCTCTCATGGATTTGTGTCCGAAAGGAGAAAGTTGCGAGCGAATGCGTATATTTCCGTGTCTATGAAAGAAGGTTCCAAGCGAGCGTTCCCTCTATGCCACACCACTAGCGCACGGGTGGTTCGCTCATTCTCTCATGGATTTGTGTCCGAAAGGAGAAAGTTGCGAGCGAATGCGTATATTTCCGTGTCTATGAAAGAAGGTTCCAAGCGAGCGTTCCCTCTATGCCACACCACTAGCGCACGGGTGGTTCGCTCATTCTCTCATGGATCGACAGCTTGCGAGCGAATGCGTATATTTCCGTGTCTATGAAAGAAGGTTCCAAGCGAGCGTTCCCTCTATGCCACACCACTAGCGCACGAGTGGTTCGCTCATTCTCTCATGGATTTGTGTCCGAAAGGAGAAAGTTGTGAGCAACCTTTCGTCCCATACCACATCACCTGATACAGTACTAGTATTAAGTTCAAGGTTAACCAGTCGAATAGAAGCGAGGACAAACATCCCTCCCCCTCCTGCCACTACCCATCCCTGCTCATCATTCTATTAGTGCGACAAGTGTGCTCAGCAAGACAACATCAGTGTCCAGTGAACATCGCGTTTTAATTACGTATTGCATTTGTGTCGATCCATTGCTCATTTTCAGTTTTTAAAATGGTGAAACCAAAACTTACGGTACACTTGAGAGCGAGCAAGTTCAAAGCAGATGAAATATTCAAAGCCCCACGGCACTAGACCACCATTGTAACGTTGAATACAGTATGAAAGTTTGAAAATACTGTACCAAGTTTATTTCTCTCCTCAAAATTACAACATTTTTGTTTTAAACTTGAATTTCAGTTTTCCCCTCATGCAGAGGCATTTTAAAATTCATGGACGTCCCCATAGTTCGCACAACATGTATCATGACTGCTTCCTTCTCAGTATCCACCCACCTGATTGACCCGACGCTGGTTATGGTTAGAGTGCGTGGTTGAATGGAAGAGTGATGATTGTGTGCAGGCCAACCGTTGGTGCGCGCAGGGGATTGAACTGCTGGCTTCTCAGCGGATTGAGAAGGCGTCGGGCTCGGCAGAGCTGGCCGAGCAGTCCCTGTTGGAGATCGAGGCGTATCTGGTGAGCGCTCAGGACTTCCACGCCCTCTTCCAGGACACCATCACCCCGAGCACCAAGGGGCTGGTCACTCAGGTACATACACGCATAGACGCCAACTTTTTTTTTTTTTTATATAATAACATCGAAACTTGATACAAAAATGATTGTTCCCCTATTAAGGCTATGGATGAAAGATGGGATCGTTTGGACGGGGCACCACAAGGGCAATCTTACCACCCCATTTTGATTAGATAAAAGTCTTTCAGTTTCCGAACATCCAGAACACATTATGACTGTTTCTGTGATACGTATCCGGACACAAAGCACACGAATGTTGATATCTTCCACTTTGAAGTAAGTCTCTTGGGCAATGATCACTTCTTTCCATTAAGTTCATCATTTTAGATACCAACTTGTACAAATTACAAGGTTTGCTTCGACAGTGAGCCGAATTTGCTAAACTATAATAGAAGGGGGGGGGGGGGGGGTAGAAACCCTCAGCACAGTTTTGGAGATAAGTTTTTGGGTTTGTGCGAATATTTCAAAAACGTACTTGAACCTTAGTTCCTAGTTCAAAATTGAATACTATATTTTCGAAAACGGGACTTTTTCGAGCTTTCCCGCACTTTTTAAATTTCACCACAATCTATCATGGTGGCTCTCCTAAATATGAATCTCGGAGCATTTGAACGGAAACTACAGTGTTCAGAGCCTGTTCAAACTGTCATGTCATGGCAACCTTTCTGATTATTGTTTGCTCAACGACCTCACCAACAGCTAGGTTATTCGGGAGTACGAATGAGCAGGTGATAATGAAACTATGAAGTGATGATAAATGAAAGGACGTTTACAAAAATCCATGCCTTGTGCGGGATTCGAACCCACGCTCAACGGTGACTTCAGTTTCCAAAGCGGTGCCTCAGCTGACTGAGTTACCGTGAGTGGCCAACCTTTCTGTCTAGAAGTTTGACCAAATATTGTATTTGTCAGTACAGTCGAGCCCGCATATAACGAATTTCAAGGGGAATGAAAATCTGTTTGTAAAAACAGAATTTCGTTATAGAGATTTATTGCTTTTTTTCATAACAGCACTTGAATTTTAGAGATTTATAAAGATAGGCCTACATTTACGACTTAGGCCCTAGTATAGTACTGTATTAGGTGCCATATTATCATCGCATCGTATCATCACTTAGTATGTTTGTAGAAAGTAATAGAAAACAACAATGTCCTTTCATAAAGAACTCATCATCTGCCATCACATGACACCACCACTTCCCACTTCTCGTGTTTTATTTCCTAGGTTACAGGACGCTATCACGAATGGAAATGAAGGAATGTAAACAAAAAATAGATAAACAAAGTCATTGAAGATGTCACCATCACGTTATTATTTAGCGCGCGTTGAGCGAATGTTTGGGTATGGGCCGTTCCACTGTGCGTGGGACGGGGATGGAGGGGGGGTGCAGCAAGAGTTATGACCACGTGCTGTACGCGTCACCAGCTGCTACGATGTACAGTCTGTTCAGAATAAATGTAACCTGAAAATAAATTCACGCAAAATGCTCCGATTTTCGAACATTTTGTTGGAAATAGCTGAAAATAATGAGCAAAATATGCTGAAAAGTGACAAAAAATTCGTAATAACCGAATTTTGAAATATAAATCACTTCGTTATAGGTCTTTATTTAACATTGTAAGGATAGGAGATTTGAAGGGAGATGGTAATTAATTCGTAAAAACCGAAATTTCGTTAAAACCGAGTTCGTTATATGTGGGTTCGACTGTATTATGTTTTGAATAGTAGCCATGAGTGAAAGAAGAGCTGCTCCCTTAGATGTGTTAGAAGTGCTAAGTAATGAAGAAGGCAATACAGTGAAACTTCTGTGCATTGTTCCCAGATCCATTATTTTCCTGCATGTATCAATCATTTCTTCTCACCCCACTCCCATATAATCAATGTTACATTTTCATGGGTGGATCGTTTTCCTGCATACATGGTTTTATTTACCTGGTCTCTTGAAAAATGATGGATAGAGGTTCCACTGTAGTGGGTTAGCCAGTTTGTTGTCTAGACTGTTATCAAATTTTGTCATTGGCATTTTGCACCTCGACTCTAAATTAAATTCTAGTGTTTCTTGCTTTAATTGTTTGAACTGTGAACATAATATCATCAGTATTTTCTATTCTGTATACACTTCTCAAATTAAAATAAATAAACACACTAACTGTATTACAAACTATTTGGTAAATATGCCTTTTATATGTAACCTGGTATTTTTTAGGGTTATGTGAGACGGTGGCAGATGTAATCTTTGGTAGGGTGAGGTTTGAATCATAAATTCATTGTATTATTCTAATATTCGACTCAAATCATAGAGCAGAATTTCACATTGGCAATTCGGTTGCATCGTTAGCACGGCTGCTTTCAGCGCAAGGCGGGCGGGGTTCGATCCCACTTGGGTCAACTTCTTGTTTTTTATTTAATTTCATTGAAAATAGTGCATTAGGCTGAGATTTGATGTAGTTCAAGTTTCGTTGAAATGGGATGAGATTTCGGTACATTTTAGCTGATTTGTAACAACATTTGTCAAAAAACTGTTTTGCCGACGTACTAACCTACGCTTCCCTTAAACCTACTATAAAACTCGTACAGGAATACGAAGTTAAACCTCTCTAAAAACGAGTTTAACACGGACCAGACTAGGTTTATCTAGATAAAACTAATTGTACAGGAATGCACCCCCAGGAGGATAGATTGGGAAATTAGCTGAATTTTTTTGGGGGAAGGGGGGGGCGATAGAATATGCTTATGTATCCAAAAATAGTATATTACAGTCAGCTGTTATTTCAAAACCTTGTTCCGGGCTGAATGTGTCAAATTGACAAGCCTCTGAACGATAAATGACAGTGATATCGACAAATTTCTTGTTTCACATTGAGTACAACAATACATCAACACAATGAAACTATTTGTTTCTGTTGCAAATCTTATGAAAAGCTATCCAAACACAATTATTTGTGCAAGATAACAGGGGGAAAAACCCAGCCTGGGAGGTAAATTACCGGTAGTGATTTCGTAAGCCGACTGTCAAGTGGTTAATATTTGTGTGGGAAAACACGCAAAACTATCTAGTGTTCGTGTCCCGTGAGCACTGCCCACCGCCGCGTGCTGTCAGCTGAATCTCTTGACGCTAGTTGTATTGCGCAGGTGCTACAGCGGCTAGACGACGTGACGACCATGTGCGAGAAGCGCATAACCAACCTGAAGAACCTGACCTTGAAGCCTCCGCGCCCCGTGCAGACCGTGCAGCCCGAGCAGAAGGCACCGCCCACACAACCCCCGGGCGGAGCACCGCAGCTTCAACTCAAGAAGAACACATTCCAGAAGGCAAACACGTTACCAAAGGTAGGCGTGCCACCTTCCCTCTTTTTGTCAAACATTCTTAAGTCTTTATTAGGGTATCTACAAGCAAAATGATAGAAGACTAACATGGGAGACTCTGGAGGAAAGAAGAAGGAAGGGTAAGCTTTGTAGTTTCCTTAAGCAAAGAACAACTTGACTGGTTGGAAGGAACTGAGCAATAGACTAGGTGAGGGGATGCAGAGAGGTACGAGGGGAGGAAGTGGAGAGGGTACACACAAAGGTGGGTCAGAAGGGATTCAACCAGAAAACCATTAGGGACTGGAACGAGCTGGAGTAAAAGGGAAGAAATGTGGAGAAAATTGGAGGATTCATGAAAGTGTTGTACAGACAGATGTAAGGAAGTGACTAGAGCATCTTGTCACAATGCATCTCGCACATCTCCAAGAATAATGAACATTCGTATTTACGTTTTTAGGGGAAAAGTAGAACGTGAGAAATAAAGTAGCCAAAGTATTTTCCTCTCTGAATAAAGCATTATACAGAAAACTCTCGTTAATCCGAAATTCAAGGGAGCCCCAAAAAGTGATTTTGATTTATAAAAATTTGGATTAACCAAAAAACTCATTTTCCACAAAAATCATCACACTTCCCGGTTAGGATTGAAGCAATTTCGTATTGTGCGCGAGAGAAATCAATGCCACATGTTCGAGGAACCGCGTCACTGATCGTGTGTATTCAGCTATCTTCGACAACAAACGAACATTAGATAGTTAGATAGCCAGCTTTCATTGGAGCTCGGCCGTTCCGAGTGATTGAGTGTTCCGAGCTTACCGCTCGTCAAGGACGGACAGAGCAACGAGCGCGGGCGATCGCACTCGAAGTCTGACGACGCACTCAGTGGCAGAGAACAGCTGAGCTGGCTTCGGCGTATATTACGCGTCAAATAAAAAGGATGGAATTTGGGAAAATAATGATCAATTCAAGGAATGCACTCAAACTATTTCGGATTATCCAATCCGAAAACAGTGCTAAAGCAATTGAGGGGTCGAAATATTAGTTCGAATTACGGATTAGCTGGAATTCGGATTAACCATATTCATTAACATTGAAATGCCTATACCTTCGGCCGGGGACTGACTTCAAGTTCGATTATGGTTTGTTGTTCCTCCACTCCTATTTGAGCGCGAGTTTGAACTGAGAACAAGTAGTAACACGTTCTCATCCTAGTCCCATGGGTGTGACCCTTTACAGCACACACATGTTCAGTTTTAACAAATTAGTGTATAACGTCTTTAGTAATAGTTTAGTCTTAGTTTCACATGGTGTTCTCATCTAAATTTCACTTGCACCTTCATCTAACACTACTTACCTTTCGGTTCAGCAACTTATCTTGACAGGCGCTAAATGACCTCGCTGTCGATGCGCCTTAAAACCCTAATATTCATTCATTCGAAATATGTCAAATTTCGGATTAACCGAGTTTGTATTAATGAAGGTTTACTGTAATTGTTTATTACTACACGGTCCACGGTGAACTTCTATTCTACTTGGATGCCTGACCTATTCAGTGGATTGATTGGAGTGGTCTGTTTCAGATCGAAGTCCCATCAGAGATGTGGCAGTTGCAAGGCCGCCAGGCGGAGAGCGTGGAGCCAAGTCCGTCACCCGACGCTGACTATTCCAGTCAAGACCACGAGATGCTGCAAACCAAGAGAGGCCACGTCTTGGCGGAACTCTATGACACCGAGAGAGTCTACGTTCAAGAATTGAGATCCATTTTAGCTGTATGAAAAATTATGATATCAATATATAGCTAGGCCTTCATATATTTTTTATATTATTCATATTTTCACATGGATTTATTTGGGTACAATTTTGTGGACCCGCAAAGTCACAGAAGTTGACTTGTCTGCGGCTCTACTAACATTTTATACATAAGAATAATACAGATTAAAAATAAGTATCAAGACTAAATAATTTGAAGGAAATCCAGATTTGGCCTAATAACTAACCAAAATAAATCAAAAGACAATATGATGAAAGTCTTCCTTCACAAATAATGAAATATGAGCTGAATAGTAAAAATGAAAATAAACACTATATTCTTAGTGTTATTAGAAATATGTGGAAAAAAATAATGAAAGATAATTTTGTGTTCATATAAATTCCTGAAAATTATATGCCGGTAGCCTATATATAATATTAATTATTTCAACCCTTTCTGGTCATTTGGTGCTCCGGCCCCAGCATCCAATACCGCGCCGTTCATCTCAAAAGAAAGCTCAGCACGCCATCTATGAAGCAAATAACAGAAACTAAATGAACTTTCATCTATTGAGCTAGCCAGCAATTCATGGCCATCTAAACCTTTCAAGTATTGTAGAAAGGAAGTTATGAACTATGGTTGTTCCATGTTCAGGTTTTAGTGATGTTTTCGACTGTAACTCCCGTCTCAGTGATTGAAGATGGTTGCTGCAGCTTGCTTAGAATATTCCAAGTGGATTACAACAGTGTAAAGTACGCTTGTGCTAACTTGTTTTTTTTCTTTAATCCAACTTAAGCTTGAGACTCAAAAGTGCGTGAACTTCAAACTTTTTTCAAACTTTAAAATTTAAAAGTATGCGGATAAAAATGAGTTGTTTGGCAGCTAGAAATAATAGGACAATATGTTATGTGTATAACCCACGTTCTTATTGTCCTGTGCTTGCAGGTCTTGAAGTTTCAGTGATGTTGGTTAGCTAGGGTACAATTCGTGTTGAATACTCAACAATACAGTAATTTTAAGCTCTAACCTTGGCCTCTATAATCCTAATCGTCATCCATTACCGTCATAACACCGTACATAACCTCATAATCAGTGTATGTGGCGCGAAAGTTCTTGTTTTCTATTGGGCACTCGAAAGCCAATGAGAAACGCTGTTTGCAATGACGTCAGAGTTGATATGCGCAAGAGACAAAAATATAGACTCGGGCCTATCGCGCGGTTGGGTTGTATATATGACATACACACACTGGTACAGACTGCGAAGCACTTTAATCTATAAAGGGTACCGTATTGTCAAGAATATAAATATAAGCCCAGCTATGCGACAACGAAACGACTTGTGACAAACTGTTGAGAGAGGCCTCAATTGATTGCCGGTTTTGAGTGTTTAATTCACGCTAAACAGTCTCGTGGTCGTCAAGATCAGACCGCGTCAGGGTAGCACGTAGTAGGAAAACGCACACCATGCAGCAAACAGCTAGACGCGTGCTATGTTTATTATTGCGCGTCAAATAAAAATGATGGAAATTGAGAAAATGATGCTTCTTCATGACAAAACATATTAAACGTGATTTTAGTGGAATATCTCTCAGTTTCTAGTCGATTTCGTTATTATGAGTGTGCGGATGTAGTAAGCTCACGCCCAATTAAAATGAGCAAAACAAGTATTTTTGACCGATTATAGGCCTAGGCCGAGATTCGCATATAGGCCGAGGGTGACTTTTGGGCTTGAAATTTCGAGGAAAACCCTCGGATTAAATTCGGGACTATACGGTATTCTATCAATAGATAAATAATGAATTCCAGATGTATGTTGTTACTTGTACTTTTTTTACAGCTCAGAAATCTGGCTTTTCCTCTATCCCATTATCTTCCTACCCCTCCCTGCTAGGACTGAAGTCCTGCACGTAGTCCAAGGTCAACCACTTTTCAATGAATCAATCAACACAGCTGCTTGGACCGCAATTTGTAACACAATAATTCCGATGCGATACGATATTTTTATTGATTGGGAGAAAAAATATCGATATAATACGATTAATAACCGATGTTAAGTAAATGATAATCGATATGAGTTTTCACATCGAATGGCAACTCTAGTTTGAATAAGTTTGTTTTCAAACGTATAGGCCTACTGTTCGATTACGACTTGGCAACAAAAGTTCGAGTTCGAGCCCGTTTTCAAACTGTTGGCACAACCCTATTGTGAAGTGATGTCAAGCAATTGAGTTACGCCAGCGCGACCTAATCTAACCTGAGGAGCTTATAGCTGGTTCAAAATGCCATTAGTGATTGCTTGATCTTAGCAAGGTGATACAAAAAATATATCATTTATCAACGTTCCCAGCCAAAAATGATAATAATCAGCGAGATAGAAAAAGTTGAAGTTCTCGGTCATTAGATGTAAATTCTTACAGCGATAGATTGAAATTAACCGCCCCGTGGCTCAGTCAACTGTCATCAGGAACTGAGGTCAGGTCACATCACTTCATCGTTTCACCATCACCTGCTCATTCGTACCCCCGTATAACCTAGCTGTTGGTGGGGTCGTAAGGCAACATTCAAATGGTTGAAAGCTGATGTCTTGTGTCAGGGCTACAAGGAAGAACTGTTGTCGAGTGACATGGAAAGCCTGGTCCCCGCTGCTCTCGTCAACAAAGGGGACGTCTTGTTTGGGAATCTGGACGAGATATGTGCTTTCCACGGCGACACCTTCTTGAGAGATCTCGAGAACTGCATCTCCAACACGGAACTGGTTGCTCTGTGCTTCACTCAACGGGTACGTTACGTCTCGACACACAATAGGAAGTGATTGAATCATTTTATAATACCAGTACTTGTTAGATTTCAATTCAGAGTGAAATATTGTTTTGAAATTGTACTAAGGGTCACACTTGTTTATTGGATTTTCTGGAGTTATGATTTGTGCTTTGCTTAGCACAATATTTCGACTATCCAAAATCTTGATCATGTTTCAAAAGTAGAAAGAGATTTTTCAAACAAATTCCAAATATTGTGCTTTGACAGTAAT
The DNA here is from genome assembly GCA_964007535.1 of Brachyptera risi. Taxonomy (NCBI): domain Eukaryota; kingdom Metazoa; phylum Arthropoda; class Insecta; order Plecoptera; family Taeniopterygidae; genus Brachyptera; species Brachyptera risi. Next base: position 2,975,332 of record OZ023327.1, on the reverse strand, counting down.
AGTGAAAATGTCCAAACTAGCCATAAAATGTGAAATGAGCGTAGTTCTATGATTTTGTTATGTAGCTAATAATAGACCATTTTCATAATTGAATGCGCAGGCGCGTCCCGCCTCCTAGCAGCTCAGATCGCTGGTATTGCATTCTGGGAGTTTTAGTGCTGTTCAAAAAGTCAGCCTGCTTATCCACAGGGTTAAAGGCAAAACACAGAGATATATAACTTGCATTATCTCTCATCTTACTCACTCTGACAGTGTGTAAATCTCTCAGTATATATTAAACATATGAATATTGAAACTACTATAATATTATAACTTGATACTTTCATTGAGCGTACAATAATATAAATCAAACGTGCTAAATAGCATTGGCAGCATAGGACTTTCGAACTCGGGTAATAACATCCCATTCTAGTTCAAACGATCGCCGTCAGATGGCTCATTCTTTGGAAATGGTCTAATGAACTATAATTAGGGCAACTTGTTTGATTTGTTTGTAGCGCGAGACCTTTCATCGCTTGTACAGCTATTACTGCCAGAACATGGCGCGGTCGGAGCAGCTGCGAGAGAGTGTTGGCGAGCGCAACATGTTCTTCCAGGCCTGTCAGCTGAAATTGGGCCACAAGCTGCCGTTAGCCGCGTACTTGCTCAAGCCAGTGCAGCGGATCACCAAGTACCAGCTACTTCTCAAGGTCAGTGCCATCAGCCACATGTTTACAGAGAAAACTCTTCACACCTTGACTTGGCAACTATCTACAGTACCGGTACAGTGGAACCTCATTTATACGTTTTTCAGGGGACCAGACTAAAAAAGTGTATTAACGTCAAAAACTTATTAATGAAACTATTCAACATGTGGAGCATATAGGTTGGATCAAAAAATAAAACTTATAAATGTAATAAATGTATAAACGAGAAACTTATAACTGAAGTTCTATTGTAGTGTAGAATCGGCATCATGGTTCTGCTATTGTTTCTATCTATTTGATGAATGAAGAAACATTTATCGAATTATTTTTGTTCAAAACAGCTGTTCCGATTAGGATGAAAATTTGTAATAACGTGTTTTTTCCTTACGTTTTTACATTCCGTGAAAATTCGAATTTTTTGGGAGAGAATTTATTTCTCAGATTTTTCTGTTAATCTTATTGAATTTTTAGAAAGTTTGTGATGTTGAGGGCACACGGTCAGCTGAGGCACCGCTTCAGAAACTGAATTCCCTGTTGGGCGTGGGTTCGAGCCCCGCATAAGGCACGGGTTTTTGTAAACGTCCTTTTACTACTCATCACGTCATAGTTTTATAATCATCTGCTCATTCGTACCCCCGTATAACCCAGCTGTTGGTGGGGTCGTTAATCAAACAATAATCATCAATCGGCACTGGGTTTCTGTTGGTCCAGGATCTGCTGCGGTACAGCCAGGACCCCAAGGAGCTTCAAGAGGCGCTCGAGTGCATGTTGGTGGTTCTCAAGTGTGTCAACGACTCGCTACACCAAGTGGCCATCACTGGATTCTGGGTACGACAGACCGAATCATTTCACATTAGACCATTTCTTCATAGCAGAGTTATCATTTGGTTTCGATATTCTAGGACTCTGATTTGATTTCGTATCGTAATATTTAGGGGTGTGCGAATCCATGTTTTTCTAATCGAATCCATTTTCAGATTCGGATTCGGTCTAACATGAAAGATTCCAAATTTTCGAATCTTGGCGCCAAAAACGTTGCAACTTTGCATTTTCCATTCTCAAGAACAATTGCTGCAATGGTTAGACTTGTGCTGCATAAAATGTTTCATGCAGGGGTAGGTAGTTATGAGAATACTGAGATAAGATTTTCACTTCCTGGATCAAGTGTACCTTGATCAGCAATGACGTTTGTCCCATTATCACGCTTCACAATGCATGTTGAAAAGAATCGGATTTTGGTAATTTTGATGAAGATTCGGTTCGGATTCGGTTCGAAATGAAAAACATGGATTCGCACATCCCTAGTTATATTCGATAAATTCAATATCGAAACAATTATCAATGTCTATTTAGAAAATATGTCCCCCACTGTTCGGAAAACCCTTTCCAGGTGCCTCTCTACGTAAGGAGAAACCCTGTCATTATTCCGTTCTATAATTGAAAGTTTTTCCTAATCAATATTCTTGATAATGATTGAAAATTGTTGAAACACTTTTGGTATATTTCGATCAATTCAATTTTCAATATCTTTTTCAATTTTTTCATCAGACAATAACCCTACTCCATATTGCAGAGTACAGATTTTGTTGAACAAATCTTCTTGTTAATTGATGCATGAGTTGACTGGGCCGCAGGGTGAGCTGTGCGACCAGGGAGACCTGCTGATGCAAGGATCCTTCTCGCTATGGACAGACAGCAAGAAGGATCGCCTCCTCCGGCTCAAGCCGATGCAGCGGCACATCTTCCTCTACAGGAAGGCCATGCTGTTCTGTAAACGCGCTCCCATCAAGGCCCACAACACCTATCACTTCAAGCGCTACCTCAAAGTGAGTCCAAGTTGAACTAATGCTTGACAAAAAAAAAAACTCTGAAATGAAGCACAATGTACAACACTTGTATAAATGCTTCAATTTTCTCCACATTTCTTCCCTTTTACTCCAGCTCGCTCCAGTCCCTAATGGTTTTCTGGTTGAATCCCTTCTGACCCACCTTTGTGTGTACCCTCTCCACTTCCTCCCCTCGTACCTCTCTGCATCCCCTCACCTAGTCTATTGCTCAGTTTCTTCCAACCAGACAAGTTGTTCTTTACTTGAGAAAATTACAAAGCTTACCGTTTCTTCTTCCTTCTTCAGTAGCTCAACTGAAATTTCAGACAGTTTTTGTGCTAATTCGAACTACAGAAATGTCCCCGGCTGCTGGTATAATAGGGATATCAATGTTGATACATTTTGATCATTCGAATTTTTATTATTTCGAATTTTGAACTGATGGTTACGTAGTCCAAACTACTGTTTTATCATTGTTACGTGTTTGTTCAATTCGAATTTCAGCAAAAATTGAATAAAAGTTGTCACAATTGAATATTTCATTAGGTGAAATTCTTTGTCGTCCACATCCCCTATCCTGAACATTAGCTGTCGGGCGTCTCGGCAAGCCTTCACAGCGACATGTGCAGCGCGTGCCAGCATGGCGAGGAGGAAGGTCTCTTCAGGGTCATCAGCTTTATAAACACCTGGCTGGTCGAGACACCCGAGCGCTAATGTTCAGGATAAGGGATGTGGATGACAAAGAATTTCACATAATGAAATATTCAATTGTGACAACTTTTATTCAATTTTTGCTGAAATTCGAATTGAATAAACACGTAACAATAATAAATAAATCAGCCAGTTAGTGCATGTAGAGAGAATAATTCATTCATTTCATTCTAGGCCCTAATGTATCTATATTTATTGCCTCACTTTTTACTTTTTAATCGTTACGTTCAGTTCCGTAATTTAACTCTTTTAACACTGTGAACTGTAATGAGTGTTTCCTAATGAATGACGTGATAATATATAGTATTCATCAAACTCTTTGTTGTGTTGTAAGAACTGCTAAGAAAACACTTGACTTGAAGATGAACACGTCTGTCAAAGGTGGCTTCCTGGGGCGAGGGGGAAGTGGGAGGGAACAAACCATGTGCGAGATGTACGTGGTTCAACCAGACTGCACGCACACACTGTATACTACTGTACTATTATTACTATAGGTCTACAAATGAAAACCTTTTTTTTTATAATTCGAATTTTGGTTTTTGCGGTCCCTTAGAATTTGAATTACCGAGGCTTTACTGTATTACCTTTCTGCTATCATTTTTAGCAAAGTTTTAGGTCAAGTGAAACTGCTAGTTATCTCACAGTAATGAACAACTGGTGTAATAAGTTACATGGAAATTGACCAAGTCGCCATGGTTCTATATACAGTATATAAAAGACTGAGAGTGAAGAAATACCACAGTTTTTCAACTTGTCTGGTTTATGTGTACTGTCAGCATTATGTAGGTATGACCAGAAGAGTGTTGGAAAGTTTGGTAGGCCATAAATTGAGCGGCTGTGTTTGTAGATGTCGCAGATCGGCCTCACCGAGTCCGTGAAGGGCGATGGACGGAAGTTTGAAGTGTGGCTACAAGGGCGACAAGAGGTGCACATGATCCAGGCAGCTAGTATCGACGAGAAGAACACGTGGGTGCGAGAGATCAAGCGCGTTCTGCTGGAACAGCTGGCTGAGCTCAAGGGGGAGAAAATTAGACAGTACTCACTCACCAGCCAACAGGCCCATAGGTACTACTCCACTGATATCTGCATCCTCATCCCCTTCTGTCTCATATCTCTTATCCGGCTTGTTCCTCGATGGGAAGTACAACTTAATCCAGCCTGGTAAAAAAACAAGCGCAATAAACCAAGTTTGGTGAATGAATAAAAATGATTTCAATCAAGATGATGAATGTTATAACTTGTTGATGAGTTGAAGTATTTGTGAAGTTATAAAATGAACGTACGATACTAACATGGAAACGTAGCTCCACTATGCGCCGTATTTACAACTTGCCACTGAGAAGGAAGCCGAAGATCTGAGTGAGAGGTCGTTGGAGAGAACTGGAGAATTATAGTTAGTAGTACTCAATCAACTAACAATTCGAGCAAAAGTGAATGAATTTAAAATAGAAAAGAATATTGATCTCATATTTCATGTTTGGCTGATCAATATTTACAGTTTTTGCACGCCAGCATGCGTCGCTTGGTAGAAGGGTTGATTGTAATCTTGTGTTGTCAGGCCGCTGCGTCAGACTAGTTCGTGGGAGAGTCACCAGGGTACCAGTCTCAGCCTGGATGAGACTAACAAGCGGCCACTGCAGCGACACAGTCTGGAAGAGGAGGGGGAGGGGGGAGCGTGGAGCTCGGACTACAGTAATAGCGACGATGAAGAGATGGAACAAACTGAGGTAAGGGCATCTGTCCTACTGTTTTTCTATAGCCAGTCTTTTATTTACTAACTAACCACCATATACCCATGAAAGATGCAAAGCTGTAATTTAACCATTCTTATTTGAAGAAAAATGGAGTTGATTCTGTGGGAACTGGGTGAACTGGGTGAAGATTTTTCTAAACTGAAACAACTTCCTTGATCACAGCCGTTGAGTGTTTATTATACTGTAGTCTTGTCAACCTTCAGTTCTTATTATTGTGGTTGTCAAGATTCATGGACAAATCTTGATATATACTGTATTATAAAACTCACAATTGAAACATAGTGATATTTTTTCACTCGTAGTGTCTCCTAGCTTGACATTTTCAGCGTGAATCTGTTTTGGATCCATTGAGTGAGGGTACAAGATCAAACCTTACCACGAGAAACACTCAACGGGCTAAAAGTTGAACACATTCAAAGACATTTGATACAAACCGAACCAAGAAAACGAGGGATATGCGTTGTGAGATGAGCTTAGAAGTATGGAAATCTGTAATGAAAAATATTCTGTCTCTCAATCCACATCTACTAATCTTGGATTACTTCAAATGATTAAAATGTCACTGCCCTCCTGGTTTATTCATCACTCATTTTAATCGTTCTAAATTAATTAGTAACACTTGTTGCTTAGATTTAATTGAAAGTTATGGTCATCAACAGCGCAGTCCTGGTGTTAAAGTTCATTGGTTTTAAATGATTAAAATGGGGTGGTAAGATCGCCCTTGTGGTGCCCCGTCCAAACGATCCTACTTTTCATCCTTAGCCTTAATTGGGGAACAATGATTTTGTATCAAGTTTCGATGTTATTAAAAAAAAAAAAAAAAGATTTAATTGGTTTTTTGAGTCCATGGGAGCCGATTTAGCGTAATGTCAGTTTTTTGGTGATAACTTTTGAACGGTATGAGATATCAAAATTCTAATACGCGAGAAACACAGGCAACTATAATAGCTCCAAGATGATATACGTTATAACTATTCAAGTCATGTTGCATTACTGTCAAGCGTATACAGCTGAAAAATATGTTTTTTCAGCTGTATACGTTTGACAGTTATGCGATATGACTTGAATAGTTTCAACTTATATCATCTTGGAGCTGTTATAATTATCTGTGTTTCTCACGTATTAGAATTTTGATATCTCATACCGTTCGAAAGTTATCACCAAGAAACTGACATTACGCTAAATCGGCTCCCATGGACTCTTAATAGCTTTGATTGATTGAAAAAACAATTAAACAAACATTATAAATGTGCTTTCTTCGTTATTTCTCATCTGATTACTGGTATTGAGAAAATCACTCGAGATGTGTATGATAGTTTTGTTCATATTCAGTAAAATTTCAACATCTTTTGAAGAATTTCAGGTATTGAAGTATTTTTCTTCTGGGTTATTCTTCCAAACTTTCCAAATTTTTTCAGGAAAAACAGTTCGACTAATTTTTCTGAAAAACAATCCCAACCTATTCTAGTGTGTCACCAGTATGTAGAAAAAGTTTCATGTCCTGACCTGACCTGTATGCCGCATACAAAATTACAAAGAAACATGAAAACGAAGCTCAATTTTTTTTTTGGTCTATGGAATGGAAATTTTTGCTACGCTCATCTGATTATGAGCAGAAACTGACATGGTCGGCTACTAATTTGTCAGTTCTCAGAGTGAAGAACCGGACCTGTGTAACAAGCTTATGTGTGTGCTCGGTAAACCCCACTAACAGGTAGATTATTGGGGGATGCTCCCATGGGGCTGTCCATAAGTGACGTCCACATTTTGAGGGGGGGGGGGGGGGGGTCATCAACCGTGTGACAAGGGGGGAGGGGGGGTATACACTAATGTGGCATCCACATTTACACTACATATTATGCGTTTCTTTCAATTTTCAGGAAAATAAGTTGGCGCCATTCAATTTGTATGAAATTATATTTAAATGCAGAGTTAATGTAAAATTACTAAAAAATCGAGAAAAACTTTTTTCAATGTCCCAATCCCATTTGCATGAATAATTTCATGGGAGGTGGGGGGATATTGACTGGATTGTGACATCATTGAAGGAGGGGGGTCATCATCTCTGTGACCAACTCGGACAGGGGGGGGGGGGTCGATATACCCTAAAATTGTGTGACATAATTTAAGGCCAGCCCCCATGCTGGTCTGCTTGGTCGAGCCGTCAGTGGCGTTGTGTTGATCAGTGTGACTGCGCAGGGAGGGAGGTTCGTGGTTCTTGCCGACTACTCGCCCATCGGCAGCGGGGAAGTGGAGCTGAAAGAAAAGGATACAATTGAATTACTCAAGATTGGTTGCGGCGGCTGGTGGTACGTGAAACTGTTGGGTAAGTCCTGGGCATAGCTGTTGACGTGCTTGTCAACTGTCAAGATGTGGAACCGATTCTTGCCACGATGCTATGTACGGCGAGAGATGCCTCTCGGAACAGATCAGCGTTTCAAACGTGGGTGCAAGTGAATATCATGGTTCCACGTCTTTAGACCATCAACGATGGATTTACGGTAACCAAATTAGTGTCAGGATCAGACTCTTTGCTCTTCCTCATACTGTCAGCATATCTTTCAGTTGCCAAATTGTCCCACCTAGTAACTGTTACCATCTTACAATCGTCACTTGTCACATTGTGTGGGACACAATTTCACCTGTATCTTTTAATGTGAAAAAAAAATTGAGATCGCTACTGGTTTTTTAATATTAACTACATTGAATAGGCCCAAATACATACATGGGTATGATAAGATAGGGTAGATAGCACTTTGCAATCAATTTTCTCTTCTCATCCTGAAATTGTTTTTTGAGGCCTATTGAATGGAAAGCCACCACACGGTAACAATTGTTATTATTCAATAGTTTGAAACTCCCTTGAACACGATGTATCATGCATGAAGGTACCGATGAGGATCTGCCATTTGTGCTGAAAATTAATGTTGCCAATCGATCAAGAAAATGTATATATACCAAAATGCGCCATATCGCAAATAGTGAAATATTGGGAATTCCATTCGATAACGAATCGAAATGATGATTTCAAATATTGATCGAAATATTCGCTTTTTTAGGTCTGATTTTTTTTTTCTTTTGTCGTCCGTAATCAATTTGTGACGCATGGTGATGATCATGTGCCTTTGCCTACAACCTAGCTGTTAGTGGGGTCCTTCTAAAAGCAAATGATAATGATTGATCAATCAGTAAACGTCAAATGATGTGTTTCTAATGAATATTTCAACTTTGGAGTATTTTATTTGACCAGTAGCCTGAATGTGTTGTCCGGTATGTAGTTGCTGACTTGTGGTCTTGTGTTATGTTCTAGGATCTCAGTTAGAAGGTTGGGCTCCTTCGGCGTACCTGGAAGCAAGTGTGAGGAAAATGTCCCGAGGCCCTGCTTCCCAGTCGAGCACAACGTTGCCAGAGTGATGCGGAGGCCATGTGAGCCACGCCCGAGTACTTGACAGACGAGTAGCCACACTTGGTTGGCATGAGGTCTCGGAAGGTTTATTTTCATGGAGCAGTAGCTGATTGGTCGGTCGGAGAGCGTGAAGTGGTGCGTGATGGGTGGCAGTATTCGTGGTTCTGGTATTAGTCAGGCCATGTGAGCCACGCCCGAGTACTTGACAGACGAGTAGCCACACTTGGTTGGCATGAGGTCTCGGAAGGTTTATTTTCATGGAGCAGTAGCTGATTGGTCGGTCGGAGAGCGTGAAGTGGTGCGTGATGGGTGGCAGTATTCGTGGTTCTGGTATTAGTCAGGCCATGTGAGCCACGCCCAAGTACTTGACAGACGAGTAGCCACACTTGGTTGGCATGAGGTCTCGGAAGGTTTATTTTCATGGAGCAGTAGCTGATTGGTCGGTCGGAGAGCGTGAAGTGGTGCGTGATGGGTGGCAGTATTCGTGGTTCTGGTACTAGTCAGGGTGTAGTGTGTACCCTAGTTTGTTTGATGATTATCATCAATCATCATTTGTTTATGAAATTAACTTGTGAGGATCAAGCAGTTTTATGCGCTTTTGTTTTTAAACTTCCAATATCTTTTTCAGTGTTGCTGTTATCAATTTTTCAATCAAAATCTTTTTACCTACCTGTATTCATGTTGATGAATTATTGTACTTTGATCAATTCGTTTTCAACATGGAAACATGTTTGTAATTTCTACTCAAATTCCTATTCATTCAGAATTTTGAATGAAGCCTAAATTATGTTCATCGTAACCTACTTGGGAAATTGACTGCATGAAATAACCTTAGAGTAGGTAGGTAGGATAGTGAAAAAACTTGGCATCAGGCCAACTTGTACTCATTGAGCTGTTCATATTTGGTCCCTTTGCTCTGATGAACCGTTCTTGGACTTGATTTAGATCACACAGTATGCCGCTCTTCAAAATTATCTACTTAGTACTCTACGTATATATCACTTCGAAATATCCTCTCTATACAGTGGATTTCTTACTGGTAATAATGATACCATTCCTAAATATACCCTGGAAAATGTAGACCCATTTGAAATTCTAATTTTTAGATTTCTCTCTACATTTCATTACTAGTATATACCATTTCTATAAAATGTATGAAAAGCTGAATTGCAGTGACAATGATATAACTCAATAATTCCATGTGGGTCAATTTTGAAATACAACTTGGTAATTCACTTACCACTGTAGGTTGTGTCCTTTTTATTTTAGAATAATAAATATGTACTAGGCCTACATTGTAACCCGTATTATGCCAATAGAGGATAGAACTAGTGTGTAAGGAATTAGGACTAAAGAAGGGGTGGAACTATTGTAAACATTTCTAAATAATTTCTCAATTTTGAAAGCTAAACAGTATTAAATTATTTCTGACTTGATTGAAATCTCATATGGGCCTATGTGCAATATCAGTGGGCATGAAATAATAGTGATGCCGAGTCCTGTGCTTGTTGAGAATCTGTCCCTGTGCGCTGATGCACATTCCAAGTACCTTCAACCAGTGATGGCACATTAATACGGTAACTGACCTTGCCATTTCACCATCTTGATTGTGCTTATTACAAATATTGAATAACTTGTGTTACAGTTCAGTTATTATATGGGGTACAAAGTATTATTAGAGTAAGCGTAGCATATATACTAATCCAATAATGTCAAATGTCCCGATTGTATGCTTTCTGTACATGTTCTCGTTGAATGTCTGCCTTGGATCTGGGCTGTACAAACAAGCCATCAGTCTGGTCTGCTCAGCTGAACCCTTGCTTGAGATGCGACCTCAACGTCCAGGTAGATTACCGGTAGGCCTTACTGTGTGTGCAGCCGTGAAGGAGGGGTTGGTTCAAGGTAGAAACATTAGAGCTTTAATGATATACAGTATAATACTGATAGAATGTGCTAGTTATTGTCTGTGGAATCATGTTTATAGTTGTTACAGTGATTCACTCATTGATCCTACCTTCTCTGGACGTAGTCTGATTTTTATAAAATGAATTTTGATACCTACTGCATTTGATGTTTGGTTGAGAAACACTTTGGTTTCTAACTCTATGATGTTGATGTACAAGTAAATACTAGTTGAGTTTCTGATGCTTGACAGACTAGTATTTGGGACGTACGTCAATAAAAAGGTATGCATCAAGTCTTGAGCTCAGCTTAAAGTCAAGTCCCAGTTAATGTTGAAACTCTTCTGGGAGAATGTAACCATGTAACTGTAATACATCAATATTTCAACTTATTCAATAAATCAAGGTACTATGACAGTTTTTGCATAAATATACATTGGCAGTGAATAGATAATTGTTCCCATGTGTAACATATGAACTAATGACGTACAGTATTTATCTAATTCATATTATTATTTAATATTTATACGTAGCTTAGATACAAAACGATTGAATTTAATTGTATACAAATAGCGTTACTGATGGACTTTTGTCTTACGACTGTTTAACTGATGTTAAGATATATATACATAAGTTAGATCAAGCTTTTTTATTATACATTATCTGGTCAAGGGAAGTTATGCCTTTTTCAAAACCGATCAAATAAACTGTTGATTGTAGATATGACGTGCTAGTACTATACAGTGTTGGGGAGTCTTGACAGAACGATGCCAGGAATATATTCGGTGAAATGTCAGCTGCACTGCTGTGTACTGAGACTGGAACGCAGATGCGAGCAACGGTCATTGCCATACACTTCGAGCAGTGCAGGCATTGGTTCAATGTTGGTTGATGAATACTATTTGGTAGCTATGAAAAAGATCTGTGTTTCTTTTATATTCCATACTTACGATATCTTATCGCACAAAAGTAATTACCAAAATGAAAATCCATTCCTGCTTTTCAGACTGAACAATAAGTCTGTGCGTAATCACCGAGCCTCAAGCTCGAGGCAAAATCATTCAAAATGTGGATTTAGCAAATTGTATAAATTAATGAATTGACATTGTAAACAAAATGGAGCAATATCTCTTCTACCATCGAGTGAGCTGAAAAAGAGCTTGTTTGTGAGTAGTGTATAAATGGCAGATTCCTGAATAGTACATTCTCAGCGACCACAATTGTTCGTACTTCAGATTAATAACACAACTATTGTATTGTATTTATTGTATTGCAATTACATTCATCTCTTTTCATTTATCAATTGTTCTAAACTGTAATTAATATTGTGCTGTGATTTGTTAATGTCTCGCTTACGGTATATTGATTTGTTAAGCCAACAGAAATGACTGTGAAGTTGTAGAGAAGTTGTCTGCACAAGGCAACAGCTTGTGTTGTAATGTGATCCTTCCAGCAGCTCTTGATAGATAATTAGATACACACACCCCTCAGAAGAGCACTGGTTTGGTCTTCAATATGTCCTCCTTTATCAAATACCTACGTCATGTGTTATGTCAAGTTGATTATAAGATTCTACTAGTCTTTTGTTGGATATTTCTTACTTACATTGTATATATAACTTCTTTGACCTTCATTTTGCTTGATGTTATCTTTTTCAAACAATAATATAATGGCTTGATGTGGCATAGCTTTTTGAAAAATCAATTATTCAAAACGAATTAAACTTGTGGTAAATTATGGATCAATCTAAGTTATACCGTAACACTTTCCGCAGGGGTCTTCCTGGAACTACCATTACTATTTGAAAACAAGTACAATAATCTTATATAAACTGTAGAATTAATTAACTATGAAATAAATGACAGATGAGCCATATAACAACTGGGAATTTTCATTTACCAACCTACCACTACTACTTCTCTAAATAGTACTAACTACTACTACTACTATCCTTAGGCCTTAACAACATACTTGGGATCGGCAACGCACAAAGTGAAATCCAAATTGATTGATATTTTTTTGGATTAAAATCTTAATTATTATTCCCAATTAACAAAAAATGGATCAAAATCGAAGTTTGTTCTCAATTAATAAGAACTGGCATTAAAATCTATGCTACTTATGTTATTAATTGAACAGTAAGTATGTCTGTATTTATGAAACATGTTATATTGATGAGCGTAGCGAAGTCTCCATCCCACTCTTATAGGGCTTTGTCTGTGTTTTTTTTTTTTTTTTTTTTTTTTTTTTGTTTGTAAGCACTCCACAGGTCGCAAGGGTTGACTGATCAACATGAAACTTTTTTTGTACACGCAAACTCATCCAACTTAGAACTGTATAGTTTTTGGGATGAATCGGTCGGACCGATTTTGAGAATCATCATCTCAAAGTTTCTAAAAACCCCATAAGATTTGGCTGGGCGGAAAATGTTGAAAAATAAAATCTCTCCAAATGAGATGAAATTTTCTCTAAATGTGTATACATGGATTTTACACATTATTACGATTTTTTAAGCAATTCTGATCGGTCGTTTAGAAGAAAAAAAATGAAATGACTGATAATATTCATAAAATATATCATAAAAATTGTGACAGAATTAAGTTGTCGAGATTCAGTGCTTTCTAGATTCAAGAGTTGACCAACAATGAACTATTTTTTATATGCGTCAAGGTGTGTAGAATACCAGAGTCAATGAAGTGGCAAGAGTAGAACTACTTTAACGACTTTAATAGCCTATTCAGATATCAAGGTGTGTAGAATACCAGAGTCGATAAAGTAGCAAGGGTAGAACTACTTCAAGGACTTTTATACCCTATTCAGATATCTCGCTCATCTTACAACGCATATTTCGCGTTTGACTAGTATAAATATTGGTGATGAGGAAAGCTTGACCCTGCCAGACAGTAGTGGAGAGATCATCTTCTGAACAAATAGCCAGATGTCGTTCAAGAGTTTCGTAGGAAAGGGAAATTGTAGCAACTCACCGAAGTGAGAATTGTTGCTACGTTCTTGACTAATATCTACCAGTGTGAACCTTGGTGGTGACTCCTGTCAATGCTTACTTCCAACACGAGTCGATAAAATCAACATTATCTTCATAAAAAATTAAGAATTAGAATCAGAGTTATGGTGTCAAGAAGTAAACTTGAAATCATTGATTTTAAAAAATCAGAATCGATATGAATATTTGCCAAAAAACTTGAATCTGAATTTTTATAAACCTAAGTTGGAAGTGAAAGTAAAATGGGAAAACATCTCACTTGGAGTCCTTGCTTTAGATGTCTAGATTATGAAGACTGTAGCCTACTACAATAATTTTGATGGATATTTAAGGGCTAGTCTTCCATTAATAAAAGAACAGTAATAAATCAAGTCTACAAAATCGACCATTTCCGACCACATTTGCTCGAAGTTGAATGGCGATGAAAGTTTCAATGTTTGAATGGGTCTTGAAAATGTTGTAGAAGATATTATTTTATAGGAAGTACTGTAAAGGCAATGTTTTGGAGAATGAGAATTTGAGAGAATCTGCTTGATCAATCATTTTATGTTGAGCTGATGAATTCTACTGAGACATGATAATTTTATCATTTGTGTTATTTCTGATGCTGATTTGCTATACAGTGAAATCTCGATCCATCGTTTTCCCGCTTCTATCGCTTGTTATTTTCGGTCCCACGCCACTTGAAACCTCGGACGATTGTTTTGAAACGGAGAAAAATTGCTTACAAGATACAAGACTTATCAGTCACCATAGCACACTTCCAGGCGAGCATTGTTGATTGATGATAAACAGATGTGTCAAAGTGTTCGTCTTGTTATTCAGTGTAACACGAGACTTTAAAATCCACTCTGGACTCCTGTGTATTAACACTGACGGCCGGCAGTCTTGAATAGCAATCAGTGACCTTGCCTTGAAAACAGCATCCATGTGGCTTAGATAGGGAGAGGGAGAGAGAGGGAGAGAGGAAAGGTTGTACCAAACGCACAACTAATTCGCGCAGCAGCGCATTGACGACTGTCCGGTTATCAAATCTGACGACGATTGGGGGTTCGCCGTATGCTTCAACATTGGACGACTGGCAGTGTTTCACGGGAAATGATTTCATCGCAAAATGTGACGTTTTTTCTTACCTTTATAAGACGCATGTGACTTTTTGATGACTTGAAAATGGGGTATGCGTGTAAATACGGTATTTATAGGGGTGTTTTCTTGTTTCATATTCAGCAGTGATCAGGGGTTATTCCATCGTTCATCAGTCAGGAGATTGAGTAAATAAAGAATAAATTGTAAATAAAGATAGGAAAGATGACACTTCAGCATTTTTAATGACTTGAAGATGAAATTATAAGTGACTGATAAGTTTACAGTATTAATACAGTAAACGGAATAATGTTCAAATTAATGTTTTTTAGTGTTTTTTAACATTTTTAATGATTTCCTGGTTTGATCGTTTTCCCGCATTCGTCGTTTTTTCCCCCGGTCCCTTCAAAAACGATAGATCGAGGTTTCTCTGTATACATACCTTGTGCTACTTAATGTCCAGTATTGGGTAATGAACTTTTAAAATGAACGCGTTCGTATTTTCTGAACTTTTCCATGAACGCATTACATTTACAGTCGATGATCTTGAACTTTCTTCACGTTCGATTTTTCGGTGATCTTTAACGGAATAAAACGTTCATTCAAAAACTCATAATCCTATTTGACTCGATTGCACTATCCGTATTTCCCCGTTAAAATTCCGAATGAGATCGACTATTTTACGGTCTATCCCGAATGTATAATATTCCCTGTTTCATCATGTGATCACTTGTCACCAGGCGAGCCATATATTATTTTTCAACCTTTTTTTTCCATATAATTTTCAATGTGAATTTTTGAACGAACTTATGTTTTTTCGAATTTAAACTTGAACTTTGACAGCAAAGCCACGAAAACGAACTTTTTGAAAGATCGATTTATTTGACATGAACTAAACTTTTTGAAAGTTCCTTTTATAAGTGAAAGGAAACACACTGCCCATCACTGCTAATGTCTTACTAGTTCCTTATTCGATGGTGAGCTTATATGTAATAAACGACGGGACTGGGATGATGGAAAGTCATTTCCCGTTTGGGCAAAATCCGTACAATCATTTTTTCCCCAGAATACATCTTCCTTCTGTCAAATTGGAATGTATCACTGTTCAGAAGTATGTTGCCACTTGTTAGGAAATATTTGTTATCAGGGCTATATCAACAAGGCACAACACTCAACAATTAACTGGAAATTATTTTATTCACAATGTAGTACAAGGTTTATTGACTGAGACAAGTGGTCGAGTGGTTATAACACTGAACTGTCATTCAGGAGACCGGGGTTCGATTCCCGCCATGGTCGACCATACTGACAGGGGTTTTTCGTGGTTTCCCTCTGTTGTTCAGGTCAATACTGAGATGGTTCCTTAACAACAGGCCACAACCGACTCCTTCCCACCATCCAAAAATATCCAATAAAATAACCTTTCATCTCATCATCCCACTATCTTATATATCATTCACCGACGCCAATAGATTGTAGTCATCAGTAAAGTGCGTCGTTAATCCCAATATAAAAAAAACAAGGTTTATTCATATTTCTTTAAAAGAGGTATAGCAGGCTACAACAATGGCAGAAAACAAGTTCAACTTGGTCTTGGAGGGCCCACTAATCCACAGAAAAATCTTGGAGAGATGAGGTAGGTAGGCCTACCTACATTTAGTAGTACAGTACTAATCATTTGTTCATCAGCAAGCATATGCTATTTACTTACAGACATGTTAATACAATTTTACGATACAATAATAAAAAAATGAATGGTACAGTTAAAAAATGAACATGACAAACTATCACAGCTAGAACTTGTCTTTGGTAATGTTAGTTGGCTGTTGAGTAATGTATCGAGTCAAGATAACGGCAACGGGCTAGGTGTTCTCTCATCAATCAAATGATCCAATCCAAGAAATAATGAACAAAATTACTAAAAAGTTGTATATTATTTATAAACTTGTATAATACTAGAATAGTTGAATTATACCATCACACTTGTATTATATCCGTTTGCTTTAATCTGTGACTTGATCATGTTACTCTCAGGCCCGGATTCATCAACTATTAACTGGAGTTTAAACCCGGTTCAAATTCTTAATCCAGGTTTATATTTAGGAAGCCGTTTCATGAAGCCGTAACTGGGATTAGATTAATTGACCTAAACTGAGCTTATACTATTTTAATACAAGTTCTTAAACTCAGTTTATCATTAAAGCAAGTTTTACAAAGCCAAGTTTAAACTGAAGTTGATGAAACCCGGCCTCAGTCGCTTGAACGAGGAATCGGTCGTCATGATAGAGCGGTAGTTAGATGTGGGCACATTTTCTCTCTTAAATAGGACAGGTAGGGACTGGAATAGGCTCGGTAGAAGTGTATTTGAGGGGGATGAAAAAAGGGTCAAACAATTCCGTAAGAAGGTTGGGGAGGTGGTCAAACAGCCGTGACCAAGGATAGGGAACTTGCCCCCGTGCTTTTATACGCAACTGTGAGTGTTATAATAGGTAATTTTACTGATTAACGTACCATGGCCAATTTTTGTCCTATGTTCGCGTTTTTTGTGTTTTCTGATAGATCGTGTTCATATCTATGGTGTGTAGTTTGGACATTTTGCATTTTATTTGTTTTAATATGTTTTTTACTCACTTGAAGTTGATGCTTTGTGGTCTGATTAAGATGACAAAGGTGGACAGTCGGTTAGGTTAGGGTCAGGTTAGTGTACAAACCTCGCGTATACCGCCGACAGGCGGAACGGAGCTTATATACTTTCCAAACAATTGAAGAAAAAATTGAAAAAATTGAAAAAAAAATTGGCATGGTACGTTAATCAGTAAATTTACCTTATAATAATAATAATAATAGTAATAATAATATTAATAATAATCTTGACTTTACCACCGTGTTTGTGCAGTTCTTCACTGTAAAGTCACTAATTACGACATGACTCTCTGTCCGAATATTGGCATTGCGTACATTTGCGAAATGAGTGTAAGTAACCATATTCGTAGCCACAGATGCACTGGCTTGGTAATCATTTCTATAACACATTGGTCTAATTCGGTTCACACAGCTGTCATACAAGCAACAAGGATTTTCACAAGACATCAATACAAAAAGTGAAAATATAAATTGCATTATGATTTAGATCTAACAAATAAGCCAGTGAACACTTGGAATAAACCAGACACAGTTCATCAGTTATATCGAAAGTTGCTATGCTTTCAACGAACTGCTACTTTGCTAAACAAGAGAAACTAGTCTAACGTGATAAGATAGTTCTGTAATTAAAGCAAAATGTTCTTTAGTGATCAGTCTTTTAGATGAACCTCAACACGTTGAGATTTACGTACGTGGTTGCAACCCAGAGTTCACAACTGTGGAACTGACTTTTATCTTCCTCTTCCACTGGTCACCTCGAGATCCAAAACCTTACACGATTATTAGGGAACACGAGGACTAGGCCTATGATATCAACCAAGCAACACAAAAACTTATATTTCTCCGCATATTTTCATTATACTTGGTTAATTTCCGAATGTACACAAGGATTTAATACTGTAAAAGGTTAATGGCCGCCACGAAGCACCGGGCCTTAATAGTCGTCGTAGAACTCCTCTGCATCGTGGCCGTGGCCGTTGAGCATCTGAGTCAGGGACATCTCCGTGTGCGAGGAGTCTGGTTCCTCTTCGAAGTCGTCTTCATCGTCCACGTCTGGCTGAGCCGGGGTGGGCTCGGGCTCGGCCTTAATAGTCGTCGTAGAACTCCTCCGCGTCGTGGCCGTGGCCGTTAAGCATCTGAGTCAGGGACATCTCCGTGTGCGAGGAGTCTGGCTCCTCTTCGAAGTCGTCTTCATCGTCCACGTCTGGCTGAGCCGGGGCGGGCTCGGGCTCGGCCAGAGGGAAGGCAGCGGCAGCAGAGGTTGTGAGGGCTCCTCTGGCTCGGCGACCTCCCGCTTCCAGCTTGGGCTGTACCGGCCGAACCTTGCGCGGCTTCAAGCCATGCTCTACTTCGTCCACAGAGTGCCTCTGAGTCCGGACCCTGCCGGGAGTACTGGCAGGATGGGTCGGAGTCTGGAAGAGAGGCTGAGGCACGGCAAGAAGGGGAATATCAAGAGATAAGTCTTTCACATTCAAGTCCTTCAGAACATCGTAGTTTATTTTACTTGAAATACGTTTCTCTTGCAACATTTTGTTGATTGCTTCGCCAGCTGTATTTCCTGATAGATTCTTATTTTTCTTTGTGCCAGTACGTTTTCTCTTCTTCTCAGGTTTGCCTTCCTCTTTCTCTTTCTCCAACTTCTCTTCTTTTTCTTTCTGGGCCTTGATATACTCTGCATTGATTTTATTCCACAGGGTGCCCTTGTAAGAGACCTCTTTCTCAGTCATGAGGTACGATGAAATCTCGTCATCATCGATGCCGTCCAAGTTGAGTTCACCGCTGAGAGGGACTGCTGGTTTGCTGGACCCAGCCACTGGGAACTCCATCGATGCGTTTACCGACTCGCCAAGCTTGAAACTGGCAATGTTTGGGCCCAAGTCTGTTACTTGTGTTGGAGGATTGATGCCACTCGACTCTCCTCCGCAACAATCCTGGATTACACCGAGCATTGACTCTTCGGCAAATCGGTCGGCATCCATCACCTCTGGATTCGGAGCTTCGGAACTTGCGGCTTTCCTTTTTCTTACCACTGCACTAGATCTATTCATGTCCAAAACTTTGTCAATCTCCAACTGTAACTCATTAAAACTTGTGGGAGTTTTTTCATCATCAATGACTTTCTGGAGGCGTTCCCTGTCCTTGATCCTTGCAGCTTTGAAACATGGCGGATCCTGCTCCTCTTCCAGATCAACCGTCATGAACTCATCCAAAGTTAAACAGCTAGAAGGGGTTTCCCCAAACTCGAGCAAACGTTTACGCAATGTCGACTCGTGGACTTTTACTATTTTGATTATATCTTCAATACTTCGACTGAAATCATGTAGTCGAGCAGCCATGAGCAAGGCAGCACCACAGAGCCCCGAAGGTCGTCGCCCCGAGTGGATCGAGTCCTTCTTCATGCGCTGCACAAGTCGCAACGCTGTCATCGACACCTCGTGCGTGCGCTCGCCAAACTCCAGGCGGTTGGCAAACCGCAGGATGTACAAGCAGGGGTCCATGGACGGGATGTTGATGCACAACGCCTGGGACAGTTTCAGATATGTCCGGCCCAGCTCGTACACGTTGATCTGCAAAACGTCGCTACAGTCGATCAGGAGATGAGCGGTGCCTTCAGTACGACACGTCATGTAAACACACGCCGCTACAACTAGAGCACTCTTTCGCCCTCGCGTCAAATTGCGGGTCAATGCCATTTTATAGAAATTGAATGCCGTGTCTATGCAATGTTGATTTAAGCGTAGTTGTTGTCCCAGGTTTGCAATTGATTTCCGTGTATTTTGTAGCGTAATTTCTCGTGACTCTTTCCCTATTCCATAGTTAAAGCTTCCCCCAAAGCCCCTGGCTCCACCTCGTGAATCGGAAGACACGAATTGTCCGATGGCAGAGCTGCCTCCGTGGGCCGTATCTTCAAACTGGACCTCCGAAACGATGGCACTTGATTCAAGGACCGTTCCACAGTTTGTGCACACGGCATCTCCACGAGCTGGATCCACATCAATCTCTGTCCCTCCACAATTCTTACACTTGCCGCTAGACATGGCTGCTTACGCTGAAGAAGAGAAGTCAAACTTTAGAATTCAGTACAATAGGCCTACAGGCCAAACATACAACCAGTATCATTACTTTTAGAACAATGATGTCATTTAGGCTCTATCTGAGCAAGTTGGCTAACCAGTAATGGCACATTTTTCTTTTTTCATTTCATCACCAATTGAAGTAAAATCTGCCAGGAAACGACTGATTTCACATTATAACATACTGTCTGCATGCCCCTAGGCTAGACTATCACAAACATCCTGTCACAAGTGGATCTCCATGTACTGGTACATTGACCTCAAGCAACACCTTTTCTTCTGATGGTTGGGTATCGGTACTTAAGGTAAAGTCTCATTGATTCGACACAAACTTCACCTAACCAGTGTGGAATTCAGATATTTTGTTGCGGAGGAGCTTTTGTGGGAAAATCAAAATACAAGTTTCTCAAAAAATACACTATATACCTAGTGCTTAATGTTTTTATCTCGGGGGGGGGGGGGGGGTATGTCTGGATTCAACACTACACCTAACCATAAAAAGAATGGTAGAGCATACGGCAAAGTCTCCTGTCTCTATTGTTACTCCCGAGGGTCCGTGGGTCAAATCTTTGTCCTCCAGCCAGACTTTTTCCATTGATTTTTTCGTATAAAATCATACGCCTAGGTAGGCCATTTTTTTTTCGACTAAGGTTGAATAAACTACTTTTTCAACAACTCAAAAACCTCCTATTTGATCTTGAAAGAAAAAGAAATGCCAGGCAATGCTTTGCTTGAGACAGGAGGTACTCAGGTCTCGAATGTCCGTCGACAGTTTCAACGTGGAGTAAAAGTCGGTCTCGGACACTAGGTCTGCTTGGCCTAACCTACCAACATTTTTTCTGTTTCACGTTATTTACAACAATTAAAGTTGCGTAGGCCTATTTGTTGTTGATTTTTGAAAATCAATTTGTGGAAGACAAAAAATTAGAATTCAATATGGACAGGCGCTATCCTACCGAAATTCCAATAGTAGCCATAGATAAGGTTATAAAACACAATGATTGCGCAAGGGTCCTACACATACTGGGGTAAAACTTTTCAATAAATCAGCTCTTAATATCAAAAATCAATTTGGGCTAAAATTTACGCTAGCCCTCAAATCATATCTAATACAAAAATGTTTTTATTACGTAAATAATTTTTTGACCAATGAAGAATAAAATTACATTATAATTAACTTTTTCAATATAATGAAATGTGCAGAAAAACCTATTAATTATATTATATATTATAATTATATTAAATTATATTAAAGAAAAACCTCGATACCCTTACAGCCTCTCATCTTCTCAACTCCTATCAGAAGATCAATGTGTTCAATCAATTTATTGGTCCAACAATAATTTATGAATCCTCTTCAAAACGCTCCTCTCCATCAACTGCCAAAATCTTTTTTATCTGATGCCAATAAACTCATCAGAAGTGCCTTGAAGGAAATTCTCCAAATACCACATGATGCATCTAATAGCATGTTGTATTCGAGCAGAAAATATAAGGTCGAACTTCTCTCACAATCAAGATACAAACATGGGAGAGGTATCATTGGAAAGGTAATGCAAATCTGCATGTAACTGTAACTAGCTACATTTGACACATGTAGCATGTTACACATTGTTGTAGGTAGAGAGTACATCTTAATCAGCCTACATCAATTACTCATGTTTTGAATCTTTTGAAATTTGGTGTAATTCATCTACATAGATGTACCGGTAAGTGTATGAAGAGAAAGTCTTGTGTTGACTGCATGAGCAGTTTTCCAGATACCAGAATTAATGTTCTCGTTCATACATCCTCGATTACAGGTCCCTCGTAGACCAGAGCCGTCATTAGTGCATAGCGGTAATTGCCATAACTTGGAAACTATTTGCAATATCAGGATAAACTGAACATACAATAATTGTGTAAATGCTGCTCTTCAAGTTACAAAATTTACATTTCAATCAAATTTGATTTCCCTACGATTACGAGTCGTCTGAACCGTTGACGGTAACGATCACTTCACCGTTTCGAACCGAATACTCGACATAAGTGTGAGAAATAGTAGGACTAATTTTTTGTACGCAATAACTATCGGACAATAATATCGGACAATAACTATCGGACAATAATATCGGACAATAACTATCGGACAATAATATCGGACAATAACTATCGGACAATGTCTATTAAAACACTGTTATTTCACAACTTTCTACCCGAAAAAAATTGTTCAAAATGAAGAAAACCTAAAAACTACCTTAAAGGTAGTTCATTTTCTCTCATCAGATCTGAACTGATGAACGATGTCACTGATCAGTGATGTCGGTGATGAACAGTGATGTTGCAGGTCTATATGCAGACCGTGCCGACAAAATGATTTCTGCCTATGTAATACTATGTTGATTTTTTAAAAAAAAAAAATTTATTTATGAGACGTAGGACTTTGCCACCTTTAGTTTAATTTTTAAATTGTTCGAACTGTGCAAATTATAAAATAAATAGAAAAATGGATGAGTAGAATGAATTTCATTATAATGAATAGAAATGTAATTGAAAACCCACAATCCAATGTATAAAATGTTTGCCTACCTGTACATATAATTTGCAATCATCATTTTCAAATTAAATAATACGTATATATAATCTGTAAGCAATATTTCAATTGATTTTGAATGACCTAATGTATCGCTGCTTTTCAATCCTCTTGATGAGGGGACGAAGCAAAATATCCCCTTCAGTATTGAACCAAACACGTACAGTATGGAACCAAACACGTACAGTATTGAACCAAACACGTACAGTATGGAACCAAACACGTACAGTATGGAACCAAACACGTACAGTATGGAACCAAACACGTACAGTATGGAACCAAACACGTACAGTATTGAACCAAACACGTACAGTATGGAACCAAACACGTACAGTATGGAACCAAACACGTACAGTATGGAACCAAACACGTACAGTATTGAACCAAACACGTACAGTATGGAAATCTTCAATCAACGATGGGCCTACCGGTACCCAGTTACTCAGATAATTCAATAATATGTGACAAAATGAACTCAAGTCTTGATCATAAAAACGATGTATCTCTGTCAGAATGGTCGACTATGGCGGGAATCGATTCTCGGTCTTCAGAATGATGGATTAGCGCGCTGGCAGGTGACATTACATATCCAGATCGTCTGAAAGTTGATGACTGCTAGTTGTCGGTGTTTGGTGGAAGGGCTATTGATACTTGTACCAGTTGATGAGATAATGATGGGATAGGACAAACTGTCTATAAGAAGCTTCGTCGCTCGTGGGTAACCCAAACTGCTAGAGATGCATTCACTATTAAATAAAACGGAATTATCAAATGTGTTTGAAATGTAAGTTCGAAACTTACTGCCGTTGATAGTATTTAAACACGTGGATTCGGATACCTGAACCATCAACGTATGTCACGCTGGTCAAGTAGATCGTTAGTACTAAAGGATTACAAGAGGGTGATCGCTGATCGGTCATACCCATACGTGGAAGTATATATTTGCCCCTTTGTCATATACGGCGCACTATTTTATACAATAATAACATCTAGTTAGGAAGGTCACAAAGACACTTTCTCTCTCTCTCTCTCTCTCTCTCTCTCTCTCTCTCTCTCTCTCTCTCTCTCTCTCTCTCGCCCCTCCATACTCCCAATCATCAACTCATTTCCGAGAATTCTCAATACGATATTCAGTGCGATCTCTGGGCAAAAGTTTGTATTTTATGTAAATAATTGTTATCATATCAGTGTATTTTTTAGCTTTTTCTAAAATCTGTTATTTTCGAAACGGGGAAAAAGTCAAGTTTAATTTTTCTGTTACCATTCTTGATGTTGGAACTTGAGCATCTTTTATACATAATTATTATTATTATTATTATTATTATTATTTAAACTCTTGCAATTTCACATAAATACGCGGTGGCAAGTGAAATCAAAGTGAAATTGATTATGCCCTCTATAAGAAAAACCACCCTCAAAAAGGTACCGGTAGGACCTACTTTAAATATGGTTTGCTTTCATTTTCAATAATTTGTTCACAGTAGACAAGTGTAAAATAACAATGTTTTTATCATCTCATCTAATAGACACTATCCCACATTTATTCCGTACAAAATATTAGCCATGCTATTTTCGGTTCTTGTGTGCTGAATACTCGGTTCAAAACGGTAAAATGATTGTTATCGTGAACAATTCAAGCGACTTGTAATCATAGATGAAATTCAATTGGAACGTGAATTTTGTAAATTGAAGAGTAGCATTTACACAATTATTGTATGTTCAGTTTATCCTGATATTGCAAATAGTTTTCAAGTTATGGCAATTACCGCTGTGTACAAATGACACTCCGGTCTACGCAGGACCTGGAACCGTAGGTGTATGAACGAAAACATTAATATTTTGAAAACTGCTCATCCAGCCAACACAAAACTTTCTGTACATTTACTTACATCTATGTAGATGAATTACAATAAATTTTTAAATATTCTAATAATGAGTAATAATTGACCTAATTGAGGTGTACTCGCTACCTATGGTGAAATATGTTATATGTGTGTGTAATATGTTACATGTTTCAAATGTAACTCGTTACATGTAGAATTTTATTACCCTCCCAACTACGTATCTTAGTTGGGAGAGAAGTTAGACAGATCAATCTGCAGCGGTGCGTGACCAGGACATCTGGAGGTTAAATTTTGACGAGCCCACATCTCGGCAAGAAATAATGGGAAAAAATTGAAAAAAACACATAATTATACCAAGCAATGATGCCAGTAAATGTGCAAAATTTCATCAAAATTAGTGATGGTCACCAAAAATTCATTGGTTGATTTTTTATGGAATGACCCTATATTCCGACTTTACCTTTTTAATTATGACTACCATGCGTTCATCACATTGCCAGGAAACGGTTTAGCCAAATCGATTCAACCTGTAACGGTTTAAACATCCTGATAAACATGTTGATTTTTTGGCAAAATCTATCCAGTTCTAACACACTTCAAGATGTGATTTAGCGCTGTCGAATCGCAGCTGGAATCTGATAAACAGGGTAAAATGGTTTGGAGGGCATGCCTACAACTCAATGCAAATAACAAGGCGGTGTGAATAAGCAAAACCAGCCAGTGTTTTTTAATTTCTCAACTGTTTTAACTGAGACGATGCAAGGTATCGTGATAAACGTGAAATAATTGAACAGTTTCAAGTTGAATCGATTTGGCTAAACAGCTGCCCAGTTGTGTGGTGAATGTAGTCTATGCTGGGCGCTAGGCTTACCCTCTTGGATTTCTACACTTGGGAGGAATCAAATCTTCGAGAGGAATGGAAAAAGTTGAAATAGTTATAATCTTTGCCACTACATGTCTTATCATTACTATATTGAAGTAATATGGCAATGATAAAATTCCATTGCCAGCTAACTCCTATGCCAGGAGTCCATAGTTTTTTCCTGGTTTCCCACAGTCCTCGGAGCAAATGTTTGGATGAAGTACTAATTAGCCACGACCTTTAATTAGTAGAATGATAGGCCTAATTATAACATTATAGGCCCATCACTCATTTTTTGTTTTTTTCCGTGTCCATTTTTATAATGATAAACTTTACATCTGCTATTAATGGAAAGAAGTGATCAATGCCCAAGAGACTTACTTCAAAGTGGAAGATATCAGGATTTGTGTCTTTTGTTTACTCGTAATACCAATGCTACAATTGTGTGGATATATATCACAGAAATGGTCATAATGTGTTCCGGACTTTCGGAAACTGAAAGACTTTCATCTGCGGCGGAATATTATGGTCACAGACAGCGCAGTCCTGGTTTTGTAGTTCATTGGTTTCAAGTACTGTAATCAAAATGGGGTGGTAAGATTGCCCTTGTGGTGCCCCGTCCAAACGATCCTACCTTTCATCCATAGCCTTAATTGGGGAACAATGACTTTGTATCAAGTTTTGATGTTATTGAATACAAAAAAAAAGTTCAAAGCCCACAGGTGACTTGACTTTTAAAATTAGATCTAGTGTCTTTAAGGTTATTGTCTACGTTAATTAGTGTCTAGGTTAAGGGTTAGGTCATTTTAGTTTTTATTGAAGTTTTTACATTGACTAAAGTAGTAACTTGCACCTATTTCGTCAGTAGAACCATTGAGATTGGTAGGGCAACACTAGGCCTATATAGGCATACTCAATGGTAGGGCCTAACTGGTGCCTGGTGCACTTGAACGGTGACGATTATAGTTATTTCGACCTATTCCATTCCTCTCGACTGTGACTCACTCTCTTGGTTTGAGCGCAGGGCCCAGGCCTACTTTTACTCAAAAGCCAAAATCCTCACCAAAACACCAATCGTAGGTCAAGGGGCCTAGCCTAGGTCACAGTCTTACAAGACAATTCATAGCTCAAGGCCTAGGGTCTTGCTTAGGTCTTAGTTCCAGCGTTGATATTGATAGCTAGGGCCATGCTGGCTTGGGTCAGGCTTGGGCCTAGCTAGAGACCTAGGCATAATTAACAAAATTTGGTTATTATGCAGATCAGAGAGCATGCCTAGGCCTATTTGCATAATATCAATATTTTTTGTAGGGCCCAGGCCTAGGCCTACCCAAAATTTACATATGGATAATTAAGTCCACTTTCACCTTATATTATTAAAGGCACGGGAGTCTATAGCAACTCATCAATAGCAAAATGCAAAATAATCGGTATTCACTAATTACAATTTCCATCCAGTTTGTCAAGAGCACCAAAAACTCAATAACTATTGCAGGTCTAGAGTCACTCACTGTCTAGTAGCCCGTGGTTTTAACTCGTTTGTGATTGGTCGGCGCCATGATGCACGACCAAGTTTTGGGGTGGGGGACAGTCTATTTTTATTCGGATCACGTTCAAAGAAAATTGGGCAGTTCGTGGTGCACATATTCAGCTCAGTGTGTGTTTCCAGTTAGTTCAGACTGCAACATTTCCACCTAGATTGGAGAGAAGCTATCTTGTTCTCATCAACGGTATTACGGCAAAAACCAGCGAACATGAGTGGTGAGTGATTTGACACATGCTAGGACGTGGGCGTAACCTATACTTGTTTTGTATTATTATGTCTTAAGATTGGCTAGTTTCAACGCGATAACCATGTGGTTTCGCCACTATTTATAATATTATTGCATGATTCACTATACTATTTATTGAATGGAATTGCATCCTTTGCCAAACTTGGTCACGTTTGTGATATTAACTAGACTGAGTGTAGGCCTACGTCAACAGAGGTTAAAAATGTGACCTTGTCCTCGTAACCTCTTCAAACCCTAGTCGTAGGTCGTAGTATTTAATTTAAATCATAAATTGGTATCTGTCCGTTTATAAATCGGAGAGCATTTTACAAATTATTCAACCTTCGCATTTACTTGAGTCGCAATGCTAAGGTTGGCTAGACGCCACTTGACACAAATAGAAACAAGGATAACCAAAATATGTGTTCTTGGAGTGAAGCTATTGACCTAGCACCTACCCCTAGGCTATAGTCCTGTTATGCTGAGTGGGCACAAATTCAATCAATCTAATCCAATTTAATCAACTAAAGGTCTTTGATGAACATGATGGGTTTTTGGAATTCAATCGGAATTTATTTTTATCTACCTCTTTAATAGCATATATGTGCATGACAATGCACATATAGTGCAACAATAGTCTTAGCCACATGTTTGCGGCTGAATGTTGCACAAATTGTTGCGTGATAATTATAATAATTATTGGGTTTAATGATACGCTTCAATGATAACCACCAGCTATTGGTGTGACATGATGATCAATTCGTTAACACTAAAAAAAAAGCAAATTAAAACCTAAAATGTGATTACAAGCTCCAAGTTCATATGCTACAGGTTTTAATAGATAATAATAAATAATAAATTATTTAATAGATAATAGTAATAATATAATGCTACTGTATGCAGTTTCAGAAAAAATCAAGTAGACAAAAAATTTGAATCCCATTTTTATTCTGTGATGAAAATACTAAGAGTAAGTACTATGAAAGTACTGGCAGTCCTATCATATTGACCATCACTCCAAATTTCTGTTTTTTTCGTCATGTTAACCTATTATCCAAATACTTTTGGTCATGGATTATGGGTCAGGTTTTATAGCATTACCGGTATAGGTTTTATATATAAATATATATATATATATATATATATATATATATATTTATATATATATATATATATTTATATATATAATTATATATATATATATATATATATATATATATATATATATATATATATATATATATATATATTTATATCTATATATGTATTTATATATTCATATATATATATATATATATATATATATATATATATATATATATATATATATATATATATATATTTATATATACGGTATTCATATATTTATATATATATATATATTTATATTTATATATATATATATATATATATATATATATATTTATATATATTTATATATATATATATATATATATATATATATATATATATATAAATATATATTTATATATATATATTTATATATATATATAAATATATATATATATATATATATATATATATATATATATATTTGTATTTATATATGTGTATATATATATATATATATATATATATATATATATATATATATATATATATATATTTGTATTTATATATGTGTATATATATATATATATATATATATATATACATATATATATATATATATATATATATATATATTTATATTCATATATATATATATATATATATATATATATATATATATATATATATATATATATATATATATCTATATATATATATATATATATATATATATATATATATATATATATATCTATATATATATATATATATTTATATATATATATATATATATATATATATATATATATATATATATATATATATATATATATATATATATATATTTATATATATATATATATATATATATATATATATATATATATTGCCCTTGTAATGCCCCGTCCAAACGATCCTACCTTTCATCCATAGCCTTACTTGGGGAACAATGATTTTGTATCAAGTTTCAGTGTTGTTGAAAGAAAAAAAAGTATTTGAATACCAAACCACCGTCCAATTTATAAGATAGGTATATAAATATCATCACTGGCGACGGAACTGATGGGGGGGGGGGGCAAGAGCACCTGGGGAAACTATACAATATCAAGTTGGATTATATTCCATACAAGTTTCAACATTTTTGCTTCCGTTTGAAGTGTGGGGTGCGAACAAAAAAAAAACTTTTTGTTTCTACAGATATGGGAAAAATACTTGTTCAATTACGCTCATTCAATCATTTTTTTCCTAAACTACGAATTTATCCCCAAAAAAAAATTTAAACACATTTTATTTTTTTCATTGAATCTTTGAAGAAAACCAAAATGTTCTGAAAAATCCCCCAAAACAACACATATTGAAAATATTGACTTTCCCCTCGCTTCCAGTCACAGCCAAGACTGTGCACTACAGGCCAGAGTAGAGTGGGCAGGCTGACTGCAATACATTCCTACCAACAGGCATTCACTATTCTAGGTTTTGCTTGGGTAACGTTGGCAACAAATGACTCGTATTCGCTCGGAGCGTTGGTCCTTGCCAATTCTCTGCGCCAGGTTGGTACTGCTCATCAGTTGGCCGTACTGATCACTCCGGGCGTGTCGCCGACAATGAGGTAATCACAGAACACCATGGGGAGTATAATACTTGGGTGACAGAAACAATACTTGTGTGTGAGGAGAGGTGCCCGTAGTCCTGTCATTGAAGTGTGTGTGTTGGATGTTGTTCCCAGAGAACAGCTGGCTTCAGTCTTCGACACAGTCCAGGAAGTCAACGTTCTGGATTCTAACGATGAATCCAACCTTGCCTTATTAGCTCGACCTGACCTCGGTATAACTTTCACCAAACTACACTGTTGGACACTCACGCAGTACGCCAAGTGCGTTTTCCTAGATGCCGATACCCTCGTGAGTACATTTCTTCCAATCAGCTTGGACTGTCATACCTTATTTCCGGAGCTGTGTCACCGACTGTATTGCACTACACATTCAACTGTTGGTGTCATAAAGATGCGTCGGCACTTTTCAAGCATACAAAAAAGGGCCAAAATACTTGTTGACATCTTCTTTGTTAAATTAGCTCTCATCTCAATTAGAAAACATCAATATTCAACCCAGCAGAAGGAGTGGATTATAATCATTTTAACGTGAACCACCATACAAACAAGTGATTGGGGATTTTTGTTGGTATCAGCAATGGGAATAAATAAACTGGGCATAGCCTAATCTTCTCTTTGATATGTGTTTGCATGATCCTCTGTATACAATTGCTTGTTTCAAGTCAAGCTCGTGACTGATGGTATTACCGTAATACACGTTGTAAGGCTATGTGGCCGACACACGCAGAGCCAAGCAAGCTATTGGTTCACCTTACTGCTGGTTATTACTCTATTGAATTGTCAACTTGTGTTTTTACTTTTTATCAATATCCATTAGGCCCATAATATTATTTTTCATTTTGAAGTTTGTCATAAGAAAATGAACAAAAATCTCATTTCATCATTTAAAAAAGTACATAAAAATTCAATTTTTTGACCACATGAAACTGTTGGGTGAATAAAAAGATAATGTGTTACTTCAAAATGTTGTAATTGGGAATAATCTGGATTCATCATGATTCAGTTTTGTGCAGGGCTTTGACTGGAGGCTGGATATTGGACCTATAGGGTTGAAATGTGGGCAGTGTCAATCAATAGGGCAAGTTACCTGGGCTCGGGCATCTTTCTACTCCCTACATTCATGTTTTCTAGGCCTATACAATTACTCCTGTTTGCTGGTCTCTTGTTTCAACCATCAGCTAAATGCCTTGATCAGAACCAGCTTCAACAAATACAACCATTCCATTCACGTGCTGGCGTCAGGAGTATGGAATGATTTAAATGTATCCTTCGAGTGCACATAATTATTTCTGTCTCCT
This sequence comes from Brachyptera risi, assembly GCA_964007535.1. Taxonomy (NCBI): domain Eukaryota; kingdom Metazoa; phylum Arthropoda; class Insecta; order Plecoptera; family Taeniopterygidae; genus Brachyptera; species Brachyptera risi. The sequence goes on along the minus strand of OZ023327.1, from coordinate 2,944,216 downwards.
CCCCCAGAAAATCTATTTCAAGGACTGAACAGCATCTTCTGACACTAAACTCCCACATTTTATCTCGCTTCTTATAACCATCTGTTTTCTACTAATGTAGGTCTAGATGTGGCCTATTAAATGTATTTAAAAATAACCTTTTCATGTGATCCTGGTTAGCATGTGCCTGTATTTATGACGTTAATTACTGTTTCTCATTTGTAATTGGGCAGATTCTAGGCTGTAAATAGCTAATGTTTTTGCTGGCTACATTTACAGTGGATGATGACGTCTGTATTCTGGTCAATTAGCTGATACTATGAATGTACAGTGCGTACAGAATGATGACCCGAGGTGTGCCGTGTGCTCCGCAGGTCCTGCAGCCGTGCGACGAGCTGTTTGACCGCAACGAACTGTCGGCGGCACCCGATGTCGGCTGGCCAGACTGCTTCAACTCGGGCGTGTTTGTTTACCGCCCGTCGCTGGAAACCTTCAGAAGCATCCTCGACTTGGCTCTGTCTCGAGGCTCGTTCGATGGCGGCGATCAGGGCCTCTTGAATCTCTACTTCAACGATTGGTCCACACAAGATGCTTCACGGAGGCTGCCTTTCATTTATAATATGTGTTCAACAGCTTGCTATTCTTATCTGCCCGCTTTCAAACAGTAAGTGCGACCCCCCCCCCTCCCCCCCCCCCCCCCCCCCCCCAGTCTACTCAACGGACATATGTAGCCTCTACGCTCTTCTATTACATACCAGTCTTTTCAATTCACATCATTAAATTAACAAAGCTTTGTAATGAATGCAATCACTTTGCAAACAGCAAAGAATTGGAATATATTTCAACATATAAATTTGAAATTCAGCTTACACAATGGCTTAGTTAAGTGTGTACGATTGAAATGATATCACACTTGAAATGTCAGTTTTCTGCTATGCGTGACACTACTTCAGCCTATGTAGTAGTAGTATATATCTTTATTTAGCATCAGCTATAATTCACATTACGATACAGTACATTCATTACAAAATTATACACAATTATCTATGGACCATATTTAATATTCATAATTTTGATTTTAATAGACCTCTGAACTATTGCAGTAATTCAATTTTTGTTCCTGTTTGTTGGGAACAGGTTGCCCATCTGTTATTATTTTAGTACACTCTCTTCTGAATTCTGCAATTGTCCTAGCCTCTCTCATTTTTGCAGTGATTCTATTAAAAATTCTCATCCCTTTAATATAGATGGAGTTTTCCTCCGACTTGAGTGTTACTCTCAATATATTTACATTATTCTTATCTCTAGTACTATATTTATGAATTTCACTATTATTTTTTACTTTATCACTATTACAAAGATACTTGGGGACTAATCCTTGCTTAATTTTAAATATTAATTTCATCATATATATAATTTGTCAAATGTTTTCAAAATGCCAGCTTTGTTATTATTAGTGTATCTTCAATAATATATTTCAGGTTTGGTAGCGAAGCAAAGATTGTTCATTTCATTGGCGCAGTGAAACCCTGGCTCCTGGAGTTGGATACCCAAACAGGTCTGGTCAACGCTGGCAGTGGAGGGGAACATCTGCGAGGGTTATTGCAGCGGTGGTGGTCGTTGTTCCTCTCCCAAGTATTACCCAAACTCCGCCCAGATATGGTAAGTGGAACCATCAAGAATTATGTACCGGTACCAGAGTTAGTTTATCAGTGTGTTAATGGTTGGATTTTTACTCTTGTTATCTCACTCATAAGTAGAGACATGTAAAAATAGCAATTGCTATAAAAGCGATGAAATTTAAAAGTGCCTTTTTAAATGTTTTTCTGATATTTCTTCATGTTGCACTATGTTTGGTGTTCTATCATGTTTTTGAAAAGGCGATAAAGCGCTATAAACGTCTGAATCCGCTACGTTTCAATGTATAGGCGATACAGACGCTATATTCGGAATAGAAGCATTATAGATGCTATTTTTCCCCAAATTTTTTCAATTGAGGTGTAAACGAGTGAAGTTAGTTGGGGAATACGGAATAAAGAGCAGGTACAGATACAGGTGGCAGACGAGGCGTACGTTTGACTTGCTTGTGGACTATTTTTTTTTTAAATATCAATTGGAGTGCTTCTCTTGTATGCCTATTGTGCGTTATCTAGTGGTTATATAGGTTCTGTAATGTTGTTATGCTACTGAACGTTGTTGCGCGACAAAACACGATGTTTCAAAATAATAGATGCACCAAAGTGCTACTTTTCAAATTCTAAATGCTACGAGAAGAAAAAATGGAAGCTATATTTACATGTCTCTACTCATAAGTCTGCTTTTAATCTATAAACAGTATTTAATTGACAGAACTTCTCTTTGGATGCTGTCTCCAAGGCTTAGCCAGATGTCAATAATTCCTCAGCACTAACCGGCATAGCATTCATTGTTTCTTGTCTCAATCGTTTAATTGTACTTGACTATGTTTGTGCTTTTCATTGAATCAAGTGCTGGGTTGCCCTAATAGTTGACATGTAGATAACTTGGATTGTTCCCTTATCTACCTGTGGGATTGGTCAGTGTACTAACAACATCTCTTTCAGACTTGTTTCAGGCTATCCCAAGCCGAACATGATTCGGTAGCGCTGCTTTACTTGTTCTAAATCATGCTTGTATACTGTAGGCCTGTATTGAGAGTGCAATGGAAACATTGAAATCATCCGGGTTTATCAGCTGCGTTTCTCTGCTGTGCCCACTGTTCAAAGTAGTGTCAATTATTCTTTTCATAAACTGATTGCATAACTAATGCCAGTTTTGTCATCTCTGGTCAATTTATTGCACACAGTTGGAGAGATAGTTATCGGAAACCTTTGAGCAAACCATTCGAGGCCATAAAAGTCTCTTCATCTCAGTTCTTACCTAATTGGATGGGCAAAGCAAAGACTCTATTACACCAAACTCGTGAAAAAAAAATTGGGGGGGGGGTGTTTTTGTTCACGCCCCACAGGTCAAAAAAATATTTTCTCTGAATGAAAATTTGTCGGAATTTTAATATAATAATGATACGACACATTGCTCCGAACTTTCATATCACTTGAATCAGCTGTTTTGATGGGAAAAATATATAATTTTTGTACATCAAATCAAAGCTATTGAGAAACCCATCAAGAAGTTGAGCAACAGGTATAACCAATTGAATTGTAGAACAATTAATATGACTAACGAATAAAACAGGAAGGCAGTGACATGATTGTTTTGAACTCAAGGTGTGTGTATACAGCTTTCCATTACATTTCAGATAAATATGACTGTATCGCTCATCTAACAACGCATATGTGGCGTTTTCCTAGTTCTACGCATACATTTCTATACCTGACGATACATTATTCTAAATTGATAATATTTTCCGCCACTTGAACGTCTTGCTGTCTGACTTGATCTAACGAGTCTCGTGTCACTGAAACATTCCACTGGTTGGCATTTCTTTTTTGTGTGTTGCAACTTGTGATTGTGATGGTGCATTGAACAGTTAAGAGTCCATGGGAGTTGATTCAGCAAAATATCAGTTTTTTGCTGATAACTTTTTAACGGTATCATATATAAAAATTCTAATGCAGGAGAAACACAGGTAATTATAATACCTTCAAGATGGTATAAGTTATAACTATTCAAGTCATGTTGCCCAACTGTCAAGCGTGTACAGCGAAAAAAAACTTTTTCTAGCTGTACACGCTTGACAATTATGAGACATGAGGTATATAGTTCTATTAGATGTGCGTGGCGAAGATTCAACTTCACATACCGAAAAAAAATGGGCTTCATTTTTATGTTGTTTTTTTTTTTGTAATTTTATGTGCGGCATACAGGTCAGGAAAAAATACCTATCAACTTGAAACTTTTTCTACATATTTATGTCATACCAGAATAGGCTGGGATTGTTTCTCAGAAAAATCGGTCGGAAGGTTTTTCCGGAAAAAAATCGGAGAGTTTGAGAAATCCTCATAAGAATAACACGGATGGAAAATACTTGGAATGTGGAAAATTTTCAAAAACTTCCAAATTTTCACTGAATATGGAAAACATAATTACGGATATTTTCAGTGACTTTCACAATATTCGGATGGGAAATAACAAATGAAACGCAATAAAAGCATCAATTTCATTGAAGGTTGGGATCAAGATGCATTGAGGGTTGCGTTGGTTTGCCGCCGGGAGACTGGCAAACGCAACCCTCAATGCATCTTGGTTGGGATCAATTGGTTTTGCTTGCAGCACTATAAATATCAACAAGTTGCAGGTAAGGTTTTTGAACGTTTGAAGTAATCCAAGGTCCGTAGATGTGGATTGATCTGACGAAATATTTTTCATTCTAGATTTCCATACTTCTAAGCTCATCTCACAACGCAAATCCCGCATTTTCCTAGTTTATACCATCTTTAAGGTATTATAATCATCTCTATTTCTCCTGCATTAGAATTTTGATATCTCACACCATTGAAAAGTTATCACCAAAAAACTGTTATTTTGCTGAATCGACTCCCGTGGACTGTTAAGAAGGAGAATTATATTATCCAGGTATTTGACCGTTGGGTTTGTGTGGTGTGAACCCCTCAGCGAGGGTCGACTGTATCGTGTGTGTGTGTGTGTGTGTTCTAACAAGCTGCATGTGTGTTTGTGTTGTTTCCATGTCAAGTCTCAGCAAGGGAGCAGCATGGTGCTCGACACTACCGGCATCACAGAGCCGTTGGTAAGTGCTTTTGTCCAGCCTCGAATCCTCTCAACTACAAGCCAGCTATACTTTCCTCACGCAACGTCAGTTTGTCAGAATTATTGTGGGTCCATTTCATGGCAAAAAACCAGGATGTCCAATTTCATGTTCTCTTAGTTATGATCTTGAGTATAAATGTGGTTGGTTTTGCATGGCATGGGGTGCTAGCACTTCTAGATTACTGCACAAATCTATGCCTGTGCATACTTCTAAAATCATCTCATTTCTAGTCTCTACTAACCTGATTTTTGACGGCTGTTTGAGAAAACAAGTAACCGCTGTGGACGGTTGCTGGATGAGTGCCAAGTTCACATCTTATCAAATGTACCTACACTTTCACAAACAAAATCATTTCAATCAGAAAAGTTGAATGTGATATGCCATTTTGTTTTCAATTGACTTTTCGTGTGCCTTTGAATTTGAGTTCTAATGGGTTTGTTGTTTGCCTCAAAGAGTATTACAGAGACCTGGTGGAAGTTTGAAGATTTTGATTTTAGAACTCCTATAGTAGTCCCCTTTATCTAAATTCAGTACCTAACCAAGTACTTGGACTTTTTTCAATAATGTGAAACTTACTATTTCATGATTTCTACCATAAGCAATTCTGGCTGCAGAATGTCTACCATTTTCATCTTGGACATGTATTGTGGGCTCTTGGCCAGTTTCCTGTGCAACAACATCTTCAACTGCTGAGCTTGTTCTCCTTTTGGCACATCACAATCCTGTGTCAGTAGAAACCTTTGAATCAGAATTACAGAATACTAATGTTTGCATTTCTATAACAAAATACCATCGCCCATATAGAAGGAAAGGTCAGGTTGTAACAAGCCATTTCCTCTCTCACCTGAACGTAATGTTGTGTAGATATCTTGCTCCTTCTATTGCTGTGACGCTTGTTTGTTTTCTCCGCATGGTTTGATTGGCCACTGCCAGGCTGCTGCAAGGCACTTCGCAACAACCGAGCCCAGCCCCGATCTTCAACAGTCTTTTACTGACCCCTGGGACAATTACTGCCCTAACAACACTCATGTACAGTCAGACACTGCGCCTGCTAACGACCAAGAACACGCATACCTGCCCGAATATTCCAAACCAACAAGTTTTCCGTATCAAAATCATAATCTGGCTGATGTGCCAATATCCAAATCAAACTGTCAACATTTTAATCAACATTCAATAGTGAATGAGGTATTATGCAATAGTGAACCACTGGATGCTTCAGAACATGAAACCAAATTGAATGTTCAAGTAAATGAAGCTCGACATGTTTCTAGTGTACAAACTGATCAAAATAACCAAGCTGAGAACTCTTCATCTGATCTTGTATTGAGCAAGCCTAAAGAAGTGAGCCACTCACAATCCCAGTTGTCAGACATTCCTTGTTCCCACGGTAACAGTAGCGTTCCCAGTACCTCATCAGACTCGAGGACTAGTGATGGAGCGACCGAGTGTATGTTAGTACCCAATGAGGAAACTGAAGACGTAAGTAAACACACTCATTATGGTTGGTATATGCAGTCACACATGCATTTAATGTAAAAAAGAGAGGAAGAACTTTAATTTCTACTTGTTCCTTATACTTTTGTTTGTTCATTGCAGGGCTTGATTGTAGAAGAGCTTTGTTAAGCTTTAACTTGGTGAAATGAAATTACTCTAGGTCGTGTCTTGTTTTAATACCACATATGGTCGCATTTGTTCCATTTTGCTATGTTTAATTACCAATCATCAATGAATTATTACTGTAGTTATCGGTACTTGTACAGTACAGTACGTAGATTATGGATACTGCAAGGGATGAATGGATCATAGGATGATTAGGTAAATGTAATACCGGTATGTATAAAATGATACTGTGTGCTGAAGATGTCGATCATTGTCTGCCTCAGTTGCTGTAATTGTCTGACTCTAAATGAACAAACAAACTTGTACATTTTGAAGAAGTTAGGACTGATGGACATTCTGGTTTTTCCACTGTCTTGAGATCTACGGTATATAATATTTACATACTAGACATTGATACGTTGTTCAACCCCAATCACAAAGTCAATATTCGATACAAGTTGGCGGCATTGATATTCTTTTGAAGTGCGTCCTATATTTGATTTCAAACCTGTAAGTATTGGCTTGGCATCCAGAAGTCTGCCGATGATTTGTATTACTGTTTGCTAACCGTGTACGATTGCATGTTTTATGTACTGCAGTTACTTCTCTATCTACACCAAAGCTATTGTGCATTGGTTTCTAGTAGAAAGAATGTTTAAATCATTGTAGAATTTTCTGTATCATTTTTTGTTCTGCCCAAGTTTATTTATATTTGTTAGTGTCATTTACATTATGATTGATTACTGTCATTTGTAGATGTGATATGAAATTAGTGCTGATTGTTAGTGCTAGGCTATTTACCTGTTGGCCCCAGTGGATGATATTTTTGTGAAATGCGTGGTCTGTTAGTGTGGCATGGCTGGCGCCCTGGCCCAGCTGAGCATCGGAAGTCCCCGGTCGGAACAACAGGTAGCGCTAGAGGAGCACTGGCGCCGCCAAGCCTGGGAGCACGGCCACATCGACTACCTGGGCAAAGATGCATTTGATAAAATATGGGCCAAAATTGTCGATACGCTAACAAGTAAGTAATGAGAGGAGCTGCTAGCAGAGGCAAACTGGGAGGAAACGGCATTAAAATTACAATTCAAGGGCTCGTAGGGAAAACAAATTGAGCCACCCTTGATAGCTTGGTCAGCTGAGGCACCGCTTCAGGAACTGGAGTCATTCAAAACTGAAACTGAAGTCTGAAATTAAAACTGAAGTTATTCGAAACTAAAGTCAACCTGTTCATTTGTACCATCGTATAACTTGGCTATTTGTGGGGTCGTTGAGCAAACAATAATCAGAAAAAAATGAAACGACAATGCATTTATGCAAAAAATGCAAAGCCCATCAATATAACATTTCAATAATGAACCCACAAGACGTGATCTGTTGAGGTGCATAGTATTAATTAGGCATATATATTGAGTCTGTTTGCTCCCTGATCAAAGACTGACTGAGAACTTTGTTTGACAGTAAGCGCGCCGCCCACTGAATCCACCGACGCGTCTTCTCAGCCGCCGGCAGGGTCACCAGGTGAGTCCTTGCCAGCACCAGAAGCGGTCACCACACCAACCGAACCACTTGACGAGCCGGTCAGTTCAGTGCTCAACACTTTGCCTGTACAGCCTCTACTGGCTACAGAGCCCACTGCATTACCCACACCAATAGCAGACTTGCCCCCAGTTCTTGCTACAGAGCCCACTGCATTACCCACACCAATAGCAGACTTGCCCACAGTTCTTGCTACAGAACCTATTGCTTTACCCACACCAATAGCAGAATTGCCCCCGGTTCTTGCTACAGAACCTATTGCTTTACCCACACCAATAGCAGACTTGCCCCCGGTTCTTGCTACAGAACCTATTGCTTTACCCACACCAATAGCAGAATTGCCCCCGGTTCTTGCTACAGAACCTATTGCTTTACCCACACCAATAGCAGACTTGCCCCCGGTTCTTGCTACAGAACCTATTGCTTTACCCACACCAATAGCAGAATTGCCCCCGGTTCTTGCTACAGAACCTATTGCTTTACCCACACCAATAGCAGACTTGCCCCCGGTTCTTGCTACAGAACCTATTGCTTTACCCACACCAATAGCAGACTTGCCCCCGGTTCTTGCTACAGAACCTATTGCTTTACCCACACCAATAGCAGAATTGCCCCCGGTTCTTGCTACAGAACCTATTGCTTTACCCACACCAATAGCAGAATTGCCCCCGGTTCTTGCTACAGAACCTATTGCTTTACCCACACCAATAGCAGACTTGCCCCCGGTTCTTGCTACAGAACCTATTGCTTTACCCACACCAATAGCAGACTTGCCCCCGGTTCTTGCTACAGAACCTATTGCTTTACCCACACCAATAGCAGAATTGCCCCCAGTACCTGATCCCATCCAGTGTGCCAAGCCAGCCAGTGTGCCATCCCCCTCTCTAGTCCCGCGCACCCCCACGGTGACAGACGCCACCCCTCCCACGTCCCCCCCCATCGGGCCGCTGTCTGCCCCCCCCAGTCCTCGAGCTCTCGGAGTCGGAAGCGTCACTCCCCCGGAAACGCCCCCAGTCGGGTCGACGGGTAACTTGCAAGGAGCGGCTGCCAATCAGGTACCAAAGAAATCACGACTATCGCACTGCTGCATCCTTTAAACAGCTAGCTTACCACTCGTAATGATTAGCTTGGCTCGTGACCAATAACCCTAGTCGAGTAGAGATCATTAATAGCAGCTGAAGACTCGTAGTACATACCAGATCAAATTTAGCAAGCGGTAATAACATTGTGATAAAAACATGTGATTGAAGGTTGATTAGACTTTCTGCTTTTTTGGTCCAAGCTTGGAGCGCTCATCATTGTGCCTAAATAACTTGTGATTTATTGCTAATTTGTAAATTCGTATGTGCTTCTAAATTTGTGATAGCCTTATTGGGTAATTATATACTAACAAAAGATATATTTTTTACTGTTGAAAAATCATAGTTTGCTCAATATGCATTTTCACCAAATGCATCTCTTTTTGCTTAGACGTACAGAAAATTCTCCTTTCCTGATTCAAAATGAAAATAAATGTTGTATTTCTTGAGTGAATAATACTGACCTAATATTAATAACGTATGAAGCTGTCAGTTGAAATTCTGTCCCATTCCGGTAGCTAAGCCAACTTGGGGTAATGCCATTCACTAACCTTGGTATTCCTAACTGTCAATCCAGTCTACATCCTTACCTCTCTCCACAGCATTTAGACACAAGTCCATACAACTTGTTTCAGCTCTCAATGGTTAACATTCAACTGTACCCACCTTGGCTGATGGAATAGAGAAATATTTGCCTGCAGGGAAAATCAGTTTCCTGATCACATTTAATTGCTCTTGTATCATTATCTTGATTGATATTAATACTATTTAGTCCCATGTAGTGCAATCATTTCTAGTATTCCGTGAAGTTCAAGGGATCTTCTAGAACTTGACCAGTATGTAATGAATAGTTTGAGAAAGTGTCTGTGTTGTGATGAACATGATAATGTACAGTTAAGAGTTAATACACGGTTAATACTGATACTAAACCCAACAAGGCGCTTTATAAGCTCCGACAGCTGTTGGCCACCAAATTGCCAGTTCCAAGGGTCGTTGGTCTTCAATCATCCCAAGGGAAAAAGTAAGCCAGTGGAACAAGTGTGTAGAACCTCTATGTGAAATAATACTTGAGACAGGGTCGTATTAAGATATTTTGCGTCCTCGACATTTTTTGTTTGATGCTCCCCCCCCCCCTCCCTTAATTGTAGTAATTAATTCAGTATAGTACACTATCTCAGAAATACGACAAGCACTTAGTTTTTATTCGGAAGCACATTTATAATTATTGTGTTGGGCTATTACTGAGAAGGATCATTTTATAAACTTTGATCGTAACTGAATAACATGTTGAAATAATAATATTGAAATGTTCTAAATGGCAAGACTATATTGTACCATAGAGATGATTGTAGGCCTACTCTAGAAGGAAACTGTAGCAGTACAGAGCATATTTTCAATGCTCTCCATGCATTATAGTTGGTTTCTCAAAACGTGAATATATATCATGAAAATATACGATCTTTTGAAATATGTTAACTTATGATTTGATTTTTGAGGGGCTGACACTCCTCAAAAATGTCCTGCCCCCTGAGAATTTGTCGCCCTAGGCCCGGGCCTCGTAATACGGCCCTGGGTAGACTCCTCCAAGGCCAACACAAGACCAGACTGACTGACAGGTGTGGATAGCTCGGGCATATTAGAATGGTTGGGATGCAAAGATCTCAAGTCATGTGTTCAAGTCAATTCTCCTGTGTGTACAACTGGAAGAACTATATCTTAAAGATGGAGTTACCTAAAACTTGCACAATTACTGGAAATATCTCGTCTGTGTGCGCACTCAAAATACTAGTTTTGCATTATTTTTGCGCGATAGGCTGCAAAAGAAATATTTTCCAACTTTTTAAGCCAGACACCATTCCACTTGATCTATAACATTTGACAAGACGAAAACTGTTTTTCTCCAGTTGCCCGGAGCCGAGAACAATGTGAATAATCAGTGAAAACGGATGGCCAGCTATTTGAACGGGTAAAATCATGTCGCTCATTTCTATGGTTGGCTTTTTGGTGAAGGGTTTTGCAGTATTTAGGACTAGACTCTTAGTGTCTAGGCTAGTGAAATAATGCTTTAATAATCCGTATTGTGGGTCGGTTGATCTCATTTGAGAACACATTGAGTTTGAAGGCATATGGGTGCATGGAGAAGCACCTGCCATTGTTCTTGTTCTCGTGTCCTTGACGGGATTAGCTCAAGTGAAATACTCTGAGCTACAATTGGGGACTTTCATCCGAAACACTCGAAAGATGTGTACTGAACTGTAGCAACCTTCATCCATTGATGTTCTCGACTTTCTTGGCATACTGCTATTTCTACCGCCACATTGGTTCCATCATTGGTTCAGTGGTTTTTGTGAGGTGAATTCTATAAGTGGTTGGGTTAGAAAGTAGAGCAACTGCTGAGCAAGATTAAAAGCTTCATCACGAATCGGAATAACATCGGTATGCATTCATTGATGTAGATTTATGTCTTTCAACTTGTTTCATTTTTAATTATTCTCCAATAATCATGTAATTAGAGACAAGTTCATCCAAAGATTCACGGTATTTACAATACATCTTTTTTATGAAGTTTTACTAATTCGCTTGCTTCTAAATAATTTCTGTAGTGGTTACTGTTCATCAGATTAATAATATAATCATGTGTAATGATTGATTAGACTTGATCCAATACCTCGTGTTAAACCTAGTACCTACCAAAGTACCTGTGCCTAATTGTCTAATAGTTTGGGAGGTAGCTGGCTTACTTTTTCCAGTCCTCTGCCCGGATGTATGTCTCTGTGGACCGTGCATGGGATTAGCTACCATCACGTGGCTAATCAGCATGTTATTAGTGACCAGCAACATGTTATTAGTTGTTGCTTGGGAAATTGGCTAACTGATACCAAAGTTCAAAAGTAGATCAAAAGTACAAGGTGATGATTTGTTCACTTCTAGCAAAGGAGTGTTGTATTGTGTGGGGTCGATTTGGTTGGAACCTTTTGTGATTTATTCCTTTTCTTCTGGTATATTGATACCCTACTTGATTGGTTAACTTCTCCAAGTTTTTCATAGAACATTTAAAAGAAACACGTACTACTAGTGGTTTCCAGTGGTAAAATGTGATACAGTGGGACCTCTATAGTACGTTTTCCAGGGCACCAGACTGAAAAAATATATTAATGTGAAAAACTTATTAAAGGAATTATTTAACATGTAGGAGCACATGGGTGGGATCAAAAAATGAAACATAAATATAGTGAATGTATAAACGAGAAACCTATAAACAAGGTTCTACTATGATATGAAATGGGGAGCATGATGATAAAGACAAGCAATTATAAGGGCCCCAAACGTTCGACCCCACAGCCCTCTTTTGTGATTTGACATTTTTATAGTGACAGATTATGTTCTTGACTTTTGATCAATTAACTTTTATTTATTCTAGTCCAAGAAATACACGATGATATGTGGGTAATAACAATAACTGCTGCTTGTCTTGCGACAAGCCAAAGAGCCTATGGCCTCAAAGGTCTCACTTCGTAACAAATAATGCGAGTGTTGTGCAGAGGACTTGGTTGCAGCTAGCTAATGTGATCTAACCGTCCGATGTTGTAGCTGTCAACTAATTCACTGTGTTTTCGTTATCAGAGTGATGCCGAGGCTGCGCCCATACCCCCCAAGCGGCGTGGGGGCCCCAATAAGGGCGGTAAGGCCGCGGTACAGAAGGCCAAAAAGTAACTACAGTACCGACTTGTCTAAAAATAAACTATACATCAATCTTTTTTTTAAATATTTTTTACTTTATTATTTGTTGTTTGATATTGGTAGTTCTGTTTTTGGGGTGTTATTGATGCTTTTTGAATCTAGTTCTCTGTTGATTTCTAATACGACGTAGTAGTAATACATCACGCTTGAAGTGCTTTTGTTCATCTGATATCATCAATTCAGTGTCATATTAGAACTTGTATGTACCTATACTGCGACAGAATGTTTGCATTTATGCATAATAACATATCTATCTTGTTAATAGTCGAGTAGAGATACTTGATCACCATGTTATTGCTGCAAATAGGAATATTCTAGATGTCGGCTGAAATTTGTATTATTAGTTATCGGTACTTCATTCTTTATATATATTCAAATAACTGGAGGCTGAATTCACATACAAATTGGTGAGGGAAAAATTCCTCCAAAGATTTTGTTGAATGTTATTCTTTCTTAATTAGGCCTATTATTGTCCAATTCAATGTGCCATGGCTATAATAATTATAATATTATGATGATCATTTGGAATAAAGTGCATCACATATTTTGGAAAATACATCAAAACAATATATATATATATATATATATATATATATATATATATATATATATATATATATATATATATATATATATATATATATATATATATATATATATATATATATATATATATATATATATATATATATATATATATATATATATATATATATATATATATATATATATATATATATATATATATATATATATATATATATATATATATATGAATATATATATATATATATATATATATATATATATATATATATATATATATATATATATGAATATATATATATATATATATATATATATATGAATATATATATATATATATATATATATATATATATATATATATATATATATATATATATATATATATATAATATATATATATATATATATATATATATATATATATATATATATATATATATATATATATATATATATATATATATATATATATATATATATATATATATATATATATATATATATATATATATGAATATATATATATATATATATATATATATGAATATATATATATATATATATATATATATATGTATATATATATATATATATAAATATATATATATATATATATATATATATATATATATATATATATATATATATATATATATATATATATATATATATATATATATATATATATATATATATATATATATATATATGAATATATATATATATATATATATATATATATATGAATATATATATATATATATATATGAATATATATATATATATGAATATATATATATATATGAATATATATATATATATATATATATATATATATATATATATATATATTGGCCTGAATATATTTTTGATAGTACATAATTTCAGGAAATTGATAGGCTATAGATGTAAATACCAACTTGGTAACCTCTGAAAAGTTCTGTTGTTTTTTATAAGAAAATAATTGTAGACATTGGCAATAGACCTATTATCAACTTTTTATAATAATCATCATTTTTGTATAAAAATTGAAAATGAAGGACCATATATATGTTGCCTCTATTTATAATTTAATAAATTAGCCAGAAGCTGTAAATCAATTTGAAACCCTAGTATTTTTGTCATCTTAGCAATGATATATGGATTGAATGATGCGCCATGTTAGCCCACTCTTGTCTGTCTCATTCAGTTGACGGGCATTGTACATCTTAACATCATGCATATATAGCAAAACTGTTCCATCTTGGATCTAGTCGAAAATTGTTACTATGATATTGTAGTGCTTCCAGATTTTGTTCATAATAAACGTGTGTCGAATAGAAACTTTTCTCTAATTTCTTCTCTCCTCTTTCCCATATTATTTCCTACTTGTGACAGGTGCTACTTGGTCAAGCTTGCAGTCCATGGATAGACCTACATGCGTAGTTATTCACGTCAAATAACCCCGATTGTTGTAGGCCTAGAATGTCAAAATGTTGTTTTTATCAAAATGTGCTACGCACAGCTTCAGAAACAATGAAAGTCAATTTGAGCGTGGGTTCACAAATACTACCCATTGAATGGGTTTTTGTAAATGTTTTTGCACCTTTCACCTCTTATTGTTTCATTACCACTCACTTATTCTTTCCCCCGTATAACCTAGTTGTTGGTGGGGTCGTTCAAATGCCAGTAAAAATGGGAGGGTTAAAACTTGAATTGAATCATATCAGATTCAGCAAATACTGTAAATGGATAGTATTATAGCAAATAGATGATGCAATGTAGAGTCTACAAGATGATGTGAAATAACTAAGTAAAAGAATATTGGACATTTTCCATGTCATTAATTAGAGATTCTTTATGTAATTTTTGTATTAAAAATAGACCCACTCATTATTTCTATCATTTTATTGCTTATACTTCAATACATGATGACTGAAACCAACGGGTCATCCACAAGTTTGTTGATTTAATCGGAATGAGAAAATGACTTCCCTTGATCCAGCCGCATTTATTCATAGGCCTACTTCATAAGCAAACATACGACACAATATTTGAACATTGAATTTATCAATTTTATTTTATACAAGAAAATTTCATAAAATGTACATATTACAATATATCTTTCAAAAGTAGAAATCTCCTAGTTTTCTCCCTCCATTAAAAAATAAAGTGTTTTTTAGCTAACGTATCAATTATTGTTAAAATTAACTTGACCAACATTAGCAAATAATTTCAAAACTTATGCAGATCAATAGTTTCAATCAATATATCAATAGTTTGCCAGTTCATTACGGTATGTCTTTCCTTGAACTATGACTCGTTTTGGCTGTGTACAGAGTAACAACTGCTGGTTTCCGTGGCAATGAGAATATTTTCGGAACGCAAAAATATAACAGTATTATTATTAGTAGGCCTACTTGATTTGAGCCAAAACAATTGACGGGAACTGCGTTAGGTACACAAGCCTTGTATGCCATCAAAGATGTGTTTCACACAACATTTTCATCAAATATAATTGATACGGTCGTGGAGATGGTACAAATTCCCTCACAATCTTTCATTGACATGATGTATCAGCTTTATACAGGGCTGTCGTTAGGGGGTCTCAGAAGGGGCGTGCACCCCCCCCCAATCAACATTTGCCCCCCCCCCCCAATAACTTATCCTCCTTTAAAAATATATAATGTTGACCTATGAATAAATACACAAAATATGATGAGTTGATGACTTATTAATATGGATTGTATCAGTATACACTCTATTACTTTACACTTATTTTTTTTTTTTCGATAATGATTCAATTATTAGATTCCGAAACTACTCGTGAATCGCTAAAATCAATTGAAAAATTACCATTTCGAAAAAATCACTGCTGGGAATTTTGCTGGGAAAATTGCGAAAATAGCTTCGAAAATGTCCATAATGATTATACTATTAAAAATAACTTTGGTAATGTCTGTGGTGATTCAATCATTGGACTCCAAGACCGCTTGTAAATATCAAAAATCACTTAAAAAAATGACAAGGGTCTATTTCAAAAAGTTCCCTGCGGGGCTTTGCTGGGAGACATCACAAAAGTATAGCTTTGAAAATGTCCATGATGATGCAATTATAAGACTCCAAAACCACTCGTGAATCGCAAAAATCTCTTTAAAAATGTCCATATTTTCAAAATTTCTCTACAGGGCTCTGCTGGGGGGCTTCTGCCCCCCAGACCCCCTTTTCGCACATGGCAGGTGTCCAGCTGGGCAGTCATTTTATTCTTGTAACCTGTGCGCCCCCCCAATACACAAATCCTAACGACGTTCCTGACTTTGGATTTTACAAATCTAGAAGGTTTTTCATATTAAAACTTGAATTTTATTTTATTGTATAAAAAATGAACTTTGGGCAGTTCCCTTTTAATGGTAAACATAAATAAATACCCGTGCATCCCTCCATTCCCTTCGCCTACATCTGTAATTAGTACCTAAGCTCGCCACTGAAGGAACGGCCCTGGCTGGTGACTGCTCGGTTGCAGCACAATCCACCATATCCGTAGTGCTTTCTAGCAATCTGCAAAGGTACAACAGGTATAGGGTTGCCATACGTCCCGATTTTGGCGGGACAGTCCCGAGTTCTGCCGAGACATCAAGCGGGACACTTTTGTCCTGCTTGATTGCGTCGTATATGAAGTCTTCATATTTCCGCACCTCATGCTCTTGAAATATTTGGCACTATTGAAACAGTCGAACAGGCTTTGTTCCTGTAAGTATTTACATTCTAAATTATTGAAAAATGGTTTTAGATCCATAATTTTTGTGTGTTCATCACATAAAATATTGTTAGACCTGGTAATTTGAACTTCTTTAAATTATATAGAATGCAGAGCTGTGAATTGTCTCTCGCTTGTTCAATTATAATCAAATATCGCAAATTTTCAATTGATAATGCGTTTCTTTTTACTTTTGGTATGATTATTCCATTCCCTTATAGTCATTGATCATTGAAAATGTGGCCACTCCGCATGGGCCGCTGCGCGGGCTTATCATTTTGTACTTCACTTTCAGTGAATTTGATATTTTATTTATATATTTGTATTGACCTTTCTTATATCATGTATATGATCAATTGAAGAATAAAAACATTTATTATTATTATTATTATTATTATTATTATTGATGTCCCACTTGGATATATTATAATAATGGCAATGCTATACAGGTAGATATTTGCTATGAATGAATGCATTCTCTACATTTGTTTTTGTAGTTTACGGAAAAGCGATAATACAGACCGATGTCCCTCTCATTTCCTTCTGTAACAATGTATGAATGTATCAAGGACGTCTGTACGGCAACCCGCAACGCAGCAAAGGGACTACAATAGTGTGCTGCTGCACGGACAATACACTGAACTAGTTGAGGATTACTTTCCATGCGCAGTCTTCGCGGATGACGATTGGGCGGTGATGAAGGCACATTCCTCAACCGTGGCAGATTGGTCGACGAAACCATTTTCGTTCATTAGTTAGTTGTTTGTGAAACGTCAACCCGTTCGGGTTCTGTGTGCGGGGTGTTACTGTTTTTCTTATTTCTGTGCTTTAAGTTTATTGTTTTCAAGTTGGTGTCAACGTAGTTTATAGTCTCATGATGGCTTTGAATACGGACGTGGAACATAAAAGCAATTTAGTTGTTCGTATAGATCAAAATTCTGATTCCGACTTACAAGCTTTGTTTGACAGTGTTTTGAAACCAGACTCAAAAAGACCATTACAGGTGCCATTGCGCATGCGTAAATTACCTGACTCATTTTTTACACCTCCATCAACTGGTTCAAAAAGTCCGTCCGTATCTCATAGTCGAGATAATTCTTCAGATTCGACCCCTGGTCTAACCGTTTCACATCCAAGGGCACACAGTTCACCCGCATCTTTACAACAAACTTATGCATCAGCCCAGCAACAAGTGCAGCATTTGAAGCAGCGCAGCTACGATGTAGGCCTAAGCGCAGTCGAAGACATCGGTCCATTGCCTCCTGGCTGGGAACAAGCACGAACTCCAGAGGGACAGGTCTACTATCTAAAGTAAGTGGCTATACCTTGACCACCTTATGTGAGGTACCAAACAACCGAACAAGTGTAACCGTAGTCGATGCATGAAAAGTAGACCTTCGACATGTTATGTATGCCTCTGGGCTGATATTCTTCAATGCCAGATTTTGTATGGAGTTCCAAGTGGAAGTTCTGTACTGATAGATTGGCACCAACTAATTCAACTGACAGCTGACAGTTCACCGAACCTTGGACTGATTATGTTCTCACAAGTTTTGCCCGTGATCAACAGTTTACTATTAATTCTTACATCTAGGTTCAGTAATACACACCCCAAAGGTGTTCTTTCACGTAGACCTACGATATTGAAAGCTGTATACCACATCTTGTCTTAACTTATGATAATCTACTACTTTCGCAACTGCAGTCAGTTCGTCGTGTCGCTCTTATAACCTTTTATTTATTATTTTTCATAAAGACGTTAATCACGTAATTGATAGACTCGACTATCTCATCCAGTGCTTGATAAACAAAATTGTGCCTACTTGGTTTGAGATCACATGCTTTCACTGTTTTACCTTAAATGGGTTAGGTTCTACCTGGACGGGAACATCAGTATACGTGCCTAATCCAGACTCGAAGCCTAGTTCTTTATTCTCTGATGAAACCAAAGAGTGGGGCCGGACCCTATTACCGTAGAGATGACCATGTGATTGTGGGCTCCTCAAGTTCCTTACCTGAGAAGACCGCCGCATGCGCTCGCTTCATGTGATCCGGGAGATGAGGGGCAAATCAGACCTCAGTTCGATCCCCACTACCGTCCATCTTTACAAGGGTGCGTCGTGGTTTCCCTCTGTAGTTTAGGGATGGTTCCTACAATATAGGTCACGACCGCTTCCGTCCCATTATCTAAGAAACCTTCATCTCATCATCTCATTAATCGTTTATCCGACGCCAATAGATCTCATTACCATTGCAGTGCGTCAGAGTACTCAATTTGTATATAAATATATATATATATATATATATATATATATATATATATATATATATATATATATATATATATATATATATATATATATAAAGTATATATTATATATATATATATATATATATATATATATATATATATATATATATATATATATATTATATGTGTGTATATAATATATATACTCATATATATATATATATATATATATATATATATATATATATATATATATATTTATATATATATATATTTATGTATATATATATATATATATATATATATATATATATATATATATATATATACCGGTATATATATAAATATATATAAATATATATATATATATATATATTCATGAGAATAAATTATTTTGGGGTGTTTTCAGTCGTTTATATTTATTTATTTATATATTTATTTATATTTAAAACACCCTAACATAATTTATTCTCATAGTACCGGTATTAGACGTTTAAGCCTACGTGAAACCATATATATTTATATATAAATACATATATATATATATATATATATATATATATATATATATATATATATATATATATATATATATATATATATATATATATATATATATATATATATATATATATATATATACACTGGAATATGATATATAAGCTGCATTATTATGCCTTTGAGTTACAACTTGAAATTTTGTTCTTTCGTAAATATAGCACAATATGTAGCTACCGGTACCACATCTCTGTCTTTTGCAACTTTTGCCGAAATGTAGTGAAGTTTGATGAAAAGAAATGCTAGTGTTGTTTGCTTGACGACCCCACCAACAGCTGGGTTATTTGGGGTTACGTATGAGCGGATCAGGGGGTCCCAACTTCACTGTAGATCTTGGATGGTTATTGTTTGCTCAACGACCCCACCAACATCTAGGTTATACGGGGGTACGAATGAGCTGGTGGTTATGAAACGATGAAGTGATGATAAGTGAAAGGACGTTCACAAAAATCCATGCCTTATGCGGGACTCGAACCCACGCACAACGGCTATAGATCTTGGTTATCATTACATTGCGACGTTAAACCCACTATAACTGCATTCAAAGATGACAAGAAAAATAGCATTATCGTGCAAGCTTCCTAATTATCCAATAAAGCTGCCTTTCGTTTTACTGTCGTTGTGTGTTAAGTCCGGTTTGGTCCGGAGATGACTGAGCCGGGGCCCGGGGCTCACAGCTCAAGCGGAGTCAACCACTCGGAACTGTCACATTGGAATAGAATCAAGTGTGTTGTAATCGAGGTTAATTCCAAGTGGCTATTCAACTGTTGACAGTAATGAGGTTGAAGTAGACACAAACACCTAGGCATACGAACAACCAACCAGCCTGGATGGAAATCGAACAAGAAGATGGTCGACGTTGAGGATGAACGCTGTTGAGATACAGCTGGGGCGCACTACTCAGTAGGCCTACTCGGTCTTACGCGGTTATTCGTCATCATTCTGTCGACTAATCCAATCTCTTATTGATCTCGGCCCAGGTTAACGCGGCGTCATCAATTCGGGGAAACCACGCAACGTTTTGTTTCGAGCCAAACTTATGATACAGTCGCCATTCAGAGTGCATTGTGCCAGATCAGTCTGTGTGGGTCGCCGTCCACTGTCCTGAGTCGCCGCTCAAGTAGCTCAGCTCAGTTGCTAGCGCGCTCGCTTCGTGTGATCCGGGAGGTGAGGGGCATATCAGACCTGCCCCCCCTCTAAGTCTAGGTTGATGACGGGATGATTTCTATAATATAGGCCACGACCGCTTCCGTCCCACTAGGCCTACCTGAGAAACCTTCATCAATCATCGATCCGAATCCAATACCGGTAGATCTTGGTTATCATTAGGCCTACAGCGCGTCGTTAAACCCAATTAGAAAGATTCGGTATTTTCGCTTGCCAATGTCACTATTTGTGTATCGCTGTTTTGTGGCCAACACATGCACTAGATACGCCTGTCGCCTCTCCAACACACTCACCCGTGTCCTCCAAGCTCGTTAACATCGCCATCCGGCGGGCCGGAAGTGCCTGATCATTGCGATCCATTAGAACTGAAAGTTTTGTGCAATGTATGGAAGTTTTTCAAATGTGTAGCCACTGTTTGCCCTCAATGAGCTAGCTGTGCTGGAATGATTGCCGTTGTGCCAACTGTCAAGTCCAAGTGTTCCTCAAGACCTACCTGTCGGTGAGGACGAGGTGGAAATGGAAAGTAGGCCTAGAACTACATCAAGTGTTACATCAGCTCATTCCAGGAAATTATTATGATATTTAAGCTTCACTATGAAAAGTTTCAGCCAGCATCACCAACACACTTATTTCCAACAGCGATTCTAGGTATATTGGCAATGGCGTTTCAGTCGTACTCGTTCCCATCCCAACATCGACGCCAATAGTTCTTGGTACGCTATTGTAGCTCGCAGGCAGGTTGTCCATTGCCGTGTTTTTTATATTGGGTTTTAACGACGCACGATAATGATAACTAAGATCTATTGGCGTCGGATGAATGATTAATGAGACTGTGGGATGGTAAGAAGGAAGCGGTCGTGGCCTGTACCTGTTCACGGACTCACGTGTTCTGTGGCTCGATATAGGCCTACAGCCGATTTAATGATATCGATCATGTATTTAAGGGTCATAATTTGATTTTACAGTGTAAAATGTTTGGGATATCAAAATAAATTTAATTATTGAAAAAAGTAAGACATATCAATGGATAAATGATTGAATTACATAAATAAATGCAAAATACAAAATGAAAATGCATGTTCCAATGATTGTTTGCTTCAACTGCCGGGGCTCGAAAGTCTGTACGTCAGCCTTCGAACCCCTATCTAGGCCTATGTGTTCCTACCAGCGACTCTCAACCTACTGAAACACATATGTGCTGCCGGCAAAATAAACCTTCCTTATTGATTTGCGCTAAATAAACGTTGTGCGAAAAATCAATTGAATTAATTTGGTTTTGAATATTTAAGTTCCTGCATTGACTAAAGAATTGTTTCTGATGCATCCTTTGCACAGGTACGTCTAGAATATGGGCTGTAAGGGCTCGTATACAAGTCCACCTGCGCTCCCCCCCCCTCCCCTCCCTCACTTCTAGATACAATTGAGTTGTTGAATTTTTTAAAAGGTTGGATTTCAAAATGATTTTATATTAGCAGTACCGGTATACGATACATTTTACAACCGAGCGTGGTTTATTTTTGAGTGATAACTAAGATATATTGGCGTCGGATGAGTGATTCATGAGAAGATGAGATGAAACTTTATTAGGTAATGGGAAGGAAGCGGTCGTGGCCTATATTGTAGGAACCTCCCTAGCATTAGCCTAAGCTGGAACCGCCACAACGATGGTCTATTAAAAGACGGACTGGCATCGACTCGAGGACTGAAGCATGACAGCCGGATCGACAGCCATGAAGTAGACGGGAAGTAACCTCGTGAACGAACCGGAAGCTAGACTCACCTTGGTGCGTGGCAGCAGGCACTAGGCAGTCTGCCCCGGGCGATAAGGGTGTGTGCATGCTGCCGCCAAGAGGTAGGATCGTTCGGGCGACGTGTCTGATCAACCCCTGGGTTCGGTCGGACCGAAATAGCTGTGGAGTACCGACAGTCATGAGTGACAGCGTGCGGATCGTGTGTTGTTATTGTTGGTACGAGACGGTTCAACCCGAGCTCGTACCAACTGTTGTTGCCAGAAAGAGCTAACAGAACATTCTCATTTTAGGTTCAATTTTTTTGTATGCTTTTAGTTTGTGTGTTTGTATAAACCCATACAGGTATCAGCTTGGGCTTACAGCGTTCGGTAATATTATTCGAATGCTGTACTTCGTCTCTAATCTAAACGCAATGTGTTTTGTTGTGTCGAACGGCTGCTTCCTGACTCCGCATACGAGCCAAATGGTTGTTACCCTAGTGTTACGTGCAAACAGGCGTGGCAAGGACAGGTAGAAAGTCCGACGGCTCGCAACTTGCCTGGGGCGGTCCAAGCTTGTGCGAGCTCAGCTCTTACAGCCTCTGCTCTTACAGCTCTGCTCTTACAGCCTCTGTTCTTACAGCCTCTGCTCTTACAGCCTCTGCTCTTACAGCCTCTGTTCTTACAGCCTCTGTTCTTACAGCCTCTGCTCTTACAGCCTCTGCTCTTACAGCCTCTGTTCTTACAGCCTCTGTTCTTACAGCCTCTGCTCTTACAGCCTCTGCTCTTACAGCCTCTGTTCTTACAGCCTCTGTTCTTACAGCCTCTGCTCTTACAGCCTATGTTCTTACAGCCTCTGTTCTTACAGCCTCTGTTCTTACAGCCTCTGTTCTTACAGCCTCTGTTCTTACAGCCTCTGTTCTTACAGCCTCTGTTCTTACAGCCTCTGCTCTTACAGCCTCTGTTCTTACAGCCTCTGTTCTAACAGCCTCTGTTCTTACAGCCTCTGTTCTTACAGCCTCTGTTCTTACAGCCTCTGTTCTTACAGCCTCCGTTCTTACAGCCTCTGTTCTTACAGCCTCTGCTCTTACAGCCTCTGTTCGCAAGACGTTGTTTTCTTGGAGTTGCAGGCTTGGAATCGACGACTCGTATATTTATAACTGGCCATGTCGCCCAAGTTACGTAATTTGGCGCGCAAATTTGGCAACTTGGCAAGTTCTAGAAGGTTGCTTCTAGTTTTTGCCGCGGCTCTGTTGGTTGTGTTTGTTATACCACAAGGCTAGCGATCTGAACCTGTCTGAACATTGGATGCACGGTGCTTTGCTGTCGTCCAGCTTCAACTATAATGATAACTAAGATCTATTGGCGTCGGATGGCTGATTGGTGAGGAGCCGATGGAGGTGGACAAACTGACACATGCTGCTGGATTGGCTGATTTGCCATTACATGCACGAGTTACTTTTTCTCTTGGTTCAACTCGAGGGTTTAGGTACGCATCAAGCTATTGGCGGTCTTCTACCGGAGACGTGTAGGTCATTACCGGTACCCAATCATACATCATTGTGTACTCCGCTCCCAAAACTGGAGCAGGAATTGTGTGGATTTATTCATGTTTCTGCGGAACAGTACATGCCTATACACGGACAGGGCTGTATGTTGAGCCCCTAGGCCCGATCTGGTTGACCGGTACACTCTCAGAAATATGACGAGCTCTAGATTTGTATCAACATTGTTAATCATTCTGCTAGGTTTTTATTATATAACCTATCAATGAGAGGGATAATTGTATAAACTTTGACTGTTGTTAATTAATAGATTCAAATGATGATATTGACATTTGTCCAACACCAACAACCGACCACCGAACAGTTTGCAAACAGTACTTTTAAGATTCAGATGGCGAGATGACCGTTTCAAACATCGTTTCTGTCAGAATATCGCTGCACTGATTTCATTCAGGGTATTGTTTCACTCATTGTGACGAATTTGAATTGAAATGTTGATACATAGGCCTACCTCTGATTGACAAACGCGCCTGCGTACTGTCATTGAATGTCCACGTTGCATGATCGGCCGGCCCGGCACTAACATGGATGTGCTACAGGTGGATTCGAACTGCTGGATACTCTGACAATAGTCACGTTTGACTTGACCTGATGAACTAGTGAATGATTCGTTATTTACGTTATCTGTAACACTGTTATCTAAACTAGGCAAGCTGGCACCGCAATAATAGAATCTGGGAGTTTTAAGCCTTTTCAAGTGGTTACTCATTCTGATCAATTTTATTCTTAGCACGCTTTTTATACTCGGCATTACTTGACTTCATAATTAAACTGAAAACTCGATTGCGAACGATATCGACTGCACTGAGGCTCAGTATTACCAAGTCCAGTTAGTATTTATCTGAAAACAAATACCACAGGTAACCATGGTGATAACAAGTTTGAACTGTCAGATAAAGGCTAACTAGACTTGGTAATACCGGGCCTGAGTAAAATAGAAATTCTTCTACACATACGGTATCAAATATTTTGTGTTCACTGTGCGTTTTACTTCCCTTCAATCCGTGCTCGCAGACGCATTGTAAGCCACCTACACGGGTCTAGTTGCTGGACGTGGGAAAGTTGGACAGAAATAAAACAACGTCACCAGTTAGGGCCTATACGAGGAAACTGATGATAATATGTTACATTTTATTGTGAGTTATTATTGAGTATAAATAGAGGATAAAATTTCAAACCGTGACTTTTTTCGTATTTCATTATCAGTATTATTGCCATGGACAGCTATCACACGCGACAAACCGCCCAAGTGGCAAGACAGGACTATATTGTACCTTTACTAGAAGACAACTCTAGCAATACATAATGCACTCTTTTCATTAGTTGACTACTCAAAACGTGAAGATAGATATTATGAAAATATACGATTTTTATAAATATATATTCAAGTATGATTTGATTTTCGAGGGGCTGAAGCCCCTTGAAAGTTTGCCACCCTAGGCCCGCGCCTCGTGGGTAGGCCATAACACGGCCCTGTAACACAGAGACATTTGACCACTATCATCTAAATGGAGTGTAGTAGTCTCTCTTACATTTTTCTCTGTTCAGTACCCATTTATTTTCACACTGTGATTGTATCCCAATGGGCGGAGGGGGGGGAGGGGGGGGGGATCCTCAGCTCCACGGTCAAGAAACAGCCCACCTCACGTGATTCCACTCGGGACTGCGTGTTCGAACCTCTGCCTACCTGGGAACATCACCTCATGGGCTCACATCACATACACACACACACACACACACATATATAGGCCTATATATATATATATATATATATATATATATATATATATATATATATATATATATATATATATATATATATATATATATATATATGCAACATCATCCTCGAAAATTTTCTCGAAAGAGGGTTAAAGGAATAAACACTACTACACACGTGCTGTAGGCCTACGTTTCAACAGAGTCATGTACTTATATATATGTATGCCTATATATATATATATATATATATATATATATATATATATATATATATATATATATATATATATATATATATATATATATATATATATATATATATATATATATATATATTTATATTTATGTATGTATGTATGTATATATGTATATATATATATATAGATGTATAGATATCATCTATACATATTTTTGTGTCGTTTTTTCGGTTTCGCCGCGTGTGCTCTTTTGGAATAGAATTGCGATTCCATTCGGGACCTTGTCTGTGTCAACGTTTCGTCAGGAAGTGACCTGCCATCTTCAGGGATTCTTTTGTACACGTCGTCGTCCTGAAGTGAACGTTCGTGACAGCTAGTTGCAGTCGAGGCCAGTCGAGTGGTCTGACGGTCTGTGTGACGTCACCGTTGTGCTACGTCATCACCACACGCCATAGCCTGGTTCCGAGAACTGAGCCGACTCCACATCTTTCCACGCACTCATACAGACACACACACACGAGGAGATACGCTATTGTGTTACTAATTGTCATTTCAATCGGACCAGCCGCTATGAAGAGAATGATTAATAAATGTTCATTCATTATCAAATAGTTACGGTATAGGCTTCTGTCAAGTGACGTCACCCATTGTTGAAAGAGTCAGACAACAATGTCCACCAGTTCGCTGTATTGCTATGGTAACGATTGTTTGTCATTTGTTAGACAGAAAGCCTATAGACATAATATGTCTTCGTGAGTGTGGCACCGTGATTCACGGCTTTCTAGACTAGATGGTTTCCCAGCCAAGGTGGATAGAGTTGTCGAGTACAATGTCTCGCTCCTCGAATGGCCTGTTCAGACGAGGCACGATCGTGCCAATCCTACGTTGTCGAGCAATGAAACACCTCATCAAGGTCAACACTACGTGCCTGAATCGTGTCGAATTTCGGATCGACAGGAGCTCTATATTTCAATCCTATCGTGTTGGTTTATGCATGACTGACCAATAGGAGAACAGTATTTTCAATTCGAGTGATCGATAATCACAACAAAGCAAATCGATTGAATATGGCTGCCTGGACAGAGCTTTCTATTGGTCCATTTATCACGTGACTGACTTTCCAGCAACGCGATGCGAGGTGCCAAACTTGTGTCTGAATGCCCCAAAGCTCGCATCGTACTGTTCCACAACATGGGATTGGTCTCCGTCTGAACACGCCACAACGCGTACTCTGCATCTGCCTAGTTGGATGAGCGCCTGACCCCCTCTATCTACCGCTTGGTACGCGTGTGGTACGTAATGTGACGTGTGAGCTTCATAGGGAAGGCCATCAAGTGTACAGACTTGCAGACCTGGACCGTCACTCAGGCGACCGGAGTTCGATTCCCGCCACGGTCGACTCTGCCTAGTTGGATGAGCGCCTGACCCCCTCTATCTACCGCTTGGTACGCGTGTGGTACGTAACGTGACGATTCCCGCCACGGTCGACTCACCCGACAGATTTATCCCATCACTCTCCGCCGCCAATCGATCTTGATCATCAGTCAGTGCGATGCGTCGTTCAATCCAGTATAATAATGTACGAAGGTTCCTTTGCCGCCTCTTGGCTCATTCAGCTTGAAATGACTTGAACTCGAGACTGACTGACGATGTGTCACCTATACTGTCTGAGGACGAAAATGTCTAGATTCTACTTACACTTGACAGTAAACCATTGACTGTGATGGCAGTTGTATCGGCGCAGTGCTACACTCGGGCCCTTTCACCTGGTTCTCCGTTTCTGCCCTCGCTTCACCAGACGTTCCGTTCCGACTTCCTCCTTGTTCACTCTCGTTTATAAGTGTCAGATGAGATCTGAAAGCCCGTGGTTGTGCGCCACGGGCCGTGCTGAGTGACTGGCCAACTCGCTTCAGCATGTTGCTCTGGTTACGTTGGGCTGCGCTCGACAACAACGTCAGCATGTGCTGGTGACAAGAAACCGACGGTCCGATGAATAGTGGCCTGAATAGTAGCCACTGGACGGGCAGGAAGTGAGTGTCTCTAGCCCCGGTCTCCTGAAGACGGCTCGGCATGCTAGCCACTGGACGGTCAGGAAGTGAGTGTCTCTAGCCCCGGTCTCCTGAAGACGGCTCGGCATGCATGCTATAGCCAGTGGACTGTCAGGAAGTGAGTGTCTCTAGCCCCGGTCTCCTGAAGACGGCTCGGCGTGCTAGCCACTGGACGGTCAGGAAGTGAGTGTCTCTAGCCCCGGTCTCCTGAAGACGGCTCGGCGTGCTAGCCACTGGACGGTCAGGAAGTGAGTGTCTCTAGCCCCGGTCTCCTGAAGACGGCTCGGCATGCTAGCCACTGGACGGTCAGGAAGTGAGTGTCTCTAGCCCCGGTCTCCTGAAGACGGCTCGGCGTGCTAGCCACTGGACGGTCAGGAAGTGAGTGTCTCTAGCCCCGGTCTCCTGAAGACGGCTCGGCATGCTAGCCACTGGACGGTCAGGAAGTGAGTGTCTCTAGCCCCGGTCTCCTGAAGACGGCTCGGCATGCTAGCCACTGGACGGTCAGGAAGTGAGTGTCTCTAGCCCCGGTCTCCTGAAGACGGCTCGGCATGCTATAGCCACTGGACGGTCAGGAAGTGAGTGTCTCTAGCCCCGGTCTCCTGAAGACGGCTCGGCATGCTATAGCCACTGGACGGTCAGGAAGTGAGTGTCTCTAGCCCCGGTCTCCTGAAGACGGCTCGGCGTGCTAGCCACTGGACGGTCAGGAAGTGAGTGTCTCTAGCCCCGGTCTCCTGAAGACGGCTCGGCGTGCTAGCCACTGGACGGTCAGGAAGTGAGTGTCTCTAGCCCCGGTCTCCTGAAGACGGCTCGGCATGCTATAGCCACTGGACGGTCAGGAAGTGAGTGTCTCTAGCCCCGGTCTCCTGAAGACGGCTCGGCGTGCTAGCCACTGGACGGTCAGGAAGTGAGTGTCTCTAGCCCCGGTCTCCTGAAGACGGCTCTCCGTGCTAGCCACTGGACGGTCAGGAAGTGAGTGTCTCTAGCCCCGGTCTCCTGAAGACGGCTCGGCGTGCTAGCCACTGGACGGTCAGGAAGTGAGTGTCTCTAGCCCCGGTCTCCTGAAGACGGCTCGGCATGCTATAGCCACTGGACGGTCAGGAAGTGAGTGTCTCTAGCCCCGGTCTCCTGAAGACGGCTCGGCATGCTATAGCCACTGGACGGTCAGGAAGTGAGTGTCTCTAGCCCCGGTCTCCTGAAGACGGCTCGGCGTGCTAGCCACTGGACGGTCAGGAAGTGAGTGTCTCTAGCCCCGGTCTCCTGAAGACGGCTCGGCGTGCTAGCCACTGGACGGTCAGGAAGTGAGTGTCTCTAGCCCCGGTCTCCTGAAGACGGCTCGGCATGCTATAGCCACTGGACGGTCAGGAAGTGAGTGTCTCTAGCCCCGGTCTCCTGAAGACGGCTCGGCGTGCTAGCCACTGGACGGTCAGGAAGTGAGTGTCTCTAGCCCCGGTCTCCTGAAGACGGCTCGGCGTGCTAGCCACTGGACGGTCAGGAAGTGAGTGTCTCTAGCCCCGGTCTCCTGAAGACGGCTCGGCATGCTAGCCACTGGACGGTCAGGAAGTGAGTGTCTCTAGCCCCGGTCTCCTGAAGACGGCTCGGCATGCTAGCCACTGGACGGTCAGGAAGTGAGTGTCTCTAGCCCCGGTCTCCTGAAGACGGCTCGGCATGCTATAGCCACTGGACGGTCAGGAAGTGAGTGTCTCTAGCCCCGGTCTCCTGAAGACGGCTCGGCGTGCTAGCCACTGGACGGTCAGGAAGTGAGTGTCTCTAGCCCCGGTCTCCTGAAGACGGCTCGGCGTGCTAGCCACTGGACGGTCAGGAAGTGAGTGTCTCTAGCCCCGGTCTCCTGAAGACGGCTCGGCATGCTAGCCACTGGACGGTCAGGAAGTGAGTGTCTCTAGCCCCGGTCTCCTGAAGACGGCTCGGCATGCTAGCCACTGGACGGTCAGGAAGTGAGTGTCTCTAGCCCCGGTCTCCTGAAGACGGCTCGGCATGCTATAGCCACTGGACGGTCAGGAAGTGAGTGTCTCTAGCCCCGGTCTCCTGAAGACGGCTCGGCGTGCTAGCCACTGGACGGTCAGGAAGTGAGTGTCTCTAGCCCCGGTCTCCTGAAGACGGCTCGGCGTGCTAGCCACTGGACGGTCAGGAAGTGAGTGTCTCTAGCCCCGGTCTCCTGAAGACGGCTCGGCATGCTAGCCACTGGACGGTCAGGAAGTGAGTGTCTCTAGCCCCGGTCTCCTGAAGACGGCTCGGCGTGCTAGCCACTGGACGGTCAGGAAGTGAGTGTCTCTAGCCCCGGTCTCCTGAAGACGGCTCGGCATGCTAGCCACTGGACGGTCAGGAAGTGAGTGTCTCTAGCCCCGGTCTCCTGAAGACGGCTCGGCATGCTAGCCACTGGACGGTCAGGAAGTGAGTGTCTCTAGCCCCGGTCTCCTGAAGACGGCTCGGCATGCTAGCCACTGAACGGTCAGGAAGTGAGTGTCTCTAGCCCCGGTCTCCTGAAGACGGCTCGGCATGCTAGCCACTGGACGGTCAGGAAGTGAGTGTCTCTAGCCCCGGTCTCCTGAAGACGGCTCGGCATGCTAGCCACTGGACGGTCAGGAAGTGAGTGTCTCTAGCCCCGGTCTCCTGAAGACGGCTCGGCATGCTAGCCACTGGACGGTCAGGAAGTGAGTGTCTCTAGCCCCGGTCTCCTGAAGACGGCTCGGCATGCTAGCCACTGGACGGTCAGGAAGTGAGTGTCTCTAGCCCCGGTCTCCTGAAGACGGCTCGGCATGCTAGCCACTGGACGGTCAGGAAGTGAGTGTCTCTAGCCCCGGTCTCCTGAAGACGGCTCGGCATGCTAGCCACTGGACGGTCAGGAAGTGAGTGTCTCTAGCCCCGGTCTCCTGAAGACGGCTCGGCATGCTAGCCACTGGACGGTCAGGAAGTGAGTGTCTCTAGCCCCGGTCTCCTGAAGACGGCTCGGCGTGCTAGCCACTGGACGGTCAGGAAGTGAGTGTCTCTAGCCCCGGTCTCCTGAAGACGGCTCGGCGTGCTAGCCACTGGACGGTCAGGAAGTGAGTGTCTCTAGCCCCGGTCTCCTGAAGACGGCTCGGCATGCTATAGCCACTGGACGGTCAGGAAGTGAGTGTCTCTAGCCCCGGTCTCCTGAAGACGGCTCGGCGTGCTAGCCACTGGACGGTCAGGAAGTGAGTGTCTCTAGCCCCGGTCTCCTGAAGACGGCTCGGCATGCTAGCCACTGGACGGTCAGGAAGTGAGTGTCTCTAGCCCCGGTCTCCTGAAGACGGCTCGGCATGCTAGCCACTGGACGGTCAGGAAGTGAGTGTCTCTAGCCCCGGTCTCCTGAAGACGGCTCGGCGTGCTAGCCACTGGACGGTTGGCTGGCGATGAACTGCTGGTGACAGCCTCAGTCTGAGCAACATCTCTCTCAGCATGCTTGTCACAGGTGTCAATGAATCATGCAGCTGCGGTCTGGACGCATGAGTGCCTGCCTGTCTTGTAGCCTGTAGGGAGACGAGCCACAGAGGTTCCCACTCGGCCAGCCACTGGGATTCTCACGACATCGACAGGGAGGGATGTTTGCCAACTCGCCTTGTATTGGCCGAGGGCAATTTGAAACAATTGTGGCTTTCGCGATTCGAGTTCAATGGACATTTCACTGGTCGATATACTAGTAGCAATACTGTCTCACATAGCGAGAAAACACAAATATCAAATCAAATCTGATGAAAATCAGAAAATTCAACGGTTTTGACGGGGGGGGGGGGGGGGGGCAATTATACTGGATACGAAGCACAAAGAAAATTTGATAAAGAAAACTGATCACTTTCACAGTAGACAAAATGTTAATCTCGATGGAAATTGAATATTTCTTCATATTGAATATTTTTTTCATCGTCCTCATTTTTTCATTTCGTCGTGAATTATTCACTCCTCCATTGTTTTTTTTGTTTATAATTTCACATCCCTTGAACTAGATTTGGACGGATAATTCGCGATCGGTCCAAGTAGGCCTATGTGGCCAAGTCCGACCGGTGGGCCGCAACCCTGGCCTGGCATCGGGAACACGCACTGCGGGATTTACCATCTTCCTCGAGAGACTCTCGCATCCTATTCAAACAGCTTCACAGCTCTGGAGCCAGATTTCAACCAATAGAAGCACGATATTTATTATCCTGCTTTCAGTCATTTGTTTCCCAGGATCCGGGCCGTTTTTCTGAGTCGTGACGTCGACACCACTCGATTCTGTTCATGTTTCTAAACATAATCGGTAATGCCTACGTCATAACTCATGGGCTTTGGAAGACATGACAAATATTTCTTTGAGATGATGATTGCTAGTTTTGTGTGGAATCAGGGATATGAGTTGACTGCTGTGCACCCCGAGCTGCAAGTAGGCCGCGTGGCGACACGGCAACCAGTCGACCCTCAGAGACGCCGTGCGGTGACCTCGTGTGCCAGCCCAACAGCGCGACACATTGCATTGGGGGAGTTTTCACTTGTTTTGGGCCATGCAAGTGTTATGAGTGAGGTCCCATCGGAACTGTTTTGATGCAGCACATCTGTATGGGCACCGTCATGCATCATCCATCGTGTTCAAGGGAGATTTCAAGTATTGAATAATCTAGCCATTGGTGTTACCGTGCGGTGGCTTCGTGCAATAATAGATCTGATCAAGATCCATCAGAAAACATGCACTGAGAATTGGTCGCGATGCGGTGTATCACACGGAGTCTGCGACCTGTATGGCTGGACCCATGACCTGGGTTGACATGACCAGGAGCCCAGCTGTCTCGACTGTGGCTCCAGTCAGATGGGCTTTGAACTGGCCCAAGTAGCTCAGGTGCTAGCGCGCTCGCTTCGTGTGTTCCGGGAGGTGAGAGGCATATCGGAGCTCGGTTTGAGCCAGGGCCCTAGACCACGCCGGAGCCGGAGCCGGAGCTCTCGTCGCCGCGCTGTTGATGGCGTGGAGGTCATCTCCCTGGTGGAAAGTGAAAGGTCTTGTCTTTGTGGCTGACGTCTGCTCCACATTCAGCAGACCACTTGTAGGGCCAACAGACAGCGCTGGAGGCCCTGTAAGTGGATCTACAAATGATTACAGCGCGATGTTGCACCTATTTGTATTCGTGATGATGAAGTTGAAAGTGGTGTTTTGAGGTGACTAAATATATTCACAACTAATGGTATTGGATGGAATAAATATGAAGGAGATTTGAGATACCGGCAACAGTTCTAGTCATTGAAAAGCTGGAATATGATCATGTAGAGGGCAAAGCCCAACTGCAAGTACACCGTCTATACCCAATGCCACCAGTAGTGTTGTGGGTCGGTCTGTCGGAACCTTGTTGACGCTGTACTGGCAGCTGATGTGCTCGAGCTCGACCGTGGGTTCGAGGCACGAGAGCCCTGCACTGGAGCTGTACAGTATATGGAGACATTGTCGTCCTCTTGTCACTAAACAACCATCAAGCTACAACCAAGCATCGACCGTGTTGTTGGAAATGAGCCGAGTTTTTGTATTTTCGTGGCTATTTTTAGTAAAACCGGAAATCGTTCCTCATTCGAGCTGGCAGTTGCTCCCTAGGCTCCATTCACTTGTTTACTATAGTCCACGTTCTGTTGCTTCGCTCTCTGGGACACCTCGTTCCCTAGACGTGGCCCTAGAGAGATGCGGGCAGTCGAGCTGGCAGTTGCTCCCTAGGCTCCATTCACTTGTTTACTATAGTCCACGTTCTGTTGCTTCGCTCTCTGGGACACCTCGTTCCCTAGACGTGGCCCTAGAGAGATGCGGGCAGTCGAGCAAGGTCGTGTCTATTGAACCGACAGTAATTAGGTCAGCCCTAGACCAATATTGAAGTTTGTTATCAGAAGTTGACTTCGAGTATTCAAAACCTTGACTGATAACAAATATCAGCTAATAGCACCTGCTCCGATCTTACATAAGATTGGTGAGATAAGAACTTGCCGAGGTAGTAGATTCATGTTTGGAATTGGCCCAGACGAGACGACAAGTGCACGGCCGTGTCAACTGATGCTGTCGACGTCACAGATGACACGAAACAAGCTACGGATCCGAATAGGGCGCCAGTTGCATATCAGACGTTCGTCTGTATGGGTTCGGGTAGACGAGATTGGCTTTCGGTTGTTGCACTTTGTAATCAAGTGTTTCTGCCCACTCCTGTGCTCCACTTGGGCCAGTCCAATCCACTTCTATCTCTTCCCATTTGCCACTTTTGGAACTATGTTTTGAGTTCTCTTAATTTTTACAAAATTCTCGTAGTAATATGAGCTGAGTGGCGATCGGTTGTGTGATGGATTAGTAGACTGGATTAACGCCTAATTAGCACTAAATATTCATGTTTAAAAACTCCACAGTCCGTTCTTTGAATTTAAAATAGTACTGGATTCTTGCAATTTTAGTTCATTCTCGTTTGATGACTCATATTGTGTTTTTTGTGTATGTGCATGGCAATTGTATTTCATCATGTCAAAATTGCTATTAAGCCCAGTTATAATCACCGAACGTTTGCTTTATATGCCCAATATCTATCCACGCATATGCATGTTCCCTCTCTTGGAGAGTCAACTTGGCCAAAACTTTTTATATCACTACTTTTTACATGTCAAAGTGTTTGAATAGCAATGGCTATTTTATTTCTACAAGTTTTTGTTTTTGGTGGGGATATCACAGCTTTTTGTGCTTCATATTTGCTAGTATTAATGGACAAGTTTTTAAAAATAATCCAGACACATTTTTCGAATCAGATCTTGATTATCAGATGAGCGTGGCGATGACTCTAATAAAGTCGCTCACACTCTATTGTAGGACTTGAGCAGCGAGCTGTGACTTCTCACGAGACAATAACAATGCAGTCAACCCTTGTTGGCCCAGGTTGTCAAATCATCTGATACATAATTCCTGTCATTTCACTGGGATTTTCATTAGAACATGAGCAAAATAGCAACAGCCTAAAGCTAGGCCTACGAGGGTCATCTAGCATTTGTAGGCGTTGCCATGATAGACCTAGATGTTGGTCTCAAACTATCACAGAATTGCAAATAGAGTGCATATGGGTCGGCCTACTCTAAATGCGAGTGTCACGGTTTCCCTCAGTCCTTGTTGAGGATACTGTGGTAAGACTCGATGATCAACGAAGTTCACCTTCCCATCATTCCAAATACCACCTTCAAAGTTCAAACTACAAAGCCATCCTTTTCTAATATGATTTTGTCACAAATTATTTCGGTTTTCTTAATGCTTTTCGCGACAAAATCATTAGCGGTAGAACTACGTTCAAAACAAATCTTTTCTCCACTTTGCAAAAGGCGCAAAATGATCTCGCTGTCGACGCGCCTTCGAACCCTAACATTGATTTATTCATGAATGAATGAAGGATTTTCTAATCGTAATCAACAACAACAACAACATCAACAGAAACGTGAAATCACGGGGCTGTACCTCAACATTGATTTGCGAATTGTTTCTGCATGAATAGTCCTATGGTTGATGTATTTCTACAGAAAGATGTTCGACGCTTCATTGGGGCCGTCATTTACGACGAAATGGCGTCGACAAGAGGGTCGATAAGGCAGTCAACTTCAATTCTGGGAGTCATCATCTCATTCTTGGTCAATCTATCACACACAATCATTTCTGAATATTCACACAAACATGTCATTGAAATTTTATCAAAATCTGTCGAAAAATGATTTTTAAAAATAATATTACTTTGAAAAAAGAGCGTATAATGGCAATACTTCCGGTTTTTGAAGTGATTTCCGGTTAAAACATTCAAAACGCACACTTCCGTATGAGTCCACATATTCCCTGAAAAAATCAGTCAAATCGGACGATTCGTTTGGCCTGTATCCGATTTCTTAGGTTGACGAGACGGAAGGAAAAGGAGAAGAAGAGAATGAGAGAATGAGAGAGAGGAAAATGAGAACCGAAAAAGTACGCTTTTCACAGTGCTATAACTTCCAAATGTTTGGTCCGTCCGATACAGCACAGGCTTGATGGTGCCTCATTCCATAACAAACTGGAGTGATCTAAGTTTATTAGTTTCGGAGTTATACAGTGTGCTCAAAACCGTCTGGAAGCTCTCATGTGAATAGTGTGGCTTCACGCGGGACTTGGCTCCCGTCGAGCTACCGCTCGACTAGATTGCTGTTTGTTGCGATTACAAGCTTCAGCCAAAAAGCATCTTCCCCTCACTCATTCATCAACTCACGGACCCAAGGTATATATAACACGGACCTTCAACCAGAAGTGTATGTTGAGGAACAAATCAATTATCCCAAACAAGTTTGATACGACGAGCAGAAAGAAGGTCCCCCATTTCTTCCTGGTAACATTTTTTGTTGATTTTCTTTTTTCCTCAATTTTTTATGATGACGTATATTTGGTGTGCTGCTCAGTTGATGACTTGTCCCAAGCCAACGTGGTCTGTCATGTGTTAGAGTCTAGGTGAGTGACAAATTAAAGGGTACCAGCAGTATGCCATAGGCCCAGGCCGTGCCTAATGCATCAGTATCTGAAACCTTTGGCATTACATCAAATACCCATTCACAATGCAACGCTAACACTAGCGCGAACGATGTTTGCCTTATGGATGGCCTTGGTCCATTCACAGCCACCACTAACCATAACACTTGAGATCAAAGATAAATTGGCAAAGCTAGTCATCTTGGGACTCGTGTTTTAAATCGATACATTCATTTCCAATTCATTTGACTCATTATTCGTTATTTGTATCATTATTTTCACAATAACTCATAATTACTGTATAAAACATGCTGCTGACTGTGCTGACCAAAATCTTGTGGAAAAATGTGTTCATTACATTGGAGTAAAAGTTTTCAACCATTTACCTCACACAGTGTCCTCTATTATAGGATTTATTAACATCGAACCTTCATACACATTCATTGTTCCCTAATTAAGGCTATGGATGAAAGTGGGGTCGTTTGGGCGGAGCAACACCTCTATATTAGGCCCTATATTAGTACTATTATATTCTATTTAATTATTATATGGGCACCACTATATTAGGAAATATAGTAGGCTACTTTTAGACGTTTAGATACTTTTAGTCAAGTTATTTATGATGTTTTGAATTTTGTTTGAACGTTTCTCCTAGTTTTCTTTATATTCATTTTGTTCAAGTTCTTTCTTGTTTGATTAACCAAGTTTAAATTGATGGTTTTTTTCGAAAACAAAATGTAATCAAGTCGATCTAAATCATTCCAATTTTTTTGTTCTCTTTGAAAACGTAATCTTAAATACAAACATATGTTTTGATATTATGAGTGATGTTGGTTTGAATGACCAGCCTATATATAAGTAGTGTATAATGGTATTTAAACAGTGTACAGAGAAGAAGCCACAACTGCGTGCTATTTAACATTTACTGTGGTCAGTTCGGGTAGATATTACAAGTAACAAGCACGTGTTACAGCCGAGGATTCGTAGGAGGCTAGAATCTGACCGATTGTGGAGATTTGTCAATCGGATTCAGTTGATTGGCCAACACTACAACCAAGTGGAAGGCAATTCCCTTCCTTTCGTGATCAGCAACATATTTGTGTTCTCTATTCCAGCTGTAAAAATCCTTATTGCTTAGAATTTTGATTAGATCAGTTTTCATTCTCAGAATTGGTTTCAAAATCCCTCACATTCAACAATAGTAACTATTCATTATTATTATTATTATTTTATTTATTATATTAACATCAAACGTGATACAAAATGATTGTTCCCCAATGAAGGCCAAGGATGGAAGATGGGATCGTTTGAACCACCCCAGAGAATAATTGAAACAAGACAGCTCATTCGACAAACCATGAATCTTGAGATTATCATTTCGGGGATTGTTAACAATTGAAACATTTACTTTGGGGGGAAATATCTCCAGTCTTTGTATTACATCTCAGAATCTTTTTCTTCTTCTCATTCTTAAATTCTTTTATTTTCTTCTCCGTTGTTGTTTTATTATGGGCCCAGCCCTAAACAATGAATAATGGACACCTTTACGCTCATCGATAACAATTATCCGATTTGAAAAGGCTTAGAAGATTTTGCAAATGTTCCCTGGCATGCAATGTGCAGCTCTGGGCCTGCAGTGTCTATTGCCCTGCTCCGACACTGAGCACTGAGACATGTTCCGCTGGGTGCCTAATGTTGACTCCCTGGCATGCAATGTGCAGCTCTGGGCCTGCAGTGTCTATTGCCCTGCCCCGACACTGAGCACTGAGACATGTTCCGCTGGGTGCCTAATGTTCCCTGGAATGCAATGTGCAGCTCTGGGCCTGCAGTGTCTATTGCCCTGCCCCGACACTGAGCACTGAGACATGTTCCGCTGGGTGCCTAATGTTGACTCCCTGGCATGCAATGTGCAGCTCTGGGCCTGCAGTGTCTATTGCCCTGCTCCGACACTGAGCACTGAGACATGTTCCGCTGGGTGCCTAATGTTCCCTGGCATGCAATGTGCAGCTCTGGGCCTGCAGTGTCTATTGCCCTGCTCCGACACTGAGCACTGAGACATGTTCCGCTGGGTGCCTAATGTTCCCTGGCATGCAATGTGCAGCTCTGGGCCTGCAGTGTCTATTGCCCTGCCCCGACACTGAGCACTGAGACATGTTCCGCTGGGTGCCTAATGTTCCCTGGAATGCAATGTGCAGCTCTGGGCCTGCAGTGTCTATTGCCCTGCTCCGACACTGAGCACTGAGACATGTTCTGCTGGGTGCCCAATGTTGACTCCCTGGCATGCAATGTGCAGCTCTGGGCCTGCAGTGTCTATTGCCCTGCCCCGACACTGAGCACTGAGACATGTTCCGCTGGGTGCCTAATGTTCCCTGGCATGCAATGTGCAGCTCTGGGCCTGCAGTGTCTATTGCCCTGCCCCGACACTGAGCACTGAGACATGTTCCGCTGGGTGCCTAATGTTCCCTGGCATGCAATGTGCAGCTCTGGGCCTGCAGTGTCTATTGCCCTGCCCCGACACTGAGCACTGAGACATGTTCCGCTGGGTGCCTAATGTTCCCTGGCATGCAATGTGCAGC
Source organism: Brachyptera risi (assembly GCA_964007535.1). NCBI lineage: Eukaryota > Metazoa > Arthropoda > Insecta > Plecoptera > Taeniopterygidae > Brachyptera > Brachyptera risi. The sequence continues at coordinate 2,904,946 of OZ023327.1, read as the reverse complement.
TCTGGGCCTGCAGTGTCTATTGCCCTGCCCCGACACTGAGCACTGAGACATGTTCCGCTGGGTGCCTAATGTTCCCTGGCATGCAATGTGCAGCTCTGGGCCTGCAGTGTCTATTGCCCTGCTCCGACACTGAGCACTGAGACATGTTCCGCTGGGTGCCTAATGTTCCCTGGCATGCAATGTGCAGCTCTGGGCCTGCAGTGTCTATTGCCCTGCTCCGACACTGAGCACTGAGACATGTTCCGCTGGGTGCCTAATGTTGACTCCCTGGCATGCAATGTGCAGCTCTGGGCCTGCAGTGTCTATTGCCCTGCCCCGACACTGAGCACTGAGACATGTTCCGCTGGGTGCCTAATGTTGACTCCCTGGCATGCAATGTGCAGCTCTGGGCCTGCAGTGTCTATTGCCCTGCCCCGACACTGAGCACTGAGACATGTTCCGCTGGGTGCCTAATGTTCCCTGGCATGCAATGTGCAGCTCTGGGCCTGCAGTGTCTATTGCCCTGCTCCGACACTGAGCACTGAGACATGTTCCGCTGGGTGCCTAATGTTCCCTGGCATGCAATGTGCAGCTCTGGGCCTGCAGTGTCTATTGCCCTGCCCCGACACTGAGCACTGAGACATGTTCCGCTGGGTGCCTAATGTTCCCTGGCATGCAATGTGCAGCTCTGGGCCTGCAGTGTCTATTGCCCTGCCCCGACACTGAGCACTGAGACATGTTCCGCTGGGTGCCTAATGTTCCCTGGCATGCAATGTGCAGCTCTGGGCCTGCAGTGTCTATTGCCCTGCTCTGACACTGAGCACTGAGACATGTTCCGCTGGGTGCCTAATGTTCCCTGGCATGCAATGTGCAGCTCTGGGCCTGCAGTGTCTATTGCCCTGCTCCGACACTGAGCACTGAGACATGTTCCGCTGGGTGCCTAATGTTCCCTGGCATGCAATGTGCAGCTCTGGGCCTGCAGTGTCTATTGCCCTGCTCCGACACTGAGCACTGAGACATGTTCCGCTGGGTGCCTAATGTTCCCTGGCATGCAATGTGCAGCTCTGGGCCTGCAGTGTCTATTGCCCTGCTCCGACACTGAGCACTGAGACATGTTCCGCTGGGTGCCTAATGTTCCCTGGCATGCAATGTGCAGCTCTGGGCCTGCAGTGTCTATTGCCCTGCTCCGACACTGAGCACTGAGACATGTTCCGCTGGGTGCCTAATGTTCCCTGGCATGCAATGTGCAGCTCTGGGCCTGCAGTGTCTATTGCCCTGCTCCGACACTGAGCACTGAGACATGTTCCGCTGGGTGCCTAATGTTCCCTGGCATGCAATGTGCAGCTCTGGGCCTGCAGTGTCTATTGCCCTGCTCCGACACTGAGCACTGAGACATGTTCCGCTGGGTGCCTAATGTTCCCTGGCATGCAATGTGCAGCTCTGGGCCTGCAGTGTCTATTGCCCTGCTCCGACACTGAGCACTGAGACATGTTCCGCTGGGTGCCTAATGTTCCCTGGCATGCAATGTGCAGCTCTGGGCCTGCAGTGTCTATTGCCCTGCTCCGACACTGAGCACTGAGACATGTTCCGCTGGGTGCCTAATGTTCCCTGGCATGCAATGTGCAGCTCTGGGCCTGCAGTGTCTATTGCCCTGCCCCGACACTGAGCACTGAGACATGTTCCGCTGGGTGCCTAATGTTCCCTGGAATGCAATGTGCAGCTCTGGGCCTGCAGTGTCTATTGCCCTGCCCCGACACTGAGCACTGAGACATGTTCCGCTGGGTGCCTAATGTTGACTCCCTGGCATGCAATGTGCAGCTCTGGGCCTGCAGTGTCTATTGCCCTGCCCCGACACTGAGCACTGAGACATGTTCCGCTGGGTGCCTAATGTTCCCTGGCATGCAATGTGCAGCTCTGGGCCTGCAGTGTCTATTGCCCTGCTCTGACACTGAGCACTGAGACATGTTCCGCTGGGTGCCTAATGTTCCCTGGCATGCAATGTGCAGCTCTGGGCCTGCAGTGTCTATTGCCCTGCCCCGACACTGAGCACTGAGACATGTTCCGCTGGGTGCCTAATGTTGACTCCCTGGCATGCAATGTGCAGCTCTGGGCCTGCAGTGTCTATTGCCCTGCTCCGACACTGAGCACTGAGACATGTTCCGCTGGGTGCCTAATGTTGACTCCCTGGCATGCAATGTGCAGCTCTGGGCCTGCAGTGTCTATTGCCCTGCCCCGACACTGAGCACTGAGACATGTTCCGCTGGGTGCCTAATGTTGACTCTTGTGTGTTCCAGTCACATAACTCGAACGACAACGTGGGAGGATCCGCGGAAGACGTTAGCTGCCCAAGTAGCGCAGTCACAGCAGCAAGCGGCAGAACAGCTGATTGCTAGCGGTGCCTCCTCAACTGCCACGGCCCAAACAGGTATGTCCTCAATAGGCCCATCAGCTTCACACCTTTCGTGCCATTTCTTTATATTGAGCTTACAACAGAAGAAATGTTGTATTAACCTCCAAGTGTCCAAGTCGGTGTTTCTTGTGTAGGTAGACTGCCAAAATCGATTCTTGAAATCCGAGTCTGATTATGAAACAAGTATTTCTAATTTTGTGAAGAGAAATGTTTACGTAATCAACATCGTGAAGTGATTTTTTTTTATTTGTACTGGATATTTTTCCAAATTCCTGTCTTATAAGCCTGTGGCGGCGTTGGGGGTAAAGCAACCGGCCGTAGAGCGGTCAAGCGGTCTAGCTAGGTGTACATCGTGCGTATGCAGTCAGATACCTAGAGACAGTATTGGTAAATCATATGCATTGTTCACAATCATGTACCATCCTCACCGTCAAGACTCTGGATGTCCCAGTACTACAATGTGAAGCCGATAAAATTGTAACTCTACTTCTATGAGTGTAACTATTCCCCTCTAAACAGCAAGACTGTAGCTCTATGCAGCTATTGTTGTAGGGGTGGTTAGGTGTGATACCCCCAACGACTCACGGAGGGTAGCAAGCCAACAGCACGACTGTAGCTCCATGTAGCTAGCAGCTATTGTTGTAGGGGTGGTTAGGTGTGATACCCCCAACGACTCACGGAGGGTAGCAGCTATTGTTAAAGGGATGGTCAGTGGCTGTATAAATTGCTACTTCCAGTCAGTGAAGGTGGATTGGTACATACCACGGTAGCTGTGTCGATAATGTAAATAATAGAGCAACAAATATGCAGTTCTAACCTTCAATCGGCTCAAATAACCTCGTCGATGAAGCGCCGTAAAACAACACAAATTCAAATTCCAACCTTCAACAGCGCTTTATTATGTCAGCCCCCCTCCCCTTTGCCGACCTGTGCCAGGCAGTGGAGCGTAGGCCTAGGCGCAGTAGGCGCGCGCCTAGGATCCCAGATTTTGGCCCCAAAAGTAATTTGGGGGCCCTCAGTTACTTTTTTGATATGTCTCTGTTTTTAAATTATTACAAATATTTCAACCTTCCGTAATAACAAAAGAAAATGAACGCAATAGGGCATATACACTATTTGTTTATAACTGCTACCATATGTAATATGCTGCAGCCAATCAGTAGTCCGTGAAGATTTGTGTGAGGATGACATCGATGAAATGGTCTCCGCTGCAATGCAAGCGTATGGAGAGGACTTCGACTGTGATTCTTCTCGTGATGAATTGTTACAGTTTTTCAAGTACACAAAACAAGATTCTGTGAAATCCCCTTCCGAAATGTATAACATTTTGACGCAAGGATTAAAATCTATATTTCCAAATGTCGAAACCATCTGGCGCATATATTTAACCATTCCCGTCAGCAACGCTTCTGGAGAACGTACATTTTCTGCGCCGGAGAGAGTGAAGAGCTACCTTAGAAACTCTTATGAGTCAAGAGCGGCTAGGGAGTCTGGCAATATTATGTATTGAATCAGAAGAAACTAAGAAATGTGATTTTTTAATGTACAAATCACAAATACAAAAAGCAAATGTAATATAGAGTTGTATACAGTTATATTCCCATCTAGGCCTACATGTAATCTTTGTAAAATACATTGTACTAACTATTCAAACATCAATACATAAAAGCAAACGTTACTGTAGCCTACCTTCAAGTCCTTCTCATATTTAAATTGATATTTTTATAAAACACAGCTGTTCTAAATAGCTCTGGGTGAGCCATTTAGAACAGCTATTCGCTGTTATCCCATCAATTTTAAATATAAAATAAGTATTCATTTTCAGTACATTTCCCACAAGGTATGAAATTATATGATATTCTATATAAACATGATTTTTTTCTACTGAAAACGTCAAACTCATCTATTTCTCCAAATGTACATGTAGGGGGGGTGGGGGGGACTCAGAATCGGATTGCGCCTAGGGCCCTATAACAGCTAAACGCGCCACTGGTGCCAGGGTGCATGTGCACACGCGTTACAGACTCTCAGACAGAACTGGAAGGCTACATGTATAATGTGTCATGCTGGTAACTGTTTGTTTGTTCATTTCAACCAATCATTTGATATCTACATGATACATACTGTATATTAATTACATGCACATTTAGAATGGGAAATATTATTTTGGATGTTTAGAATTTTGAACTTGATGATGAAACATCAAGGAGAATATTTTAGTTTAAGATTAAGAATTGAAAAGTATCTGTCAGATGCTAGGAGGGGTTCTGAATGGGAAACAGTTCAAGAAGAGTTAAACTCGTAGTGACGGAAGCGCATCATGTCCGAGGACTGTTCTCGAACGAGTTGTTGATAGGCCTGGTACAGTGGGCATGTGTAGGGCAGTCAAGAAGGCAGCCACGCGAGATTATATATTTCGTGGTATGGGTTCAAATAATGTGACATTCTGTTACAAAATACTACACCATGCATAATTTGCATGTTTTTGTATTGCTTTCTATTTTTCCACATAATTCTATTTATAATAATCGAAAACCAGATTATAGATTTGTAAACAAAAATATATTTTGATACATTAAACCTGGCAGATAATTTGATTTTTGATTTAACACAAGAAAATTAGCCTACAGCTTAGTATTACATAAGAAAATTATGGTTTAGTATACATGTACAACAAAAAATATGGTCAATATTGAAAATCTGGTTTCCATTTATTGTGAATAATGATATAGCCTACTGAATCTGGGAAAAGATCAGTGCTCAGAACCTAATCACTAGGAAGTAGTTGCGATTTAGGTCTATAATATCAAATACGTAGGAAAATATGAAATGAAATGCAGTCAATAAAACTTTTGGGTCTTTGGGTCATTATTCACTCACCAATCTTGTCTGTAAAACCAGAACATATGACATTTTCACGTTTGATTATGAAGCCCATTTTTCAAACCATTATTTTTCATGTAATGGAGTCTCTGAATGTAATGAAAAAAAAAATAGAGGCTCTTTATGAATAAAATCTGAGAAAAGAGGCTGATTGTAGGACTTGTGTTTCAGGGAAGAGTGGCGAAGGCACCCTAGGGACGCTGCCGGACGGATGGGAACAAGCCGCCACTCCGGAGGGCGAAGTGTACTTCATTAACCACCAAACCAGGACCACGTCGTGGTTCGACCCTCGGATACGTAAGTCACAATTCGGTGGCTCTTCAAGCGTGTGTCGGCAACGTCACTGTAGGCGTCATTCTTTCCACTTCCTCCCATTCAGATGATATTCATAGAAACTGATCCATACATACTTTTCCGTGAGCGTCAACAAATTTCAACATTATCTTGTGTCTTTGAGTGTGAGCTATTATTTTTATATTTTTATTTCCAGTGTGACTTACCTCTGTTTAATGTGTTTCAAATGATATCAACTTATAGTGTGAGCATGAGACAGTTTTTCTTTTTTCATATGCATTCACGCAGGTTGCTCACAATTGCTGTCTGATGATAATTTATTGTCGTTGAGACGAGTTGTGACCAATTGATGTTTTTGGTATTGAGTGAAGCTAGATCAATGAGCTCGTACCAGCCTGTGCCAGTAGAGCGTACCAGGCGCCCCACCAAGCAATCACAAACCTTCCTGTAGTCTTCACACGGGTACAATCAGTGGACATTTCTAGATCAAGTCTGGTATGGACATATTGACACTATTACTGCTGTGCAGAAAGCTGCCAACACTGTTAAAATGCAATGAAAAAGTACCACGTTACCCTTGAGTTGCTCGACAGATTCACATGGGGGGGAGGGGTACTTGACAATTTGTTCACTAGCTAGTTTACTATATTAGCTCAAATTGATTATAGGCCTAATTGTCTTAGTTTGTTGGTAATTGTAGTGTATATAATTGCAAGTGAACGATGTCTATATGAAAGGTGACTGTCTTGTGTGTAGCTGTCCACCTCCAGAGGTCCCCGGCCGGAGCTCTCCTGCCCCAGCACTCGGGGTCCTGGCTCCAGCCTCTCTCCTCGCAGACCCTGCAGGCATGCCAACAGAAACTGCGGCTCCAGTCCCTACAGATGGAGCGGGAACGACTGAAGCTCAGGCAGCAAGAGATCATGAGACAGGTATGCACAAGTGTCGAGTGTTTATTACAACCAAAAGCCCTGCATAACCAATAGAAAATGTTCACGCATGCACTCCCCTGTCAAATGATTAATAGAGGTTTCACATCAGTTACACCCACAAGATATCACACTCTATTACACTCACAAGATACAATGCAAACAAATAATAATAACGGTTGGGCGTGGGTTCGAATCCCGCATAAGGCATGGGTTTTTGTAAACGTCCTCTCACTAATCATCACTTCATAGTTTCATAATTACCTGCTCATTCGTACCCCCGTATAACCTAGCTGTTGGTGGGGTCGTTGAACAAACAATAATCATCAATAAGAAATAACCAAGATGATGAGAATACATGGCATGCTTCTTAGGCAGGTCAAATGATACTGGAGTTTCACATATGTGAATGGTAGAACCTGCAAGTATATCAAACAAAGCCATGGAGTGGATTGCCAGTAGTGTCAGTGTCTTGGGCCGTCTGTTAGAATTGTGTCCCCTGATCACGGTGTGTAATAAGTTGGGTGTTGTATCAGGCTATTCCGACTGGTACCAACAGTGCTGCTAGTTCCACCAAAATCCGTGCGGAGCGCCACGGTAATTGCCGTCAACAATGTCGTACATTTGGTGCACGTGAGCATAGAGCGTGATCTACTGGCCTCCTGTCCTGTCACCATGGCGTTCCACACGGATTTTGGTGGAACTAGCAGCTCACTGTTGGTATCAGCCGAAATAGCCCGATACAACACCCACCTATTATACACCGTGCCCCTGACGCTGTAGTATGTAGATTAGGGCTACTTTTCATGTTATTAGTGTAGGACGTGGTTTAATGGAGCATTTGGTGGAGCAATTTAATCTGCCGTTATTCTCTATTATAATTTGGACATCTTCAATCATTGAAAGGTGATTAGGAAATAAAGTGATGTATTCTCATCTTGTTAGACGAGCTTTAGCGAGGATTCAATTTGACATATATCAACTTCAAACTTTTTTTCGTTATGGTTCCTCATCTAACTTAGATCTGTATAGTTTTGTGGCATTATCGGTTGGTAACTTTTATTTTTATGAATTTTAGAAATTTCAAAAATACCTGTTATAATAACACGGCGGAAAAAAAAGAAAATATTTTCACTTTCCAAAAGAATGAAATTTTGCGTGTAGTTGAATTACACTCTAATACACATTTCTGGAAACTTTCAGCTTGATCGGGTCAGCCAGTTTGAAGAAAAAACACAAAATGTGCTAAATTGGTACCACTCGAAGCAGTTCTTATCTATTTATAACTATATGCCACCCAATTGGCGAATGTAGGCAAAAGTTTGGCAAAAAAGTCGACATACTATTACTATCCGCTCGTCTAACAACGCATATATGGCGTGTTCCTAGTAGAATGGCAATACTAAACAACTCGCACACACGAGCATAGCTCATTTGGTTAGTGCTAGTCATCTTCATCAAGAGGTAGGCCTATACTGTGATGTGTCCAAGTGAAACTAACCTGATTCACATACAGCAATAGAATATCATCACTTTCAACTGAGTATTCATTCAACCAAAAGCTCACTTCAAGAGCGACTTTTTGAACATAATTTCCTTTCTACTGTACATAAAAACTGTAATAAAAGAGAAGCGTAGATATTTTCAGTACTGGTACGTATCGAATGTTGGGAATTGAAACCTTGATAGTTGATACTGAAGTCCTACAGTTTTTACGTCGACATAGGAAAGATTGAAGAAGGACACTTTTTAGCCGTATGCTTGTGAAAATTACAGTACAGTTTGTGCATCCAGTAATTTCCATTCATTCCTTTGTTCAAATGGAAAGATATGAATGAGCATGTCTTCCTCATACAACTATCTTATTGGAAAGTAGGACTAGATTCAAAGAATATTATTCTATGATGGACGATGTGAGATGAATGATGGATGATGATGATGCATAATAAGAGAAACAAGTGATATGAGAATAATGAGGTGGGTACAGGTTGGAGGAAATACATGGACAGAGTACAAAAACACACACATGGACTGGACAATGCAAGTACTGGGAGGTCACAACTCAAGTTTTACACAAACTCCATGGCGAATAACCAACAGGTGAAAATCACAGAAACATTAAAAATAAACTAAAATTCACTTGTTAGATCTCATCAGGTGGGTATATTAGGTATTCTTAATGCTTGTTCCACTCGAAGAGACAAACTGCAAACTGTTTCCTATGCTGGCTTGCCCGGGCCTTCCACCAGAGTGCATCGTCTGCACACAGCACCTTCTGGGCCTTGGCCTCCAGGAACCAACTCGGAATACAATTTGCAGGTTGCGTTCTCTGAGTTTATGATTTCTACCCGGTGGTTGAACGATGACAATAAGGACAGAAAAGAATGATAGGAACAAAGTCTCTAGCCTTTTTTAGAATTGAACCAAGACCCATATTATCATGAATGGAGGGAAAATGGCATTCACTATCTACCGGGAGCTATACGCTCTGCTCTGTCCATGTATTTCCTCCGACCTCATTATGCAGTCATCTATCATCATTCAATGGGCATGAAACCAATATTTCACTGCTGTCTTCAGCACAATTACTGTAGCCCACGTATTTTAGGCATATACATATATCTAAGATAACAAACTCTTTGATTTTCAATCACTAGGTTATGTATGTAAAATGAATCTTATAAATTACTGTAGGTAAAAATTATTTTATTCAACAAACTCATTTCCTCTAATGTGACCTTGAGTGTTGTGATGTATTTGTGCTTAGGCCTGCAAAGGTCACGGTCATTATTTTCAAAGTGAATAACTAAATGTAGGAAATGTATCGATTTGAGAGAGGAATGGTCGGCCGTCTTTCTGCAGCCGATGCCTAGCCAGACCTGATGGTGCGGGGCCAACCTAATACCGAACTGGACCCGTTCTTGAGCAGTCAGCTGTTACTAATGTCCTTGTTGTGTTCTCAGGCCAAGTGTGGTCCAGACCTGATGCTGCGGGGCCAACCTAATACCGAACTGGACCCGTTCTTGAGCAGTCTAACGGAACATTCGCGGCAAGAATCTGCCGACTCGGGCCTCGGTCTCGGCAACGGCTATTCACTTCCTCACACACCTGAAGACTTCTTAGCAAACATGGACGATAACATGGACGGTGTCAGCGGTACGAATACACATTATTTTGCCTCATTTGCATCCCCAACTGACCTGACTGCCAGTTACTGCCGTCCCAAGTACAATATACCTCCTACTTCAACACAGCGTCTATATCGTCAACATACTACATATTAATGAGAGGTTTTTATAAATTGCAGTATTGAGAAAAAGCCTCGCTTTCATTTTATGAATGCCGTGTTTTTTAATTTGAGGTTTTTATAATTATGATGATGAAAAAACCTTAAAAGTCGACTCATTTTATTTTCATCAAGTTGAAATTTTGTGAAATTATTTTTGCTGTCCTCCAAAGGACAGTTGTCAAATGACAAGAGCCATCCAAATAATTTGATTTTTTGGGAATAATGAAAATCTATAGGCTCTATTTTGAATCTATTTTAACATTTTTAAGCAATGGATCTAAAATCGACAAGTAGGCCCTATTTCAAGTTATTTAATATTGAATATGTCACTTTCTATCTCGATCTTCTTGGTGGAAAAAGTAGCAGTTTGCTAATTCTTCTTCTTGAAATCTGCTCTCTTTGCCATGTGTCCAGTCAGAGTCCGTTTGATATCACACTCGTGCTGATCATAAAGCTTAGAGACAGTGAGATTATATTATCTCTAAAATTCTTCTAGCTTACGAAATTCAACTTTGCTTTAATCTGATAATTATTATATCTGTTTTAATAATGATCAACACTAATTGAAATCTGTAGGAGTGTGCAAATGGGGTCTAAATAGGTTCACGGGTCTCTCGAGTCGAGCCCGTGTCTTACCAGAATAATGAATGTAATAAACTGTGAGGTAAATATATATATATATATATATATATTTTTAATAACATCGTAACTTGATACAAAATCATTGTTTCCCAATTAAGGCTATGGATGAAAGATAGGATCGTTTGGACGGGTACCACAAGGGCGATCTTACCTCCCCATTTTGATAATTTAAAACTAATGATCTTCAACACCAGGACTGCGCTGTCTGTGACCATAATTTTTCGCCGTAGATAAAAGTCTTTCAGTATAAACACACGAATGTTGATATCTTCCACTTTGAACTAAGTCTCTTGGGCAATGATCACTTCTTTCCCTTGACATCAGATGTAAAATTGATCATTATACAAAATGCACAAATTAAATTAGTGAAAGGCCTATAATGTTATAATTAGGCCTATCGCTCTACTTATTAATGGTCGTGGCCAGTTAGTACTTCATCCGAGTAAATATATATATAATAAATATAAAAATGGTAAATATAAAAATAAATATATAGTAAGCCGTGCCGACCTATAATAAAGTTATGTTGAGTGATGGTTAGGGTTAGATAGGATAAGGTTTGAACTCAAAAACTTCAGTTTTGGTATCCATTCCACACAAACGTAACCTATTGTAACCCCATAAGCGTGAGAAAGTCAACCTAACTCGACCCTAAAACAGATTGGCGCGGCTCAGTATATATTTACAAGACAGTTGGACATGAGTTTCACTTACTGTTACTTTCACTTGAAAATTGATTATTCCATTGCTAGGATATGCCAACATTACAAGAAAGACTCACCAATACTTCATTCGGTAAATTTGGCCCAGTCAATTACAATTAGTCCAAATGAAAACAGTATAACTTTTAAAATATCGACTACCACAACTTTTAGAATATCTACAGCATTTCCACCACTTTTTTCAAAGTTGTTATTCAAGTGACAAAGTGGCTGCCATTCTGACTTCCCAAAGAGCTTTGCAAGACGAATGTCGTGGTTGTTGTTGCAGAGGGTGGTAATCCCAGCGAGATGGCCCTGGATAGTACAGACATGGACAACATCGACTCTACAGATGACCTAGTTCCGTCGCTACAGGTCAGTTCGAAACAACTCCCGTGGGCCAGGCGGTGGCAAGAGGTGATTTTCTCCGCTCTCTGTTGACGCGGATCTTGGCTCTCGTCATATTAACAGCACACTCAAACAAGCACGTGATAATAAACACCCGTCAAGTATCAGATACAGTTGATTGGTTACGAGGACCGTCAATGGTGATCTCCTTTTCCAAAGCATTAGCATCATTCGAGTTGTTCAATTATATCTCCACGTTTAAATTACTTTGAACGGGACTCGCTCCAATTTGCGTTCATTGAAACTCTTGCGAGATATGTCGATTGAATATACTCCATACTTTCTCTTATGTGTGCATTCAAATAATATTACGATTGCCAATTTCCTGTCAAAGTTCTTTCTTCCATTCTTATTTTCGACCATTTAATGTCATCTACTAACTCTTGATTGCTTATTGCTGTGTTCAATAAATACACTTGTAGTTGTTGTGGTAAGGGAGAGAGGCAGGAAGAGGAACGGCAGTCTCTCTCTCACTCTCTCTCTCAAGCTTTCTTCGCATGCACGTACACTTTGGCTCACGTAGTAGATTCCGCCACTAATGTTTTCACAGGCCGTGCTTGAGGTGCATGCACTGCGTAGGATGGTGGAACTGTCGGCGAGGCAACACACTGGTCACAGTGTGGTCAAGCCTGGTAACAAGCTGCACACTGACGCTCTGGTCTGGCTAACAATTGAGATGTCTTCTGAGTTCTCCATAACCTATCAACTACAGTGGAACCTCACTTATACGTTTTTTATGGGACAAGACTAAAAAAGTGTATTAATCTCAAAAACTTACTAATGAAACTATTTAACATGTGGAGAATATAGGTTGGATCAAAAAATTAAACTTATGAATGTAGTAAATGTAGAAACGAGAAACTTATAGCTGAGGTTCTACTGTATCTCACGAGTAAATAGAATTGACAAAGTTTTTGCGAAAAAGCCGGTCTTTCGATAGAGATTGAATAGTAATGGAGCATCAAATGGTGAAATGAACCCTGTAAGTAGTATCAAATCGTAAAATTGGCAGTAATAAATTACATACAAAAAATTGAATGAAATTGAAATTGAAATGAAAAAAATAGGCGTAGGCCAACATTTTTTAGTTTCAATAAAGATTTTCGGATTCGACAAAATGGAAAATTCCCTTAACTTGGTATTACGAATGTATGAATCATGAATTTTTGCAGAAATACCTACTTTCTGAAAATGGTTCAAAATTGAAGAAAAATGCCCTGAATGAGACGAATATGACATACAGTCGGGCCCGCATGTAACAAATTTCAAGGGGAATGAAAATATGTTTTGTTTTTTTCAATTGGGTTTTAACGACGCACTATACTGATGGATACAATCTATTGGCGTCGGTGGATGATGAATGAGATGATAGGATGATGAGATGAAAGGTTATTTCATTAGGTGTTTTGGATGGTGGGCTGGAGTCAGTCGTGGCCTGCTGTTAAGGAATCATCCCAGTATCAACCTAAACGACAGAGGGAAACCACGAAAAACCCCTGTCAAGATGGTCGACCATGGCGGGAATCGAACCTCGGTCTCCCGAATGACGGTTCAGTGTGTTACCACTCGGCCACGCGTCTCGGTCAAATCTGTTCGTAAAAACAGAATTTTGCTATAGAGATTTATTGCTTTTTTTCATAACACCACTTAAATTTCAGAGATGAAGATACATCTACAACTTGGTTTAGTACAGTGAAACCTCGATCTATCGTTTTTGAAGGGACCGGGGGGGGGGGGGGGGGAAAGAAACGATGAATGCGGGAAAACGATCAAACCAGGAAATCATTAAAAATGTTAAAAAACACTCTAAAAACATTAATTTGAACATTATTCCGTTTATTGTATCAATACTGTAAACTTATCAGTCACTTATAATTTCATCTTCAAGTCATTAAAAATGCTGAAGTGTCATCTTTCCTATCTTTATTTACAATTTATTCTTTATTCACTCAATCTCCTGACTTATGAACGATGGAATAACCCCTGATCACTGCTGAATATGAAACAAGAAAACACCCCTATAAATACCGTATTTACACTCATACCCCATTCTCAAGTCATCAAAAAGTCACATGCGTCTTATAAAGGTAAGAAAAAACGTCACATTTTGCGATGAAATCATTTCCCGTGAAACACTGCCGGTCGTCCAATGTTGAAGCATACGGCGAACCCCCAATCGTCGTCAGATTTGATAACCGGACAGTCGTCAATGCGCTGCTGCGCGAATTAGTTGTGCGTTTGGTACAACCTTTCCTCTCTCCTTCTCCCTATCTAAGCCACATGGATGCTGTTTTCAAGTCAAGGTCACTGATTGCTATTCAAGACTGCCGGCCGTCAGTGTTAATACACAGGAGTCCAGAGTGGATTTTAAAGTCTCGTGTTACACTGAATAACAAGACGAACACTTTGACACATCTGTTTATCATCAATCAACAATGCTCGCCTGAAAGTGTGCTATGGTGACTGATAAGTCTTGTATCTTGTTATCAATTTATCTCCGTTTCAAAACCACCGTCCGAGGTTTCAAGTGGCGAGGGACCGAAAATAACAAGCGATAGAAGCGGGAAAATGTAACGTTGTTTATATGGCGGTTTGATTGGGACCACACGGAACAAACGATAGAGGCGGGAAAACGATTGATCTGGAACGACAGGTCGAGCTTTCACAGTGCTGTATTAGGTGACATATGCTATGATATCATCACATACGTATGTTTAAAGAAAGTAATGGAAAACAATAATATCCTTTCATAAAGAACTTATCATCTGCTATCACATGACACCACCACTCCCCACTTCTCGTGTTTTATTTCCTAGGTTACAGGACACTATCAGGAATGGAAACGAAAGAATGGAAACAAAAAATAGATTAACAAAGTCATTGAAGATGCCACCATAATTACGGTACGACCGACCGCTTGATATCACTGAACCGAAGTGACTGAATGCTCGGTGCACGTGCATTGCGCGAATGTTTAGGTCTTTCAACGGTGCGGGGGGTGGGGAGTGCAGCAGGTGTTGTTATGACTGTGTGCTTTCGTACGCGTCACCGTAGCAACGCTGAACTACGATGTACAGTCCGTTCAAAATAAATGTAACCTGAAAATAAATTGACAACAAAATGTTCCGATTTTCGAATATTCTGTTGAAAATAGCTGAAGATGAGAAAAATATACTGAAAAGTGACAAAAAATTCGTAGTAACCGAATTTTAAAATATAAATTACTTCGTTTCAGCTCTTCATTCAACATTGTATGGATAGGAGATTTGAAGGGGAATGGTAATTAGTTGTTTATATGCGAGCCCGACTATAATAAGCGGCATGAAAGGCTAAATGAAGTGAATACGCAGCAGTATGGCCAGAATGAGCACTAATGCAGGAGAATCAGAGTCGGATATTTCAAATCCTGATGCTAGTGGATGTGGCACAATTTAATTATTGATTTTGATTTCAACCTATCTGAAAAGAAGCTATTTGCATTACTATTAGGGTTGCCAATCGATATTGGATATCAAGGTTTCAATCAATTCATTTGATTTCCGATTATTGTGATATCGAAAGTGAATTTGAAATCAAATGAATAAACAGCGGGCTGTCAGTCGTGTGACAGATTGGCCATATCGCTGACTTGAAAGAACAAGCAGCAAGCCAAACAAACAATTTCACCATGAAATAATGTCTGTCTATGTCTCGACAACAAATACAACATCATGCAATACAACATGAACCCACGCACTTGACTCTCATTACTCATTACTTACGCCTGCCGACTGCCGTATTAATCTCAGCAATAGGAATAATCAATAACGGAAAAATATAAACTATTGAGACAAGTGGTCGAGTGGCTAGCACACTGAACCATTATTCAGGAGACGGGTTCGATTCCCACCATGGTCGATCATCCCAACGAGGGTTTTTCGTAGCTTCCCTCTGTCGTTCGGATCAATACTGGGATAGCTCTTCAACAACAGACCACGACCAACTCCTTCCCACTATCAAAATCACCTAACCTTCAATCTCGTCATCTCATTCATTATTAACCTATGTCAATAGATCTTGGTCAACAGTAAGTACAATATGTCGTTGAACCCAATATAAAAAAAAAAAATTGAAATGAATCTATAAATATTTAGGCCTAATGAAGATTATACATTCATAATGTTTATCAAATTCAGGAGATGGAACAGACAGAATATTCTTTACTCCTTCATCTCTCTTAAAACCCTTGAAAAAAATGATTATTCCGATTGATATTCGATAACGAATGGAAATGTCGATATTTCCGATATGGCGCATTTCGTTATTTGTGCATTTTCTTGATCGATTGGCAACCCTAATTACTATCTTGTCTTTAGTAATAACTCTGCAAGCAACGTGTGATTTGTATCTCAAGCTATGAGATCTTCTAGAATTGGCCTGGAAACGTATGTATGTGAGCCACGCACGCAGATGCCACCCAAGTTTTTCTCAAAACTACGGTTTTAAGAATTAACGACGAGAAAGCTTGCTTGCTTTCACTTCTAACCTTTCTATTCTTTTTTTTTATTATTGATAACAAGTTGCCTGGTTTATCAGAAAATGATGGTCTTATAGGCATAGTCTAAAATCCACACTTTTTTCTTTGGGGAGTCCTTTGGGCTTTGCTGAAACATATATAATTATATATACAGTAAACCCTCGTTAATCCAAAATTCAAGGGACCCCAAAAAGTGATTTCGATTTATAAAATTTGAATTAACCAAACAACTCATTTTCCACGAAAATCATCACACTTCCCGGTTAGAATTGAAGCAATTTCGTATTGAGCGCGAGAGAAAGCTATGCCACATGTGCGAGGAACCGAATCACTGATCGTGTGTATTCGGCTATCTTCGACAGCAAACGAACGTTAGATGGCCAGCTTCGATTGGCGCTCGTCCGTTCCGAGTGATTGAGTGTTCCGAGCTTACCGCTCGTCAAGGACAGACAGAGCGGCCAAAGACCTTAATATCTAACCTAACGAAGTTAGATACTAAGGTCTTTGGAGCGCACTCGGAGTCTGATGACGTATTCAGTGGCAGCGAACAGCTGAGCTGGCTTCGGCCTATTGTTACGCGTCAAATAAAAGGGATGGAATTTACGAAAATAATGATCAATTCAAGGAATTCACTCGATCTATTTTGAATTATCCAATCTGAAAACAGTGCCAAAGCAATTGAGGGGTCGAAATATTAGTTTGAATTACGGATTAGCTGGAATTCGGATTAACCATATTCATTAACATTGAAATGCCTATACCTTCAGCCGGGGACTGACTTATAGTTCGAAATATGTCAAATTTCGGATTAAGCGAGTTTGAATTAACGAGGGTTTACTGTACCGGTATATTCATTTATCCTGGGAATGGGACAAATATGGTACTGAAAAAAAAAGTCGTTATTTTTTGCTCAGCTTGTCAAGCGCAAACCAAAATTTGTCTAGCTTTACACTGGTGTGTGTGTGTGTGTGTGGTGTTCTCATTGTATTGGTTCAAATTATTTACCTAGTGTGTAAGCATCTAACCTGTTGTGTGATACTGCTGCCTGTAACGTGATGCTTCCCTCCATTCCAGCTGGGAGAAGAGTTCTCCAACGATATCCTGGATGACGTCCAGTCGTTGATCAACCCAACTAGCATCAAGCCTGACAATGTACTCACCTGGTTATAGAAGACCAAGCAGCCAACAACGTACCGTCATTGCTGTCTGTTGCAGCAAAACTCATCCTAGTGGATACCATTCTATAGATGATCGAGATATATGTTTTTCATACTTTTTTAAGTACATTTAATATTTGTCCAGGGTGATAGTCCTGGCTGGCTGTAACATGTTGTCAGGTGAGATGTGGTCAGCAATGATGGTACAGCACAATGGAAATGAGGCATGCTGGATTGAATAAGTTGATTGTCACAAGAGTTAGCTTGTCGTTTTAAAGTAGTACGTACTTAATGATTTATACCATTATGGTTTTAGGTCAGTTTTATCACAAGCATGCAAATGGTTTTACTTTGCTGGTTCAGGGAAGATTTTTAATTCCACTGGCGTGATTTATTTGATCCAACAATTCGTTGTTGGTCTTCAGTCTATTCTCATCTTTCTTCTCTGTTGAATTTTGGTGTGAACTCTTCTAGAGACCTCCAATATTGTAACCACAGATAAATGTGTGGTGAATTCTATTGGGTTTCTTTCGAATGGTCTATGACAATTAACTTATTTAATACACACTTCTGCCCTTTCTGCTAACATATTAGGTAAGTTGGTTGCTTTTTACTTATACTGTAAGTAGGGATATTAAAACAGAACTCCCACACAAATCAGCCCAGCCAAGCAATTGATTATATATATTTATATATATATAATTATAAGTATCATTAGGAAAAAAGTCTAGAGCCAATATGTGGCTTATTTACACTAGGCCAAACGAATTTTATAAAGAAGTAACATTTTGAAATATGATGGAGACCACACATGGCAACTTCATGCAGCTTATATGAAAGAAATTGAGACCGTCCACAAACAATAATGATTGTTATGAGCTATTAGCCCTCTATTACATTTTATACGAGGTCTTACCAGTGTTAGCAGTCTTACATTAATCAATTGTTATTTTGAATTGAAAGTAACTCATGTGAAGCTCAAGAGAGATATCTCAGTAAGGCCTCTAGAAAAGTTTATCATGTATTGATTACCATATACTATAATATAGAGACAAAAGAGAATTCTCAGTTTGTTGTTTTATATCAAATGAATTATTATTATTAGAATTTTTAGATTATTACCGTTCCCGTTAATTAGAAGATAGCAATGCGTGACGGCAGGTGACATGTCCACATATCACGTAGCGTCACAAGCGTCTAGCGTGACCTGCCATAGAATGTTCCATGATGTTGAATCACGGGCTCATGGACAGCGATGAAAGCGGAACTGGGAAACTGGTCACACTCTTCCTTATGTCAAACCAAGATAGTGAACTGATATGTATTTCGACCATTATAATTGAAATGTTCTGATTTTGTGGAGCTGTATCAAAAACATGTCAGACTTACTACGTATAAATGTTGTGAAAATTGAGATTTAACCCTTTATTTTCTCCAAGTGGAAAGATTTTTCCTTCTTCACTTGTTGAGCCCATGTTTTTATTGATGGTTGACGTTGTTTTCGTTGAAGAAAGGTGACGAGCTTTGTCAGTTGGCCTTTCATTCTGGTTCTGTCCAAGTGTTGATGCCTTTAATGCACTCAGTGCTCCCTAAAATGTATGGGAGTAATTCTGTTGTTCGCATGCCTTTGGAAACGACACCATATCTGAGGGTGTACGTGGTAGACTGCATTCTACTCAGTACACAATCATATTCTTGTTAAATATCTACAAATGTTTATAATCTTTAGTGTGCTCAAAGAGGCAGTTATTTGCTTGAAACCATCCATTAAAGGTGCCTTTATTGTATTAATGTATGTTGCTCACAAAATGAACTAGGCTAGCTTTTAAACAATCACGAAATATGGTGCCTTCACAAATCGAACTAGCCGGTATAATACCATCTGCAATAATGTTTTTAATAGCTCACTATACCTCTTATTATATTATTAGAGATAATAAATGATGTTCAATAATTGATCTACTGTGTAAAATGTTCAAGCACTGTACTCTATAAAAGTATGCAGAAAGAATAATTGGTCGAAACGTTTTAATATATATATATATATATATATATATATATATATATATATATATATATATATATATATATATATATATATATATATATATATATATATATATATATATATATATATATATATATATATATATATATATATATATATATATATATATATATATATATATATATATATATATATATATATATATACATATATATATATATATATATATATATATATATATATATATATATATATATATACATATATATATATATATATATATATATATATATATATATATATATATATATATATATATACATATATATATATATATATATATATATATATATATATATATATATATATATATATATATATATAAATATTCATATATATATAAATATATATATATATATATATATAAATATAAATATTCATATATATATAAATATATATATATATATATATATATATATATATATAAATATATATATATATATATATATATATATATATATATATATATATATATATATATATATATATGTATATATATATATATATATATATATATATATATATATATATATATATATATATATATATATATATATATATATATATATATATATATATACGCTCATAATGGCATATTGTTATGATGTGTGCATTAATTAGTACTATATTATAAATTTTAAAATTATAATTTTAGTTATAAGAATCAGATATTATTTAGTTCCAATACCTACCTTTATATTTTGGTGTCGGGTGGAAAAATGTTCAATTACTGTTTACAAGACTTATGATCCTACTAACTTAGAAATACAACTTAGTAAATAGAATAGCTTCTTACTGATTGACTTTCAGTGGGTGAAGCTATCAACTTTGTACTTCAATTAGTAATTGTACTATTTAGCGTACCTATCCAGTGCTGTAGAAAAGTGTAAACCAATCTCAATACTACAATCATAATAATGCTCAGGCTCAGATTTTAGTAGTGTTTTGAACCCTTATTATTATTATCATTATTATTATTATTATTGGCCATTTATTCTTTTATCGATGATAATTAAATATTCACTTTTGTCATTTGTATATAAGTTATTATATTTTGCTGATGTGTCATGGTTTATATACCAACATGTTGGATGTCAGCCCCTTCCCCTCTTCACGAACTTGCACATTTCTTTGTAAAATACAAACTGATAAATACAATGAATGGACTGTATATGGGGTACAAAATATGTGTTCATTTATTTGCAGGGCTCTTCTATCTATTCCCAGCTCCTCACAGCTTACTTGAATATAGTGCACACATGGAATAGCGGATAGCTGTGAAAAGTGTAACCATTTCGAGAAGTATTGGTCTGACAAGTTGAGAGGTAGAAAGGGGACTGTGCCCTGGCTCCTTGAATAGTAGGGTTGCCGTTCGATATGAAAATTGCAAAATATATCAAATATTGATCGAAATATATCTACATTTTCGGAAAATACTGAATGGGAAAAATGTGTGATTGGAAGTCATGTAATATATC
Source organism: Brachyptera risi (assembly GCA_964007535.1). Taxonomy (NCBI): domain Eukaryota; kingdom Metazoa; phylum Arthropoda; class Insecta; order Plecoptera; family Taeniopterygidae; genus Brachyptera; species Brachyptera risi. Next base: position 2,884,195 of record OZ023327.1, on the reverse strand, counting down.
TGCTGTTTTAGTTTATTTTCCACCCACTGTACAATAATATACAAAATCATTTAGAACACTTGAGATGGTCAATTCCTCTTTCAAAGGAGAGAATCATTGACAGTCTGGTAGTTATCTTGTGGCAATCCAGCTCTTTACCCTACACACACACATACGGTATTATACTCAACCATGCACAAAGGGCCTGTTATTCGTTCACTTTCCAATTTTTTATTTTTTTTAATAACATCGAAACTTGATACAAAATCATTGTTCCCCAATTAAGGCTATGGATGAAAGATAAGATCGTTTGGACAGGGCACCACAAGGGCGATCTTACCACCCCATTTTGATTATTTAAAACTAATTATCTTTAACATCAGGACTGCGCTGTCTGTGACCATAATTTTTCACCGTAGATAAAAGTCTTTCAGTATAAACACACGAATGTTGATATCTTCCACTTTGAACCAAGTCTCTTGGGCAATGATCACTTCTTTCCCTTGACAGCAGATGTAAAATTGATCATTATACAAAATGCACAAATTAAATTAGTGATAGGCCTATAATGCTATAATTAGGCCTATCGCTCCACTAATTAATGGCCGTGGCCAATTAGTACTTCATCCAATCATTTGCTTCGAGGACTGTGGGAAACCACGAAAAACCAAGTCAGGATGGATAAAAAAAAGGTGTTTGTTGGTCTTGAGCTTTTTCTTCCAACTTCTTCTTTTCTTGTAGTGTTTGATATATTTTTTTTTTTCTTTTTTTCTTTTTTTTCTCTCTTCCTCTCTTCTTTTTTTCTTCTCCCTCTCTTTTCCTTTATTCATTCATTCATTTTTTTCCTCCATCTTTCTTCTGTCTTCCATTCATTTATTTATTTTTATTTGCGTTTTTTTTCTTTCTCTTCGTTTTTTCTTTTTTTTTCTTTTTTTTAATTTTTTTCTTCATCCTTTTTCATCTTTCATTTATTCATTTTTTTTTATTCACTCTTGTTATTGTATTTGATTATTATTATTCAAACCTTTTTTCTCTCTTTTCTTTTTTTTCTTCTTTTTTTTTCTTCTCTCTTTTCTTTTTCTCATTTTCTCAATATTGACCTTGATTTTTGCCACGAACCGAACTCTTCGAAAAAGTTCGTTTTTTGGCATCCTTTGGGTTGCCCCAACAGGGTGACCCACATTGTTAGTTTCGCAGCCGGGTTCTGGAATAGGAGCGGATTCCTTTTCACCCGATGATGTTAACTTGCTAGTGTCGGATCACAAATTAATTATACAACCAGGAAATTAGACTTGGGTACTGAGAGTTTCCAGGCTGTCCACATATTTTTAGGCTCTTCAAAATGTAAAAAGCTTCACTACGGAGGCATCGAAAGCCCCTTGGAACCGACCATGTTAAATGTGCACTTTTTCGATACCTGTTTCACAAACCATGAAAGTTACATGCGCAAAATTTGTACACTCGAAAATATGAAGAAAAATGATGATTTATCATACTTTTATTTCTTTTAAAAAATGTCAAGAAATCTATATTTTCAGGCATACATCAATTTTGACTCGATGTTATTTCACATAGATACAAAAGAATACACACGAGTCGGGCGTACTTATGTCGTTGACAGTTTCAGAGATTCAGGTACCGAGAATCGAAAAAATTATATTTTGAAATAACTGCATGATGAACTATATATCTGAATATTGCCATTTTTTGTTGTTTATAACAAAAATAAAGACAATTGTAATTATAATTGTAATTGTAATGTGGAAATATTAGCCCAAAAGTTGATCGCACTGAAATGTGAGAAGTGGGCCTACAAAGTGCCGGATGGATAACAATATATATAATTAAAATCACTTCGAATAATTTGATGATTCTTGCAGCATTCAATGGATAAAACATCACACTATGAATTTATAGGAAAATATATTTTTTATTTTGAAAAATAGCTTTCAATGTCCTCTCAATAAGCACAGTTGTAATATTTCTCAGGGTACAATTCACAGCTTGTAGAAAACCAATGCCCGAAAAAACATATTCTAAAATATTTTTTAAATGAAAAATGTCATTTAAAGGTCATAGGTTGTTTATAAGATTGTAGAATTTCATTTATTTTGTTCTTCACATATGATACAGTCAGTAGAAATTATAACAATGTAAATTCCCCAATGATGAAAATTCTTGTACTGGGGAATTGTTAGAATTAAAAGAATTATTGGATCAAAGAGCTGAAAATTACAAGTTTTGATTATTCTAATTTGATCTAACTGATATAAACATTACATAGTTCAATAATTTTGTACAAGAAAAGGCTGAAAACCAAAACTGAAACCTGATCTATAACAGCTATGAACCCAACTAAAACTTGAAAGAAATAAAATTTGTCTTCTTTATATTATGTATTATATTATTTATATCATATTATATGTATGTGCATACGCATGCATGAGTGTATGCATATTATAAGTAAATATATACACAATCACACTCACAGACACACATACAAACATAAAACATAGGCCTATCCATAATTATATACATACATACAGCCCCGTATATACACATACATTGTGTATCCATAATGTATATATTCTAATACTCTTTTCAAGTTGGTAAACTAGAATAATTTAATATAGCTGACAGAGAAGTATAATTAAACGTTGATTAATGCATCCAGTTTCAAATTGGAAAATGTTGGAATTTTTAAACTGTATTTTGATTCAATATTACGAATAGCGTTTGGAAGAGCATTATATTATAGTTTACTGCCAAGAAAATAGAGATTACGCTGTGAGGTTCCGTTGTTGACCAAGTTGGCAGAGTTTATTAGATGATTTAAGACAAGTAATGATATTGGATTCAGTCGAATGAAACAATTGAATTAAATAAAACTTGGTCAAAATCTCACCATCTCTAGTACAGTATCGAGGTTGTAGAGTTGATGTTGTAGCAACAATTGAAAGTAATCACTATCAGAAGTGGATATTCTGGGCTAGCAATTTTCATCATGTAGAAAATTTAAAAGTATGCCTAGTAATAGAAGTATCTTTTTTGTTTGCAATCATCTCTGCTAATTAGATGAGCGTAGCGAAGTCTCCATCCCACTCTTATAGGGCTTTGTTTGTTTGTTCTTTTTTGTTTTTGTTTGTAAGCACTCCACAGGTCGCAGGGGTTGACTGATCAACATGAAACTTTTTTGTACATGCAAACTCATTCAACTTAGAACTGTATAGTTTTTGGAATGAATCGGTCGGACCGATTTTGAAAAAAATCATCTCAAAGTTTCTAAAAACCCCATAAGATTTGGCTGGGCAGAAAATGTTGAAAAATAAAATCTCTCCAAATGGGATGAAATTTTCTCTAAATGTGTATACATAGATTTTACACATTATCACGATTTTGTATGCAATTTCAATCAGCCGTTTTGAAGAAAAAAAAATAACTGATAATATTCATCAAATATATCATGAAAATTGTGACAGAATTAAGTTTTCGAGATTCACTGCTTTCTAGATTCAAGAGTTGACCAACAATGAAGTATTTTTTTATATACATCAAGGTGTGTAGAATACCAGTCAATGAAGTGGCAAGAGTAGAACTACTTCAACGACTTTTATAGCTTATTCAGATATCAAGGTGTGTAGAATACCAGACTTTTATACCTTATTCAGATATCTCGCTCATCTTACAACGCATATTTTGCGTTTGACTAGTAATTTTATATTTATTCTTTACCAAGTTGATTGAATTGAGTTGGTAGACATTTTCATGGTACTAAATTATATATCTCCCAATCCCAATTGTTAAAAATAGTTTTGATTAGCCTATTGGAATCAATTGCTTAGTCCATTCATAATTACTAATCAGCCATGTCGCACTGCACAGATTTGAACTTCGTGGCAATCTTTGATAAGAGTAGTTCTCGCCAAGAACGTGACGAGAAGCAGAACTGCAGCAAGTACACTGCTTACAATATGGCCGCATGATAATTTCAAATTCTCTTTTCTGTTTGCCAAGTGTTAAAATAATTCGTTTTGACAGTGGATTTCACATCTACATCGTAGCAACCTGTAGCTAAATCACGCTCTCTACGGTTGACCTGAGATCCGATAAAAAGGAGGTTGGATAGGTGAATACTAAACATAAATTATGCTATAACTTAAGAATAGGTAGGCTATCTCAGCGGAAGAAACCGGTTCAGCTGAATCCCCCCTTTATAATCTTGGGCTACAGACTTTGGGCAAAGGCCTAGCCCTATTGTACTTTATTATAATTCAGTTATTTTGTTACGACTGTTGAATAGGAGTAGACTACATGCACTGGTAAGGTAATGTTTGTGCAGCACACATTTAGATCAGTACTGCATGTCAATTTTTGTGAGCTTGGTGCACAACGGGCCAACCCACACAAGCACAGCTGAGCCATAGATCCCAAAAAGTGAGATGTTTGTGTGAATCGTTGCGTCTTGGGTTTTGACGTTTAATTTTTTTTGCAACTCTGTGTTTTCAGGCAGTGAATGTACGCTTCCAAGGCGTTCCCTCAGTGTTCAGACAGTGTTGAAATCATATTAAAACCTAACTTAGGCTTTGATCTAGCCTAAGGTAGCAGGTAGCCTAGCAGTCCTGGTAATTAAATTAGGGTGGGCTGATGTACTTAAACTAATCCTCTGTATGTATCTTTGTGAGCTTCAGCTCTAATTGTGACATACATTGACATACTTTATCTAGACTAAATAGGACTAGGGCCCAGGACTAGGGCCCAGGCCTAGGCCTAGGCTAGTGCCCTACCATAGGCCTAGGCCTAGCCTAAATTCCTGTGCATATTATCACACATTAAACGTGCTGGAAGCCTAGATGCTTCTTTCCCGTTAGAAGTAACATACGATCATAAAGAGAAGTGGATAACTAACAGATTTGATTGGTTAATATCAGTGGACCTATGAGCCATACGCTTAGTTGTCTTGTCTCTTAACAATGATCCTAGTACCGGTAGTGCACGGTAAACGAACAGCCGCAGATGAGATAAATAATTACTCTGATGGGGGGGGGGGGGGGGGGGAGAATACTGTCAACAATTGGTAATATATAAAATATTGAAGTACGGGTAAGCCTAGGCCGAGGCTTCATAATTGTGTATGCCAGCATTTAGTCATAATAACAGTTTTTCTAGTGTATCGCGGCGTTGACTGTGGGTGTTACTTGGTTGTGACAGATCTTGGATGCTTGTGAGAGGTTGTAGACAAAACATTTTCAGAGTGTCACTAGTGAATAGTAGGCCTATGCCCTTTGATCATTTCACAAGCTGGCCCCTGGGTTCAACAAACTACAATGGCCGCTCCGCGTGGAGTAGGCCCCTACTTCTCCATAGGAAATCTACCTTCACATAACAAAGTCTGGATTTTGCACCTAAATTTTGATAGTGCACATTTGTATTTTGTATCATAAATTCATTTAATGTAGTGTACATTTATGACTTGTAATTTTTGTACATTTATGTAGTACGCGTACATAGCATAAGCGTAGGCGACGATGGATCTACTGCCGCAACACTCGACTCTTATTGCGGTGCAATGAAACTAATGCCCCCTGCAAACTTCCAGTCTTCCTTGCCTATATTTGAATCAATATGTATTGAGAGTTACGTTGGTCGGTCGTTCTCTATAGTGGCTCGACTTTAATGTCACGACTCACGAGTTCTTTCTCTGAACCTCCCAATCTCCGCTCTACCTAGTGTGCGCTGAACCATCATTCAGGAGACTGGGTTTTGATTCCCGCCTTGGTCGACCATCCTGACGGAGGTGCATTGTGGTCTCCTTTTGTATTTTGTATTCTTTACTGCAATTGCGCACATTTGCGAGGTGGCAGTTGCTCTTCATTCACAATTCTCCTCTTGGACTCTTAGATACTCTCTGCTCCTCTTGCTTCTTTGCACAGTCCATTCCACTCCCTTAAAATGGTCTTGGGATGAAACCACTCCTTCCCAACTCTGTTTTAACCTCTCCACAGCAAACTGTTCCCCTCCTCTCCCACTCCTATGAACTTTCATCCCCATCCTCTCTCTCACTTCTTCCACCCTGTAGAACCATTCCTTGCCCTAAAAAAGTTCAGGAGTCTGTCCTTTTTTCTTCTTTCCACTAATTTTTTCCACCTCGATTCTTTCGCCATCTCACTGGGCCTTTCTTTTAATTTTTAAAATCTCCCCTGGTCATTTCTTTCTAAATCCTCTCACCTTTCTTGCAGCTGCACTCTGCACACCCTCTACTTCTTTAATCAAATTGATGTTGGGATACCAGACCGAGCCAGCTTACTCCCATCATTGGACGTATTGGCCTCTTGTAAGTCTTCTCCGTTAGAGCCCGCATCTTAGACAGATTTACAGGGTGCACTTCCGCCACATATATCTCAAGAACCACAAACACTACGGACTTGCGGTCAAATGCAATACATTGATAATACACTCACAATTTTGGATATGCTTAGTAAAAAATTGAAGAAGAATTTTATTATGGAGCAATTTAATTGAATCAAAATGTGCCTAATTTGATGGTTTTCATTGCTTAATTCCCGCTTACCGAATAATAGTAGAAATAAATTACAAACGCACATCCTTGAGTTCAACTTTGCTCATCAATATTTGAAATTCTGATCCGCCTGTAATTCTACAGTTATCCCAATTTCCTTGGCCAAAATGTGTAATTTAACTGGATTTTGTCAAAATCATGAAATGAAAAACTCCCCCATCTAGCGGTGGTTACTGGAACTCTTCCAAAATTATCCTTTTTTTCACTTTTTAACCCACAATCAAAATTTAAACGCACATCGAACTTGAGTAGAGCATTTCGAAGAGAAACATGCTCAGCTAAGATGCGGGCTCTTAATGTTAGTCCCTGCCCCCTTGAGTTGTCTCATTACCAAATTGAGTGATTCAATTCCCCTTTTTGTTAATTTTCTAATATTTCCTAATATTGACAATTTTCTTCAACTGTCTTTTAGTTTCGGATGGTTCTTTAACAACAGCAGTGTTGGGTAAGTTCCTGAAATGAAAGAAACTAGTTCCAATTCCCATTACTAGATTCAAAAAGGAACTAGTTACCGGTACCGTTACAGTTCCTCAGAAAAAATTGAAACTCAAAAGTTCCCCAAACAATCAAATTTCTCTCAAGCTCCTTTGAAAGTTACCAGAGCAGAGTTTTTCATTTTAATTCCATGGGGTTTAAAATGTTACAAAGCAAAATATTTCCACGACCCCCCCACCCCCTCCCCCACACCGATGTTGAAACAGTAATTCATCACAATCAAGTTGATAATTATTGACAAAACACTACTATAACACCACTTTTTGAAATAGTATTTGAATCTCATCACGAGCACTAACAGGGTCGAGATGGAACATTGAACACTGAAGTGGGGTCTGGCCTCTTGTATTTACATACATCTCCCTAGGTCTTGGAAGTAGGCCCTAATCTCATTTTCATTGACTATTGGTGATGTCACTGGTTAGTGATGATTTTCTTGGAATGCATCAGCTGGGTATGCCTATTGACATATTTCTCTGAGCCCTCACAATGAGCTCAATTAATTGGAGCCACCAAACTACAACAGAATGGGAAAAGAAAAGCTCGTATGATGAGGAGTAGACATGGAAATAGGGTGAAATAGGTCTGAGAGTAACAAGAATGGAGTGCAGGGATTGGGGATTAGGCTGAGTCAATAGCATGTGAGACAACCTTTTATCTGCTATCCTACAATTAGGCCATCTTTTGCGTTTCATGTGTAAATTCTTGGAGTGAAATCTGATCAAAAGGAACTAAAAAAAAAACGTAAATTTCGTTCCTCGTCACTGATACAAAGTAAGGTGATCCCGTTGAAAGTTACTGCTTAATAATAGGAACACGTTCCCATCAAAGTTCCTGAAAGAGGAACGTGTTCCTTTCGTTAAGTTCCTACCCAGCTCTGGACCACTGACCGACTACTTTCCACTATCTAGGCTATAAAACATAACAAAATAACCTCTCATCTGAACTTTCTATCATCTTATACATCATTCACCAACGTCAATAGATGCGACGTTAAATCCAAGGTGCAGTGGATATCGACATCCACGATGCAGTGGAAATGAAGAAATGGGCCAGGCTGTTTAGAATATCTAATTATTTGCAATTGGCAAGCTGACTTATGATCCCCCTTATTGCACAATTTTGATTCCCTGTAAGTTACTTGGATACAGATTTCAAGCTCATTATCTGTGTTTTGTGGTGCCAGCTGAGCAGACTTGTATTGTATGGTAGTTCCTTGTATCTCCAGTAGATTCAAACGGTCAGTTTGAAGATCTGGACATTGGGTTTCGAAGCGCCTCCAATGCAACCCTCAATACATGTTGATAAATGCATTTAGTGGGCCACTGGGTAGCTGTGGGCTTTCACTCATCATCAGGTCATCCATACCCCCAAATAACCTAGCTTCTGTGGGGATCAAACAGTAATCATTGTGGGTAAAACTGTTGCCAAGTACCAATAGCTGCCAGTATTCGTCAGCAGTCTGTTATTACTAGAAGTGATATCTGTGTGAGACGAGCCTTGCTTGCACCGGGGTTGATGGAGCTAATGAGATGCGTACGAAGGGATCACACCACTAATACAAGCGAGTAGCCGACGGGAAGTTGTTCAGTCAGATCGGTTGATTATAAAGATGAAAATTAGAAAAATCTTCAGCATTGTTTATTATCATCATTCCTACACACAATCATATTGAAACTGAATGCATCTCTTCTGAATTTGCCAACTGATGATGAGTGGTGATGTATTTACTTGAGCTCGCATGTACTGTCATTGTGTTCTGTGTGGCTCATCAGTGAGCTCATGCGCTTCAAGACATGAACCCCTCACCCTGTTGGTTCCAGGTGTTCTAGTGTCGATGCCTGCTGCTCCTCCTGCCATGCCAGCTGCCAGCACCCTTCCTCTCCAGAGCAACGGCAAACCCTCTCTAGGTGAGTCACCAGGCGGCCTCAAGAATATTCTATGCTCTTTAATTATCAAGACATTCTATTTTTGTCAATTGAATCAGTTTTAATATATTACGTGAATGGATACCAAGAATGTGATGAAATTCATTCTTGTATTATTATAGATCTTGAAACTGATTGAATTCACAAAAATAGAATATCATATTAATCAAAGATCATAAAATTATCTTGATGGTGGTATAGGCCTACTTGAATTCTATTCGATGACACTGGTGGGTGAACATAGAAAATACTAGTAAGGATAAATGTCTCTACATGCACGCACCTCCTTGAGGATAACTGTGATTACTTCCAAGTACTCTCAAGCTTACAAGAATAATTGACTAATAGATATATAGAACTGTTTTCAGTGAAATGTAAAATTGTATTCATTTAGAATAGGACATTTTTATTTTTCAGCCATTTGTTAACGGTTGATACATTTAAAAACGTACACTGTGTAAATGTTGTCAAGAATAGTCAAATAATATAAAAATGTCAAATAAAAACAGAACTACTAGGAGCATACTAAAATTTATGCTTTAAAAAATCATCAACAGAGTAAAATGATTGTTCAGTAAGAACCTCTTTAAGTAGTTGTTTAAAACTATGGTTTTCCGTAGTGCGTTCAAGTGTCTGGTAATTTGTTGTAAAATCTGCGTCCCACTTGTTCCTCTCCGTGCGATGTCATTTTGAGTCGGCGGAATTGTTGTTTAATAAGGTTTGTTCCTCGGGTCGACTGAAGCTCGTGGTTGCTCGTGGGGAAAGCTTCCTAGTGCTCACGTACATACAAACAGATGTTGTAGATATAGAGACTAGGTATGGAAAGGATCCTGAGATCTCGTAAAAGCTCTAGCGGAGCTAGAGGGACACCGGCTGAAACGAAATGATGATCGAGCATTGCTGCTACTTTGTCAAGTTGACTCACCTCTCTTTACCCCGCCTTGAGTGAAATGTGTTCCGCAACTTGTTTACTAGTTCCCGTGAGTTTCTTTGCAATCTTCCAGAGGGTGGCACTTTTATTACAGGAGTCATGAATAAGCTTGGAGTTATACCGAATCTTAGCGGCACTGATTTGAGCTCTGATGTCCTTGGAAAGGAGTCTTAGCTCAGATCTCTCGTGCGGTGAAGAGTTGCACTTCGCTGCTAGGACTACTCTTTATAAAGACATTATTTATGAAGACGTTTGTTGATCATTTGGTAATCATTTTTTAAAATATTGAAAATATTAAACCATTGAATTGGTGTTTTTAGAAAATATGATAACCTAGCGGCACCAGTTGGAAAGTATCCAGCAGAGTGTGACAGCGTACTTTCCCACTCCTGTAGCGTATCCATTACACGGCTCTCATCTTATTTCATCTTTCAACTAATATAGTTTTGGAATTTGAGAAAATTAGACTGGTGTAAATTTGAACTTTTTTCATGATACGCATCTGATAAATCAGATCCTCATCAGAAAAAACACAGTTTTCTTGTGTTTATCAGTGGGGACAGCAGAGCCATGCATGGGGCAAGAAAGTGCGTTGTTGGGAAACGCCAAGAGTTGGTTGCAGCCATTGATTGACACTGTTGTTGCAGTGCTGATGGCCAGTGAAAGTGAGGATGGCAACTCTGGTGTGCAGAAGCCCCTGCATATTTTGTCCAACAACAACAACAGTACTACCAACATCTTGGCAAACACAAAAGAGAAGACGCCAATGTGTCTTGTGAACGAGCTGGCGAGATTCAATAAGGTACGTTTGCTTCTCTTAGGCTCCAGTCGGCCCAACAAGCCATTCGTTGGTGTCGGTGTGAGCACGTGCCACGCTAGCTCGGTCAGCTGAGGCACCGCTCTAGAAACCGAGTCACATTGGGCGTGGGTTCGAGACCCGCATAAGGCCATTGTAAACGTCCTTTCACTTACATCACATCACGGTTTCATTATCACCTGCTCGTTCGTACTCCCTTATAACCGAGCTGTTGGTGGGGTCGTTGAGCAAACAATAATCATTATCACCAGCGAGAAACTCCCTGTTATGCATTCCTGGCTGTACCAGAATACAACTGTATGTTGTCGTTGTGAATGGTGCTCGGACTCGAACCGTTGGCCACCTAACGTCCGACACCTGTTTAGTACGGGGCTCAGACTTGGTACTCATCCACAATCCTTGGCACCTTATAATCGGCTAGAAACATCTTTAACATTAAATACAGGACAGACTCATTCTAGCTTCATAGTTTTTTCAAAATATATATTAATATCAAAACTTGATAGGCCCTACAGAATTGTTGTTCTCTGATTAGGAAGATCTTGAAGGCGACCACAAGGGCGATCTTACCACAAACAATAAATCTTGAGGTCATAATTTCAGGGATAGTTGACAATTGAAACATTTACATTGGGGAGAAGAAATTCATCTTCTCATTATCTTTTTCTTCAATCATTCTTTGTTTCATTTTCAAATGTTCATTTCTTCCATTTATTAGGCTAATAATGAAACTTTTTCTTCCATTCATTTTCATTTATTCATTTAAAAAGTCAAAAGTTTGAATTACTTGAATGTCGTGCAAATTATTTTGATGTGCCTCATTTTCTTGTATATTTTTACCTAGTTTTAATCACATGCCATTACTCAAAAATGAAAAATGTAGGCATACTAAAGTAGTAATGTCAGTTGGTAAATTCACATGGTGAAATTTTAAAAATTGGCGCCATTATATTCTATGGAATCAGCCAGGTGAATAGGTCAAGTAGGCAGTGGAATTTATAACCCTACACATTTGAGCATGGATTGGTGAATCTCATGTGTTAACTACCATCTAGTAATCACATATTTGGCAAAACCACTATGAAACTAAAGGAAATAATTGGAAAATATTCAATAGATGGAAAAAAATTCACCGTGTGACGGTAAATTTACGGTAAATTCACCGCCTCGACAAAATACGGTAAAATCCACATCACTATACTAAAGGCAAGCAAAGATTTTCTTCCAGTTATTTATTGAAACAAATTTTTGTATTCTAATCATTTTTAAATTGATTTCCACTTGAAAATGCTGCATCTGGCCTACAGTCGAGATGGGTGGTGAAGTGAATAATGTGTGTATTAGATCCAACACCAGTACCGGCTGACGAATGAGCAAGGCCCCGCCCACAAGAAGAGGTTCACGGTGACCTTGAAGCTGGGGGACGAGGAGTACAGCTCTGAAGGCGCCAGCATCAAGAAGGCCCAGCACTCAGCCGCTGCCGACGCCCTCACGCAAACACAGTACAAACACCCGCCGCCCAAAACTAGCAAGAACGTACGAATTGGAAAGAGTACGTACAACGATGGTACACTATTAACCTATGCTTACTTCTACCCGTAGTGTTGACATTCAGCCGGTCACAAAAATGTTCATTTCCTTCTGTTATTCCACTCATTATAGTAGCACTTTTCATATATGCACCTTCATTACTGCCCTCTGTATATATTCTTAATGTTGTGATTGTTTCATTTGATAATGGGTAGTGGTTAGTGTTTATGCCGCTTGAAGTAAAGCATCAAAAAGACCCAACTCCTGATGACCAGTTCCTTCTGTGGGCTTTCCTAACAGAAACCTCTGTTCGCTTCACTAGCCACAACATGGTTACACCGGCACGTGTAGCTGATTGGTTAACACACTCGCTTCATGTGATCCGGAAGGTGAAGGGGCATATCGGACCCGGTTCGATCCCCGCCACTGTCCATTTTCACAGGGTTCGCTCGTGGTTTCCCTCTGTAGTCTGAGCTAATGCCAGGATGGTTCTTACAATATACGCCACGACCGCTTCCTTCTCACTGTCCTTCCCAGTACCTGAGAAACCTTCATCTCACCATCCCATAATCTCATTAATCATTCATTCTACGCCAATGGATCTTAGTTATCATTATAGTGCGTCGTTAAAAGCCAATATAAAAAAAATAAAAGAAACATGGTTACAGGGCTGACAATCATTAGGCCTAAGCATTATTTACAAATAGAACCGCCATGCACGTAGGTCGAATAGCAATGATATCCGATGATGCTGTTTGATTGTGCATCAGTTGGACTTGCCCTAAACTCCTGTAGAAGTTGCGGTATGACCGCTCGACTTGGGGAGGTCAACGAGTTCACATGAGCGTTTAGTATGGGCTAGCAATAGTAATATCGCCTCAGACTAGTCGTGTTTTCCCATTGTATTTCATGAACTATAATGTAAAAATGCATAGTCATATTGAATGCGATGTTGGGTATAATTGGTCGTCTATTAAACGTTGATTGAGACGGGTATAAGACTGATTTTATTGAGGTTGAAGCAGGTCAAGATTCAGTCATCCATACTGTCTGACTGGAAGGCTTTAATGTTATACATAGCCACATATTTCGTGCATATTTTCATTTCATTTTATTTTCGTCTAATGAAGGATTTACAAGTTTATCATTGAAAAAAACAACAATAAATAAAATGCAGATCATATAGACAGTCAGTTAAAAATACATAATCACTGAAAAATTGGAAAGTTATAAAATGCATAAAATTATGTACGGTATTAGATGAGGTGGAATATTTCAACGTGTTGAGAAACAATTACAATAATATAGACCAAGTTATTAATAAAATGATCAACTAATAATGCTGGGCTCAGGTAGGAATGAGGTTTTATAAAGAGCTTTAGAAAGCTTTCTTAAAGGGCCATTGAGTTTGGGTTTGATGTAGGCCTAGGGCCTACAAACTAAATAGCCTCCACCAATGACTTCTGAGTTCAAATTCAATGCCTCCACCTAGCAACCCTCCCCAGTCTATCATTTTATAATAAGTAATATATCATCCAAGATAGATCCATTGCCACATTAAAGAGAAGACTTTTCAATTATATTCATCCTTGGGTATATGCAATTGCATTTGGCTAGACCATGTCAGGTCACTGGTAACTCGATTTGATAGCACACTATGATACTATGGTCTATGACTAGGTCCAGGCGTACCTATTCTGAAATGGCTTCTGACCAAATACGCCTAACAAATCAAGCCAATAATATGAGACTACGCCTAGGCCTAGGCCTAGTCCTAATATGATGGCCGTCTTGGCTGCTAGGTTAGGACTGGGCCCTGCCGGGTATGCCTAGTGATGAATGCAGGTTACTTGAGGTGAAGACATGATGGAATAGTAATAGTAAATATATAACTGTATTAATATGCAAACTAAAAACTATATAAAAGGTGAGAAACAATCGTTGTGGTCAACATCTATATATACGCCAAAACTGTGGGCGGGAATGAACTTCCGACACAACTTCTCAGATGCATAAAACTAGTTCTCTTTTTCTCCTAATCGGTTTTTTATCTGAATTTCATGAGGGGAAACAATCTCAGTACATTTACTTTAACATTGAGGAACATTACAGTACTTATTACTATTGAAAATCCTGGTTTAACCCTTTCAGTGCCACCAGATTTGATCCAAAATGTGTCCAATAATGCCAGGTAGGTTTTGAACGATTTACAGTGAATCACAAAAAAATCATAACTTGCCAATCATTCGCTCAAATCTCATGAAATATTTTTTGAAATGTGATGGAAGGATGGACACCTGGATGAGCAATACTGTAATTTCACATTTGATCTGACAATAAATAAAAAAATGACTTATTTTTATTTTTTTCAACTGTCAAAATATTTGTTGGGTTTATAACAATGGTACAGATAACAAATAATCTTCAACATTATTTTGAAGAATTGCATGATGAAGAACGAATTGTTTTGAGTAAGAATCATGAGTTTCATTCATTTTTATGTAGAATTTCAATCATTACAAACTATCTTTCAAAAAGACGATGACATGACATGAACTAGACCTACTCTTGGCCTAGGCGTAGGCCTAGCCACATTTTTATCAGGTACATCACTCTCTTTGCCCCTGTCACTCGCATCACTATTGCATCTGAAGATGGGATAATGCATCTTCCGAAAAGTCACTTCCTTCTTCCACATCTGATTCATCTACTAAATCCCTAATCACTTCTTCATCTTGAACAAAATCACGTCTTCCACAAGACGCCATTTTGAGAACCAACTAGAATTACATTGTCATATTTCAGTCAAATGTAAACAAACATAGACGGCTGTGGTAAAATGGTAGAATTTTGACCTTGGTACCACGAAATTCGTGTGAATAGCAGCTTTCTGAATATGTCACTACTATTGCCATCTCACAGAAACTTTGGGAACTACATCAGTTTGTAGTAAGAGCTGATATATCGCATAGCATATAAATAATTCTATCCCCGCCAGACGGGTTCTCAAAAGCTCCACCAGGTGGCTATAGCGTTCCTTGTTTCCTCGAATAGTCAAGTCAGATTGTTTATTCTCGTATGATTTTGAACGAATGTTGTCGGACTGAAGTGGTTTGACTGTTTGCAGGCAATATAACGCCCACTGTTGAACTGAACGCGCTAGCGATGAAGAGAGGCGAGCCCGCAGTGTACACCTTCATTGAGCCACAGGAAAACACAGCGGCCCACACCCTGTACATAGCCCCTCAGAACAACTATTCGTTCAGCAGGGGAGGATATAGCCAGGTACCACTCGTTGCCATCAACACCTTCTAGTCTTTTACGATTATTTCTATTGTTTGACCCCCAGTTTTAGAAACTGTAGCCCCCCCCCCGCACACTATTCCAGCTTACCGATTATACTTTTTTATCTTCATTTTTCTACGTTATTTTTCTGTTGTTTTGTCTCATAAAGGGACGCAGTATTCGTTTTGAGAATAACCAACGTAGGCCTAATTTCACTTCACGTGAGCCAGTACCAGCGACCCAAGGTTTCCAGGTAATATTAGCTCTTAGGTCTAGTGATAACAATAGAAGTGCACGTCTATGCGCCAATATCTGGACTAGATACAGTGCTACAATACTGTATGCTTTTGTGGGTGCTTGCTACTTAATTTATCATTATATTCATTGCTATACGGTGGCTACTGAAGTCCCTGTCAAAGAGAGATGAGCCTGACTTCAAACTTTTTCCCTCGTCCAGTTACCCCCACTACTCGCTTCGTTGGGGTGAGAGGTCCGAATCTTGTTGAAAGGATGGCAGCTAAAAGGATGGATTACTTGAAGCGAGGGGACAATAGAAGTTGAATGACCATTAGAGAAATGAACTAAAATCGTCTTAGATTATTAGGCCTATAACCCTATCCAGAAGATACGCATTGAAAATGAACATCCAAGCAATTCTCTTTTTTGATGTGAAACATTGACTTATGTGTGGCCAAAATACAGCGATATGTTTGAGTCTGTTTATGGTCTCTCCTTGACATGGACTTCATGTATAGGCTACTTTCCAATATTATTGTGCTTCACAAATTTTATAATTTGTATCTTTTATCATTGGGGGGGGGGGGGGGGGGGGGGGGGGGGGTAAGTCAGCCCTTGTGGTGCTCCATTCAAACGATCATATCTTTCATCCATTGCCTTAATCGGGGAACAATAATTCTGTATCAAGTTTCGGTGAACATTATTAAAAAAAAATACGTTGATATTTTGTGTCATCTGGCAACCATGTATAATGGCCTACCTAGTATTTAGTTTCAATAGTGATTTTCAGATACGTAGCTAGTTGAATAGATGGACAGATAGGTGGGTGAGTGGGTGGGTGGGTGGATGGATGGATGGATGGATGGATGGATATGGATGGATGGATGGATGGATGGATGGACGGACGGACGGACGGACGGACGGAGGGAGGGAGGGACGGAGGGAGGGAGGGAGGGATAGATGGTAGGTAGGTAGATAAAGATGCAAATAATGAATTGATCAAAGCATGAAGAACGCTCTGAAAATGTACTGTAATATGTAAGGGAGCAATAGCTTGACGTGTGCTAGCCTAGACTGAAATGATGGGCTGATAAAATATGAATTGAAAGCATTTTGAAGTGAATGAAGAGATGCTTTGGTGCCAGTAGTGAACCTGTGCTAGTGCTAAGCTTGTTGATGAAGAGTGTGGTTTCCAGCGGTACTACGGGAAGGGGCAGCCGCACGTGGCAGGCTTCCAGCCCCCCCTGTTTGTGGTGTCGCTGAGAGTGGGCAGCCGGGAGTTCTTTGGAGAGGGCCCGACGGCCCAGGGGGCCCGGCACGACGCAGCGTCCAAGGCTGTCAACCAGCTGAAGCAGCTGCCGCTACCAGACGACGCCCAGTGTCAGCCCGTGGCAGCCACAGACTTGGGTCAGCTGCTATTTACAACTTACCTTTCACCCAATTCAGAAATGAAACTGAATATGTTTTTGTTCGGGGCGTGCATACAGTTCGAAAAATAAACGCAAACTCAAACTTTTGTTGCTACAGTGGAACCTCTTTAGTACGTTTTCCAGGGGACCAGACAAAAAAAATTACTAAAGTGAAAAACTTACCAAAGAAATTATTCAACATGTAGGAACATATATATGGGATTAGTAAATAAAACTTACTAAGGTGAAAATTGTACTAAAGAGAAACTTCCTAAAGAGGTTCTACTGTAGTTTGAAATCAAACAGTATGTTCGAAAACAAACTTTTTCAAACTTTCCTGCACTTTTTAAATTTTACATGTGTCTGTTATGGACAGTATCAACACTTCATCGTTTGATCAACATTCGCTCATTCGTACCCCCTTATAACCTAGCTGTTAGTGGGGTCGTTAAGCAGCAGCAAAATTTACAAAAGAACAAAAAAGATTGGCACAGTTACCACATATACGCAAGTCATTTGTCGGACAGTTCTAGAAAAATAGATGACAATATGTGTCCTTGAATGATTGTATCCGTGAAAGAAGATAGCTGAATACCAACTGCATGATTGCAAAACTTTGATGATTCAGTGCAGGTTGAAACACTTGTAGTTGTGCTCACAATCCTAAATCACATCCATTGACCCTGTGCAATTATGTCAGTGATATTTGTGCTCAACAGGTTGGTACAGTAGATGTAAACAATATACGGAACTAAGGAATATACTACGTGATGTGGTTTTGCTATATTGTTGTCTGCTGTTATTTGTTATTGGATAAACAAAGTGAAGACTCAATTTTATCGTACTTTTACTTTTTGTTGTTCACGCTCGACAAGTCAATCGAAAGCACACATTTTGTTGAAACTTGGCATAGACATGTATTGTCATCCAACTCGAGACTGTCTCGAAATGCCATCAGTTGCACCACTTTTCAGAAGCCATTTTGAAATGTCCAAAAACCCCATAAGAATAACCCAAAAGAGACAATCTTGTCTTGATGAAGTATTTCCTCTCAATAAATTCAAATATTCATGGAATTCAAATATAATAATGATGCACATTATTTTAAACTTTCCTCATGAATTGAATTATAGGCCCGAGCTGTTTCAATGAAAACATGGATATTGTGTTTTTCTCACATCAATTCAAGATACATATTGAGAAAAGTGACATGTAAAACCAGTTTGATTGTAAAATGATTAAAATGAGCATCAAATAAAATAGAAAAGCAGTGACTTGATTGTTTCAAATTCAAGGTTCATGTATAGCTTTTCATACCATTTCATATAATATGGCTGTGACATTTCATATGGCCGTGGGTTTCGAGGTAGTCAGCGAGAAAGGTGCTAATACCACTGTGTGTGTTCTAGGTGGCAGCAGTCCTACCATTGATAGCAACACTTCCGAGCTCAAGTCTCCCATTTCCCTGGTCCACGAGTTGGCTCTCAAGAGAAACCTGGCCGTGGGTTTCGAGGTAGTCAGCGAGAAAGGTGCTAATACCACTGTGTGTGTTTTAGGTGGCAGCAGTCCTACCATTGATAGCAACACTTCCGAGCTCAAGTCTCCCATTTCCCTGGTCCACGAGTTGGCTCTCAAGAGAAACCTGGCCGTGGGTTTCGAGGTAGTCAGCGAGAAAGGTGCTAATACCACTGTGTGTGTTTTAGGTGGCAGCAGTCCTACCATTGATAGCAACACTTCCGAGCTCAAGTCTCCCATTTCCCTGGTCCACGAGTTGGCTCTCAAGAGAAACCTGGCCGTGGGTTTCGAGGTAGTCAGCGAGAAAGGTGCTAATACCACTGTGTGTGTTTTAGGTGGCAGCAGTCCTACCATTGATAGCGACACTTCCGAGCTCAAGTCTCCCATTTCCCTGGTCCACGAGTTGGCTCTCAAGAGAAACCTGGCCGTGGGTTTCGAGGTAGTCAGCGAGAAAGGTGCTAATACCACTGTGTGTGTTTTAGGTGGCAGCAGTCCTACCATTGATAGCGACACTTCCGAGCTCAAGTCTCCTATTTCCCTGGTCCACGAGTTGGCTCTCAAGAGAAACCTGGCCGTGGGTTTCGAGGTAGTCAGCGAGAAAGGCCCTCCGCACATGAGAAACTTCACGACAAAGTGTATAGTTGGCGATAAAATCACTACTGGGGAAGGAAATGGGAAAAAGGTAATGCATTGATCGGTTTATGTTAATAAACCAATGTAGCAAGTGTATGAGTCATTCCATGTCAAATCAACATGATCATTTCCTTGACCATCTTCAATTTTCATCAAACTTGGTAAATCTATGGAGACTTGCATCCAGAACAATTGTAGAAAATGTTGTGTTTCTAGCGTTCTTGGTTTCCGAGTCATGGCCTGCCCCAAAAATCAAATTTTGTACGTTATATGTTGTCATTTTGTTTCGTGGTACCAAATGTTTTCACTTTCGCACTGTGCGACATAGAAGCCTGACTCTTTTTTCTAAATGCAGAGATTTCAATAGGCCTTTTAGAAATGGTACCAAGAGTCCATTACCACGATAGTATTGACATGCAAAAAAATGAAAACAAAATTTTAATTCCACCCCACTCGGAAAATATTTTTTGTCCCCAAAAAAATAACAATTTTAAACACATGTTGTTTCCGCGTATACAAACTTTCATCATGGGAACGTAATGGGATCATGAGATATCACAGGGTCATGCATCGAATGCGTGTTATTTGCCTCATTTTTACATATTTGAATATTTCCTGCTCAAATGTGCTGCTCAAACATTCAACTGTTTTCCGTTCTGAAGCTAATTTGGTTCGACACTATATGATTAAGAGTCAAATATAAAATATACTAGTGAATTAATTCACATTATTGATGAATATAAATAAATTGATGATTAAAAAAAAAAAATGGAAATTCCAACAAATGGACATATTTTCAGTGTTGTCCCCCCTTAAATTCCAGCTAAACGTAGTCTGAACTAATATTAAACCTAAGCCCATCTTTGGTTGAATAATTTGGAATAATTTGATTTGAAATGGTTGAAATACTCTGACCCATAAGTTGGAGTCTAGAATGGGCTGGTAAAAAGGAAAAAGAAGTAAGTAAAAGTAAGGAAGTAGAAAGGGGAAGAAAGAAGGTACCAAGAAGCGTGGCCGAGTGGTAACACATTGAACTGTCATCCGGGAGACCAGGGTTCGATTCCCGCCATGGTCGACCATCCTGACGGGGGTTTTTCGTGGTTTCCCTCTGTCGTTCAGGTTAATACTGGTATGGTTCCTTAACAACAGGCCACGACCGACTCCTTCCCACAATCCAAAACACCTAATAAAATAACCCATCATCTCATTCATCATCCACCGACGCCAATAGATCGTAGCCATCAGTAGAGTGCGTCGTTAAAACCTAAAATAAGAAAGAAGGTTAGTTTACCACTGGCGGGAAGTGCCTTGGTCACCGTACAGCTTGGTTCGGATCTTCCGTGTTCAACAGCACCACTTTTATCTGATTTATCCCCATCTATTTATTGTAGTCCAGAAATAATGTCCTGCTGCAATTCAATCAATATTTCATTTCCTATTTTCAAATATCACAAAAAATGATGTTTTTCATGACATTCTCACTGGTTGAGTTCTTGTGTGGATGTTGGGGGTGAATTGCTGGGCCTCTCAGGAAGCCTCCGTATCCTTCAGGAACGATGAAGGTTGCCTGTGGGAACGGGAGTAGCAGGAACGATGAAGGTTGCCTGTGGGAACGGGAGTAGCAGGAAGGTTGGCTGTGGGAAAGGGAGAAGCAGGAATGATGAAGGTAGGCTGTGGAAAGGGGAGTAGCAGGAATGATGAAGGTAGGCTGTGGGAACGGGAGTAGCAGGAAGGTTGGCTGTGGGAAAGGGAGAAGCAGGAATGATGAAGGTTGGCTGTGGGGAAGGAAGAAGCAGGAATGATGAAGGTAGGCTGTGGAAAGGGGAGTAGCAGGAATGATGAAGGTAGGCTGTGGGAAGGGGAGAAGCAGGAATGATGAAGGTAGGCTGTGGAAAGGGGAGTAGCAGGAATGATGAAGGTAGGCTGTGGGAACGGGAGTAGCAGGAAGGTTGGCTGTGGGAAAGGGAGAAGCAGGAATGATGAAGGTAGGCTGTGGGAAAGGGAGAAGCAGGAATGATGAAGGTTGGCTGTGGGAAGGGAAGAAGCAGGAATGATGAAGGTAGGCTGTGGGAAGGGAAGAAGCAGGAATGATGAAGGTAGGCTGTGGGAAAGGGGAGTAGCAGGAATGATGAAGGTTGGCTGTGGGAAGGGGAGAAGCAGGAATGATGAAGGTAGGCTGTGGGAAGGGGAGAAGCAGGAATGATGAAGGTAGGCTGTGGGAAGGGGAGTAGCAGGAATGATGAAGGTTGGCTGTGGGGAAGGGAGAAGCAGGAACGATGAAGGTTGTGTGGGTTTCAGATATCGAAGAAGCGCGCTGCCGAGAAGATGCTGGAAGAGTTACGCATGCTGCCACCCTGTTCACCCTCCATCCTAGTCTCAACGAACCGGCTCAACAAACGCAAACAGAATCCTGGCAAGAAGAAATCAAGAAACCTCATCAAAGTGTATCACCAGGTGAGTAATGTAATGTGAGGCTTGTAACGGAATGTGTGACACGTGTTATCTCGAGTGTCGGCAGCAAGTGCTCGATCTAATCAACCTGATCTTCTCGCTAGGAACAAAAAGCAGACATGGACTATGGAGATGACATAAACCCGATCTCGAGACTGATCCAAATACAGCAAGCCAAGAAAGAACGTGAGCCAGTTTACAGTCTATTGGAAGAGAGAGGAGTCTCAAGGCGGCGGGAGTTTGTTATGGAGGTACGTGACAGTTGTGTGTATATTTACCGGTACTAGTGTTGACATTGATTCTCAAAATCAGGAATCGATTCTCTAAGCTCCAGAATCAATTGAAAATAAATTGAAAAAAAAGCATCCTCAAAAAAAGTAATGTAATTTTAAACCTTTTTTTCAACCTTTCCGCGGAGTTTTACGTGAAGAATATCTGCTAGAAACTTCTTGGAACTGTACTGTACCATTCGGGTATTTCCGTCAACGTTCGGCTGTCAGACATAACCGAAGGGATAGCTTGTGTCCAGATAGTAAAATCTCAGCAATACAAAATAATATAGACAACGAAATGATCAAAATGGGAATTTCTAGGGAATATATGGAATCGAAAAATAAAACTTTGACAAAAATATGTACAAAACTACAAACATTTCTTCATTTTTTATAGGGCTATATTGACTAAGACATTTTAGAGTAGACAATGAACTTTTTAGACGAGCTTTAGCGAGGATTCAATTTGACATACTGAAAAAAATTGGTGTTGGTTTTTTTTTTTTTTTTTTTTTCTTTTTTTCTTTTTTTTTTTCTTTTTTTTTGTCGGTTCTCCACAGGTCAAACGGCTACAGCTATCAACTTCAAACTTTTTTTCGTCATGGTTCCTCATCTAACTTAGATCTGTATAGTTTTGTGGCATTATCGGGTAGTAACTTTTTTTTTATGAATTTTAGAAATTTCAAAAATCCCGATTAGAATAACTCGGAGGAAAATACTTGAAAAATCAAAATTTTTCAAGACCTCTCAAATTTTCGCCGAATATAAAGGAAACTATTAAGCACATTTTGAGAGATTTTTCGCATCAATCGGATGAGAAATAACGAAGAAAACGCATTTATAAAGCATTTTCCCATCAATTTAGGCTATTACGGGAACCAATTAAATCTATAGCAACAAGTGTCACCAATTAATTCAAAACGATTGAAATGAATGAAGAGGAAGGCCGTGACATAACTGATTCTCGTAAGGTTTTTGAACGTTTGGAGTGATCCAAGGTCTGTAGATGTAGATTGGGTTGACAAATTATTTTTCATTCTAGATTTCTATACCCCTAAGCTCGTCTAACAACGCGCATCCCGCGTTTTCCTAGTAAATAATTATTATTCATCTTTGTTAGTGTCGACTTCCAAGCTATGTCTAAATATTTGCCTTCTTTCCACCCGTCTTTGCTCTCGACACAATCCAGATCTAAAGTAACTAGGGGTGTGCGAGTTTGACAATTTTATTTCGAGTTCGAGTTTGAGAGAAAATTGCGAGGTTCGAGGTCGAGTTCTGAAAAAAAAAAAAATAGATTCATTCTACCTCTGACAAATGTATTTTATTAGGTTATACACATTTTAAATTCCACTCCACATTGACATGTGATCATTTATTAATTATTTATTAGGCTACTACTCATCAATCTATCACAATCTCATCACCAACAACATATTAATTGAGTTTGTATGTAATAACTATGGATGTCGGCAGGTACCCGGGCGGGTCCAATTTCAAGTGAAACCCGGGTCCAAACAATTACCCGACGAGTAGTCAATGTTTTTTTTCTGGTCTTTATTTCCCTGTGCCTGATGTTTTTGGTCTGGTCTGTGTGTATAAGCGCGTTCGACTCACACACATTCGTCTTTCCACCCCCCTCACCCACCCACTTGTCCAGCCATCAGTACAGCAGCCATGTGTCCAGTGTCCTTGACAGCTCAGTTGACAAAAGTGTTTGTCGTTCAGATGACTGGCTGGTGTGGCATTACTTGAAATGTGCTTCTGACATTTTGTTTGTTTCCCCGTCATTGTTGGAAAGGGAATATTATTGAAATTACATTTTTTTTGGCTCCAAACAATGAAAAGCAATCATCATTGCCTTTTTAAATTTTTAAATACTTCATTTTTGGAATTACTTTTCGTCGCCATAAAAGAAATGCGCTTTTGCACAAGTCTTCTCCCCCCCCCATTATCAGCTGTTACTGTCGGACCAATGTGCTATTGTGATTGCACCATGACCATTCTCATCAGTGTGCTTCCAAGCCTTGCGGTTAGAGGTCTTGTTGCTCTAGAGAGTGATGATTGGATTAAGGAAAATGACGCGTCTTTTTATGAATAGGTGATATAGGGTCTTCACGATTTTTTTTTTTTCGGAATGAAAACCCGGTTAGGAGTCGGGTAATATAGGCGGGTAGGAATTTTCCTACCCGCCGACATCCGTAGTAATAACTGTCAACAAAACGAGCTATTTCACTGCTCAAGTATAGGCGGATAAGCACGACAAATTACTATAGAGGGTCAATTTTAAACACTTCCCAAGTTTAGTACGTTCTACCAAATTACAAAAATAAATAACGTGTTTTTGACCAATGTTAAGCAGTTATTTTCATATCAGCTTAGAAGACTTCTGAACTCTAAAATAGGGGGGGGGGGGATTTCGTAAAAAAAAAAAATCAAACTCGAAATTTTCGAGTCCAGCTGAATTTGAACTCGAACTCGAAACTCAAAACTCGAAAATTCGAGTGCTCGCATACCCCTAAAAATAACCTTAAAACACCCCAATGATCTTTCAATGTTGAGATTGTAACTGAGCCAATTGTTCCACAGCCTTGCAATCTGCAAATATTGTTTGGTGGTTAGTTTCAGATCAGCTGTCAACCCAATAACCTGTTATCAGTGCTATCTCCATATGTGGGAATTTATTTGAACATGGGAAATATTCCCACTAGCGTGAATATTCCCTTGCGCCCATCACTACCTGGTGGGTTTGTTTGCAGGTGTGCATCGGTCCCCACTCGGCCACGGGCATCGGCCCCAACAAGAAGCTGGCGAAGCGCGCGGCTGCCGAGGCCTTGCTGCAGCAGCTGGGCTATGCTCGGTGCTCCCCTCAACCCAACAAGCCCTCACTCAAGCTGCACGAGCCCCCCCCACAGGACGACAAGAGCCGGAAGGTAGGCCCGGATACCCATCTCGACCGCTTGATAGGGTCAGGGGTGTTTCTCTTCTTCTTCTCTTCCCACAAGTTTCCTATCCCCCCCACCATCTCTTGTCTACCACTTGCCCTCATTTTTCTCCTCGGTTAACTACCCCAAACTTGACTTCCTCCTGCCACCTTTCTCTACCCACTCTTCTCTTTGCTCCTTTGTTTTCTGCTATCTCAAACATTGCTCTCAGTATTCTCTCCTTTTCCATCCACCTCATATTCCCGTACCACCCAAGTCTCTCCCTTTCCATTTCAAACGATAATCTCTCTACTCTCTTCGTTCCTTATATTCCTTCTTCCTATTCCTAAGTCTCCTGCTATGCTCCTCACAGACATCATTTCTGATGGAAAAAATTGATTACCCTAATAATTTAATCACTCCAAAAGTTGGAGAAGTTTAATTTGTGGCCATTAAATGTCAGATTTGGCAGACTGTTGGTTGTTATTTGGTGCCCATTTCCTGTGTTATTCACAGTATTAATTATAATTTGATTGATAAATCTCATTTAATTACGTTGGAAAAACCAAGCTTGTGGCAACCACGTTTTGGATATCCTATAATACCAGCTTCAATTTGATACATATCTCAACCATTTGATATGGTAATTAGTAATTACACTATTAATTACAATGTGATTAAAAATGTAATTAATCTAATTACTCGTAAAGTTACAAGACCTCAGCTTGTGGCATACATATTTAGATAAGTTTTGGTCTTATTACTACAGTAAGCAAGTTCCATGCTTTAGCCACAATTGAGATCCTACTTCTTCCTCTCTTCTATGTATCATTCATGTAATATAATATATGTTGGGAATTAACATGGATTGTATGGAATGGAATACAGTGAAACATCTATCCATCGTTTTTCAAGGGACCAGGAGAATAAAACCATCCATGCAGGAAAACGATCCATCCAGGAAAATTTCACATTGATTATATGGGAGTGGGGTGAGAAACAATGAATGATACAAGCAGGAAAACGATGGATCCGGGAACGATGCATAGAGGTTTCACTGTGATATATGAAATGAACACTTTCTAAAACTAGTCGGGTGGCGAGAGATTTGCTCAATCATAACTTGGTGATATACCGTAATAACATGACAATATAAAGATACTCATTTGCCATCTCTGTTAGCTGGGTTAGATTACTCGAAGCACATTACAACCCTCGAACCAGATTTCAATCAATAATTACACTATTTTTTTTTATAATTTCAGAGAAAACTAAAAATTGTAATCTCAATGACAGAAATAAATTATCATTAATTAATTTGTCCTCCAGAGTCTGTGAGTCATGACGTAAGCATTACCCGATTTCATATCGAAACACGGACATTGGCCAAAACCGGGTCTCATTCAGATGATCCTGGAGGACAAATAGACGAATTATGATCTGTGAAATTGAGACGGTGATTTCTAGTGCACTCTATAATAGTTCGAGAGAGAAAAACGTCTTCATTTTAATTCAAATGCAGCCTCAGGGTTGAGGATGTCTTTCAAGACTGCTTTTCTGCTTTTTAAAACTTGATTCTATTTTGTTTGCATCATCTTGTCGCTACCACTTGAACCGGGTGATTCTGCCACAGGTGACGTTCCAGGATGAAGATAAAGTGCAAGATATTCCAGTTCCGGGCGGGAGCAGTGGGCGTCAGCTGGTTCCTGGCATTCTGTTGATGTCTGATAACTCTGCAGCTCCCTCGAAACACTCAGGTACGCGCATGACTCATTCAGCACGTACTAGACCTGAATTCATGCTTTTGTGTCAACTTGGCTAACCAATCACAACTATTTAAATTGAATTGAATATTATTTTTGTAGTCTGTAGGTAGTTTCCGTTGATCTGGCAGTGGAATGTTTGCATGGTTGGTGAAACTAGGCATTCACCTTGAAGAGAACTGTCTTGTTTTCACAACATTATTTGATTGTTCACATCTGCTGTAGCTCGTCATAGAACAAGCCATAATCTCGGGAACCGCCAACGAAAATTATTGACCGTAGACTCTAGAAGGTATGACCAGAGTAAAAAAACACCGACTGTAAAAATAAATATATATTGTTCCACTTTCTGAATTTTTCAGATGATTTCTCAAACTAGAAGTGTGTATATTTATACCATATAGGTCAGGGGTCGGCAACCTTTGAATGTTCGGGTGCCAAAATAAAAATTTGATTAATTCTCGAAAGCACTGCGTGCCACCCCCTCCCTCAACACTATATTTTTGTGTTCTATCATTTTAGTGTTCTAGCATTAACATTCTGGATTTAAGGTAGTGGTGAAGAATGAAGAGATACATTTTTTCAGTATTCTAGTTGCTTGCGAGAAACTTTTTTATTCAAGTTATTTTGTGAACAATGATTATTGATCATCTCTGTGTACCACAGAATGACGCGTATTCTTGCTTCCGCGTATTCCGACTGAAAATTCCTAGGTTTCTTAGCTGCAGACATTTGACCACCCTCGCTCGTTAAGTCACAGACAAGAACTGCAGACCATACGCGTTCTGGGTAAAAACAGATACTGACATATGAGTCACGCTTCCCTTGGATTTAGCCTACGCTGCAGGGTGAACAAGAATAAATACATACAAGGGTCTTGGAGGTAGTAGCGTACAAGTGAATGATAAGAGAATCCATTTAGTCACTGTAAACGTTAATCTCGACTTCATTTTATAATGCTCAATAATAGTAATATATTTCATGAAGATGAATTGAAATGTAACATTTTAAAATTGTTTCTGCAAATCCCGCGTGACAGACAAAAATCCTCCGCGTGCCTAGGGTTGCCGACCCCTGATATAGGCCCTAATATGCAACTTTATTTATTCAATTTTTATAAACTTTTCATTGATTGCAAAAATTTGCCAAAGTCATTCATTCGAATGTTCAAGATTATGTCCTATTCCAAACAAGGAAATTTCACCGAGTGGAAGTAGTCGTGATGTTAAATCGTGATCCAAAATAAGAAATCCAACTTCTAAATTTTTTGTTTTTTCTGGTCGATTTGAATGGACCCATGTATTGTGTAGATATTAGTGAAAGAAGCTATCGATTGTTTGCCAGGTGTCAACATCCAGACGACGGCAGTGATTGCCAAGGAGCTGCTGAACGGAGGCACCTCACCGACAGCCGAAGCGCTCGCTGCCAAGTCTCACCAGGCCTCGACTCCGACCAAGCCGGTCCAGTCCTCGAACCACGCGGTGCGCCCCAAGGACCAGCTCATGTACTTGGGCCAGCTGCTAGGCTTCCAAATTCAGTTCAGCGACTTTCCAAAGGTACATTCTTTGCTTCAGTGTCAAAATACCGGCGTCTGGAGACTATTCGTGCCCCGCCAATACTCGGTCCAAACAACGTTCAGTGGCTAGCACACTGAATTGTCATTCAGGAGACCGGGGTTCGATTCCCGCCATGGTCGACCGTCCTGACAGGTTCATCATGGTTTCCCTCTGTCGTTCAGGTCAATACTGGAATGGTTCCTTTACAACAGACCACGACCAAATTCACGACCAAATAACCTTTCAACTCATCCTATTATCTCATATATCTCATCCTATTATCTTATATATCATTCACTGACGCCAATAGATTGTAGTCATCAGTAGAGTGCATCGTTAAACCCAATATAAATAAAAAAAAACGAAACCTCTATAAATGCATGGTTCCCGGATCCATTGCTTTCCTGCTTGTATCATTCATTTTTTCTCACCCCACTTCCATATAAATAATCAATGTTATATTTTCCTGGATGTATCGTTTTCCTCCATGTATGGTTTTATTATCCTGGTCCCTTGAAAA
This sequence comes from Brachyptera risi, assembly GCA_964007535.1. NCBI lineage: Eukaryota > Metazoa > Arthropoda > Insecta > Plecoptera > Taeniopterygidae > Brachyptera > Brachyptera risi. The sequence continues at coordinate 2,855,376 of OZ023327.1, read as the reverse complement.
ACAATCGATAGTAGTTTCACTATATTTCGAACCAGAAGTCAGTCCCCGGCGGAAGGTACCGGTATACGTATTTCAATGTTGATTAAATTCCAGCTAAACGTAGTCCAAACTAATATTTCGCCCTTCAATTGCTCTAACACTGTTTACAGATTGGATAATTTAAATAGCTGGCTTGCTTTTGCTGAAATAAGTATTATTTTGCCAGTTTCCCTGCTCTTTGTTTGCCGCGTAAGAATAGGCCTTGGCACGTTGAGCTGTTTGCTGCTTGGTGTGTCATGTGACCAAGAGGTCTGACCTTGACGAGCTCGATACCTGTTGAGCTCGGAACACTCGTTGCTCAGTCAGACTCAGACTCGGGACGGCCGAGCGCTTTCTCACTCGTAGAATAGCTTTGTCTCGAGCTCAATAACAAATTTAATTTGATTCTAATCAGCACAAGTGGTCCTTCGTGGAAAAGAAGTTTTTTGGTTGATCCAAATTTTTGTAATTCAAACCAAATCAAATTAGTTGAATCCCACCAACAGCTAGGTTATATGGTGGCACAAAATGAGCAGGTGAGACCATGAAACTATGAAGTGGTGATGATGGAGCTGTAAACTTACTCAAATGCTACCTCATTGGCGACACTCTTCTTACGTCTGATGCCAACCAGTTAAAACAGCTCCATGCATCAGCTGTCACTTGAGTGCAACATAGTCCCTAAAGTCTAGTGAGAGCTTCTAATTATCTTTCCCTGGTTTATAATATATAAAACGAGAGACTGTATAATTTTTACAGTTTTAACAATGTTGTAACTCATTTGCCTCAGCATCAAGTATTGTTCCCAATGTTGTTATTGGTTGTAAACAAACGATGAGCTCGACGCAGGTCGACCATGTGTTTGAACGAGCTCGCCGCTGCCTGTAAACTTGAGAAATTAAGTTTGATGTTTGTCATTTTCTACGTGATGGCAACTGCCAAGTACCAACTTTAATGTGGTAATCATGATGTGGCTCTTGACACATTCAGGGGAACCACAGCGAGTTCCTGAGCCTGGTGTCGCTGTCTACCGACCCCCCTCAAGTGTGCCACGGTGCGGGGGCCACCACGGACATGTCTCACGACGAGGCGGCGCTCAAGGCACTGAAAGCCCTCGCCGAGATGGGGCTCGACTCGGTCACCAGCGGCAGCAAGGAGTTGGAGGTACAACCAGACGGGTAACTATCAGTCAGATTGGCGGCCTCTCTTCTCTCTCGTCTACTAGCTGGTTACCAGGCGGTACTGGAGCTAGTAGCCAGATTACCTACCTAAATTATCATTTTTCATCATTTACAAAATATAATACAATTTATTTAGCTTTAGCTATTGCAATATTGTGCCCATCAATTAATACCAACCATCATACTCCTTCACAGATCACAACTGTTGTTGCTCCCCGGGCCTAGAAGCGGGGGCACGCAGGTCATGAACTCTTCCGACCTCTAACGCATCACATTGTCATTGAAAACACGGCTTTGGGACACTGAGTCGAGTTGTGCCCATTCATAACTATCTAAAAGTGATGGGATTCAACTGATCAAATTCATTTTTGGCCTATTTTGTTTGATTCAATTTGATCTCTGTGGACAGTCATGAAATGCTGTGATGTGATGGTTAACCTCAAATCTGCTTTGCTTTATTGTTGGAATATCAGAAAATCATTGAATAGAACCTAAATTCATCATTTGGACCAAGTGTGACTTGATCCAGTCCAGTTCACTAGATGAAAATAGCTGTAGGCCCATGTTGTTTGTGTAATCTAACGATGGCCTAGCAATGGAATTGTCTCATTCTTTGTCTGTCTCTCTCTTTCAGGGTCCACATGATCACTGGCTTATCTCAACAAAAGTAACATGCGACCATTTGTAATCGGAGGAGATTCCAATACAAACTTCTCTCCCAGAAGACCCGTGTTGACTGGTTTGGCCGACCCAGTTCCATGCCCAGATGATTCACTAACGTAATCAGAGATCACATATTTCATTTGTTTATTGGAAAATGTTGGTTAAATAACATGTTTGTATATTTTGTGTATAGCGTTACTCGGCTGCCTTATGTTTTGTTGCTTGGAACATGTAATCTCTGATTGCACGGCCTGGAATCACGATGAAGCCAAGTCATACTTCAGATGGTTCAATACTTGGGGGAGAGTTTTATATTGAAAGTGTTGCTAACAAATTCCCTTTTGCTCAAGTAGGGGCTGTAGCCAAAGTGGAATTTCTTATCTACAAAATAACTTGAATTGAAAATTTGGCTTGTTAAGTTGAAATGTTTCTACCAATGTATTTGATTTCATTGTTTATGGGGCTTCATTCTGTCAACTACTACTTGCCTGGCATTCTTTGGTACAAGTGTGTCATTTATAATTAATATACTAAAAATATTTCCCAGAATCAGTTATTTGTAGCCTAGTTCTGCTATTGAACAAAAATGTTTGAAACTAGTATTTACTATTTAGTATTTTTTGATATTGTTTATGACAAGTTTTTTGTTTGAGTACTCCTTAGTTTTTATATTCTATTATATAGTAGGACCAAGCAAGTCTAGGGTCGACTTATTAGCATATCGCAAGGAATATGACACGAGAAATTGGGGACAGCCAAAACTAGAGAATGTGTTTGTTGGGAGAGGAAAGGTGGATTCCTTCAGTGACTTGAGGGCAAATCTTGAATTGTTCTCTTTTTGTATTAATGTATCAAATTCTGGGAGATGTTTTTCTTGTTTTAATTGCGATCAGTGTTGATAATCTTCTTCAGACTTTTGTCTGTCGAGTAATAGCTGAAAGTAAATGTCATCGAGAGATGTTGTGACATTCATTCTTCAGACCTGTCTGATTATATGTCAACTAGTGGCATTTCTCATTCATTATTTCTAGGCTACTCCTGGAATTAAATATGATCAATAATAAACAAATATTATTAAATTATTGTTGCAAATTTTTATATTGAATCATTTTGGGATTTTTTGTTCTTCTCCATGTTAGAAAGACAATTGTAGGTTTTGTTTGTGCATCACAATTGAGGAGTGGGTTGGTACCACTATAACCTTGTTTTGCTCGACTGATTGTCAAAGAAAGTCCTTGAACAGAGTTGCTATATGCCCAAGTTTCACCAAGCCACTCGATTATTTACTCTTGAAGAAGCACTTTGTACATTTTACGTAAAATGCTTATGTGTTTAGGCTACATGTTTAATATTGAACTTGAATCCCTATTGGTAGTTTTTAAGATATAAACAGTGTATTCGATGGCCCATATTACAAAAGCTACCTAGACCCATCTTTTCAAAAATGCAATCAACTGTTTTCTGAATATTATAGGTACATTAATTTGGGCAGATAGAAAAGCTCCCAAGTTTTTTCAATTTGAATCTTTTTATTGCTGTACTTGTAGGCACATCCATTGAGTTCATATTAATATAGAGGAGTGTTTATAAATGGAAAGGCAAAACTACAAAGGTACTCGACTTTTGAAAAGGCAAATTGGCAAATTGTTTCATGATATGGAGAGATAGAATTGGCCAAGGTTGTAGTGTATGGGCACTAACGATATTACAGATTGAGCCAAACAAACTAGAAGATATACAGTATGGAAGTGAAAGTGCCATACAAGATAGGCCCACAGTTAATAATATCTCAGTCATTAATATTGTTGAAGCATAACAGTAAGAAAGGCATATTGTGCTTAATGGAAAACGATGATCGGCTGGATCTGGAAATGTCGACCCGAAGGCAAGAATCACGATCATGTGCAGCTAATAGACATGATTATTCACTTATATTGTATCACGTTCACAGACATCTCTAGGAAACCCAGTCATAGCAGCAGCCGAGATCTTGATTACAAGATGATCATAATGTTATATTTAATACTTGATAATCCTATAGGATGTCTTCTTATATACCGGTATAAATGAACTGCTTTGTTTCAATTTGATTCAGTAGTGTATAATATGAGTACGTATGTATCGAGTGTATTCAATATCTCGGTTGTTGTGAATGGGTTTTCTACATTTGCAGGATGCAAACATGGTCATTCAATATGTAGTTCTTTAGTGAAGGTTCAGGAAATTATGTTATGCCTCATCAGAACAATTGAAATCATATAATTACGTATAATAAATAAACCTAGCAAAATACTGTCTATGTCTGTATTTATTTGCCTTTCAGAGGCCTGCCCTTGTCCTGAAGGCCCCGATTCAGTATCTGTCCCACGCCTATGTGGACCTGTGATCACAACTACAATAAATTACAAAACAGGAATTGAGGTTTGGGTCCATAGCTCTACTACAGTATTTACTAAGCAAGTGTTCTGTAAATGTGATTCTCATCCGAATACAGTACTAGTGCTGAAGCCATAAATGAATAGGGCAATAGGCCTACGTGATGAAATGTCGATTGAACTCCTGACGAGGAATCTCGTGTTGTAGCTGGCCTTGCAAGGCATGGAATGGCGGCTGATCCCGAGATGTCTCGGGTTGGCGGAAGCCAAGATGTGGCATCAGTGGCGGCTCGTGCCCTTCAGTTGGGGGAGGCGAAGCTTCTTTCAAAGAAATCGCAGATGCATGTGACTTTATTTAGGTCCACATGCATGAATGTTAAGGTTTGAAGGCGCAGCGATGGAATAGTCATTTTGTGCAAAAGGATGACCCTAGTGTGAGCATAAATCTCCCAGTGCATAGCTCTTGGAATCATTGAACCACGTCAAGGTGTCCGTTGAGGATTTTTTTTTTTTATTCTTCATCAACATCAAAATTCAACACAAACAGCATCCAAATTTCAGTTGAAATATTAAAATAATGTTCAAATATTAGGGCCAGGTAATATTTCAAAAAGTCTCATTATAAATGTATTATGAATATTATAATGATCAATTTATAGTAAACATCATCTCATTGAATATGTGCAATACATTCACAATAATAATTCTAGATTTGTTCGTAATGGAATCTACATCAGTTATTACTTCATTTATGCTGCTTAGCATTGAAAGAAGTAGACTCTTCTGTTCTTCATGTGAGTTATCGTCTACTGTTATTGTATTGTATTTGATATATACCGGTAGTTATGGTGCTATTGAAGACATTATTATCATTATACATTATCGTACCATGACTTGATTTTATATTGAGCCAAAACTTGGAACTAAATGTCAAAGATTGGTCTCTCAATTTTCACTAAACCCAGAAAAATATCCCCCACAATATCAAACTACCATTAAATAGTAGGGCCTAATATCATATTGTTTTCTGAGACTCATTGTAGAAGTTGAGTGGATTGTATCATCAACTCTATAAATAATTAGTACAGTGAAACCTGTATGCATCGTTCCCGGATCTATCGTTTTCCTGGATGTATCATTCATTTTTTCTAGCCCCACTCCCATATAATCAATGTTAAATTTTCCTGGATGGATGGTTTTATTTTTCTGGTCCCTTGAAAAGCGATGGATAGAGGTTTCACTGTATTTAATATTTATCATAATACTGAAATAATATTGCATTATATTTGGGAATATTAATTCATAATATTTCAATTTACGTCTGAAGGATTGACAGCATTCATCAGTCAGCATTGTCTGAGAGACCCGGTCTAGATGATGGTGTAGCCATCTCCCCTGACCTGACATTGTTGTACTTCTACCAAGCCCATTCCAGTCCGTACCTGTGCTATTCAAGAAAGAGAATTTACAGACATCTAATCTACCGCTCTATCATGACCCCGCCTACCTCCATACCTTGACTCATGCCTTTCAATCAACTTATATAGCTCCCCCCATTAGACCATTACCCTGTAGAAATTACATAAACGATCCTACTTTCTCTGTATTTCCAATTTCTGCCATCCCAGGTCTTGCATCATCTCAGTTGGACTCTCCAACATCCCAACCCTTCTTACCACAATCCTTTGAACCCTTTCCACATCCCTTATCTCACCTATAATCTCTAAGGATCCCAAACTGAACTAGCATATTCTACCATGGGACGCACTAACGAGAAATACCGGTATGCTTTTTCCTTAATCTCCATGAGACTGTAGAAGGTCAAGATAAGCCCTTGCAGGCAGCTCTGAATTGGAGAGAAATCCAAGTTGGATGCACGGCAAACATGAGGCTGAGGGTCGTTAAAAAATCTCTCTCTCTCATGTATGAAATAAATAATATCTTACGAAATTATGTAAGTGCATTTCTTGTTATTTTTTACGTCCTATGTTGTTCTCAACTGTCATTTTTACTATCTATTTCTAGCGGATCTAGCCTAGCTGATATTTTCATTTTTCATCTTCACCAGTACTTCAAATTGAAAGTTTCATTGTTGAAATATGTATCTGTTTAATAATAATGTGGAGGAAATGGGATTGGGAGAAAACAAAAAAAATACATTTTGAAGATTTTATTTACATTTCAGATCTCACCCTTCATTTGTATAGCTTGTGCATTTACCAAATCATGAGTTTTTAAATCAATGTACTTATGACTAGATAATATACACAGTTGAAATGATTACATTTGTTCTACTTCAATATATGTATATATATTTATATATATTGTCGCTAAAGTGACAATATATTTATATATATTGTCGCTTAAGTGGCAATACTGCGTATCTCACAATTTGCTAATTGTTCAGGAGACAACAAAATGTGTTTCATAACTTCATAACGAACTTCAGGAACCTCCTACGAATGTGTTTATAGTAATTTGATACCCACAAACGCGATTCTGTTCCTAATTTCCCTCGTTTGCTTCATCCTGCCATTATTAATCACTTACGCGGAAATGCGGTACCGATTTTTGCCACTTGGGCGGTGTTACAACACTATACTATGGAGCGTACTAAAACCGCGAAAGTCAAACACGTGAGAAAAGTAACCATGAAAGCTGGCTGATACGCGGTATTGTCGTGGTCATCTGGATATTTGCGCTTTCGTTTTTAGTTCTTAAGAGTGTTTTGATTGGTTCCCGTGAGTTATAAGGGTTACAAAATGGAGCCAATGACACCACAGAATACAAATCAATCATGAAGTGATTTTTCGAAAGAATGTCAGATACGTGGTTTTGCCACTTGAGCGACGATATATAATTTAAATTAATTAATTATCATTAATTACGAGCAAATTTTCCGAAGACAATGAATCTTTGTGAAGCATGTGAAAATAATAACGATTCGTGGGATTTGGTGTCCGCAGCTGCTCTGCAACGGACAGCCACCTTACCAATAAGACAAAGCCAGAGTTGTCTTGTTAGCATATGGGGGACACACCCAAGCAACCAGTCGTAAGCAGTGTTTGTATGCACGCTTTTCCCGAGGTCTGTTTGTTGGGTTGTGTGCTGCTCGTTTCCTGCCCTGACGTGGCTCAACAGACAGGCCATCGTCCAGATCTGTCTTAATCCCCCTGCCTATTCAGCCCACAGATCAACAAGGCATCATCATGTATTTCTTAGACTAGAATAAATAGAACAATTGATCAAAAGTCAAGAACATAATCTGTCACTATAAAAATGCAATCACTAAAGACAGAAAGTGACATAACTTTGCATCAACTCTTGACCATCCAACCTACCGGTATTCAAATCCTTCCATATTTTTGTATGACTCTTATTGTAAGTGTATTTCTTAGCTTCACAATGACAGATATTCCTACGTTCTTGCGGGAATATATTTGATTTTATTGTACTAATCCTAGTAGTGTCTTACTACTCTTCCTCACTTGTAGAGTGAAACCTTGATCCATCGTTCATTCTGTCCCATCCTACTCCCTTCCTGTATGGATTGTTTCAATTTCCTGGTCCTTTGAAAAAGATAGACAGAAGTTTCACTTCATCACAAACCCCCAGTATGGACTTCTACAATCGTCTGTCTTTACCATCAAGTCTCTCCTATCAAATGAGCACGCTTAGCCACAACACACATACAGGGCCGTATTTGCGCCTAGACAACCGAGGCAGCTGCTTAGGACGGCAAAGTTTAGGGGGGCGGCATTTCCTAAATGTTTTAAAGACTATGTATTTTCTATATTTGCATAAACATCTGCAAGTGGAAAAAATTGAATACATTAGTGACTTATTGCAAGAAATGAATAAGCATTTACACCACATAATCAAAGGTGAGCTACGCCCGTTATTTCGAAATTGCTTTGTTTTATTCTTTTACACTGTAGCGCGGGGGTCTAGGAATATCAGTCATCTTATTTGCGCGCCCTGCATTGTATTTTTAAAATAATCAGGCTTGACGCACTTTCCATATTGATGATATTGTATATAGAACCCGACTTACTTCGTAAAATAGATGACGTTGAGACTATTGACAACTTTGCTGCAAGGAAGGTGCGACGTCAGCAGTTTAGATGCCCATACTTTCAAGTGAGTTAACACCATTGACTAGATTGATTGCTACGTAATATAGGGGGGGGGGGGGGGCAAGAGTTTTTGGCCTAGGGCGGCGCAAAACATAAATACGGCCCTGCATACACATACACATTATCCACCACACAATATCGTCTGCTGTCGGTGCATTGGATACAGGCGGTCATCTGATCTATACGGTCCAGCATTGAGAGCAACAACACACAGAGGTTATTCACATTGAAACAACAAAGGGCGAGCACTCGTTCACAATTGTGCACGTATTTTACACACAGCTTATAACTCTGGTCGATTTAGCCTTTAACTTTGTTTTGTATCGGTAGGAATAACTTGAACTCCGCAGGTAACTCATCTTCTGAGTACAGTCTGTCCGAGAAATAAACCCTTCGAATCCTGCAATTTGCGTGTATCTGTACGCGTAAAGTTTCAATATAATTTGTACCGTACGCACGGCGAGTAAAATCAGCCAAATTGAATTGAATTTGATTCCATCCGTCGTCCAATCGCATAGGCATTGTACATATGAATGGTTTCACTCTTGTTGTGGACTGGTAGTTGCTGGCCCGGAATCTACGGCGTACGTTCTTGTCATCTAGGACCTACATGGAGACAGAAAGGTCAGTGGCATTAGGCTGAGCAATGTTCAGCTGTATTGTTATGACACTAGCCCTGGCGTGAGAAAATGGTTAAAGAATCTCAAAAATGGTCAGAATAATTTTTCAATAAAAATTTGATTTTTAATAAGGGTAAATTTACCGATTAAAGTACCACGCCATTTTTTTTTTCATTTTTTTCAATTTTTTCTTCATTTTTTTAAAAGTATATAAGCTCCGTTCCGCCTGCCGGCGGTATACGCGAGGTTTGGACACTAACCTGACTCTAACCTAACCTACTGTCCATCTTTGTCATCTTTGTCAGATCACAAAGCATCAACTTCAAGTGAGTAAAAAACATATTAAAGCAAACAAAATACAAAATGTCCATACTACACACCATAGATATAAACAAGATCTATCAGAAAACACCAAAAACGCGAATATAGAACAAAAATTGGCCATGGTACGTTAATCAGTAAAATTACCTTTCTTTGTTGAGATGTATCAAATCATTACCGGTATGGTTGAGCGTTCTTGTATAGTTCACTGAGTTTATTCCGTTGGACACATTAAAATACTTTTGTACTACGTACGCCATCTTGTGGCTATATGTTTTCTCTACATACATGTTTTCAACAAATGACACACTAGACCCAGGCCCTACTTGATATTGATAATGCACAAAACTGCTTGTAAACAACCAAAATCACTCCAAAGAGTTTCTCTTTTCTTCGCTTCACTTGCAGATGATTGCCGCAGCTTAGCAGTCATCACCTTTTCACAGCCTACCTTCTCAAGAATCCAGCGACCATCTCTGCCTCATGCATACAGAGATGGTAGAGGCTGAGTGTAAACGGTAGCATTGACTTTATAATAACTACGTTAACTAAAAACTCAATGACGGTAGCAAGTTATGCTAATTTGCAAGTTCATCATAACCTCATCATCAATGACTCGGCCTACTGGAGTAATACTCATTCTTACCTGAACCTCAAACGTGAAATATTTCTTCAAGTTTTTAATTATCATAACGAGAAATGGAAGTTTGATGCCAAGTGTTTGCTTGGGATCAGACGGACAGGTTATGTACGTCGTGGTCACATTGGTCCCAACCAGTTCCAATACCAAAGACTGAATATCATTGTCTGTAATTCTCTTGATATGACCATTACGAACTTTTTTATCCCATATTTGTAATGGTTTACTACCAATACTGTATAAAATGGATAAAAATCCACTTTGAAATGTATTTTTAAACATTCTTTTCAAATGTCCAACTCTTTCATCCAATAGAGATGTAAACAAACAGGTCTTCCAGTTGTCATGGTGACGACAGTCCTCAAATAGGCAACATGATGTAATCCCAGTGATAATGACTACCAACATAAGCGTATTTGTTTGACATTTTGCTAACTACCTCATTGACATTTCTTGTCTTCTAATTTTAATTTCTAACTTCTAATTCTTGGATTAAGCGAAAGACCATTATACTGCATTTGTACAAATACGAAATGGAAAGTACAACCTGACAAAATACTGTGAACGACTTACTTTAGTCTTTTTCTAATTTATTCTAACTAGATAAAATATTCTGATTTGCCTACTTGAAAAAGAGAGTAATATAATATATACATTATGAATTTATTGTACATAATGTATGTATGATGTGTATATGTGGGCCTATCCATACATATGTTTATGTTTGTATGTATCAGTGTGAATATTTTTAATTTTATACATAATATACATGCACTCATGTATGTGTAGGTGCATACATGTATAGTATATATTATATATATATAATATATATATTATAATATATATATTATATAATATATATTATATATATATAGCATATTATATATATATATATATATATATATATATATATATATATATATATATATATATATATATATATATATATATATATATATATAATATAGGCCTAATTCATGAATATAAAGAAAACAAATTCAGTTCTCCATTTAGATTTAGATCAGGTTTTAGTTTTCAGCCTTCTTTTGTACAAAATTATTGAATTGTATATGTTTATATCAGACTTGCAACTTTCAACTCTACGATTCACACCTAATTCATGCTTTCAATGTTCCAATGTCTATTTCAAGTTGTATACCGGATCACGTTTATTCTAACAAATCCCCAGCACAAGCATTTTTCTCATTGAGAATTTACATTTTTATCACTTCTATTGACTGTATATCACATGTAAAGAAAATAAATCAATAACATTGTGAGATTGTGAGAAGATTTGTTGGGTTGACGTGCATATCGGCTGAACTGACGTATTTTTCGAATATATTCACTCTTTGAATTTGTACTCGAAATATTCAAATGTTTACTTACTACTTGACCTACAATATTTTTTTCAAATGTTATTTTGAGCGTTCATTATTCCCGTTTTTGAACATATTGTTCTAGTTTCCCCATGACTTTCAGTTAGTTTGCATTCTGTCTCATTTTTGGTACAATGTATTTTTTAGCGTAATGTATGGAATTGTGAACATACGCATATTTGCAAACAAATAACAGAGACAGGCAGTGTTTTAGGTATGGTTACTATCTTATATCATAGATACAATTTTTAAAATGTATCTCCCTTCTGGTATCTTTTTGATGGTTGAATGTCCTTTTTTATACTTCAAGATATGAAATATATTTTTATGAATAAAATTAATTTTCTTTGCTAATAATTATGTACCTATGAGCTCTTGATTTCTTTCATTTTGTTAAATTATTTGTATAGGCTTTTGGCAACAGTTTGTTCATCATGGTTATGAGGCTGAATGTCAGAGCTATATGGATATATTCATGTAACGTCTGTCACGCCACCAATCCTGCAAACCAGAGCTAGGCGTCACCTAAACATAATCGTGGGGTAGGTAAGGATAATTATTGATTATGCTGCCCCCCCCCCCCACATCCAATATTTCGTTTTTTGCGATGACCAAAGAGGGGTTGGAGGGCTTGCCCCCCAGTACTCAGGGTCTAGGGCATGGTCCCAAATTGTTTTCATCTTCTTTCATCGATTTGGTGCATTCTACACGTTTTCCAACCTCATTTTCCAACCATATTACGTTTGAAATATTGATCAAAATATAGACCTATGATAAATAATAGTAATGAGTATTTAATATTTTCAACTCTACCGCAACATATTGAAAGAGAAAAGAAGTACAACACAATTAAAAAAATAATTCAGAAGATATCTTATGAATATGATAATAAACTTACGGTAGTTTTTGAATATCTCCTGAGGTTCTGACCTATGCTGTGAGTTATTTAACTTACCTGTTTACTATACATTATTGTATTTCAGTTGATATTGGTGTATTATTATTATATGACACAGTTGTATGATTTCATTATTTAAACTGCCATATTCTATAACATATGCTAAACCATGTATTGTTTCACAGAATAAAAGGATTATTATTGAAACATTTGACTAGACAGCCTATGGACGCACCAAGTTTTTTCCCTCGGACCAAGCAACATGCTATTACCTATAGTAAGTTCAAGTAAGTTCATATACCAGTGTAATGCACAGTTGATCGAGTTTTCCACTTCCACTGTTTTTTTTTTAAATACAAGGTAGCGGTAATATAAGTATGTTGACTTTTAGGTTTTCGGTTATGGATATATTGTAACTTTGAGGGTTTTCAATGTCTAGCTAGCAACACTCACTCGACACTCTAGTTGCGTACGTCACATGCTGTTTCTTGTGATCGGAGCCAAGTAGCCAATTGCCTTCCAAACAATGCTCGACTGAATTCAATTTGTCAATAAATCAACACTTCATAAGATTCATTTCATCATAATTTTATTTACCTCCGTAATATTTCAAAACACATTGTTCTTCGTGGGCTCGACAGATTTCCATTCCATGATTCTAAACGAATTCTAACGACTCCAGTGGAATGAGATTTGAGCTTTCAATCCGCTTCAAAATGATACAGCTGTCAATCATTCAACCTCAGATAAGTAGCTCATACTTCCTACATGGATCTAGTGTCTATTATCACTACAAATGTGACTCTTTTACTAATTTGAGTCCTAATATTTGTCTAAACTAAGTACGTACTTTGATGGGCAGGATTCATGTTGACCAGTTGTCTTACATAACTATTCCTATTTAGAGGAACCCACACTGCAACAAGTATTTCAACTAGTTTTGATAAATGAAAGAGAACGTAGAAACTATGCTTCTTCTTCATCTAAATGATCTAGGCTACCAGATTACAATAGTGAATGGAATACCTGGAAGTATCTTTCAATGAATAACTACCAGTAACTAGACATAAATAACAGTAGTAACTATTACAATTAAAAAAACAAAACAAACAGAACAAAAGTGATTATATCAAATGTTCTTTTCAAAGACTAGTGTTTTAAAAACTACAATCCTGATTCACGTGCATGGAATATTATATCTATGGGGCTACCATTTTCACTGCAAGAACATAATTTTAGTTTCTTGACTGGGTTGTCCTATTGTCGTCCGATATGCCAGCCTTCATCGACAGACGCTCTTGCCGAGGGAACTATACTTCATTCTGAACGTATTATCAATAATTCACCATTGTAGCCATACATATACAAAATTTATCGTATATAATACTTCAAAATAATTATTTTGACAATAATTTCTGACGTGAAATCAGAAAGAATGTTTTCAATTTCCAATATGCTAATTTATGCATGAAAACTAAGAATGAAATATTTCTTCTATCAAATTGCATGGTTGATTGAATTGAGCCAAGAGGTGGGAGGAATGCATGGTGCTGGACGTCCTTTACTGTTTACAGTCCTGGTCGTACAGTCCTGGTCGTACAGTCCTGGTCATACAGTCCTGGTCATACAGTCCTGGTCATACAGTCCTGGTCATACAGTCCTGGTCATACAGTCCTGGTCATACAGTCCTGGTCATACAGTCCTGGTCATACAGTCCTGGTCATACAGTCCTGGTCATACAGTCCTGGTCATACAGTACTGGTCATACAATTCTGGTCATACAGTCCTGGTCATACAGTCCTGGTCACACAGTCCTGGTCATACAGTCCTGGTCATACAGTCCTGGTCATACAGTCCTGGTCATACAGTCCTGGTCATACAGTCCTGGTCATACAGTCCTGGTCATACAGTCCTGGTCATACAGTCTTGGTCATACAGTCCTGGTCATACAGTACTGGTCATACAGTCCTGGTCATACAGTACTTACTAGTCATACAGTACCTACCAGTCATACAGTACCTACTGGTCGTAAAGTACTGGTCATACAGCACCTACTGGTCGTACAGTACTGGTCATACAGTACCTACTGGTCGTACAGTACCTACTAGTCATACAGTACCTACTGGTCGTACAGTACCTACTAGTCATACAGTACCTACTGGTCGTACAGTACTGGTTGTACAGTACCTACTGGTCGTACAGTACTGGTCATACAGTACCTACTGGTCGTACAGTACCTACTAGTCATACAGTACCTACTGGTCATACAGTACCTACTAGTCATACAGTACCTACTGGTCGTACAGTACTGGTCATACAGTACCTACTGGTCGTACAGTACCTACTAGTCATACAGTACCTACTGGTCGTACAGTACCTACTAGTCATACAGTACCTACTGGTCGTACAGTACCTACTGGTCATACAGTCCTGGTCATACAGTACCTACTGGTCATACAGTCCTGGTCGTACAGTACCTACTAGTCATACAGTCCTGGTCGTACAGTACCTACTGGTCATACAGTTCTGGTCGTACAGTACCTACTAGTCATACAGTCCTGGTCGTACAGTACCTACTGGTCATACAGTACCTACTGGTCGTACAGTACCTACTAGTCATACAGTACCTACTGGTCGTACAGTACCTACTGGTCATACAGTCCTGGTCATACAGTACCTACTGGTCATACAGTCCTGGTCGTACAGTACCTACTAGTCATACAGTCCTGGTCGTACAGTACCTACTGGTCATACAGTCCTGGTCGTACAGTACCTACTAGTCATACAGTCCTGGTCGTACAGTACCTACTGGTCATACAGTCCTGGTCGTACAGTACCTACTGGTCATACAGTCCTGGTCGTACAGTACCTACTAGTCATACAGTCCTGGCCACTGGCTTATGGCATCATGGACAAGACATGTCAAACCAACACTTGATGACTGAAATGACATCAAATGTATCTTCTTGTTTGTTTTGTTTTGAACCATCAGCTTGCCGAGTGAATCCAAGTGACACTTTTCTGTTCCACTTCCTGCTCGTCTTTGTACCCGATGACCTCTGGTGAGTTAAGCTCGTATACAACATGTTTACAAGATGTTCCTTCATATACATATGACCTCAAGTCATTCCAAGCCCACTCGAAATGTAACATTAGTTTTAAAAGCAAAAATATTTCAGCAATATATTGTGCATTTGGCAGAGAATAAGTGTATAACTTCTCTTACAGGGCGTCCACAACAGACTACAGAACCAGGTTCACCATTGGAACTGCTTCTTGTAGAGGAAAGTCAAGAATCATGCATGAATAATGGATAGCAAATGCTATAATGACACATTTTCTCAACAAATCACGGGGTCAGTTCATCCTTCTCAACACTCTAAGCTGTTGCACACCGACGTCAAATCAGGCCAGTCACATTACTGTACTGCTATTGCGTAACTCCACCTATCAATTGATGACTTATAGAATTATTTTAGACTCGGGTAAACAAAATTGAATAATTGATTATCAGTACAGTATAATGATGCATACTGGCATTCAGTGCATAAGTACTTCAATGTATATTTAATATCATATTTATATATATAGGAACTTATAATGTTGAAAGTCGTAGGGTTGCCATCTCATACAAAACAAAATATCGAGGTTCAACATGCTGAATGTCAATTTCCAGTAATCACACAAAAGTGAAAACATTGACATAATATTTGACTGCCATATGTTCCATCAATTTCATGACTTTTCATAAGCAGTTACAAAACAGCAACAAAAACAATGTAATACAAAATGACAGTAGAAACAATGATTGACGGATTGGTGTTAGCTGGTCTGCCTTTTAACTGTACGTAGCCTTTAGTCTGGCTGACTGGTCCTCCAGGCTTCGTTTCAGTCCCTCGATAGTATTGACCAGCACCTGGCGCCGGATCAGGGACAGCTGTCTGCGGTGCTGAGCTCCGGGACTCGGTTCCTGTTCCTTGGCGTCCCGTTGACGCCGCAGCTGTTCCAGCTTTTCACGCAGAGCATTTCTACTATCGTCTGGAAAAACAGGTCCACAATTAGAATAGCAACAGGAGACTAAAATTCTACAACTACATTTATTAGGGCATTTAATTATTAAATATTTTTATCCAACTTATGTGAGGGGTGAGGACCCTGCGTGCAGGTAAGAGCCGGTATCTACTTTTAGAGACACACAAAATGTTATTTCTACAAAATTCAAATCAGTGAAACCTCTCTCTATAATTTTTAAACGGAGCAGGAAGAATAAACAATCCATGCAGGAAAACTTGACGTTGGTTTCGTGCAAGTGGGGTTGGACAAAATGGATGCTATGAACGGTATATGAACCGTTATGATATGGTATCGTACGGATATGAACGGGGCTACATTAGATGTCGGTAAATTCTCTTTCTTAAATAGGACAGGTAGGGACTGGAATGGGCTTAGTAGAAATGTTTTTGAAGGGGATGAAATCAGGTTAAAGTTATTCCGTCAGAGGGTTAAGGAGATGGTGGGATAGGGGTACTTAGGGAACTTGCCACCGCGCATTTATGTGCATTTGCAAGAGTTAAATAATAATAAAAAAATAATAACGGTAAAACACGTATCAGGGAGGCTTCATTGTATATCTTCCAACGAAATCTACGCACATTATAGATGCATAAAATGTACGGCCAAACATTTGCCCCCAAAAAGAGTGAATGGCATGTTATTTCAGAGTGTTTGTGATACATACTATGTTCAAGTGAGGAAGAGTACATTTGGGAATAACAGTAGTAATAGACTAGTACAATAAGATGAAATATGTTCCCTTGAAAATCGTAGGAATAATCAATTGTCGATTGTGAAGCTAAGCATGTTTATTCCGTTCTTTGGCTACTGATACAAAGTAACATGCAGTAGCGGCTGGTCCATATGGGCACTAGGGCTCGAGCCCCACCAGCACTCCAGAAAAGGCAGTAATGAATTGAATTTTGATTAATAAAATGAATATTAATTCAATACAAACATTTTAATGTTCGCATATGATGTAAAAATACCCCTATGGGCCTAGTATTCTAAAGACATGTAAAAATAGCAATTGCTCTAGAAGCGATGAAATCCCTTAAAGTGGTTATTTACATGTTTTTATAATATTTCTTCATGTTTCAATACGTTCGATGTTGTTCTATCATGTTTTTGAAAACGCAAGAAAGCGCTACAAACATCCGAATCCGCTACGTTTCAGTGTATTGGCGATATAGACGCTATATTTGGAGTAGAAGCATTATAGATACTATTTTTCCCAAAATTATTTCAATTGAGGTGTAAACAGGTGAAGTTAGTTGGGAAATTTTGAAAAAAGTGCAGTTGCAGATGCAGGCGGCAGACAAAGCGTATGTTTAACCTGCTTGTGGAGATTATTTTTCTAACCACATAGTTAATCAATTGGGGTATTTCTCTTGTATGCCTATTGTATGCTATCCAGTGGTTTTACTCTACTGTACTGTTATAACGTACGCTACACAACGTTGCTGCGCTACAAAACACGATGTTTCAAAATAATAGATGCACCAAAGTGCTACTTTTTAAATCCTCAATGCTATGAAAAAAAAATAGAAGCTATATTTACATGTCTCTCTATATTCATATTGGATACAAACGTGAACAAATGGTTGAGTATTTGACAAGCAAGTTTCTACTGCACGTTGTGTATCTCGTGGGGCTCAGATGTGAGTGAGCCCCACCACACGTCACTGTAAACATCTGGCACAAAGCGTGACTTGCAGTGTATATTGTGGCAGCAAAACAAGTGCCGATGGGCTCTACTTGTTTGAGCCCCAACTCCACTCTTTGCACTGACTGTGTATCGGAAACGTTCGCTCACCGATGTCTCATAAGACACTTCATCGTCTCCTTCTCCACCAAACCGGCCATAATTCAATGTTCAAGTACAATTAATAGAATACATTTGTTTGGCCAATCTATCAATTAATTATTTCATTATTTTATGCATTGATAACATATATCAATTTTATCTGTGGTATAGACCCTATATTTAATAACATTCTCATTGAGAACTAAAAGAATAAAGTAGTCTCCACTTTTCTTAAAAATTATCAATATCTGCACTTTTTATGCAAATGGCAGTACAGGGCCTACCTAAGAATATGTGTACGTATTCAGTAAGACTATGATTCAACATTAATTCACACTAATATAGTTCTCTATATAGAATTCCCAAGAGGTTATGTATGAAGTAATGCAGACCAATATGTCTTGCCATCAATATATTCCTATTACCTGCTACGTATTACTCGCTTATTCATGTTAATTTTTACTACTATTATTTGATTAAATTCAGAGGCTTGGGTTGAAGGCCATTCTCATAGGTGAACCCAGACTACTATGAAGTCTATGATCAATGTTTCTATATGTAGGCCTATTATTGATTTATTACATCTTTTAACTTCATCTTCATAGCTCTATTTGATCGAACACACGAGCGCATACGTCGAATAATAATGCCACTGACCATCCGTGTGATTCAAATTAGATACAATATACTCCACACACGCCTGTTCATTCATGAAATGGTTCATTTAAAAATGTATGAAACTGGCTTTACTAGCTCCTTCTCTTAGCTCTTCGATTGCGCCCCATCTAATTCACACGAGACCAGCCGCTTCTGGAGATTTGCAAGATAACGTCGTGTTCTCTACCAATTTTGTGACTTGTTTCATTTTCTCGAGCACATCAACAGATAAATTAGCAATTATAGTAACACTGGACAAAATTCCAGCTTGTTCATATTGCAAATAAACATTTGAAAGAACTATTGTATTATTTCCTTGTTGGTGATATATGTCACTATGATCCAGCAAGTCGTTATTTGTCTGGAGTAATGTGTGAATGTGAGGCAGGGACGGATGTCTAACTCACTAGTAGGTCTTTTATTGTGCAATTGAAACGTTTGGCTATACATTGATACATTAACACAGTGTTGAATCGTAGTTCTGAATTCCGATAGACCATCGATTTCAAATAGTACTGAATCATTTTCAAGCTAACAGTGGATCCGGAGTTGGAACATACATAGATTAGTTTTGCCAGCGGCAATATTAGGTTAATGCTGTTCTAGTCAAATCGGTGTCAAGGCAGCTAGCTCTCTTACGGAACCCAACGACTTCTCAGTGCCTTCGAAGAGGGTGAAGGAAATGAAACAAAATCCCTAGTCTATACAGACCTGTATTTTCTTACCTTCATTATTGTCTGGCTTATTGAGTGTCTTGCCAAGTTGACCTTGACCATTCTCTACCAGCGATCTCTGAAGACGATCGAACGTTGCCGAACACGTGTACACCTTCCTTTTAACTGGCTCACTCTGAGGGCAATAACTTGAACCGTCCAGCTTGTTGCCAAGGTCGACGGAACGGAACGCTACCAACGATGGTCGTGATACACACACTAGTGTGGGGGATTTCACCATCGAAGGCAGCTTCCTTTGTTCCGAGGCGGTACTTTCCTGCGAAACTCTTCGTTCCAACAGCTCTCGTTTACCCATTGGACATCTCGGAACAATCGCGCGATTGCTTTCACCCATCTTCCTTCTCACTAGTGGAGAACACTCATTCCTACTTTCATTTTCCCAATTATCTCTTAGTTTTCTGTCCAATCTTGACTCATCGAAGGCTTTCAAACTTTTTACACTTTTTCTAAGCTCCATTGCATTACTTAACTTTTCATTCACATCATGTTTTCTGGCCCAACATCTTTCTTGTACAATTTTACGCTCATCTCTCACAGCAAGTCTCGTCTCTGCCAACGTGTCTTCTTCCTTGCCGCGTGGATAGGGATTGCTTGAATGTGACTCTATTTGGACATTAACGTGCAGATTCAAGTTCTTGAAATGTTCCAACGGTTTTTCATAAAATTCTTCTTGAAGTGGCGTTATCGAGCCATCACTTTCCGAGTCCGATAATCTTTTATCTTGAACAGGATTTCTCCTCTTTTCCACGTGAGTTTCCCTGTTCGATGTGACTGTTCGGACCGCTCTGGGTGATCTGCTCTCGCTCCGGATGTCACGCTGTTTCAAATGCGTCAAGTCGTGATCTACAACATCATTCGGTTTCGCCAGCACATGATCGTTTTCCAAACCCATTTTCCTTTTAAGAAAGTTGGGTTTTGGTAGAAGGTGTTTGAATGTTTTGTTTGGTATATTATCCTTCATAGTAGTTAAAATCTTCTCTGCTTCAAGGATAAGTTGCTTATATTTTAAATCTGCTTCTTGATCTGCTTGAATCAGGGCTAATTCTGAAGAGAATGACGTCAAGCATTTGTTCTCGCGCGTTGCATTCGTGGTCCTAGCATAACAAACAGAGTTCGAACGTCTCTTTTGAGCCCCATCATTAAACAATGACAAGTCCAACTCTCTTTCCCTATTCATATGTAAAAATGCATTGGAATGTGTATGTTGTGTTTTCTTTGGTGAGTTGATATTGTTAGCAAATACCTTCTTTCGTAAACTGAGAGGAGTGTTGCCAGCACTACGCGTACCAATAACTTCATCCCGAGATAACATTTTTTGCATTAAAATGCGATTAAAATTCAATACAGATCCGCTTTCCCTCTCAACGATATGCGCATTATCACTGAAAAGAGGTGAACCATTTTCATTGCGACTTTTACTCTGCAGATTCCTCTCCCTAGCACTTTTCCGTACAGAATTGCGTGATCTTTTCTTCTCGCTGGAGCTCTTGGATCCATTATTGGAATCCTGCTTGTCATATTTACTGCCGTCTCGAGAATTCTTCTTATTTGGAAGGTGATCTTTGGCAACACTGGCTCGCTTCAACGCAGGACTTTCTTTTTCTTCCTTTCCTCGCACGATTGAACGTCGGTACGAACAGTCTCGAAACCGGGGCTTTCTTGCAAAATCATGATAAGTACAGTGACCTTTATTGGAGGTCATATCATTGTCTACGTCAAAAGGTAAATCTACAAGCGAGCCGTTATCAATAAAATCAAACTCTTCCTCATCTTGAGTATCTCGTTCATCCCCCCCCTCCTGCCCAGCCTCCAAGTCTGTCTCATCGCAGTCGGTGGGATCACTATCGCTCAGAATGTCAGTCTCTTTCTCATAAATATAGCTCTCGTCAAACTTGCCCATCATTTCGTTGAGCGTGAGATCGTCGTCGGTCATGTCACAGCTCGAAGAACTAGAAACCGAACAAATACTTTTACGGTCCAATTCTTTGACAGCGCACTTTCGTCGAGGAGAGTGTTTATCAGAAGTACTTCCGTGGGACGAACACGATTCCGTGACTCCTTTGATGAAACCGGAACTGGAACTGGTATTGGAGTCGATGGTTGAATGTCTGTTGTTTGAAGAGAGCCAGGGGTTTGTGCGTATCCGAGTCCTCTGTCTGGGTGAGGCAGTGAGCTGGGCAGGGGTGACAGACGATGGACCAGAGAGGATGCTGCGGCTCTCGTCACAAGATTCCGTGCGGCGGTGGGTGTGGGGCGCGGACCCCAACACGTCCAGGACCTGAGGAACAATCACATATGCGGTCAGGTGTCGTGGTAGAAAGATGTCACGTCCAGGGTGCCTCTTGAATTCCATCGTCACACATGACGTCATGGTTTTAAATTGATCCGATTGGTTGGAGTAGAGGCAATTTTGTTCTGAGACTGGACCAAATCATGAGAATGTGATAATATTTACTGTCACAGGTTTTTGGTGAGATTTCAAAAATAGGCATCCAGGGGTGGGAACCGTTACAACGAAAAGGTTGTGGTTACGGTTACGGTTGCCCCCAAAATATGGGTCTTTAACGGTTGCGATTACGGTCTCTGTTCCTGCATATACATTTTTAATACAATTCTATATGTTCTGGATAATAAATATGCTATCCACAATTCGATGAAGAACATAAACATAACACCAGAAAAAATAATATAAAAGTAATAAAGTGCAATCCATCTATTATTGAAACTGGACCCATACATGCTGGCTTTCACTTCTATAATTCACTACCTCTTGCTCTCAAAACTAATAAAACAAATCTATTCAAATTAATACTTAAAAGCCACCTGATTGATAAATGTTATTTCAATGTGAGAGAGTTTCTGGATGATTGAATAATTAACTGTATTACAAACACACCCACTATTTGTTGTTGTTATTGCTGTCTACAGTTTTCACTGTGAAATGTGTATGTATTTGTTTCTGAAATTATTTGTCATTAGGCCTACTTGTAAAAGTAACTACATATACTATATTGACAAAAGTCAAACATCTTTATAGGATCAATTTGGACCAATACAAGATATTCTATTCTATATTCTATTTTATTCTATTCTATATCACTGTAGCCCCACGTTGATCACTTATAGAGAGTACAGTGCTCTGCCAGAGATAGAGGTTGTTTTTGCCAGTAACAGAAGTTGTTTCTGCCAGTAACAAGAGTTGTTCCCAACCGTAACAGAAGTTGTTTCTGGCGGTAACAAGAATTGTTCCTGACGGTAACAGAAGTTTTCCAGTAAACTATTCATGTAACAATAATATTGACAATGAAAGTAATATCGATCCTAGTTATGTCACCAACAGATTTACAGGCACTTACAACTGTTCTTAAATGTTCAAGTATAGTTACAGTTTGTTCCAGAACAGAAACGAGTGTTACACACCTTAGGAGACTGCTTGCCACTGGCTGTCTTGCTGTGGGCTGTGTCCTGAGGGTCCCGACGGCCCTGGGCCCGCTGCCCCTCACAAGGACTGCTCGAGGCATTGGGAGCGCAGTGGACAGGGTCTGGAGAGAAGTAGTGCGTGCCAGTCCGGATGTTGATGTAGTACTCGGGCGGGGGAAAAGAGCCCGCGCCCGGTGATGTACCGTCAGTGGAGTAGCCCGTGGAGTAGGCCGACTCGGGCGACGACAGGTTGTTCGACGGGCCAGAGTAGCCGTGGTGGTTCGGGGGGGGCAGTGTGACCGTCTCCACATGGCTTGTCGGAGCAGGGAACGTGCAGCGCAGAACCTACAACGGAATAACCGGTCATACTAACACCGCTGTCGTACATACATGGCATATTAATTACAATTAGGGTTCCGTTGGATTTCAATATTTTGTATTGATCGTTATTTTAGGATCTCGATTCAATATTGAATTGGTGTATTTGATATTCCATTTCATTCCACATTGACACAATGATTGATATTGAATTAAAAAATTGGAGATAGCTCAAATAAGTTATAAGTAAAATGAACAAGTGACATAAGAAAGTGAAAAAGTGAATTCGTAACCATAAGTGAATGAAACAGATAATAGGTCAGTGCTGTCAGTATGGTGCATGCCGAGTATAATATGTGTGTGAACGTGCTCATAATGTGTTTCTATAACTACCAGAAAAATATTGTATTCCCTTTAGAGATTGCCTCAAGATAACTACCAGACTGTCAATGATTCTCTCCTTTGAAAGAGGAATTGACCATCTCAAGTATTTAATATGATTTTGTATATTATTGTACAGTGAGTGGAAAATAAACTGAAACAGCAGATATATTACATGACTTCCAATCACACATTTTTCCATTTGATTCATTAGGGGATTGATAGTTGTAAAATGTAGATATTGAAAATATCGTAATGATATTGTAAAATGTAGAAAATGTAGATATATTTCAATCAATATTTGTTATTGAAGTGTCGATATCATTTGCAATGCTCACTTCGAACGGACACCCCGTGACAATAGTCTAGAAATGAAGACTGAAATGAATTCAAGTCTCAGTCTTAAACCACAACTATTTTACAAACTATTTTGTTGAATCGATTAATGATGATAAGAAATAAAGAGCAAATCAATTTGGGCAACAAGTACTTATCCAAACTGATCAGGTTTGAATGTGATGATGTTCACTACTCTCGACACGAAGGCTGAAATCACTCACAGCAGCCAATGCACACAATTACACACAGTATTAATCTACAACAGTGACTGGTGTCGACCACCACTGCACTGAGACGCACGATATGCGTTCTGAGATGAGCTGGGATTTATGGAAATCTAGAATGAAAAATATTCTGTTGCTCAATCCACATCTACAGACTTGGATTACTACAAACGTTTTTTTTTTTTTTTTTTAAAGGCTCTTTATTGGATAACAAAATATAATTTACACTGGACATAAATCCACAAAACCCTGAAAGGGTTTAACTGCGGGATAATACACATAAAAGTAAATTAGATAATGAACAGACATGTTTTTTCAATTATTTGCTTTTGAAAAATGAACCTGAATAATGAAGTTCATCAAAACTGAAGTTACAAAGAACATGAAGGAAATACAAGAAATAAAATTGAAAAACTGAAAAGTAAACATATTGAATTGAAATCAGGAATTTGTTTTTCCAGCCATATACATATATAAAAATTAAATGTCATTAATAGTAGAGATGAGCTACTCTTTAACACATCTTTTAACAGAACTATACTTGTCAAGATTCTGAAGATTACGAGGTAACTTGTTGAAACTCAAAGGGATAACATTCACTAGGCGCCTTTTTCCATTTGTATTATTCCATAAAGGGATCTGAAAATGATCACATTGAGCAAGTCGTGTGTTAAAAGGATGTTCATTAGTAATAATTTTGAATTCTTCCGAAAAGTAAAATTGTATTATGAGTCGATACGAATAAAGGAAATGAATGAGTAATAATTAACAATACTGATTTGCCTGATTGAAGTTATAATTTATATTGAAAGGAACCATCGTTTTTATTTTACGATCTTGAATTTTGACAATTTTGTCTAAATGATGTTGAGAGGCATTACCCCAAGCCAATAACCCATAAGAAATTAATGATTCAACCAAGGCATGATATACAGATTCAAGAATTTCGAAGGGTAATACAAATTTCAAATTATACATACGGAAAGCACAAGCGCGTAGTTTATTGCTCAGTATGTCAATGTGAGGTCTCCATGTGAAATTGTTGTCAATTGTTAACCCAAGGTAAACGAGAGAAGGGACTGCACTCATTAAAACTTCACATCTGCAATCAGTACCGAATGTATCCAAACAACCCGGAGAATGATACCGTAAATAATATTTACGTTATTGGGTTTCAGACGATTCAGGGGTGTACAAATGTGAACGATCTTTGTTTTTTCAGAATTAATAACTAAATCATAGTCATGAGTAAAGTGTGATATAACCGTGAAATCCGATTGCAAATTATACTCAGCCAAATCAAACAATTTATTTGCAGGAATAATAAATGTGTCATCGACATAGATGAGAATTTGGCAATTGTTAACGCATTTAAACATATTATTTACATGAATCAAATAAAGTAAGGGTCCTAAAATTGAGCCTTGAGGTACCCCTGCTTTACACCACAATCTTTCACTATGTTTATCATTAATCCTTACTGAAATTTCTCTATTGCTCAAATAATTTATGAACCAATTCAACATAGGACCCCGTATACCTATTTTTTCAAGTAAGCAACATAATTTTGAATGGTTCAATGTATCGAAAGCCTTGCTTAAATCTATAAAAAGAGATAAAACATGCATATTTTCATCAAGTTTGGAATTTACGTAATCAGAAAAAAGTAAAAGTAAGTCAGACGTACTTTTTCCTCTCTGAAAACCGAATTGTGAGTAATTTATTATATTATTATTTTTCAGGTATTCACTTAGAGTATCAGCAACACAACGTTCCATGATTTTATCAACGAGAGGCAGTATAGGGCAATCGGCCTATAATTTGAATCGTTTAAATGGTTACCTTTTTTGTAAACTGGTCTAACAACTGCAATTTTCAATTCAAAAGGAAACTCACCTCTACTAAATGACAAGTTACATGATTCAGCAATAACTGGACTTATGGCGTCTGCTAACATTACATCTTCCACTCGTATCCCCTCCAATCCAGGGGGGGGGGGGGGGGGGCATTCATGTACGTCTAGCAAAGATGCTAGCGGTCGCAAGTTGCGATCATCAGAAACCACCCCGCAAAGTTGATAGCAAATTGCTACCTGTCCATGACAGTTGTCAAACAGGTTTCATGCCTTGCTAGAGCTTGTTTGACGTACATGAATGCCTCTCCAGGTCGCTTATCAACATTCAAAGTTGAAATTATATTTTTACAGGTGGCATACGCATAGTTTGAATTTCCTCATGAGATGTTATAGAAGTAGTGGTTACAATATCACAGGCATGTTGAAGAACATCACCGCATCGATGAAGGAATTAACAAAACAGTTTGCTATGACTTGACTGGACAATAATTCTCCGAGATATTTATTTATAGCTTCAACAACAGAATATTTTCCTTTCTTACCTATGAGAGTATTGATAGTTTCCCAAGTTTCCTTCATGTTACCCTTCGATACCTCTAGAGATTTTTTGAAGAATGTATTTTTAGCTTTAACCATCGATTCATTCACTGAATTTCTATATTTAACGTAGTGAAAATTTAGAACTGCGCAGATGAAAAAAATCAATTATACAAAGAGGTAGGTCCCGCGCAGATACTGGGGGAAGGGGGGGGGGATGACCCTCCCACTACAGCCCTGCAGGGAATTTTGAAAAACTTTGTTTTTTATAGTATCTTTACTATTTGCGAATATGTAGGCCTAAGGCTGTTGCTTCATAGTAGCCTACATTATTAGTATTATCAATGCATTATTAGTGTTATTAGTATTATTAGTGCATTATTTATTACACATGGACTGAATTTTACAAATGCGCAAATTGAAATTAAGAGCTGCATTTTTGAAGCTCAGAACTGCGTATATTAGGGTCAACTGCGCACCAATATAACCCCTGGACCCTATATTGAATTTTAAGCAAATTGTTATTGTTACAATTTTTCCATTTTTAAAACAAGTCATCCCTATTATTTGATAATTGAATAATGCCACTTGTCAACCATGACTTGAACAACCTCTGTGTCTTGTATGCACCACGTTGTTCACATTGGAAATACGTTGCAAAATCATAACACTCTTTGAACTTCACAACAATTGCATCATATAAGCTATTACAGTCAGTAAGTGATAGCAAAGAATTACAATACCAATTTTTCAATTTACGACTAAGAATTACCTCATCAATTTTTTTCCTCAACAAATGCTTGCTATTGGACAATTCAGTATTGCTATAACTTAACTTGCTCACATTATTTATACTGGAGTCAAAGATAACTTCCGCCAGAACCATATAATGGTCGGTTATTTCAGTGGTAAGAACCGCCAAATTTATAGACCCAGTTTCACAACGTACGAAAATGTGGTCTAAACAAGACGGTGACAATTGATCTAATCTTAGTTCTTCTCGTGTGCATGCTTGAATGCATTTGGAGAAACCAATAACTGATAAAATACTCTCGAAATGAAATACACAATCATCTTCAAGTTGATGTCACCTAATAATACACCGTTTCTGTTGTTATTAATAGAAATTATACCTTCTAATTCTTTTAAAAAGTGATATTTACTCATACAGGGAGGTCTATATATAGCTATGGTCAGCTTCTCATTTAGTTTTAATAACCCCGTTGACCCTTCAAAATGTTCACAAATAACCTCATCTGTGGAAGAAACATCACTTTCTTTGATGAATAAAACTAAACCACCACCTCTTCTACATTTTTCAGTTTAAAAAAAGAATTATACCCTTTTATATGATAAATTTGATCAGTTTGATACAGAAACTTCACTCAATAGAAGAACATCAAATTTCCCTATTTCATTCCTTAATACTATATTCAATTCATCCCAATGTTTCTTGATCGACCTTATATTCAAATGAATACACGTAAAACCTACAGTATTTTGTAGCCACAGATCGAGATCAGTTATAACTTCCCTATTGATTTCCTCGCTGTCATCGTCAATGTCCTTGAACGTTGATATTTTAATTACAGCCAACGAGTTTCCGTCCTTTCGAACTAGAATGTTAGCTTGTTTACACCACACGTACTTGTATCCTACCTCTTTGGCTCGTTGCTCAGAGCGCCACAGTGGTTCACGGTTTAATGGGGATAAGTTTCCGTTGATGTAGGCTCGTGAATTCGATTCTTGATGTTTTCCCGTATCAATTAGCTGCTTGTTGGTGATAATGAGTCGCTTTTTGTCAATAAATTGATCTCTCTTCTTTCTGCTCAATAACTGAACAATAATCGTAGGTGG
The DNA here is from genome assembly GCA_964007535.1 of Brachyptera risi. NCBI lineage: Eukaryota > Metazoa > Arthropoda > Insecta > Plecoptera > Taeniopterygidae > Brachyptera > Brachyptera risi. The sequence goes on along the minus strand of OZ023327.1, from coordinate 2,826,963 downwards.
TCGGTTGTGGAATCTTGACGGCAGACGATGAGCAGCGTCAATTTCTTCCAGCAGCCCCGCCACCCGAAGCACGACTTCTTCAATGGCTTCCTCTTCTCGGACGATGACGTTGTCTAGCTCAAAGTTTGTTTCGTGAATATTGATCAAGTATATTTAACTGCGATGTTGGGTATTCAATTTCACGGTCCTTATTACCACTGTCTTTCTTGAGATCCACGACTGATTCTCTCAAATCTTCAAGATCACTGACGAACTCACGTTTGAAATTAACAATCTTCTTTTAAAGATCTTAGTTCGTCAGTAAAAGACTTGAAGTTCTCACGCATATCTTTTTGAAGGTCAAGAATTGTTTTTTTCAACTCAGTGTCCAAAAAGTTAAACCCGACTACATTATCTGTAGGGGTATAGCTGACCCCGACTTCTTCTCACTTCGACAAGATGTACACCTCCATTGTAGTTTAGCGTCTTGATTTTTATTTATGTACGCTGATCTAGCTGAGCATTTATAGTGGAAGTCCTTGTTACAAAAACTGCACGAGGTGAAATCACCATCCGATGGCAAGTCTGCTTAATATTTTCCGCACGACCTCACGGAGCAACCAACAACACGTCTGATCACTACCGCAACGCAACGCATATATGAAAAAGCCTACTGGCTGCCTGTTGGTAAAAGCATCTCGACTACCAAACAATTGTGTCGCGCGTATTCCTGTTTTATTCATCACTAATTTTAATCGTTCTGAATCAATTGGTGACACTTGTTGCTTAGATTTGATTGGTTTCTTAATAGCTTTGATTGATTTAAAAAAATTACATTATAAATGTGTTTTCTTCGCTATTTCCCATCCGAATGTTGTGAAAATCACTGAAAATGCGTACGGTATGTTTTTCATATTCAGTGAAAATGTTGGAGCCTTTGAAGAATTTTCTTTTTTTCCAAGTATTTTCCCTCCGGGTTATTCTCATTGGGATTCTCCAAACTTTCCCGATTTTTTTTTCCGGGGAAAACCATTCGACCGATTTTTTTGAAAAAAACAATCCTAACCTATTCTGGTGTGACACCAATCCTAACCTATTCTAGTGTGACACCAATATACAGAAGAAGTTTCAAGTCGACTGGTCGTTTTTCCTGACCTGTATGCGGCGAACAAAATTACATAAAAAAAAAAAAAACGAGGCCCAATTTTTGTCGGTTTATGGAATGGAAATCTTCGCTACCCTCATCGAGTTAACCACAAATCAATTTTTAGACAAATTTTCGTCATTCAATATTTGAAAACGGTCTTCTGAATTGTAGTGTGACATTAGAATGTACATTAGGCATAAATGTTTAAAATCCATGTTACTCTGGTTTGTGACATTGTCAAGTAGTTGAATGGAAAGAAAATTGAACAACAATATACCAGTAATATCTGTCTTATTGCATCTTGTCTGTAGGTGGAAACGTGCCGAGTGCTCAGACCAAACAACGTTAAGCCTAGAGATGTCTCAAGGGAACGGGATTGTAGCACAGAATCACTGTATTGCTTCTATTCAAATTTCAACTAAAATATAATCTTGAACTATTTGAAATAGTGTTATCAGTGTCGTCTAGGCCCACGCTGAGCTGCAGACCTTGAGTACAGCAAGCCCATACCTGTGGAGTGTTGTCCTTGATGTTGAACGTAGGACTCGGTGGACTGTCAATCTCCTTCCTCTCGGGAACCACCTTGGCGCTCTTCCCCTTACCATCCTTCGAGCGTTGTTTCTTCCTGGGCCGGACGATATGTGATTCCATCCATGTCCGGAATTTAATTCCAAACATTTGTCCGAGGATGGATTCCTTAGTTGCTATGGCTCGTCAGTCCGTCCCCATCAGAGGCAGTCATGGTCGGACGCGGTCTAGCCCTGGAATCAGAGGGTCAACCGGTCAATCAGTCCGATCGCAACGTGGAGGAATGGTGCCAACAAGGGCTGTTTCGACAAGCATTATCGTTATTCCATCGTTTCTTCACCAATAGCATTAACCACAATTCTAATTTTAGACACATTCGGACAAGAAATGTCCGAAAACGGTCCTCTTCATTATTTATGATATATCATTAAAATTTATATTATAAATACACAAAATTCAAAGTGGCTCTGGTACATTATGTGGATCGTGGTTAACGCTATTGGTGAATAATTCACCCACACATGAGAAATCCTCAAACTGTGAACAGTTGTGAACTAGGAGATGGAAAGCTCTATTAACTCGCTGCCTTCCTGATTCACCCGATGGTTCTTCCAATCATTTCATCACCTCACTGGTTACACTTGAATCCCACCCAAAACCCTGCCTGCCAGGTAAAACATTGAAATCAAGGCGTGAAATATTGTAGCACACCTACAACTTCATATAAAGGCATGAAATGAAAACTGTTTGCCAAGTGCAAGTTATAAATCATTCATCAATATGGTATAGAAAATAACTGGAAACATTTGGGTCATTACCCCCCAGTCCATGTCTCTATTCCAAAATATCGTTTCCCATCAACTTGATGACATTTAGTAGATACTAGGTAGTAACAGAAATACAAGTTTCTCATACACTATATACCTTGTGCTTAATGTTTTTATCTCGGGGGGGGGGGGGGGGGGGCAACACTGATCGCGTGTTTTAAAATTGATAACATGTATACTTGTTTCTTATACTTTTTTATACTTATTCCTTCATATTATCAATTGTAGCACATGTTTTATTAGAAAAATGGTTTGTAAAATATTATCCTATAAAATAATAAACATGGAGTTGAAATAGAAACAAATTATCGTAGAATATTATCCTAAGAAATAAATGACATAGAGATGATTATTCTCGAGATTTTTAATGTAATCAAAGGAGGCAGGTTTCAATTCCCTTGTTCTTATACTTATTCCTCCATATTATTAGTTGATTCTAATGCACGTTCTATTTTTTTCAATTGTAAAATTTAAACCTATAACATAAATCTAGTTTCAATGACCTATTTCCCGCACTTATTCCTCCATAATTATAATTGCAATTGTAGTCAATGTTTCAAATATATGTTAGAATACAACATATGAGGGACGGTGCGAGAGAACGTGGCGCGGGAGTGGGATGGAGGGGTGGAAACTCTGTAGGCGTTGTGAGAATAAAAAGGTAAACAGATAGTGTAGGCGTTATGAGAAGGCACCGTGTCGTAGAAACCATTGATTGACAGCCATCTCCGCCCCTCAGTCATTACCAAACCTCTGATGGTGACCGGACTTCACGACTTCCTGAAAGAGTTGAGAGGGGCCAAACAAACGGCGCGGAATGTTTAGTGACGGTATTGTCTTCCTGCAGGATAACGCTATAGTCGCTAGGCCTCACACGGCCCGACGGACAGCAAGTCTCCTACAGGAGTTCAATCATCCACCCTGGAGCACGGACCTCGCTCCCAGTGACTTCCATTTTTCCTACACCTCGAGAAATGCCTGTCCGGTCAGCATCAGTGGTTTGAGAAAGATGGCTCCAAATCCCAGGCGGCATACTTCTACGACACGGGTATACAAAAGTTAGTCCCACGGTGTGACAAATGTCTCAATTTCGGTGGAAAATATCTTGAAAAATAGCTGAACACTTGCTTTATCGGTTGCAATGAGTATTTCCATGAAGTTTTGTTTTGTTTCTGAAAACTGCCCAAGGGAAACTTACGTTGTGGACGCCTCGTATATAGATGTATACATATCATTTTCATACATTCATATATTGGTATGTTTATTTTTACCGTTGACCCTGTTTCGAGGTAACTGGTACATAGTATATGGGTATAGAAATATAAATACAAATATTTTAAAACTTGTGTAAAGTGTAATTTGTAGTAAAGTTATAATGTTTTCACCTTAGAGTTAAGATTAAGATAAGCATGATATAACTGATAAGAAGCAATGGATGATAATGATAATAATAAGATGAGCGTAGCGAAGATTTCATTCCACATACCGCCAAAAATGGGCTTCGTTTTTATGTTTTTTTATTTCATTTTTTTGTAATTTTGTGCGCGGCATGCAGGTCAAGAAAAAATACCAATCGACTTGAAACTTTTTCTACATATTTCTGTCATACCAGAATATATTGGGATTGTTTTTCAGAGAAATCGGTCGAAAGTTTTTTCCGGAAAAAAATCGGAAAGTTTGAGAAATCCACATGAGAATAACACGGATGGAAAATACTTGAATGTGGAAAATTGTTAAACACTTCAAAATTTTCACTGAATATGGAAAACATAATTACAGATATTTTCAGTGACCCAGTAATAACCTGAACGACAGAAGAAAACAACGAAAAACCTCTTTCAGGATGGACGACCACGGTGGGAATCTATGCCTGGTCTCCTGAATGACGGTTCGGTGTGCTAGCCACTCGACCGCTACGCGTCACAGTCGCATCATGCGCCTCGCTTGTTGTTGCGCCGAGCGAGCAAGCGTGGTACGCGCTAGCACCGTGCCAGATCGCTCGCATGGCGGCTCGACGCTTGTGGCTGCTGCTCGCTGTGGCCGTCCTGCTCCTGCCCCAGGTACGTTCTCATTATCTTAGATCATCCGTGGGAAATCGCGCACACTTTCTCGACAAACTGCCAACCATCGTCTTGATAGGAGACTCTAATATAACGTGGGTCAGTAGTGCGATTCCCGTTCTTCAATCCCAATCTGTAACTAGACTGATTTGAAGATTCGTGAGTTTCTAAAGTGTTTCCACTTTTAGAGATTACGGTCTTTAGGGTGATCGTTAATCGATATTTTTGTATAGATCTATACAAGACCCCTATCGTTGCAGTTTTTAAAGACAGCATAAGATGGCATTCACGTAATAATTCGAAAAACATATCAATTAATATTGAATAACACGAACATTTCACAGCTCATGGTGAATGATTTTGAATTGTGCGTAGATTGAGGAATGAAAAGTAGTAATTACTTACTAAAAATTTAAGTTATCGACCTGCTTCTTTAATGCCAAAAGTGGGATGGGGCGAAACCTTGTCTCCGTCCTTCTGTCAGTTGATAGTGTCGGCTGTCATTTACCCTCTTTCAATCATGTTTGGGCTCTTCAAAACTGAATGAATAAACAACTATTATTGAATTCCATTCCAAGGATTTCGAAGATTATTCAACTCACAATGAAATAAAAGAAGTTGAAATTGACTCGAGCTCCAGTGCCTTCTAAATCAAGAGCCTCTTTTAATCTTGTATGCGCTCTCTAGATTCAAATGATGAATACAAATATCATCGATGACGTCAACTGGGATATACGCCATAATTTCAACAAGCAATGTGAACAATCTATAACGCTAAAGATTGGAGAGCAGGATTCGACCTTGAGAGCTCGCATCTTGGACAGATTTACTGGGTGCACTTTCACCACATATATCTCAAGAATTACAAACACTACGGACTTGCGGTATAATGCAATAAATAAATAATACCCTCACAATTAGATATGCCTAATTGAAAATCTAAGAATAATTTTATAATGGAGCAATAATTGAATCAGAATGTGCCCAATTTGAAGGTTTTCATTGCTCAATTCCCGGTTACCGAATAATAGTGAAATTAAATTACAAACGCACATCCTTAAGTTCAGTATTGCTCATCAATATTTGAAATTCTGATTTGCCTCTCATTCTATAGTTTTCCCAATTTCCTTGGCCAAAATATGTAATGAAAAACTCGCCCATCTAGCGGTGGTTACTGGAGCTCTTTCAATATTATCCCCTTTTCACTTTTCAACCCACAACCAAACTTTTAAACGCACATCGAACTTGGGTCGAGCATTTCGAAGAGAAACATGCTCAGCTAAGATGCGGGCTCTCAAGGGATCTAGCGATACAAGTTGAGGGCAGAGAACAGGAATCGCACAGCGAGTTGTATCATCTGCGTACGGTGTTCTGCTTCAGGATCAGGCGCATGTGGCAGCGAGACCCAGTCACCGGCCCTACCACCAGTTCGCTGACGGTAAGCTTGGGCGAATGCGCGCGTCGTTGTACCAACCTAGACACTAGACGTGACAACGACGTAGATTCCACCAGTGACTCGTCTTCGTATTGTTTAGGAAGGACAAATTACTTTTGGCTCACGGCGATTTAGCGTTCGTTCTGGGCAAAAAGGGAGAAGACAGTTCATTTTCATCACTGCACGTTAAAAATTGAATGGCCCGTTTCGGGTTTATTGTTTATTGCAAACATCTTTCAACGTTTTTAGTCAATCAAAATTCTATTGTATTCAAGTATTCAATGATCAAACATTCGATGATTCATTTCAGTTCAATTGTTTGGGACAAATGAGTTAGTTTCGTGCTTTAAATACTTGACATGAAACAATTCCAGGTGGGACAGTTGTCAGGTGAGACAGTTATCGGGTGGGACAGTTGCCAGGTGGAACAGTTGCCAGGTGGGACAGTCACCAGGTAGGACAGTCACCAGGTAGGACAGTTGCCAAGTGGAACAGTCACCAGGTAGGACAGTTGCCAGGTGGGACAGATGCCAGGTGGGACAGTTGCCAAGTGGGACAGTCGCCAGGTGGAACAGTTGCCAGGTGGGACAGTTGTCAGGTAGGACAGTCACCAGGTAGGACAGTTGCCAGGTAGGACAGTTGCCAGGTGAGGCAATTGCCAGGTAGGACAGTCACCGGGTGGGACAGTTGCCAGGTAGGACAGTTGCCAGGTGGGACAGTTGCCAGGTAGGGCAGTTGCCAGGTGGGACAGTTGCCAAGTGGGACAGTCGCCAGGTGGGGCAGTTGCCAGGTAGGACAGTTGCCAGGTAGGACAGTTGCCGGGTAAGGCAATTGCCAGGTAGGACAGTCACCAGGTAGGACAGTCGCAGGGTAAGACAATTGCCAGGTAGGACAGTTGCCGGGTGGGACAGTTGCCAGGTGGGACAGTTGCCAGGTAGAACAGTTGCCAGGTCAGACAGTTGTCAATTAGGACAGTTGCCAGGTAGGACAGTTGCCAGGTCAGACAGTTGCCAGGTGGGACAGTTGCCAAGTGGGACAGTCACCGGGTGGGACAGTTGCCAGTTAGGACAGTTGCCAGGTGAGTCAGTTGCCAGGTGGGACAGTTGTCAAGTGGGACAGTCACCGGGTGGGACAGTTGCCAGTTAGGACAGTTGCCAGGTGAGTCAGTTGCCAGGTGGAGTGATGCCAGGTGTCCGCAGGGTCCGGGAACCTCAGGCAGACACGAGGCGACGCGACCGGTCTGTACGAGCTATCCTCCTCGTTGGCAGGGAACGTCGTGCCTGGAATGCCAGGATATAACACTGGACTCGCGAGGAGACTGGGAGGCATGTTCTTATGATGCACACTCATAGGTCAGTATGCCTACATACGGATAGCCAGTTTCCACCAGCGGCATATTTCACAGATACATTTGATCATCAAACTTGAACTGTACAAGATACTACATTATCAAATATATCACAAGATGCACACAAAATTTGTCGTTAAATGGTAATGATTCAAATTTTATAATGACAAAGGTGGAAACAACACTCGTGTGAAACAGTCTATCTATCTATCTATCTATCTATCTATCTATCTATCTATCTATCTATCTATCTATCTATCTATCTATCTATCTATCTATCTATCTATCTATCTATCTATCTATCTATCTATCTATCTATCTATCTATCTATCTATCTATCTATCTATCTATCTATCTATCTATCTATCTATCTATATATATATATATATATATATATATATATATATATATATATATATATATATATATATATATATATATATTCAGATCTTTACCTTGTCTTATTTGCACATAAATGAGTTGACATCGACGACATCATATTATATCGACTAATATAACGACGATAATAATATACCATCAGATTCAGTTCAGATTGCTACATAAGTACTATTTATAAAATGTATTGGTTATTTTCCTCATATTTGGACTTTGACGCAAGGATGTGCTATATATTGTATAAATTCAATTCCTATTCGGTTATTTATATTAGTTTATTGAATATAGTCTTGACTCTTGAAGCTGATATGTCAACTTCTGAAATATACGCTCTTTAATATTATTTATCGTTGTGTGTTTTTGTGCGGATAATTCTAGTGTGGCTCGTCGTTTTGTTCAATCGAGATAATATGTATTTCCTTTATATTTGACGATATGATTATGAGTTTCAGTCATCGAGGAAGTCAAGAGTTCATCATTCATTCATTCATTCATTCATTCATTCATTCATTCGTTCGTTGTTGAGCAAGTAATAGCTGCTATTGTTCTTCTTGGTTTTATCACTCTTGTTATTTGTATATTTGTTCATTCATAGTGTTTTTTAATTTCTCTTTTCTTAAATATCTTTTGGATTTTTGATCCGTGTATTCACGGTTCCCCTATTCAATCGTGACAATGGAATTGCTATGCTCAGGCAAACAATATCTTCTTTGCGTTAGTTGGGCAAATTGTTTCAGGAGTTTACGCATTCATTCATTAAACTCTACAAATATATACAATAGAAATTATTATTGTGACAAATTGGATGAGTCCAGATATGACTCCTATGCACATCACTCGCTCATGACATGTCCATGTTATTCTATTGACTCCGTAATGCTGAAAGTGGGAATCTTCACAATTATTATTAATTATATTATTATTATTATATAAACCTTGGGTAACAGAGGAAATAAAAGAAAGAATAAAAGTGGGGATATGTATTTTAGAAAATGGAAAAATTCGAGAACAATATAATTTACCGAAACATGTATAAAACACATAGAAATTGTATCAGTAAACTCCTTGTTAGGGCTAAATTAAAATATCACAGAACCCGTTTTAGTGATTGTAAATTTGATATCAGAAAAACTTGGAGTGAGATCAACACAGTGATAGTAGAGAAACGTCGAATGTCTGTTGATGATGTTATTGTTGAACATGTGGGAACTATTCATGATACACCTCTTCTAGTGGCTGGTTTTCTGAATGGAGTTGAATCTATACCGCACGATTGCAAAATGCAAACTATTATCAAAGATGAGAACGCTGCCTTACAATCTATGTAGGCCTACTACAGAAAAGCTACCAATGACTCCATTAATGAAATCATCATGAACGCAAATACTAGGAAAAGGTCCGGGAATTGACAATATCAGATTTCAGGATTTGTCCTTAATATCTCAAAAAATTAGTCCGATTATTGCTGAATTAATAAATCTCACCTACATGCATCATAAAATTCCTGACCTTATTAAACATTCAATCATCAAGCCAGTTTATAAAAATGGTGACCATACTCTGTTTGAAAATTATAGACCGATTGATATACTTTCATCAATTGATAAAATTATGGAGAGACATATGGCTGATCAATTTATAACCTATTTGAATGCATTTAGAATTATCGATAAGGAACAATATGGTTTTCAACAAAACAAAAGTACTGGTCAACTTTTGTAAGATTTTTCTGATCTAATATTTGGTGCTTTAAATAAAAAGCTTTGTGTGAATGTGTTATTCACAGATTTCTCCAAAGCATTTGATACTTTACTACATGACAGATTACTAAATGCTTTGGAGAAATTGGAATTAGAGGGCCTGTTTTAGCTTGGTTTAAAGATTTTTTAGAAAATAGATTCATGACTGTTAAAATT